>JAILYB010000005.1:11835000-13035000 GCA_021437785.1 Rhodomyrtus psidioides | reverse complement strand
AAGCTCAAGATGTGTGGATTAAACTTCATGAAAACCTTTTTATTGTGGTTTTGAATGCAATTACCTGTAATTAACAAAATAAACTACACTGCTCCGAGATAAGCTCAGACAAACAACGTTTATTTTAAAATGCACGAAAAATAGAAAAGTGCATGAAAAAATTTTGAGATTTTTTACATACATGAAAAAATGTGTCTTTCACAACTTTCATGTTTTAAAGTTTTACCAAAAAGGCCTCCATTTACGTGTGAAAAATAAATTTTCACAACGAATCAACAGCAAATATATAATTTCTACGTGACAAGCACACTTCATGATTGAATTCAAATAGACATTTAAATCTCAAAATTAATGACCAAACTTTCATGTCTATTAAATTTGACCATAATGAATAACTTTTATTTTTTTATTTTTCTTCAAAAATAGACTCCACACGTGAGATAATTAGGATCTAAAAGTTTGGTGCATTAATTTTGAGATTTGAGCGTCCATTTGAACTTAAACTTCATGTCTTGAGAATTTCAGACTTAAATGAGATCGGAAAAGGACAGAGTGGGTGCACGATTTATTCGGGTTACCGAGGAGTTCTCCCGTTGTCATGAATAGTGCACCACAGTTTTGTTCATATGGCATCTTTGCTGCAACCTATTAGGAATCGCTTCAACCGTTCCAAAAAAACCCCACACCATCAAACAATCAAAATCTTTTCACGGCAACAAGAGAACTCCCCGTTTACCCACTCTGTAATTCACAAGAGCCGAATGAAACACGGATCAAAATCGAGTAACACTCTACACGACTCGACTAAAATACACTTATTTAACGATAAAATGATGACTACGCGCCAACGAAAGCTCGTAAATAGTGAAAAATTACACTGTTGAAGAATTGGATGTGCATATTCAAGATCTTGTACTTGTGCTGACCTTTTGTTGTTTTATATTATACATGTATGGCAATGTCAATGTCGGTATCAGTGTCAGTGCCGGTGTGCATAGTGAAAATATGTGATTGTATCCCGATTAATTTGTCGCTTATGATATTATGGTGCAATTTGTGATACACTAGATATGATATAGTGGTTTATACATTTATGTTTCGTAAAAATCTAGGAAATTTTCAGATTTGCAACGGAATTTGAAATTTGGTAGATTCCGAGTTCATCGGATTAATTGAGGATTCAATTGGCTAAGTTTATAAATAAAGATAAAACTGTAGGATGTTGTGAAGCCATGAAATTTGACGGATCTTAATTTGATGTTACGGTTTGTTCGAAATGAGTTTTTGAAAATTGGAGTGCTGCTGTACTACGCGAGCCATACAATTCAAGGGCTGATTTCTTCGAATTTGGATTATCGATTGAGGTCGGTCATTGAAGAAAATTTGTAGTTCCTCAAGTAAGCATCGTTTGGACTATAAGACGGCTTGAAGCGGAGCTTAGTGAAAGAAGTTATGGTCCGAGAGAGTTCGACTCGTAAGCTGTCCTTAGCGGACAACAATGGATTTTCACTATTAGCGAGCTTTTGTTGGCACGCAGTTGTCGTTTTATCGTTAAATAAGTGTATTTTAGTCGAGTCGTATAGAGTGTCACTCAATTTTGATTCGTTTTTCATTCGGCTCTTGTAAATTACAGAGTGGGTGCATGATTTATTCGTGTAACAAGGAGGGTTCTCCCGTTGCCGTGAAAATAGTTTGACTTTTTGAAGGTGTGGGGTTACTGTGGGAATGCTGAACCGATTCCTAATAGCTCGCAGCAAAGATGCCATGTGAGCAAAACTGTGGTGCATACCAATCCCATGAGGAAATAAGTTCAGCAAAATATCACCATGCACTATCTTATCCCAATCTTTATGATCGGGAAGAATCCGTATTGCCTCCATCTGAATTTTTTTGCTAAGATTTGAAGCGAATAGTTCTAATTGAAGGCTGTCACTCGCATCACGTAGAAACAACAGTCTCTCTGCAAAATCCCAAAACATGGGATGATCAATCACGTTTGATATTTTTGGCCTGCCAATAAATAGAAGCAATTAAATATTGACTGGTGCAATTTATGAAAAAATTAAAATTATATTAGCTCAATGAGACCATCCTCTTATCTCTGTTTAGGATTTGGGTTCAATAATGTCCAAATCAAATGACGATCCTCATAAGAAGTGGCTACGGGATCTAGATGTCCCATTTCATCATATAGTAGTTCAGGGTGATTTTCAAGGGTGACACAAAAGAAGAAGACGCTCCCAAGACTAAATAGGTCGGCCTCAATTGTTGGCTGCGGCCCAGAACAAAGCATCTCCCACGCTCGCAACCATGTGTAGAAGATCAAACTTACTATTGTCTGAATATTCCCAAATGGGCAATCTCCTAATTCCTATATCGGTCCATTTAACCGATAATGTTTTTCTCCCAGTAATAAGGACATTACTAGGCCTTACATCATCATGGATGATATATAATCTATGCAAATGACTCAATCCTAATATCATTTCGCTGTATTTTAAGTAGACATGATCAAAAAACCAAAAAATTAAATAACATCTTAGATAATTGAAGACTTTAAAGTCATGATAATTACCTCATTAGCTTTTGCAAAAGCAGTGACGAATGCCCACTAGCCGTCCATAATGAGATGTATATCAATAAAGATGTTTCTGCTATCAGAAATCACAGATTTTTCATTCTATGGGTGTCCATACCAATGTGGATAGCATTTTTGGGGCAACATCAGATCATGAGAAATCTTGAGGAATCTTAATATTTCTCTTTCAACAGAAAAAGATAAAGATAAAAGCCAAAAGTAGAGGCATCTCAGTAAGAGCAGTTTTAATCAAAAATAAGAAATCAAAAGGAGTGAAGAGAAAAACAAGAATTTGAACGTCTAAAATTACCTCATTGCTGCAGCAATATTTTAGTTTCAACATTTTATCAATCGTTCTCTTCTCACCGAAAATGCAATGTCAAAATCTAGTGTAGCTAGAATGCCGTTTTGCCTCTCTCTTTTATGAAAAGAAAACTCATGGAAGAGAAATTCTATGTGGCGTAATGCACCTCTAACCTGTAAAGAAAGTAAAATACAACCTCAAAACATTTTCACCACCACAGTTTCTATACGTAACTAAATATATAAGCATCAAAAGAGCAGAAAATAAACTAGAATAATATGCATCAAAGCCATCGAGAGACGGCCCTTCAATCTGCTGAAGGAGTGGGGTTTCTATGGGAAGGTTGAAGTAATTTCTAATAGCTCGCAGCAAAGATGCCACGAGAGCAAAACTGTGGTGCACCCTAAGCCGATGAGGAAATAAGTTCTGCAAAATATCACCATGCACCATCTTGTGCCAATTTTTTGATCGGGAAGAATCCGTGTTGTACCCATCTGAATTTCTTTCTTAAGATTTGAAGCCAATAGTTCTAATTGAAGTTTGTCGCAGGCATCGCGTAGAACCAACAGTCTCCTCGCAGAATCCCAAAATATGGGATGAATCAATATTTTTGGCCTGCTAATAAATAAAAGCAATTAATTATTGACTGGTGCAATTTATGAAAAAATTATTTTTTGATCGGGAAGAATCCGTGTTGTACCCATCTGAATTTCTTTCTTAAGATTTGAAGCCAATAGTTCTAATTGAAGTTTGTCGCAGGCATCGCGTAGAACCAACAGTCTCCTCGCAGAATCCCAAAATATGGGATGAATCAATATTTTTGGCCTGCTAATAAATAAAAGCAATTAATTATTGACTGGTGCAATTTATGAAAAAATTAAAATCATATTAGCACAATGAGACCGTCCTCTTATCTTTGTTTAGGATTCAAGTTCAATAATGTCCAAATCAAATGACGAACCTCATAAGAAGTGGTTACGGATCACAGTAGGTTCTCAATTCTACTGTGATCTAGATATCCCATTTCATAGTTCATCGTGATTTCCAGAAGTGCCACAAAAGAAGAAGACGCCCCCAAGACTAAATAGGTCGGCCTCTCTTATTGGCTGCGCCCTAAAATAAAGGATCTCCAGCGCTCACCACCTTGAGGTTTCACAACACATCAGAGATTTAACCAAAAAAAAAATCAAACGAGCGTAGAAGATCAAACTTAACATTGTCTGAATTTTTCCAAATGGGCAATCTGTTAATTCATATTGTTATGAGATGTCTCGAATTTTGAGCCGATTAACTAAAAGATATTTTTTATGTTTATATGGCATTCGGTGGATAACTTCTGCAGAATTAATGTTGGGCACTACAGAACAAATACATCTTTTATCATAATATTCATTGTGGGGGTATGATAGTCTTTTTCTTGAGAGAAACAGAAAGCAAGGGTTTGCTTTTTTTGTTGGTCTCTCACGCCTGCCAGATTCAACAAAAGAAGAAGAAGAATTCTGCACATAAGAGTGACCGAGCCGCACAAAACAAAGAGCCGAGCAGCATGAAAAAGAAATCGTGGGTTTCTTTTTTAGAAAGACCGAAGCCGCAACACAGTAGCTGAGGCCGCGCCGCACGAGGACAGACGCACGGGAAGCTCTCGGGGTTAATCGGCAACGGCCATACGTGGAGCTTCGCGCACGGTCAGATTGTGTGCTCGTGATATTTATTTATTTTATTATATCCAATTGAGTTGTTTTATCTGTAAACACTTGGGATTTTGGTATAATTTAGGTGCGGAAAACACGAGCATGTTGAGCGATTGTAAATCCGATTCTCCAATTATAGTGGATTATTCTTGCTGGCTCTCCTATTTGATGTAGGTACCGACATTCGGACCGAACCACGTTATATTTGGCGTCCTTATCGTTTCTCGTTATTATTTCCGTGCTTTCGCATTGACGTATTTGCAAGATCCTGGTTAGTTTCCGCGTTAGTATTACAACACCTATATCGGTCTATTTGACCGATAATGTTTTGCTCCTAGTAATCAGGGCATTACTAGACCTTACATCATCATGGATGATATCTAATCCATGCAAATGACTCAATGCTAATATCATTTTCCTGTATCATAAGTAGACATGGTAAAAAAACCAAACAACTAAATAACATCTTAGATAATCAAAGACTTCAAAGCCATAATAATTACCACATTAGTTTAGCAAAAACCATGACGGATGCCCACTAGTCGTCCATTATTCAAAATTCTCCATTTCCCTCTTAAGAACTTTCAATTTTTCTTTATGTTCTATATTAAGGAAAGAAGAGAAGTCCATATTCGAAGAAACTGCTTGAACTAAGTTCAAAAGACTGTCCACATTACAAAGATCTTGACGAACAAAAATAAAATGCTTTGTTTCCAACATACCTTCATAAAGTACGACATTTGGATTGCTATAATTTAATATCGTTTCTTTTATTCCTTTCGTTACCTGCCACCGTTTACGGTGAAGCCGCTTCACCGTGACATGTTTATTGCCATAACTTTCCTGAAAAGCAATACTCCCATGACTATATGATCCAATTTTATCGGATATACACAAAACAATACAATGACAGATAGAATCACTACTCCCTTCACCCAAGCTATTCCATACTTCGAATATATTGTTAGAAGCATCGCCTAACTTTCCACAGAAAGCTTAAGATGTGTAGATTTAAACTTCATGAAGACCTTTTTATTGTGGTTTTGAATACAATTACATGTAATTAACAAAATAGACTACATTGCTCCGAGATATGTCAAACAAAAAAAAATTATCTTAAAATGCACGAAAAATAGAAAAGTGCACGAATAAATTTTGAGATTTTTTATATAGATGAAAAAATGTGTCTTTGACAACTTTCATATTTTAAAGTTTTACCAAAAAGACATCCATTTACGTGTGAAAAATAATTTTTCACAGAGGATGAACAGCAAATATATAATTTCTAAGGACAAGCACACTTCATGATTAAATTCAAATGGACATTCAAATCTCAAAATTAATGTACCAAACTTTTTAGTCTATTAAATTCGACCCTAATGAACAAATTAATTTTGTTTTTTATTTTTCTTCAAAAATAGATTCCATATGTGAGATAATTAGGATCTAAAAGTTTGGTGCATTAATTTTAAGATTTGAGTGTCCATTTAAACTTAAACTTCATGTCTTGAGAATCTCAGACTTAAATGAGATCGGAAAAGGACAAAGTGGGTGCACGATTTATTCGAGTAACCGAGAGTTCTCCCGTTTTTGTGAAAAGATTTTGATTAGGGGTGTGCATGGTCCGGGCCGGTCCGGTCCCGGCATGAACCCGAGGACCGGACCAATAGTTCGGTCCCCATACTTTCGGGACCATGGACCGGACCGGGACCGAACAGGACCAGGACCGTCGGTCCGGTCCCAGTCCCGGCCCAACCGCTACAACGCCTACTACTACATTTTTGTTCTTCCTCCAGCTGACCGCCAAGCCCAGCGACCAACCAGAGGTGGGGGTGAGCTTCGTTGGCCCTCAACTTGGCTGGAAGAAGATGAAAATAAAAGAACAAAGAGAGAAAAAAAAAAGGAAAAACAAATCCCAGAAAATATTAAAATATATTAAACGACTATTGTATTCCACATTGGGGCTCGACAACTTAAGTCATCGAATGCCAAAACACCACCAGGATAGCATACTGAATGCCATATGAATGCCAAAACACCACCAGGAAGCAGCGAGCCAATGATGCCAATGGCTGCAATAGGTCTCGCCAGTATCTATGAGACACGAGATGAGCGATCAGGCCGACAAGCGAGAGACGGGACTGTGAGAGAAGCGAGGAAAGAGGCGAAGGAGAGACGTGAGTGAAACGGCGATTCGACGAAGACGCGACGCGAGCGAAAGAGAGACTTAGAGGCAGCGTGCGTGACTATGAGAGTGAGACTGAGATTCACTCCTGAGAACGAAGAATTAGGTTAATGGTAGGTAATTAAATTGTTGGGCCGGTCCGGGATTCTTCTTACTCTTGAGAGCGAAGGGGATTCCGTTTTGTTTTCAATTTCTTTTGTAATTATATCTGTTTATATATATAAATAATTATATATTATTGGCGGTCCGGTCCCAACACAAGAACCCGAGGACCGGACCGCCCAGTCACCGGTCCCATTTATTGGGACCGGGGACCAACCCATCCACCTCAAGGACCGGACCAACCCGCCCGGTCCAGGCCGGTCCGGTCCGGTCCAATTTGCACACCCCTAATTTTGATCTTTTGAAAATGTGGGATTTCTATGGGACAGTTGTAGCGATTCCTAATTGCTCTCAGTAAAGATGCCACGTGAGCAAAGTCCATGGGGAAATAAGTTCGGCAAAATATCACCATGCACCATCCTGTCCTAATCTTTATGATCGGGAAGAATTCGTGTTGCCCCCATCTGAATATATTTCCTAAGATTTGAAGTGAATTGTTCTATTAGATGCTTAGCAGGTGTGAGAATAACTGCTTTTGTTTACTAAGTGATACGTCGAAATTTGAGTGGTTATTGGTGGGTCTGGCATTGCTCCTCAGATATGGTGAATTCCCAGCTGGAGACTGATTTAGTTGTCCCTGAAATGCATCTTTGAGTTTGCATAAGGATCTTGTGGTTAGTGGAAGTAAATTTTTTTTCCTCTTGACTTTTCTTATTTTAGAGTCATTAACGGCTAATTTCTTTCTTCTCATTTGCATTTACTTAGTTCATTGGTCGATTGTTCCATCCACATTTTTGTATCTTGGGCTGCTCCGTATACTGCATTTACGTCAAGAGCTTCCACTAGAATAAGTTCCATTTGTCTCTTTAATTTGCCTCAGAAATCAAATTTGCTTAAGTCATTTGGGTTAAGAAGGCCTATGCTATGGTTGAATGGAGGATGTTGCTTGTTCCTTCCAATTAGATGTATCATTTGTTGCGTGGCCTTCCGTGGAACGCAATCTGCATCTTCGCTTGGTCACTGTATCAGCCAGTTGATCAGATTCATTTATTATTATCCGGGTAAAGTGAAACAAATTGTAGGGTTTTGTGATTTGAAGTACGATGAATCTGCTCCTGTGACCAATTTTGAATCAGATGTATCTTCAGGAGAGTATGCAAAATTATACCGAGAAGATGGGCTAATGGGTGGTCATGTAATCATGCTTAGAGCAGTTCCTCTAGGCAAAGCTGCAGCAATTGAAGCATAGCATGCATATCCTGGTAAGTTGAGTTTTCTTGTCATTAATACTTGAACATTTGTACTGCAGCTTAAGGTTTTTCTACAAATACAAACTCGATAGATTTCCAGTACCACCCTTCTACATTGTCCTTAAATTATAAAGTGAATTTTCCTCTTGTTTCTTGTGTTGCAATTCAGCTACTTGTGTTTCGCTAATGCTGACCATAGAAAATGCTCATGCTTTTCCATATGATTCTATGGGAAAATCGGGGGTTATGAGATACCAAGGTTAATGGCTCTTATCCTCAATAACTTCTCCACCTTAGATTCCTAGACCGTTCATATGGAATAGTGAGAATATTTTCTGACATCTGCAAGGCTTGGAAAAAGTATATCCCTGCATGCTATGTTTTAGCATGTTTCTCTTCATTAATCATGGTTCGGTGGCCGTGACTACATTCCTTCTTGTCTTATGGTGGATACTTTCATCTGAAACTTACAGATGTTTCCTCTGCTGAACTTATGGTGAGGACTTCCTTATGCTAGGCGGTCTGCAAGTAGGAGGTGGGATTGACTTAGAAAATTGTCTGAATTACATAGAAGAAGGGGCAAGCCATGTCATTGTAACATCGGTATGCCATTTTTTACTTCAGTATTAGCTGTTCTCTTTTGCAGAGAAAAATGCTCAGCACTTTTCATTTGACAGTCCTTATCTTTTTTTAAATTTCCTTTCACCATATTGCTAGGTATTTAGAGAAAGCAGGGGATAAATAGTGAAGTAATTATGAACTTTTTGAAACGATAATTAGTTTCCAGATCTCACATGAACGTGCTGATTCAAACCGTTTGATCATACAGGATGTAGCTTTTTGATGGTATCATTCCCATGCTTGTTTACACTCAGAAACTCACAGCATAAAGAAGTTCATTTCTGATGGATGGGACTGAAATTGGACATTATATCTATCATACTTCTGCATGTCATCAAAACCGTACTAGTAAGTGCAATTGTGCTCTTTTCTTTTGATGTTCTTGCAACAGTATGTGTTTAATAATGGACGAATGGACCTTGAAAGGCTTAAGGATCTTGTGCATGTAGTGGAAAGAAATCATCTGGCGTTGGATCTTAGCTGCAGGAAGAAGGTTTGATCTAGTTTTTCCTTTTTTATAAATTGTGTTTAACTTAAGCTTTAGCGAGGAGATCAGGTGGCATATCTTCTTTGGAAGAACTTCTGATATCTTGAATTTTCTGAAAGCGCCATTTGCTGAGATATGGGTGAATCTTACTTTGGTGTCAAACCAGCCGAACAAAGTTTTCGTCCGGGCCAATGTTTCTTTTGGTTTTTGTCTTTTTGGGTTCATTAATTGAAGTTATATTCGCTGCTGGTTTATGCCCAGGATGGCAAATATCACTGACAGATGGCGGAAGTTTAGTGACGTGTGTCTGGATGAGAAGATATTAGAATTTCTTGCCAGCTATGCTGATGAGTTCTTGGTCCGTGCTGTTGACGTGGAAGGACAAAAGTACGTCCCTATGATTCCTTCGAATTCTCCACCTAATAAAAGGGAAAACCCTTCTCTGCTTCAGAAGTGCACCTCTATTAATGCCTTGGTTTTGTTATCGTCCACTGCTATTAACCTATTATGTGTGATGGTTTAAAGAAACAGCAATAGTCATTAGATGTCTCTGTTTTATGTCACCTTGAACTGTGATTGATTATTCTTGCTGCTGGAAGACTAATAGGAGGAAGAGGCATTTTGGTTTTCTGTGCTTGATGGTAGAGCCTCAGTTTTTTGAAACCATTATAGGAACATGTCAATCTGGTAAAAAGCGTCATATTGAAATACACATGATGTTTTACAAAATTTAAACATGATTTGGTCTAAATATTTTAACCTGGCCTAGAAGCTATCAGTTTTTTCCTTGGGGGTGTACGGAGCTTCATGTATACATTCTTTTTAAGTTTCAAAGAACTTGTAGTTGTAGGGTGGTATTGTAAAGACATTCCTCTCACATGCTAATCAGTCTCTTCTTTGTTCACCATCTATGTCAAAAAAAAAAAAACACCTACTTAGCCAACAATACATTTTGATTTTCTCTTTGATAAATTAACGAAAATAAATTCCTGGTTGTTCTAACGTTTTTCCCCTAAATTTGTCTTTAATTTGCCATAAAATTCAGACTTTGGTTGTCATGACTCATAGCTTCTAAATCTGCACATCTTTAGTTGATTTTCACACTCATATATAATAAAAAAAAAACCCCATTTCTCTTTTCAGTCAACGACGTCGAGTTTCCTTCATAGAAGTCTATCTGAGTAACATTAAACTAGTCCAGAAGCTATCTCTGACCAATCTTTTAAGTGAATAGATGCTCTTTACTCTTACAAGGACATAGACATGTGCTTTGTAATAATGTTTCTTATTATGCTGATAAAATGGTTCCGTGATTTGTCCCTAGAATGTGAATTTTATCATAAATTTTCAACTAATAATGGTTGGGTAGTGAGTCAATGCTGTCCTTGACAATAGTCCCCCCCGTGCTTTGCAACTTCGACCTCCACTACATTTTAAATGTACTTATTTCCATGAATCTGACGTTGAATTCTTGTTTACTACAGACTAGGACTTGATGAAGAGCTTGTGGCTTTGCTTGGGAATTAAGTACTCTCCGGTAAGTAGTACGTAAATTACCACTTGGCGAGTTCTTGGCTGGTATCTATGTCCTTCAGTTATCATTTGGTTCATGCTGTTTCCTTCCGGATTCGTGTTAGAAATTCATTCAATTTTCCATAAAGATAAATATTTTACGTGTTTAGTGCATAGATAGAGCCAGACCTGGAAGTTTCATGAGTCGTATGATGGTGAGCCTCACCTGGGCCTTAATGGATTTAAGGATGTGGCAAGTCATGATGACCTTTTTTTCTTTTTTTGTACATCCTATTAGATTCTCGAGATTGTGGAAATCCTATTCTTTTTTCAAATTTATTCGCAAGACGCGCGTGTTTTCATTTCATGACAGAGAAGAAAAGGAGCTTGCTAAGGGTGGGCCTGTTCTTGATGGCTGGTTGGGCCACGGTCGCTCCCCTCTGTCGACTTGCTAGCGTCATGTGTATGTGAAGGAACCCCATGTTAGTCGCGATCGGGCGGGTCATGTCATACAGATATGTGAGCATTTGGCAAGCTTTGGTGGATCCGTGCGCCCTCCAGCTCACCACATCAATCAGGTTCCTTTCCACGAACTGCAGAATGAAATTCTCTCCCCCATCCTCGGGCAACATCGTCGGTTTCCTCTCACTGTCGTAACAATGCGAATCAAATAGGCCCTCGGCCAACCACAGCCTCACTAGCTTTCTTGTTGGAATGGGGGACGCCAGGGGGAACAAAGCCATGTAGATGGACCGGCAATCTACGGTAACTCTATTCTGCTATACCTGATGATCGAGAACAATCTTTCAGCAAGGCTGCGAGTTCGCGCTCTTCAGTTCGTGCTCTTCAGTGTAAGACAGTAACCCGCCGAGTAAGTACAGACGGAGGGGCAAGCCCGTGCAAGTCTCTAGGATACCCTTGTTATTTGAGAGGCTCTAACCATCGGGTACTCTACAACTGACTAGCGAGCATCTTCTTGCTTTCATCATCGTTTAATTTATGTAGCTTGATCGAACTCGAACCCGAAAAACTTATTCACCTGGCCAGGCAATCGTGTTGAGTGATGCCTGCCGATGGAATAGGATTGATCCCCACCAAACTTTGCAAGAGTCGCACGTTGGACGGTGGCACGTCATTCAACACTGTGAGTGTGAGGAACTTCGTCGTCTTGTCCAATTCATTGAAAAGCATTTCCTCTTATCTCCTCCAAACTCATGTCCCATCACCTCGCTCGCTGGCTTCCCCATTTGCCTCAGTATCTCGCAACAGGAATTCCTTCACCTCCATGCCGGCTGAGACTGTGGACCCAAGCGCGCGAATCGAAGCCCAGGTACATTGCTTCGGTGTAGACCCATCTCGCGGGGAACGTCTTGCTGGTGCCTTGATCAGCCAAAATCGGAGCCACATTGACAAACCACCTGTAACAGCCCGGGCACAACGGACTCCGCCGCTGTCCACACATGCGGTCGGGGGTCCGCTCTGATACCAACTGTAACAGCCCGGGCCCACCGCGCACCGCTGCGCGGCTACTTGCAAGATATTGTCCGCTTTGGGCTTTGCAACCCGCACGGTTTTGCTTTCCGAGCACTCAGCCCGGAAAACGCGTCTTGCTAGTGAAAGGGAGCCCAAGGCTTATAAGCCTATCCCAAGACCTCCCCCTAGGCAATGTGGGACTAAGGGGAGGGATATCACACCACCCCCCTCGCTTCCGCCCCAGTCTTCCCCATTATTTCCTTTTTCTCGGCCTTGCGACATAGGTAGGACGCTTGCAGATTCCAGTAGCTAGTCAGCCTCACCTTCTTTTTTTTTTTTTTTTTTTTTTGGCCTTGCCATGTTACGCTAGCGGGGGAGAAGGAACTAGCAGGCTTTTCCGCCTTGCCCCGCCGAGTACTGATCTCGACACAACTCCTGCATCCTACTCACCACTCTGTGCTCTTGGGCTGTCTGTCTAGAGTGGAAAAGAACTCTTGGATCGGGGCCAGCTTCTCCTTGGCGTGTCCGGCAACAAGCACCTGACGCACCCGGGGCTCAACAAGTGGATTTTCAACAATTGGTTGCTAAATCTCGATTTGTTAACGAAATGTCTTCTTTTCCATTATATATTTTTAAAAGGTGACTGTCGTAAAAAAATTGGTTGCTAAATAAAAAAAAAAAAGTATTTTAAAAGATCGCGTTATATTTTGGTTGATTATTTTTCCGATGAGTCGACGGCATCATGTTTCTTTCCCTCTCCGGTACTTTCGAAGTATTGGAGGGGCGCGACGTGGAGATCAGTGAGGTGAGTGATTTTCTCCCCAAAAAAAGGGGGAAGAGAAGAAAAACAAACAAATCGCTTCGTACGAATCTCTCGCCCTCTTCCTCTAAACCTCTGCATAAACCCTAACCTAAGCACCAAACCACCCCAACCCCCCCCCCCCCCTGGCGATCTACTCGTCGACTCGGAAAGCGATATGGCTGAGGGATTTTTTCCTCCTGCTGGTGGCATTGGATGGACTAGTATTGGTGAGATCTGCCTATCAGATACACCAATCGATATGGAAAGTCGTGAGGTCGCAGTGTTCGAGGGCTTCTACAATGGCATGCCTGTTGTGGTCAAACGATCCCGAATGGATCAGCTTCCTCTTATCTGCATTCCTGAGTTGATACATCCAAATATTGTTCGGTATTGGGCAGCTGAGCACGACAAGTATTTCGTGTATTATGCTTTAGAGCGCTGTACTTGCAGCTTGTATGATTTGATTCGAGCGCTCTCACCCCATTCAGATTCTTCAGATCTGTGTGTCTGGCATGATGATTCACCATCAATGGTTAGATATGAGAGCAGGTTGAGGCATCTTAGGGATACGATGCAGGATGTTAGCTTGTGGACCGATGGTGGCCGTCCCTCACCCTTGTTGCTGAAACTGATGAGGTATTAGTCTAACTGTTTTGGATTTGTATTTGTAGTGACCTTGCTTACATATGCCTACATGATTCAGAATGATTTCATAGAGATTGCTGGCACAGATGTTGTATCTGTAGCTGTCTTCCCCTGGAAATTGATTGGTTTTCCCATTTCGGTAGAACTGGCATGCCTTCTCTCTTTTCGATAGAGATGGGTGAATGCTACAGAATCCTTGTGCATCAATAAAGTAAATGATGATGGCCATTGATACGGGACATGTAATTTTGTTTCCAATGATTTTGAGTGGCCTAAGATACTATTTGGTTGCATTGTTTATTTAATTCGTAATTTATTCTCTATACAGGATATGGCTTAGTATATAATTTTGTCTCCAATTATTTTGAGTGGTCAAGATATTATTTGGCTGCATTGTTTGTTTAATTCGTATTGTCTACTCCATGCAGGGAGGTGGTATCAGGACTCGGCCATTTGCATGACTTGGGATTACTCCATCGGGACCTAAAGCCTCAAAATATCTCGATTACGGGGAAACCGTTAGTTGCTAAGCTATCTAATTTGGGATCTGACCTCAGTAAGTGCTCACGCAGATTTAATGCCATTGTCTCCTTTCTTCGTTGACTGGTGGATCTATCATATCCATCTATACATTGTCCCAATGGTGATTGCTTCTTCTTCCTCTTTTTTTCTTTTTTTTTGGTTGATGTCTGATGTGTGTCTTGCAGATGATGGAACCCCAGGATGGCAAGAACGTGATGTACATCATCTTCCTTCAATTCCGGCAATTGATATGTTTTGTTTTGGTTGTGTCCTCTTCTTTTGTGTCACCGGTGGAAAACATCCATTCGGCAAGAATCCTTACTTCAATATCATGAACAACAACATGGATCTATCCTCAGTGGCCTTCATACCGGAGGCTCATGATTTGATATCGAGATTACTAAACCCGGACCCTAAATTGAGGTGAGAGTGCTCTCATTGAGCTAATTGAATTTTAATTGTCATAGATGTGACACCAATTGATGCTTTCGAACTCAGGAAGTCGGTCCATCTCAGCTTTGTGCATGTAATTGATTTGTTTGAGTATTCTGGACAATAGTTACTTGCTTTTAAGTAACTGGCAGGCCAAAGGCATCAGAGGTGCTTCAACATCCATTTCTCAGTAATTTAGAGACAAAACGGTCCTTTTTTAGTGATGCCAAGGATTGGGCAGTGAAGATACCACACTCCATGGATGCTCCAGCGAAGGTATTCTCGCTCTTTGTCTCTAAAGCATCTAAGGTGCTTCAACATCCATTTCTTAGTAATTCAAAGACAAGATGGTTCTTTTTTAGTGATGCCTAGGATAGAGCGGTGAAGATACCACACTCCACGGATACTCCAAAACCGGAGGAGGTACTCTCGCTCTTTCTCTCTGTCTCTAGAATTGTGATGACATCCATAGCTGCTTGCATACAAGGCTCATGCTTTGATGTTTGTGGCAGGAGATGGGATGATTTCCTGCACTCTTGATGGAGGTGGTGTCTCGATTCTGCAAAAAAGTTGTCTTAGGAAGTACTTTAAATATTTTAAGTGATGTTTTCGCCCTTTAGGATCTGTGTTGGAAGGATCTTGAGGAAGAAATTAGGCGTCAGTTGCACATGGCCAAAGTTTTACAGCTGGATATTTGGTCGTTCCCTTTTAGCAACAGCATTGGCATGTAACGATATTTATTCAGCTTGTCAACCTGAATTTGCATCATGGTAGAAGCCTGCTTGCAGTGATATTGCTCATGCTGCTTGGTTTCATCTTGGCTCTGATTATATTCATGGTTTGTTTGAAAGTTATGATGGTATGTTAAAACATTAGTTTTTGTATACATTAGTGCAAAGTGCTTGCAACGGAACCAGCATTTTGAAAAATTGGTAAATATGTCGCGTTAGATTCGCTTTGGACTCGTGGATGTATCAGTCAGCATGCTGTAGGCTTAAATAGTAGGTAGTAAACCTGGTCCGAGTGCCCCAAGGGAAGCTTCAGAGGGGGTAGCTCTTGGAAAATTCATTTGAATCAACATTAACTTGGGTAATTCGAAGGGATGGATCATAAGTTCGGCTTGGAACAACATTGTACGTTAAAATTTATCATTTATGTTAATGGGAAATTTAAGGGCATATTGAAATTCACCCGGCCTTTCAAATTCAGCGCAATGTCCTCCGTTATCGCTGTTACTGCTGTAATTTTGCGTGATTATAGTCTGTGCATGTGCAGGGTGACCAGGATAGGAAGATTCAGGGACTTTGTGTCACCTCCAAGGCCCCTGATATACTAGGGCAACTAGATGTTAGTGCTGAGGGATTTCTTCCTCCTGATGGTGGCATTGGATGGACTAGGATTGGTAAGATCCTCCTATCAGATACACCAATCGACATGGAAAGTGGTGGGATCACAGAGTTCGAGGGCTTCTACAATGACAGCATACCTGTTGTGGTCAAACGATCCCGACTGGATCTGCTTCCTCTTGCCTATTGGATTCCCGAGTTGATACATCCAAATATTGTTCGGTATTGGGCAGCTGAGAGCGTCAATGGTTTTGTGTATTATGCTGTAGAGCGCTGTACTTGCAGCTTGTATGATTTGATTCGAGCACTCTCACCCCATTCAGATTCTTCAGATTCGTGTGTCTGGCATGATAATTCACCATCAATGGTTAGATATAAGAGCAGGTTGAGGTATCTTAGGGATACGATGCAGGATGTTAGCTTGTGGACCGATGGTGGCCGTCCCTCACCCTTGTTGCTGAAACTGATGAGGTCATAGTCTAACTGTTTCGGATTTGTATTTGTAGTGGCCTCGCTTACACATGCCTACATGATTCAGAATGATTTCATAGAGATTGCTGGCACACGCACAGATGTTGTATTTGTAGCTGTCTTCCCCTGGAAATCAATTGGGTATTGTCTATTACGTAGTGATTGGTTTTCCCATTTCGGTAGAACTGGCATACCTTCTCTCTTTTTGATAGAGATGGGTGAATGCTACAGAATCCTTGTGCATCAATAAAGTAAATGATGATGCAATTGATAGGGATATGTAATTTTGTTTCCAATGATTTTGAGTGGCCTAAAATACTTTTTGGTTGCATTGTATGTTTTAGTTCGTAATGTCTACTCTTAAAGGGGTATGGCTTAGTATATAATTTTGTTTCCAATTATTTTGAGTGGCCAAGATACTATTTGGTTGCATTGTTTGTTTAATTCGTAATGTCTACTGTATGCAGGGAGGTGGTATCAGGACTCGGCTATTTGCATGACTTGGGATTAATCCATCGGGACCTAACACCTCAAAATATCACGATTACGGGGAAACCGTTAGTTGCTAAGCTATCTAATTTAGCAACTGAGATTAGTAAGTGCTCACGCAGATTTAATGCCATTGTCTCCTTTCTTCATTGATTTGTGGATCTCTCATATCCAACTATACATTGTCCCAATGCTGATTGCTTCTTCTTCCTCTTTTTTTTTTTTTTTGGTTGATGTCTGATGTGTGTCTTGCAGGTGATGGAACCCCAGGATGGCAAGAACGTGATATATTTCGTCTTCGTCCAATTCCGGCAATTGATATGTTTGCTTTTGGTTGTGTCCTCTTCTTTTGCATCACCGGTGGAAAACATCCATTTGGCAAGAATCCTTGCTTCAATATCATGAACAACAACATGGATCTATCCTCGGTGGCCTCCATACCAGAGGCTCATGATTTGATAGCGAGATTACTAAACCCGGACCATACATTGAGGTGAGAGTGCTCTCATTGAGCTAATTGAATTTTAATTGCCATAGATGTGACATCAATTGATGCTTTCGAACTCAGGAAGTCTGTCCATCTCAACTTTGTTCATGTAATTGATTTGTTTGAGCATTCTGGACAATAGTTAATTGCTCTTAAGTAACTGGCAGGCCAAAGGTATCAGAGGTGCTTCAACATCCATTTCTCAGTAATTTAGAGACAAGACGGTCCTTTTTTAGTGATGCCAAGGATTGGGCAGTGAAGATACCACACTCCATGGATGCTCCAGCGAAGGTATTCTCGCTCTTTGCCTCTAAGGCATCAAAGGTGCTTCGACATCCATTTCTTAGTAATTCAGAGACAAGACGGTTCTTTTTTAGTGATGCCAAGGATAGAGTAGTAAAGATACCACACTCCACGGATACTCCCAAACCGGAGAAGGTACTCTCGCTCTCTCTCTCTCTCTCTCTCTCTCTCTAGAATTGTGATGACATCCATAGCTGCTTGCATACAAGGCTCATGCTTTGATGTTCGTGGTAGGAGATGGGACGATTTCCTGCACCCTTGATGGAGGTGGTGTCTCGATTTTGCAAAAAAGAAGTTGTCTTTAGGAAGTACTTAAAATATTTTAAGTGATGTTTTCACCCTTTGGGATCTGTGTCGGAAGGATCTTGAGGAAGAAATTAGGTGGCCAAAGTTTTTCCGCTGGATATTTAGTCGTTCCCTTTTAGCAACGGCATTGGCATGTAACGATATTTATTCATCTTGTCAACCCGAATTTGCATAATGGTAGAAGCCTGCTTTAGTCGTGGCCGGTTCGGCGGAACCGCCAGTTCCGGTTCCTAAAAAAGCCGGAACCGGAACCGGCCCTTGAAGAGGCGGTTCCGGTTCCAGGCCTGGTTCAAGGAACCGCCGGTTCAATTGTCTATACATTTTTTTTATAATTTATTTGCAATATGAACAATCAAATTGAAGGTAGTTGAGTGGTTCGAATCCTACTTCAAGCAATTATTATTTTCTCTATTTTTTTATTCTTTTTTAAATGGCGGTTCGGAACCGGCCCTTGAAGGCCGGTTCCGGTTCGGGCCCGCGGGCCCGGTCAACGGGCCGGTTCCGGGCTCACGCGCCCAAATGGCCATGTCTAGCCTGCTTGCAGTGATATTGCTCGTGCTGCTTGGTTTCATCTTGGCACTGATTATATTCATGGTTCGTTTGAAATTTAGGATGGTATGCTAGGACATTAATTTTCGTATACATTAGTGCGAAGAGCTTGCAACGGAACCAGCATTTTGAAAATTTGGTAAATATGTCGCGTTAGATTTACGTTTGGACTAGTGGATGTACCGGTCGGCATGCTGTAGGCTTAAATAGTAGATAGTAAACCTGGTCCGAGTGCCCCAAGGGAAGCTTCAGAGGGGGTAGTTCTTGAAAAAATCATTTGAGTCAATATTAACTTGGGTAATCCGAAGGGATGGATCCGGCTTGGAACAACATTGTAGTTAAAATTTATCATGTATATTAATGGGAAATTTAGGGGCATGTTAAAATCCATGTGGCCATTTAAATTCAGTGCAATGTAATTTTGTGTGATTAGTCTGCTGCGCATCAGAATGCAGGATGACCGGGACTGGGGCCACGATCGGGATCGGCGACTGGGGCCGGGGCCGGGGCTGGGATTGGGATCGGGGCCACGACCGGGATCGGTGACCTGGATCGGGGCCCACTACCTGGGCCGAGAACTGGGGGGACGTGGCCGGGTCCCGGTTCGGCCCGGCCCTAGCCCTAGCCCCAGTCGTCGGTCAAGTCGTTGGTACCGTTCGTCGGCCTCGGTCCTAGCCTCGATTGTCGCCGCTAGTCCCGGTCGCTTAAAAAATTTCACTATATTTTTTATTGTATGGAATTGATTTAGTAATACTATTTTCTTAAATATTATTGTGATTTGGTAATATGTGTCAAAATGGGTCGGGTCGGGTGTGGGTTAGTTGCGAATTGGGTCAGGTATGAGCCACTGAATATGGGTTAAAATGGGTTAGGCAGGTCAATGTAGAACGGATCACATTCGACCCGACCCACCCATTTGATACATTTACTTTTAAGAGGGAAATGTGCATTTTTTTTCTCATCTAATATTTGAATGAGATCTCTCTTTTACCTTTGATTGCCGTAAAAGAAATAAAAATGATAGGCTAAGGGCACGCATGATAACATTTCTATTCCTTGACTCTTTTTCTTGCCAGAAATAGATTTTTTTCATTTCTATTCCCTGAACGAGTTTTTCAACCAAAAAATGTGTTTGAAAATGATACAAATTTTCTATTTCCGGAATAGAAATTCGTTTGATAATAGCAGAAAATTTCTCTTCTTTAACTATATATCCGGAGGAGGTCCGGTGGCCAGCGATCGGAAACTGGTGACAGCAGTAAGGAGGAAGGAGGAACTTGTTTCTTTGGCGGCGGGGAAGAGGGAGGAATTTGTTTCTTGTTTATGTTTCAGAAACAAAAAAAGCTATTTTTTTTTACTTTTCATTTCTCATCCAAAATTATTTTTGGGCTAAAAATTTAGCTTGAGAATAGAAAAATTCAATTGCGTTATCAAATGCATTTTTGTTCCAAATCTATTCCACGGAACAAAAAAAAAATAGAAAAACAGGAAAATAGAAATGTTATCATGCGCGCCCTAATTGATCAAGTACTAACAAAATAAACGTATTTTACAAAATAATAAACATGAATTGTTTAATCTTTATTTAAATGTTAAACTTGATTATGATATGTTTAGATTAGTCTAAATATACTTAGCGCTAATTTATTTAACCATGATTGGGTTAGTTAACCTTGTTTGGGTTAGTTAACCATGGTTGGGTTAGTTAACCCTAGTTACTTTAATTAACCATGGCTAGGTTAGTTAACTTTGTTGATAAGTTATCAAAAATGTGATAAGCTATCTCAATTATTCTATGATAACAATGAATTGGTGCAATTTTCTTCCTTTGATCTCATAAAGTTCCCATGACCCGAAACTTTGCAGCAACATTAAAATCACTCTCTCAATGTTTACATTATTGTGTGAATGCATTCATATAGATAGTTAGGTGGGTCATGGAAAGTTTTCAGGAAATAGCTCTTAATAGAGAGACGTGAGGGTATTCGTAGATATGCATCAATCTCATTGAAGGGTGGACCCAAAAGTGAATACTGATGTTAACTTGGCTCCCTAATACAAATTATGCGCAGAATTGCTCACAATTGCATCGTTCATCCATTATCCTTACGGCCTTATTTCGTATAAAAAAAAAAGCCCTAACTTCATGTGCAATCCCAATTTTGCTCCCGACTTATTTTGTTTAAGTGAAATCACCAACTTTCACTCTAGTCCAAAATCCGAGGATAACTTTTCTAAAAAGTCCTAGGACTATTGTAGGTCATTCAATTCAATCCTAAACTTTTCGATTGTGATAACTCCATCCTAAATCTTTTGACGGTTATGGACACGTGGCACATTTGGGATTATCGTAAAAATTTGTAATTTTGTTTGTGAAGACAAACAACGTTCGGATTGGAATTAAACCTAAAGTTGCGAGTTCATTTAGGTAATTAGGCCTAGTCTTAACTCGCATTTTACTCGATTGAGGAGAGGAGTTGGGAGTTATATAAACTCAGCATCTACTTTCATCTACCCTAAAAGGATTTGGTATTTACTTTGAAATTAATTTCTCTCCCTCGAAAAAATTTACACTTAGCGGAAATGGTTTGAACATACTTTATAATGATTTCTTCAACATTCGTATCTTTGATTATAAAAGTAAATTCATTGAAAATTGCCAATTTTGATATTAGCACCTTGTCAAGAATCGAACCCTATTGCATCCCTCAACACGATTGATATAAGTTTTTCTCTTATTTAATTGCTTTGATTCTCTAGTAAAATCCTGATAGTAGAAAGCACTAGTATAGAAAACGCTCTCGAACTTTGGGATTTTTGCCCATTTACCTCTAAATTATCACCTATTAATTTAGTTGTAATTCCTCAGTTATTTGTTTATTAGCACGCGCCGATGTACATGAAGGTAAAAGCGTATTTTTTTTAATCTCGAATTGTTAACGAAATCTCTTTTTCGACTATGTATTTTTAAAATGTGACTACTGTAAAAAAAAAATGGTTACTCAATAAAAAGAGTATTTTAAAAGATCGCGTTATAATTTGCTTGATTATTTTTCTAATGAGTCGACGACATCATTTTTTTTTTTTATGTTTTCATTAAGGAAACTTATTCCACAACCATTTTTTACATTGGTTAAACATTACGTAAATACACAATAACCGATCAATTCATGTATGTTCCTTCATTAAATATTATTACTGGTATTTGTATTTTAATATTAGTTATTCAGTTTTAGCTTTCACTGGTCTTTATGTTTTTAAATTTTTTCACAGCATTTAAAGAATAAAAAAAATGAAAATATAATTTTATCCCTTAAAATTGGACATGCTAACGGAGAAAACAATTGAGGATGAGCGACGCAATAAGATAAAGGGCGATTATTTTGGGGTAAATGTCCGGTGCTTTCCAAGTATTGGAGAGGCGTGAGTGATTTTCTCTAAAAACCGAAAAAAGAGAGAGAAGAAAAACAGACTAACTCGTTTCGTATAAATTTGTCGCGCCCTTCCCCTCTCCCTCTTTCTCTCGCCCTCTGCCATAAACCCTAACCTAAGCACCTCCCTCGCCTTCTGCAAAAACCGGAAAAGGATGGATTGTTTTGTGAAAAAAAAAAAAATTGTCCTAAGGACCGGAGTATTTGGGATCAATACGTTGTTTTATTCCTGCATATATTTCTTTTTGTGTTGAGCTTTTCAATTTTTCTTAATAAATGAGCGGTTTTATTCTTGCCAACATACAGTACTGCACGGGTCGATACGCACAGCACCTAATATCCATCGTTTACGGCTACGAGTACTTGGGGTATCTAATCCCATTCACTCCTAGGCAACGCCCTCGCCCTCTTCCTTTCTCTCTCTCTACTCGTCGACCTGGAAAGCGATATGGTTGAGGGATTTCTTCCTCCTGATGGTGGCATTGGATGGACTAAGATTGGTAAGATCCTCCTATCAGATACACCAATCGATATGGAAGGTCACGAGGTCACAGTGTTCGAGGGCTTCTACAATGACAGCATACCTGTTGTGGTCAAACGATCCCGACTGGATCAGCTTCCTCTTGCCTATTGGATTCCCGAGTTGATACATCCAAATATTGTTCGGTATTGGGCAGCTGAGAGCGTCAAGGGTTTCGTGTATTATGCTGTAGAGCGATGTACTTGCAGCTTGTATGATTTGATTCGAGCACTCTCACCCCATTCAGATTCTTCAGATTTGTGTGTCGGCATGATAATTCACCATCAATGGTTAGATATAAGAGCAGGTTGAGGTATCTTAGGGATACGATGCAGGATGTCAGCTTGTGGACCGATGGTGACCATCCCTCACCATTGTTGCTGAAACTGATGAGGTATATTAGTCTAAGGGTCTGTTTGGCAGTGTTCCCGTTTCTCTGTTTCTGTTCCCGGAAACAGTAAAGAACAGAAACATGTTTGGTAATTCAAATAATTATGATTATGATTCTGTGTTCCGGAATACTTTTGGACTACTTTTAAGAACAAAAAAAAGTTGATTTTTGTGTTCCGGAACACTTTTGCATATCACTGTTTTTCACGATATATTTTTTTGAATTTTTCCTCGATACTTTCAGTTCTTATTGAAACCTGATTTATAATTATTTTTAAAATTAATTTAAAAATAAAAATTACAAAAGCAACTTTGAAAGTCTTGGCCTAGCTTTAGGAACCAATTTTTAATTAAAAAATATTTTTCATATTTTTTAATTTTTTAATTATAAAATACCCCAAAAATTAGAAAAATATCATTCGTGGTCAGAAAAATACACAAAGATAGTTGATATTTTTATTTCAATTTCCTCTTCAAGATGGTATTTTAAATCTAAAAAAGATTAACTTTCTTTTTTGCAACTCTTTTTTGTTTTTTTGTTTTTTTCTTAATCACTATTTGATTTAATTATTTTCTCTTTTCTTTGTCATCAAATATGATTATATAATTATTTAATTTAAACGTAAATGGGGAATGAAAATTTTATGCAGTTACCAAATTCGTTTCTGTTCTTGGAATAAAAATTTTAGCAGTTACCAAACGTGTTCTGATTCTCAAAAAATCATCCAGGAACAGAAACACAGAGGAACAGAAACAAGAAATGGGAACACTGTCATGCAGACACTGTTTCGGATTTGTATTTGTAGAGGCCTCACTTACACATGCCTACACGATTCAAGATGATTTCATAGAGATTGCTGGCACAGATGTTGTATTTGTATCTATCTTCCCCTATAAAGCAATTGGGCATTGTCTATTACGTAGTGATTGGTTTTTCCATTTCGATAGAACTGGCATACCTAATTCTCTCTTTTTGATAGAGATGGGTGAATCAATAAAGTAAGGGCCTGCATGAAAATACTTCATGCTCAAGAATGGCTTCTGGCAGAAAAATGGTTTTTTCAACTTTTGCTTTGAAGTAGAAGTTAAATTTTCAACTTCAGCTTCAGAAATTAATTTTTGATAGAGAAATGCGTTTGATAATGATTCAAAAAGACAATGTTCGAAACATTATTAAAAAAATATTCGATGGCGGCGACGGGCGAACGGCTGCGGCCGGCGACCGGCGGCGGCGGCGACCGGCGACCGGCGGCGACCGGCGACCGGCGGCGACCGGCGGCGACCGGCGACTGGAGGCCGGCGGCGACCGGCGGCCTGCGACGGCGGCGGCGGCGGCGGGCGACCGGCGGCGGAGGCGGCGGGCGACCGGCGGCGGAGGCGGCGGCGGCCGGCGACCTGCGACCGGCGGCGGCGGCAACCGGCGACCGGCGGCGGCGGCGACCGGCGACCTGCGGCGGCGGCGGGCTCCGCGAGAATGACTTCTCGAATGGAGAAGCTAGTTTTTTTACTTCTCAAAATCAACCAAAAATCTTACCAGAAATAAAAAATCTTGCCAGAAGTAGAAAATCCTACCATAAGCCAATTTTTTTACCAAACGGCTTTCTACTTCTGGCAGGGTTTTATCAAACGCATTTCCCTGCCAGAATGGCTTCTGGCAGGGAAATGGAAAAACTGAAGTGTTTTCATATAGGCACTAAACGACGATGCAATTGATACGAGATATGTAATTTTGTTTCCAATGATTTTAGTGGCCTAAAATACTATTTGGTTGCATTGTTTGTTTGGTTCGTAATTTCTACTCTATACAGGGGTATGGCTCAGTATATAATTTTGTTTCCAATTATTTTGAGTGGCCAAGATACTATTTGGTTGCATTGTTTGTTTAATTCGTAATGTCCACTGTATGCAGGGAGGTAGTATCAGGACTCAGCCATTTGCATGACTTGGGATTAATCCATCGAGACCTAACGCCTCAAAATATCACGATTACAGGGAAACCGTTAGTTGCTAAGCTATCTAATTTAGCAACTGAGATTAGTAAGTGCTCACGCAGATTTAATGCCATGGTCTCCTTTCTTCTTTGATTGGTGGATCTGCCATATCCAACTAATACATTGTCCCAATGCTGATTGCTTCTTCTTCCTCCTTTTTTTTGTTGGTTGATGTCGGATGTGTATCTTGCAGATGACGGAACCCCAGGATGGCAAGAACGTGATATACATCTTCTTCGTCCAATTCCGACAATTGATATGTTTGGTTTTGGTTGTGTCCTCTTCTTTTGCGTCACCGGTGGAAAACATCCATTTGGCAAGAATCCTTACTTCAATATCATGAACAACAACATGGATCTATCCTCGGTGGCCTCCATACCGGAGGCTCATGATTTGATATCGAGATTATAAAACCCGGACCATATATTGAGGTGAGAGTGCTCTCATTGACCTAATTGAATTTTAATTGCCATAGATGTGAATTGATGCTTTCGAACTCAGGAAGTCGGTCCATCTCAGCTTTGTTCATGTAATTGATTTGTTTGAGCATTCTGGACAATACTTAATTGCTTTTAAGTAACTGGTAGGCCAAAGGCATCAGAGGTGCATGCTTCAACATCCATTTCTCAGCAATTCAAAGACAAGACGGTCCTTTTTTTACTGATGCCAAGGATAAAGCAGTGAGGATACCACACTCCACGGATGCTCCAAAACTAAAGAAGGCACTCTCGCTCTTTCTCTCTTTCTCTCTATCTCTAGAATTGTGATAACATCCGTAGCTGCATGCATACAAGGCTCATGCTTTGATGTTTATGGCAGGAGAACGGACAATGTCCTACGTTCTTGATGGAGGTGGTGTCTCGATTCTGCAAAAAAGAAATTGTCTATAGGAAGTACTTAAAATATTTTAAGTGATGTTTTCGTCCTTTGGGATCGGTGTTGGAAGGATCTTGAGGAAGAAATGGTAGAAGCATTAAATTAGACATGAACACCCATGAATCGGTCATGTTCTCCATTGATACCATATTCATCAAACCTTTTCACCCCCAACCTATTTTTCATTAAATCAACTGGAAGAACAAGAAGAATGCGAGGGACTGACCATAGGGGCGATTAGGATCAAAGGCTTGTATATCCTCCCCCGCGCAGAGTAACAGGGAAATAACAGCATGCATGTTTACATACGTACCTGAACGCCAAACCCGCCATCCGCAAGTCAATCCCATTCTGGACAACTCAATACCAAACTACTCACAAAATCAGTTCATAAGCTTTGAAGACAGACCAAAAGGAGAGGAAAAAGGGACAAAGGTTGTTTCGCCGGAAATGATCCGCCACGAAAGATCTTTTATGGACAAGCGTTCAATTTTCGGATTTATTGTTCTAAACAGGCTCTTGAAGCGATTCCGGACATGAAGTAAATAAATGTCAAAAAGAAATAAACAGGACAATACAGTAAAGTGCAATAAAGGGAAATGCTTGATAAGATAAATTGCAGAGCAAAAGATAATTGTTTGATTGTTGATTGATTGGCCTCTTATAAAGACCTATCTCCGACTATTTTTTTACTGGCAGAAAGTATCTAATCCATTTGGGGAACCCAAAAACGAAGTCTTTTTACTTTTTTCATAGATAGAATAAGGCAAAATTGTCTCATGTGGTTTTTTATCGTCCATCTTATCTGGAAATTCCCGGATCTATCTCGAAAATTCCCGGATCTATCTCGGTAACTGCTCTTCTTATCCTTTAGACGGTTTAAACACATACTTAACTACACTGCATAACAGTGGGGAAATACCAAAAAAGTAATAAACCTATTGCAATTATGTCGATTCAGTCTTAAACTTTTTTTTTGTCGATTCAATCATAAACCTTTTACAATTGCGTCATCCTAAACCTTTTACAATTGTGTAATTTCAGTCCGTCCAGCGAATTTTGGCCGGTTGGTGCTTACGTGGTTGCCAGCGTCAACAATCGAATATTTTATTATTCTTTTGAATTTTTTATTTTTTTATTTTTCTTTTTATTTTTTCCTTTTTTTTCCCCTCCCCCTCACCAGAACACCTCTGGCCGGCCGCCACAGTCCGGTAACCGACCAAAGGCGCGGCTTTGGGCCGGCGAGGTTGAGCCTTGCCCTGGCCATGGCAAGGCTCGACCTCGCCGTCGCTGCCTCACCTGGCAACGGCGAGGTCGGCCTGCGCCACGGCCGGGCGAGGCCTCTCCGGCTGCCCACTTGTTTGATTGATGCTCTCTAATCTTATCATGCTTTGCAATATGCTAATCTTTTTCAAGAGATTTCTTTATGCATGATATTATGATCGAGAAAGAATCTTATGCTGTCATAATTTGATTTAGACTTTATCTTGGAATGGCATGTTGAATTGTTTCTCATCGTTAGTTGTACTATACAGTGAAGATTTATTTGATTATAGTATTTCTTTTTAAGCCATGCATAAGATCATGAAAAGGGCCCTTGGGCATTTTTAAAGTTTCCTTATTTTGCTCCATTGTAAAGGAAGGATCCAAATACATGGATACCAAAAAAGGAACTAAAGAAATCATCAAACGATGCAAATCATGATACAATCATAAGATTGACAAGGATTGTGTTTTTGATCGATGATGTTGCATATGAAGATTTCAAAATATCTAGTCTCTATCAAGGATGGATCTAAACTGTAGCCAGGATCAGTTAAAGTTCTAAGCAGAGGCTAAGTCTATACTCTTTGAAATTTTAATTGAGTCTGCAATCGATAATCATGGCAAGAAATCAGGTATAGCTCCAAATCTCCCTTATAAAAGCATATCTTATAATTGGCACGTTTAATTCGTGAATCAAGGGAAGGCAAGTACGTGATATTATCCTCATCTTTGCAAAGATTATTCTCTGTTATACAAGAAATATTGTAAAAGACATCTCCATATGAAACAGTCTCGTCGGATCGATAGAAGCGGGTTAATAATCACTAGTGGTCACGTGATCTTCGAAGCGAAGGAGGAATTGTTATCGCATTGTGAATTGCCAATTCAAATTAGATAATAATAATAATAATAATAATAATAATAATAACACGTGATGGGAAAGAAAAAACTTGGGCAGGAAAAAGAGATTCCAAGTACCGAAACAAATGGATTGGCGGGGAGGATATGCCCGCCACCCCCTATTTTTCTTGGGAAACAAAAGAAAGGCATTGGTTTTTTCTCATGGGAAAAAAATACCATAAGTAATGTGAAATATTAAATAAAACAAAAATAAAGAGATTCCCAAAAATCTTTTCACGAGAATTGACGGGGACAAGATTACGGGATGTCCAATGATGTCCTATCAGAAATAGAGGTGAGCTGGGCCGGGTCCAGATCTAGACTCTAAAACCAACCATGTTATAATCGATTCTCAGTTTTTGGAATCGAGAACCAACCATGTTTGTTTTGGAACCTGTTTTGAAACCGACCCTGTTTTTCGATCTGATTCTAGGGTCTACTCGAGAACATATTTTCCTTTTTTCTCCATCAAAATAATATGAGAATGATGAAATGAGCAATAAAAATTACAATCCGCCAAAAGCAACCATCCAAAATATAAACAGTGGACTTTTAAAAGTAACAATCCAAAATCGGTTTTATGATACTAATCGGTTTAGATTGAAATCAATTAAATCTTTAACACATAAACAGTGGACTTTTACAAGTAACTAGAAATTGGTTCTAAAATCGGTCCGGGTGGGTCTCCATCTAGAACCGACAACTGAACCGATTTCAACCGGTTCCAAAAAATTGGAACTGGTACCTGGACCGATTTGAGCGAGAACCAATTCCCGACTATGTTTTTCAGGTGAGCCAATCCGGGTTCCGGGTAAACCCGATCCGGTTGCACACCCCTAATCAGAACGTATTGCAGCTGTCGCCGATGTGTGAAGTGGGCCCCCACCGGCAATTTCTGTCTTTATTTTAATAATTCATAGATAAGTCGCCTCAAAGTATAGTAAATCAACAATTTGTGGAATATTTTTGTAAAGATCATCATCTGTATCGTCTAGAAAAATAATTAGCGAAAATATTTTCATTATCGAAAGTAATCTGTACTTTAACATTTTCGCGATTCTTTGTCCATCATTCATTTTTGCGAGGAAATGCAGGCAGTAATTTTCAGTAGGATGTTTTTCATATTGTAGATTTTTTGTTAAACAAACGTGCCATTTTTTTTTTCTTCATGACAAGAGCAATCGAGCCTTTTGAGTTGATTAATTGCATTCCATCCGCTTACTCAAGGCGAGCAATGACAATACCATGGATCAAGAAAAAATTGTCTAGACTAGGGTGTGCCACAACACGTGCTATAATGACTTAATAGATGCGTAATTTGGTCACCAAAGAGTTTAGGTTTATGATTTAGGTCGAGAAAATTGTTCACAAAGTCCTAAACCTTTTACACTTTTGCTAATTCGATCTTAAACCTTTTAAGCTTGTCAATTCAGTCCTATTAGGCGAAAATCGCTGATTAGGCATTGCCGACACTGACATAGATGAATTAATTTTTTTAATAACTTTATGAAATTTTTGAAATTTTTTATTTTTATTTTTTTCCTTTTCTTCTTTTCTGGGTTAGAGGACGACAACCCGCTCGAGTGGTCTGCAAGGCTGCAAGGGCTTCGCGTCTCTTGCCCATAGTTTAGCGGGGGTAGCCTGGAACTAGCTTCTAACCCAAAAATTTTTAAAAGGGAATTTTTTTAAAAATTGAAATATTTTATATAATTATTAAAAATTATCCACGTCAGCACGAGTGATACGTCACATTAACGATTTCTGGCCAATATGATTAAATCGAAAAAATGTGAAAAATGTTGAATTAAATCGGCAAATTTAAAAAGTTTATGGCTGAATTGATAAAAGTGTAAAAAGTTTAAGCCTTTTTTTGATAGTTTTTCGACTTTGTTTTTTTAAAGGGCGTTCAATTGACTGGATATCTATAAATAATAAATAAACACTCAATCCTATCCGGAACATATGACAATATCCGATTAAAATGAACGAGAACAAGATTTATATCAGTTGTAATGAATTGATCAAATAACATGGAGAGCTACTCGTCGATATTGGCCGCGGGAAAAAACAAAACAAAACACGCGATTGTTCCTTTTTTACTTTCCGTTTGTTCTGTCGCCGTGTAAAAAAAAGTCAACTATGGTACATCATCTAGCCCTAAATTCACGGTTGCTCTATTAACCATGTTCCTTAATCTATCGCCGTTCTTACTCCTACTCTCTCTCTCTCTCTCTCTCTTTTCCGTAATAAATGAATGATTTGAATTTTTTTTAAACCGATCGTTTATATCGCTTAAAATAATTAGTCAATAAAACACATTTTCATTATTAACAACAATTTATGTCTGCAACACTTTCGCGAACGATCGTCATTAATTTCTGCAGGAAATGCTAGCGATCAATTTAAAATTTATTTTTTAAATTATTTACTTTTAACCAAACAAATGCATCCTAATATTCAAATAGGCCTAATTAGTAGATTTAAAAGGGTGTCCTGTCCTCCTAAGACATTGTTCCTCTGTCGCGATGTGTTTCCAATCGCAATGCCTAATATCAACATAAAATAAAACGTGGCATTCAACGTATCTTTTAATTTTAAAAATAACTTCGATACCATGTTATTTGTCAGCTGATCGAGAAAAAAGAAAATTCCAAATCTCCGCTTTTACTTTTCAAAACTTTGAAAAACAAGAAAAAGCTTGCTGGAACAAAAAAAAAAAGAATGCTAAGATTTTAAATAAAAGCCGGTTACTATTTGGAAAGAGAAAAGCCTGCTTATTAAGGCTTGATTTATTTCATGAAATGTTAATAAATTGAAAATTATGAAATTAAAAATGATCGTTTGTATCGCTTGAAATAACTAATCGATAAAAAAAAATATTTCATTGTTGATTGCGATTTCAATCTAAATATTTTCATAAAAGGTAAATTTTCTTTGGTTCGTCATAGTCAGTGGGCGATACAAAGTGATCATTTTCAATTTAATATTTTTTTTTAAATTATTCATTTTTCGTGAAATAGACACACCATAGATCTACTCATCAATTAGTCCAGATATGAAAATAGAGCAAAACATCATGAGCGGTTAATGTGTGGAAAATAGTAAAAGACCTCATGGCACGTGTTGGGTGGTTGCTCGTGCTTTCTAAATATGAATATTATAATAGATTTTTCGGAATATTTCCTTGCTCAATTGTTAAAAAAGCATTACTATGCATATCAAATCACTTTTAATGATCCTAATTAGAGCTCCTAGGACACTTGTTAACAGGACCCTTAATGAAATTATAAAATATTTACACATAATTTTACACATTAATATTTGTCCATAAGAATACATTTAGACGACTCTTGCGAAAATACGGCGAAAATCGCGGGTAACCAAATTTTACAAAATTATCATAAATTAACACAAAGTAGTATTCGCCTCAAAGTCATTGGAAATTAAAATAAAACTTTTTTGTTGCGGGTCAATTTTGTGGATGCCATGTCCAGTTAATTATAGGTTATTTTTTTTATCACAAATAAGTTTCCGCAGGAGGAAAAAAAAAGTTTTTTTTATTAAGTACGGTTGGGAACGTATTTAATCACGACAAGGAGAGTTTGGTCATGGTCGTCCAGCGTAAAGAGTCGGTTTTAGGAAATTATCATAAATTAAGACAAGTTCTTGGCGGGACCCACTACCTCTTCAGTCTTCATCGAAGTTGCCCCTGGGGAAAAAACGGAAAAAAAAAATCTCCGATTTCTCCTTTTATTTTGTTTTACTAATAATATTATTATTATTATTATTTTTTCTTTTCGTCTCTTCCTTCCTTCTTCGCCTTCAATCTCCTAGTCGACAGCGGTACGATTTTTCTGCAACCGAAACTAAAATAAAAAAGAAGAAGAAGAAGAAGGAGGAGGAGGAGGAGGAGGAGGATTGAAAGGGTCTTCAGCTTTCTTCTCATTTTCACCTGCCAACGTTGAGAGGATTTTGGGGATCGCGGGGACTTCAACTGTGATCTCGCTCGGAGCTCGCGAAGGGAGCTTGATTCGTCCTGCGACGTACAGTGTTGAGTCGTCGTTAATGTCGAGACTAAGCTCGACGGAAGATTTCCACACGTGTAATCGGAGGTAGCAGCTGAATCGGCGCCCTCATCATCGAGTTCGTTTCCGTGGGGGCGAAGTGGTCTGATTCAGTTCCGCCGTGGACCGCTTGTGGCCGATGGAGATTGCGCGCAGCTCTCGCGTGGTATGCTCCTTGCGTCGGTATGTCTTGTGTTTTGGAATCTGCGGTGCTCGTGCCCGCTCATTTGATTTGGCCCGTGTTATTTTTGGCTTGATTGATTTATACTTTGATTGTTTTATGTCTGTCAGTGTTCTGGTCTTTTTGGTTTTGCTATGTAGCAGTTGTTTTTTATATGTTAATTTGTACACAGTGAATTTATACGTTTTTTCATTGAAGTTGTTTAAGATGATCAGTTTGGGCTGGCGAATCGGAAACTGTGGCGGTATTGTATCTTTTTGCTTGCTATTGGTGCAGGGTTCCTGAATGAGATTTAACGTGAACTAATTCAAGTGGTTATGCAAAAAGGAGTTGTCTTGAGGCCGAGTTTTAGAGCTTGTGTTAGGGAATGGGCGCGTTTTCCTGCATAGGTTTATGTATCTGTGCATTCGGGGAATGATGATGGCACTTTACTCGACAGGCTGATCAAATATGGAAACAATGCAAATATGACTTTTGATGTCGCGTATAGATAAGTGGTATTTAATGGTCATTGCAGACCCACTTTTAAAAAGTACAAACTTTTCAAAGACATTGGTATTGCAGAGCACTTACTGAAAGGTATGGAGTTAGTTTTATTCATCCTACCAGTTTTTAGGATGAGTGAGAAAGGTGTTTATCACCCATTGTTGGCCGCAAACCCATTAAAAAGGTAAAAAATTTCTCTACAAATAGCTTAGGTGGCAGACCAAGATTTGCTGCAGCAGTCTCATTCAGTATACAAAGTGACCTGCTTGCTGGACAATGGATTGGAAGGGCCGAAATTATTTAAGCCGGTAAGGGATTGCTTGGGCAGACATAGCTGTCGGTGCTTGATAAGCTACCAGATTATCTCATATAGGCACAAACTTTTGTTAGTGTCGCCATCCTTCTTGTTCACAGACCCAACTGCATAAGCATGTTTAGTACATGGAACGACCAGGACAAGCAAAATCGATAACGTGTTGACATTTTGGATGACTTTTGGTCACATAATCAATGTCTTGATATTGGGGAAACCATGATGAGGGTTACTAGGACCATAGGTCTAGAAATATTCTCAAAGGGAGTGATAAAACTTTTTGATTTGCCAAGGAACAATGAGCCTTAACAATGCCATTTTTATCTATTTTGTTGCTTCTCTGTAATTTAATGTGTTCCAAAAGTACATACCTGGTGAAACCCAGGCGATGATGCTTTCTTTCTTAAATTGAAAATGCTGGAATCACTTTCTATCTTAATTTTGGGAGCTTTTGATTGTTTCTAAGTCGAAAATCTTTGAATTGAGCTCCTCATGGAAGTTAAGGATATCAGCTACTGTCTAGTGAGGTTGTTTTGGGTGGGTTAATTATGTTTTCTTGTGGTTGTACTGGAGATTAGAGGTGGATTCAAGCTCCTATTACTTTGTTTGTCTGCTGGACCGTTGCCTCCGGTGCATGTGGATATCGTTTTAAATGTTTAAGTAAATATTCATATATAGTGCCTGGCAACAGCTTTGCTTCTTGAACATGTTTTGTTTCCATGTTAGGCATTATATACAGAGTTACCATAATTATCTGGAGTTCTTACGAAATGTGATTAATTGATCCTTTCAGGATGCGATGCTTCTGATTGCCATATAGTTAGAAGGTGCTCCGAGGTTGCAGGGATGTGCTAGTGATCTTTCTTGAGCAAAGGTAAAATGCTACCCGACTGGAAAAAACGCCACATCAGACTGAAGTGTTCTACATATAGTTGTTGGTCTATTGCATGTCTGGGATCAGAAGAGTGCTAGGGGAGCAAAATAAAAATAATCATGGAGCCGGCCCTTGAAAAAAAGTTCCCCGTCAATGCTAAGGACTATAAGTTATATGAGGAGGTTGGTGAAGGTGTCAGTGCCACAGTTTATAGGGCTCTTTGCATTCCATTCAATGAGATTGTTGCAGTCAAGGTTCTTGATCTTGAAAGGTGCAACAACGACTTGGTATGTGCTCTCTCTCTCTCTCTCTCTTTCTCTCTCTGTGGTCTTTTTTTTTTTTTTTTTTTTTGGGGGGGGGGGGGGGGTGGTGGTAATGCTGTATGGGGGAGAAAAGGGTGGGGGTGTTAGGTATAGCATATGCACAGATGCAACATGCATGTAAATTGTGCAAAACTTTAGCATTGCATTTTTACAATAAAGAGGTCTATATTTTCCTCCTATGTCTGGAATGACTTCACGTTCTTATATTAAAAGTTTCTCATTGCTTCCCATGTATGTTTGGAGTGACTTTACAGTCATCAAATAATGGAAATTAATCTACTGTCATTTATCAATTTCATGATACTCAGTGTTTCAAATACTAATTAATGATGAATTGAAGAAAAATAAAGCATTTTCCCCTTATTTTGATATTTGATGGGAACTTTTTGTGTCACAGCAGAAGTCATTTGCATTGTTCTCGGAACTGTTAGCTTGTGATACCATATTTTTTTCTTGTCAAAATAGTCGTATGCTTCAGAATTGCCTCTGGGGTGTAACTGAATTGTTGAACCATAAAATATGCCCGTATGATTGTTTTTTGAGTGAGGTTAATTGAACTCTTAGGTGCTGAACCTGTTGTTTTGTATTGACAATTTTCTTATACGTGTATGGTGGGAGACTTGTGCAGGATGGTATTCGGCGGGAAGTGCAGACAATGAGCTTGATCAGTCATCCTAATCTCTTACAGGCTCACTGCTCTTTCACTGCTGGCCACAGCCTTTGGGTTGTGATGCCATACATGAAGGGGGGATCCTGTTTGCACATTATGAAGTCTGCCTTTCCAGAAGGTTTTGAAGAACCTGTGATCGCTAGTTTGTTGCACGAGGTTCTCAAAGCTCTCGTGTATCTTCATTCCCATGGGCATATTCATAGAGATGTGAAGGTACTATATCACCAATTTTCTTTTATCCAATTCTGATGTTTAGGGCTTCATCATATTTTAGATAGTTTTTTTTTCCCGGTTTTGCTAGAACGATTATTTATGTCATTTTTCTACAATTTAATGCAGTCGGGGAATATATTAGTCAACTCAAATGGTTTTGTCAAGTTAGCAGATTTTGGCGTTTCTGCTTGTATGTTTGATGCTGGGGATAGGCAGAGGTCACGAAACACCTTTGTTGGGACACCTTGCTGGTAGTTTACCCCTATTCTTTCATATTAACCCATTCCTTATTAGTTAATTTAAGTTGGCAGATTTACGCTAAATGGCCTACATCTGCTTTCTTCATCTTTAGGATGGCTCCTGAGGTTATGCAACAGCTGCATGGATATGACTTTAAGTGAGTGGAATTTGATCTACATATGCTCTTTTCTTTTTTCTTGTTTTACGTATGGAAAGTTGATTTGGTATTGGAACTTGCTTCTCTAAACAGAGCAGACATCTGGTCTTTTGGAATAACAGCACTTGAACTTGCCCATGGCCATGCCCCCTTTTCCAAGTATCCACCGATGAAGGTACTTTACATCATAGTTTTAAATAGCTAATCAGAGAGCACTTGCCTTGCATGCACCCCTGTATCGAAATTTGAAAAGAAGTGCCTGACTATCCCCTTATTTTTTTGCCACTCTTTATTTAATAACTTGCGAATTTAGCCAAGTATGTTATCTCCTTGCTTTTTTCTCTGATAGATAGTCCCTTGTGTAGGTGTTGCTGATGACCTTACAGAATGCACCTCCAGGCCTTGACTATGAAAGAGACAAGAGATTCTCCAAGGTGGATAATTTAGATGGTACTGTTGGATCTAAATCTATGATTTTCAAGTACTGAAATTGTATTAACTCTGACTTTCAGTCTTTCAAAGAGATGGTGGCCACTTGCTTAGTGAAGGACCCTAAGAAACGTCCACCTGCAGAAAAACTTTTGAAGCACCCTTTCTTTAAGCGTGCTCGTGCTGCAAATTATCTAGGTCAAACCATTCTTGAAGGGCTTCCTCCATTAGGCGATCGCTTTAGGACACTTAAGGTCTGTAGCTTGGAGAGAAAGTTGTATACTTAAGAATTTTCTCGTAAGTAGCGTTTTTTATATTGTTTCCTCTAACTTGAGTGTTATTTTCAGGCTAAAGAGGCTGATCTTCTTGTACAGAACAAAGCCCTCTATGAAGATAAGGAGCAACTGTCACAGGTGGGAAGCAACTTTTTGTCTTAAAGACGTTAGACTATTCTAAGTGACATGTTTTCTGACCCCCGAAAAGAAATTTACTAATTACATGTTGATAGTTATCTGATTCAACACATTGCTTGTCTCGTTATTTTATGGTTCTCGAAAAGGCTATATGTTTGCAGTGTCCTTTTAACATCTCTTCTCTTCAAAGACACTCATCTACTGGGAGTAGACTTTTTTAAATGAACAAACTGGTTTTTGACTTGAACCCCCAATTAGGACCATTGATATGATGAATATGGAAATTTGTGGAATCTTTAGATAATAAGTTCACAGAAGTGTTCTATCTTCAGTATGTTTCATGTTTTACTGATGATGGATATATTCTCATGTTGAAGAATCCGAAATAGTTTTCATTTAGATGTTCTGATCGAGTCTCAGTGATATGAGTAATACTGGTCGCCTTGCAGCAAGAATACATACGAGGCATCAGCGCGTGGAACTTCAACTTGGAGGATTTAAAAAATCAGGCTGCTCTGGTACGACCTTTTTTTTTTTTAGTGCACAGTACATGCTTGATTGGTGGGAACTCCTAGCACATAGGTGCAAAGACACATCTTAAGTGAGAACTTTAACTGCAGATTCAGGATGATGATATCAATCCAAATGCCGAAGATGTCAAGCAAAAACAAGGGCATTGTGATGTTGGCATTCCAGCAGAGAGGCGATCTCCCAATTTCATTGACCAAACAAAAGTTGCCCCTAACAAGAAGGTTTAGAATTTTGATCATCACGGGGTCTCTTGTAATGTTTCTTATTCCTCGGTTCACTTGGCTTTGAGTGTCTTCTCACAGCCAGTGTTCATCTCTTTCAGGAGCCGATTGAAAATCTACATGATTTGGAGGACTCACTTGCTTCATTTCCAATTAGACCTGTTCAAGCACTGAAGTATGATTAACTTCCTTTACTTTTTACCCTCTTGTGCACACTCTCATCTAGAATATTTAAGGGGGGAACATAGATTAAGCTGATTTCCCCTTCACCTGGGCCTAGTGAATCTTTAAAACATTCCTTGACTCCTAATGGGAAGATTCCTTTGTGCCTGCTTTTAAACCAAGAAACAACTATTTGACTGAGTAATTAAGCGACAATTAAAATGGACTTTGCATTAGCTTTATGAAACCGATATTCAATTTCATCCTCTTCTTTCGATTATGTAGAGCTTGTTTTGATGTTCGTGAGGTAGATGTTAATGCTACCAGTCCAAATTGGAAAGGTACTCGATCTGATTCTGAAGAGCAATTTCCTACAAAATCTTCACCTAAAGGTGCTCAATCTGATATTGAAGAACAGCTTCCAACACAATGTTCATCAAGAGCTATTGACACTGAATCTCGTAAAAATGAGGGTGATCATCTTGAGCTAAGTGGCAGTCTACCACCTCATGTCATTCCTGAGGACAAGAAACTTTTAAATGGTCCCCAACAGGCGGATAACGTGCCTTCACCTGAGAATCTTTCATTTGTTGATGTGATGAGGTATTTTTCTTATAGTTCCTTCACTCTCTTGCTTTGCCTCTTTCATTTGTGAACTATCTGCTAGGACTTGGTTTCTCAAAACAACCTGGTTAGCGATAATTGTTGGTTGGAATATCTTATAGAATTTCATCAACAAATTTGATGAAACTTAGCCGCTGGGGAATCCACGTATGTGGTGAAACTCTGCGAAAACAACTATATCTGCATGCATATTGTTTGTGGGGAAAAGATTATTATGTTATTATTCAAAGAGAGAGTACAACGATATATATATAATAAGCAAACATAAAAAGACTATTGTGCCCTCACTTAAATATTTCCTAACACATATAAATAAAAATGGTGAAACACTGGCAACCACCAAAGGGAGGATGGCACGTGAGTAATTGAGTGATTAAATGTAAAGGAAGAGGTCCTGTAAATGAGAACCAACTCTCATAAAAAATTCGATGAAGGAAACTTTCGGAAATTGTGTCATTCCATGCATAGGAAATTGGACAATTAGAAAGGGCAATCTGTTCTTTTTTTTCTCCTCTTTCCCTTTTTTGAGTAGATCATATCAAGTTTCTTCGTACGTGCAATTTGTCTTGAAAGTAGTACCTTCACGATGTCTTCTCTAATGTATGTGTGTATCTATGCACCTGCACATTCATTGTGGTAGCACATGAAATTTGGCACTATTTGCATCTGCACCATTTGGTCATTGCTGGTTGTCCCTTTGCAGCAGATATTATATGATTTTGCCGTTTCACTCGGCCACTACCTTGACTCTTTTTGACAGAGTTATTTGATATCCTAGGCACTTAATCACTGCACAATGTCACCATCCTGTCTCCAAAATTACCTACCCACAACAGCGATATGTCTTTGCCTCAGAAGGCATGGAATTTCTGGGAAGTTAGGTTCCAGATGTAAACCTGGGCATTAATTTGCAAGTGGGGATAGTAAATGGTCGAGATGAATTTCAGTTAAAGAGAAGACGAGGGGAAAAGGGGCAATGAACTTTAATGTCAGAGTAGTATGTGAACAAGACCCAGGTTCAACGAGAATGGACTTTTACAGAAAATGACAGTGATAGATTGAATAGATGTTGTATGAGGTGATTGTTTCGTCTCATCAAAATGCGGCTAGATAATCTGAATCAACCACATCCCTAGTTTTAATGACATGATTTTCAAGAAGCTATGCTGGTGAATATTGTTCTTATTGACTATAGATTAATAGTCTTTGAGTTTATGTTGACTGTGCAATCTGGTTATTGGAGAATCTGTTTGTACCCCAGTAGTAGAGGTAAAACGAACATTTATAATCACTTAGAGGTGTCTACTAGTGCAAGATGCCTTGCAGCAAGGACAAAACAGTCTGATTACTCTCGAACCCATTTTAGGCTCTTTGATTGTGGTATATAATTGTAACTTGACTAATCGGATCTAGTTTGCCTCATCGCCATATAGTTAACTATTTACTTGCTTATGACTTTAAGACTATTGTTGACATTCATTTCTGGTTATTTTAGAAGGGACCATCAACAGCCCAAGTACCAATTTGAATTACATCGCCAGAAGAAAGATTCTGATGTCGTATTGCCTGGTGTGTTCCAGTGATTCTCTGTTTTCTTTCTCGTAATTAATATAGATAACTCTGATGTTTAATATTCTTTTTCATTTGAATGATTAGTTGAAGATACATCTGAAGTTGGCGTTGTCCAGCGTAAGGGACGTTTTCAGGTCACGTCGGCAGATCTTAGTGCAAAGGTAATGCATCCCAACTATGGGCTACTCTTGGCCTTTGGTTAGTTTTGTAATTTTTCATTTTTGGAGGGTATCAATCTGTACAATCTTAGACCGGCGAGATGTTCTTGAAACTTGCCCCAAGTTTTCTATTATTATTTGGAGAACCGAAAAATTTAGATTGCTAGTGATTGAATCTGCAGATCATGCCTTTTCAGTTGCCTTAATGTGTTCATGCTTGCAGGTTTTTTCTGATCATACAGAAATTTTAGTTTCAAAAGTAGATAGGCTGCACGAGTTTGGTGAGAAAAAAAGTCATATTTACCACATGGGATCTTGTGCAGAAAGATTTAAGAGGCATTTGACTTCTTGGAAGTAGAAAAATAAATCGACTTTTTCTTCACGGTGAATGAGAGAGATCACTTTACAAAGGGTATACGGTGCATCTGATGTACTCTTTCCTGCTCAACCATTGCTCTTTCTATGTCTAAAGTCAAAAGGGCGTCTGATATGGCCATGCCCGACTTTCATGTCCTGTATCTTATCTGATTCTTTCCGAATATTTCTGGCATGGAAAAAGTTTATCACCCCTGTAGATCTCACCTGTGTTTTAAGTTTTCAAGAGCTTTTAGATACTGCTTTTCTTACAGCATCGTCGTCTAAGAGTTTTAAGGTGTCGGAATTTTACAAATGTCAAGGAGCTGTAACTGTTGTTATCCTCCTTTTTGGGTCCAGGGTCCTGTCAGCTGCTTATCTGGAACTGGTTACAGTGGGTCATCCAATTTCACATCCCCAAACATTGCTACTGGCACACTCCTCCCATCATTGCAGGGTATTTTGCAGCAAAACATCACGCAAAGAGTATGTGTTTATTATTGAGTCCGATTGACGTCCCTCATATGGTACCTCAATTGGCTTCTAATAAAATGAATTTTGATAGGATGAAATTGTTAAGATGATCAAATATGTGGAGCAAATGGCTGGTATATCATGCTGCTTTCTTCTTCTTCTTCTTCTTCTTAGTATTATTATATTATTATTTTTTGTTGGTATTTATGTATTTTCCTTCCTCTGTTTGATACAGTTAAGCCTCTGGAAATTGTCGAGGCTGGTATTAATGAACAACTGCAGGTATGTTCCATCTGTTCACATTTCAGATATTGAGAAATTATAGCTTCTATTTGTTTTACCCTCATAATGTATTGGGGAAACTGCGAAGAGTCTATTAGGTCAGGATGAAAATTTTGCTTCATACAAACTTTTTTGCATTACCAAAGCGTTCTCATTAATATGGCTGTTCAGAGAGAATATCGTTTGTGCTATCCTGTAGTTGATGAACTAGGAATGGCCATTGCAGTCAACTCAAGGCCGATGGCTGTGTTTGACTGTCACCTTGTCTAGCAATTATGCGTTGCTCATTCACTCTATGGGCATTTGGAACAGTCAGATTTTTGCGTCTCAAAAATCCTTATTACACATCTCTGTTAATGCTGCTTTCTTCACCAGACGAAATGCATGGGATATGATAGATCATTCTGATTATTACATTATCTGGCAATAACTGCCTTAGTCTTTGTTATTTACTGTTTTTATCACTGTGGAACATTTTTCCAATTCCTAATTTTCAGACGAGTCCTGCTTCTGCAAAGGAGAGAGACTTGCAATCGCAGTTGGTAAATCTGCAGCAGAGGTAAGTCAGTTCCTGCTTCTTGCAATTGCGATGTATTACTCTTCATTAATATGCTACTAAAAGTCCTTTTAAATGTCAGTGTTCAGAGGTTGGATGAGGAATTGCAGAGACACAGAGCGAAAAATTCCCAGGTAGTGCTTTTTGGTGTTGGGTTCTGGATACATTAGATTGCTTAACTATTGTTGGAGACATCCTCTCTACCGTGCATTTAAGCAGTATTTGGCGACCTACATGTTGCGGGGAATAGAATATGATCAGATTGGAATGATTACTTATCTCCCATTTGTCTATGGTCACATTTACGGATAGATACTTTCTCAGATATATGACTAGGTTTTAGAAAAAAGAGAATTTAAATGAAGTATTGAAAGTAAGCTTCTCAAGAAAGGGATGGACTTGTGTTCAGGCGTCACGCATATTAAGGTCCGCGACTAGAGAGAGAGAGAGATTGAATTATAGAGAGAATCCACTCTGTTGAGATCGTATGTTGACTATATCCAATCCATTGGCATTCACTCGACACCAGATGACAGAATATGATTCACCATATGGCGAACAATATTATGCACAATCAAACATGGCCATATAGTTTGGATCTTTGCCCTGTTAATGAGAACCTTCTCTCGATAAGCATCGTTGTCATGCTTACCAATCAAAATTATCAGTGGATCAATATCCTTCTGCTGATCAGCATGCTATCGTGGTCTTTACCAAAGCTCTTCTGAAATTCTCAGCTAATTTGAGAAGCATTTGGGTGACATTTTATCTCTCACATAACCACTTATCCCTTGCAAAATCAAGAAGACCAATTCGGTTGTCTTTATGACGCATCACTTTCAGTTCTTTTTACAAATTATCTTGGTCTTATCTTCATTTAGGAGTGATTTCCTGTTTGCATGTACCTAGATGCTTCTGATTGCATTTTGTTTCAGTTCCTTGAAATTACTGTCATAAATTAAGTCTTCCGATTGGTGAGATGTCTGACTGAAAACATGATGCTTTGCAGCTAGTAAAGCAATTAAGTTTTTTGGCAAAGCGAGAAGAGAGATTAAGAAAGGACAATGAAGTATGATGCTAATGTTGATACCGCCAGCTCTTCTTTTCGTTGTTCGCAACAGCAAATTTGATTTGCAGATGCAAGGTACTTCTACGGTACAGGGGCATTTTTTTTCCTTCCTTACATTGTATTATTTCATTGTACCATATGTGTGATGGTTTGTAATGCTTATACCCGAGTTTTGTCAAATCATTCCTCGAGTCTATCAATAAAATCAGAAAAACCTATAATAACATTGCTCTCCTCTGCTATCCCAAAATGTACAGTGAAGTATGAACTGATTCAGATTCCTCAAGTGGATTTCATCTTGTTTCTTAAGGGTCCTTGTTTTATGCTAATATCCACATAGATGGAAGGGCAATTTTGTGCAATAGACATCACTAGGTTCAAGCTCTATCTCATACAGATTGTGCTGTGGCATTGCGATCTCATGGAGACGAGCCTTTAGACTTGTGGCTCAGATTGCGATCGGCAAGGGCTCGTGCAATCAGACGCGTGGGAAGTTCATAATTGTGCCAACAGTCTGGCCATGGATACCAAGAAACAGGCTAAGCTAAGACACAATTGAACGACTCTTACTGCAACTAGGGCAACCATTGTCCGGGAGTCGATCGCTTGTGGTTTAGGGGAGGGCCAACGACCCTCGCTCAATTTGGGTAAGGGCTCAATTTGGGTAAGGGCTGTAACTCTCGCACAAAATCGGCGTGGGTTATTGGCCACTGGCTATGGCCCGGCGAACCCCGTCAGCCATCCCTCACCCTTGTCAGCCTTCTCACATCTCATTCTTTTTGGGAAAAAAAAATCTACTTTTTAATTTAGCATTTGTATTAAAATTCTGATTTGAATTAAAATGACATCATTTTAACCATGTGTAAAAAGGGAATATTTAAAAAAAAAAACGCCTTGTCAGCATTTTCATAAGCTAAGTTGTTCACAGTTAATGGAGGAACTCCATTGCACCAATTTAACAAGTTTTAGGGCTCAATTGCATATTCGTGACAAGTTGGAGGATTTCTAGTGCACTTATCTTGAAAGAAGCACGATTCAACTTTTAGCATCGCAATGGGTTGAAAGAGCGTAGCAATCGAACCTGAATGGGGATGGAATTTAGTCACGCTATTTCGCAAGTAGTTTGGGCTCCGCTTGATGATCTCTCGAGGTAGGTTTGCCCGATTTCAAGTCAAGCTTAAGCTCAAGTTTGGTAAATACTCGAGTGAGCAGACTCGTGAGCCTATTGAATCTTAATTGAGCTTCTCTGTTTTCCATCTTTCAGAAGAAATTATAACTATGAAAATTGAACCTTCAAATTATAGAGTGTAAGCCGTTAAGAGAAGAGAAGTGCTAGCCGGGTGCCCGTGGCAACACTTCTACTCTATAAATTAATTCCTGGTCAGATGTTGATTTTCTTATTTCTGCTTCTGAGCATGAATTAATTTTTCTACTTATGGAGAAAAGTCTTCTTTAAGTGGCTCCAAAATTACTTTTGAAGCAAAAAAAAAAAAAAAAACTCCAAAGGTAGAAAAATAAAGCTGCATAACTAAACAGATTTTTACTCCAAAGTTGCGTTATCAAACTAAGGGCTTGCCCGTAGTTGCTCGGGTTGCTCTCCGTGATACTCGTTTCTTGGAATACTAGAATGCTTGCATTGGCACAGTTCAGACCACTCTGAACGTAGGCACAATATTTGTAATTCTCTTTCCAAATTTCAACATGGCCTTGGCGGATCCCAACCTTCTCTCTGCTTTGAAGGTTCAGTTGCAGATCACTGGTGCTCCTCAAACTACATCAGCCATAATTGCTACTCTACACTACCAGATGGTGTACAGAGTACAAAACCATGCCATTGATCTCAACCTACCAAGTGCAGATGATGCCTTGCTTATCTCTGTTGACAACGACCAGACTTCATGTATTCATATCCCTCGTCAACTTCCAAGAGATCAGCTTGTTAAACTCCTTCCTGACAGTTGGGTGACCAACTATGAAAAACTCCATCAAAATTCCTGACCTGTCCAATCCTTTAAGCCACAGTACACCAAGAAAAAAGATGGTACTGTCACCATTAAATTCACAAAAGAAAAGGAAGACACTTCTTCCTCTGTTTTTCCATCATTCCCCACTATCCTGTGTTTCACCCCATGTCCATCTGAGTCTGTCAGTATGGAAGATCCAGATCCTAAAGCCCATGTCCAATCCTTTGATGACCATGGACGACCCATCCATTATTACAAGGATCCCTCCGGACACTGCTTTTGGGATGTTGACTGTTCATGTTCCTCATGTTTGAATCTAGATGATGAGGATGACAGACCGTCCTCCAGAAAGAAGAAGAAGAAGAAGAAAGATTCGCTTTACCAAAGGTACCTAGACGGTGATCCAACCGTGGGTCCTCTTGGTGAAGACGGCGGACGCTGGTAATATATGGTTGAGTATGGTTCTCCCAAACCTCCTCAAATTAATGCACCTCCACCTGCTTGTCCCCCAGATGAACCAAAGCCGTCACCTCCACCACCAAATAAACCCATCACTTCTCCATTCTACAAACCCATCCTCAAATGGGTAAAGAAAAACTCTTGTCCCATCAAACTCCCTCAGCCATACACTTACAATCCTAAACCTGAACCACCTCCTGTTTTACCCAGTATTTACATGTTCCGACCAGAAGACTTTCCACCTCTATAGCCTGCCCCATCTGAAGAAAGCTCAGCCACTTTCAGATTCCCTCATGTTGAAAGTTTCTCTGATGCACAGCAAAAATACTTCCATTCTCCGAAGACCACAACTCCACATGATGTCGATCTTCATGGAAGACGGAAAGGCCCTACACCTGTTGAAGCTGTTCTGAATTGGCAGACAGAGAATGCTCTTGCCCAGAATGTAGCAATAAACACAGTGGCTACTCGTCTTGACAGGGTAGACCATGCTACATCTGTCTCTAAGAAGATGTTGGAAGATTTCCAGAAGAGGCTGTACTTGATGGAGACAAAACAGATTCCTACAAGTCATTATCTGGAAGACCAAACTCCTGAGATTGAGAAGCTTAGACGCCAAGTCCAGATACTGCAAGAACAACAAGCTCTCCTTGAGAAAAGGAATCTACAAGCCCTTGATCCATTTTTCTTTCCGACAGCAACTCCTAACCCTACATCCTTCATGCAAAGCTCTCCAGACCCCAACTCTTTTGCAGCTGTACTCAGCACAGCACCACCCCCTCCAAAGACGAACATCTTTGCTCTTCGGGATCGTCTTAAAAAGCTAGACCAAGAGAAAAAAGAAAAAAACAAACAGACCTTTTTCCCACCTCCTTCAGCACCACCAGAAAAATTTCTTCCTTCATCCTCTCCTCATAAACCTTCCCACTAATACGTGGTTTCAAATCCCTTGGAAAATTTCCTTCAAAACCAGGTTCCCATCTATCAGTGAGTCATCTTCCATTCCAGATACTGAATCTTATGATTCTAGCACCCCGTCTGTTGTGGCAGACGTTATGATGGCTGACCCTGCAGAGCCAATCATTGAAGAAGAAATGGAAGACCAACCTGAAGTTGAACATCCACCTCCACCTTCACAGCCTTACCATGACCCATCGTCATCGACCTATAAATCATATTCATCCAATTTCTTCACTTTGGATGATATCCCTTATCACAAATGGGCAGAAAGGCTCCAAGAGTTTCATTCTTGGTTGATTACCAGAAATCTGAAGGAACACAGTTCTTATGATGTTCTCCTTGAATTTGTCACTCGATTCACCGGTTCCTTAAAAGATTGGTGGAAGTTAGCCCCAGAAAGAGACCAACTTCAGTTTTTAACCATGTCCTTTGATGAAGCAATCCAGCTGATTCATCTTTTCTTTATTGGCTAATCTTAAGATTCGAAAGAACTAAAAAGAAACGAATTCTTTGAAAGAAAATGCTGTTCTCTGGCCAAAAAAGACCTGGATCGACACTTTCGAGAAATGATCAAGCTTTTCTACCAGCTTGGTTCTGATCCTAACCTCAAGTCAGTAATCCTGGCTTCCATCCCTAAAGAGATTAGTCAAGTTGTTGAGAAAGCCCTGAAGCTAAAAAACAAGACCATCACAGATGCGACTTTTAGAGAAATCCAACAGTCTGTCCACCTTGCAATTGAAGAAATGTGCCACAGAAGAGAAGTCTTCAGAAGTTATCTTCGGGAGAATCGTTCTCTCGAAAAGAATTGTGACAATCCTCATTGGAAGATCAAGTGCTCAAGAGATTGCAGTGATCCCTCTTGTGTTGGCAATAAGAAACGCAAACACTTCAAGAAGTTCTCCTTTGAGAAGTTCTCTTTTGGCAAACGAAGACCTAAGAAAGGCAAGTGGAAGTTCCTTCGAAAAAAGAAGCGGCATCACTCCTCTACTTCTGGTTTCAAGAAGAATAAGAAATCCGACCGATGCTACATCTGTAGCAAGAAATGGTACTTTGCAAAAAACTGTCCTCAGGCAAAGCGCCAAGGAAGCTACATGATCCAAAAGATTTCCTCCACCACAGGAATCCCTTTGGATGATGAAGATATTGAGTCTGTCTTCTCTGTTGAAGATGAGCCTTCACCCGACACACTGTTTGCCCTCCAAACATATTCCTCAGACTCTGATGAATCCCCAGGTGATATCTTTGCATTCTTCCCTGATACTATCTCCGACTCCTTCCATGTCCAGCCCGTTTTCCACTCTCCATATATTCCCATCCAAATCCACACCCCAGAATATGACAAACATGTCCAAGTCATTGCTCTCATTGATATCGGCGCAGCAGCATCACTCATGGATATAAAAGTACTCCCAGAAGAATTCTGGACGCCTTACACGAGGTATTTCCATTCTGCTTCCGGAGACACTTTTACCACAAAATTCCGCAGCAAAACCATCACCCTCCAAATATTTCCAAGCTGTTCCATATCCACAAAAATCCTTGATTGTAATTCCCCAGATAAAGACCTCATCATTGGTTGGGATGTTTTAGCCCAGCTTTCCCAGCTAAGAATCAAACCCACTGGTTTACAGTTTGGTGACCAGTTTCATGAGTATGTGGATATCCAGAGACTTTTCATCATTCAGCCAGAAATCCTTGATCCAATAACTCAAAGTCTCTTATCATGCTGTTCTGAATCCCATTCCCAGTTTATCCAAACCTGTTCAAATCCTCTTTGGAAAAATCCTGACTTCTTTGTCAAACTCCCATTCAAGAAAAGTGAAGATGTTAATCCCACAAAAGCCAGTCACTCTGGTATAAATCCTGAACATCTTGCTTTGGCCCAGAAGGAATGTGCTGACCTGCTCTCTCAAGGCCTCATTGAACCCTCTGATTCACAATGGGCTTGCGAAGCCTTTTATGTGAACAAGCGAGCAGAACAGAATCGTGGTAAGCTCAGATTGGTGATCAATTATCAGCCCTTGAACAAATTCCTTCAAGATGACAAATTCCCTTTGCCTCACAAAAACTCTTTGTTTGGTAGCTTAGCCCAGGCTAAGATCTATTCAAAGTTCGACCTGAAAGCAGGTTTTTGGGAAATTGGCATTCATCCTGATGACCGTCCTAAAACTGGTTTTTGCATCCCAAACCAGCATTTCCAATGGACAGTTGTCCCCTTTGGACTTAAAACAGCTCCATCCATTTTTCAAAAAGCCGTGTGTAGAATTTTCGAGCCCATTCTCCCACATGCCCAGATTTACATTGATGACATTCTCCTCTACAGTCCTGATGAGGAATCTCATTGTAAATTACTCTCCCAGTTCGTTGAAATTATTCAGAAATATGGAATCATGCTTTCTCAAAAGAAAATTATCCTTGCTCAAAAGGAAATTGAGTTCCTTGGTATGCATTTGAAAGAATGCACCTACTGTTCAGGTTCTCACCTTGCAGAAGAACTCCAAAAATTTCCCTTTGAGAATTTGACAGTTAGCCAAATCCAGGCTTTCCTTGGAATTGTCAATTATCTCCGAGACTTTGTGCCAAAAATATCTAAAGCATTCTATCCTCTTCAGAGGATGTTGAAGAAAGATGTCCCCCATGGGGACCAAAACAGACACAGGCTGTAACCCATCTCAAAGAAATTTTGCAGCATCTTCCTCCTTTGCAAATTCCTTCCACTTGTCAAAGAATTTTGCAAACAAATGCAAGTGATAAGTATTGGGCAGCCATTCTCCTTGAAGAAATCAAAGGTAAGCGCTTCATCTGTGCTTACAAAAGTGGACGATTCACTCCCGCAGAGATGCATTATCACTCCACTTTTAAGGAGATTCTCGCAGTCAAATAAGGCATCAAGAAGTTTGAATACCACCTTATTGGGCATCACTTTTTGGTCGAAATGGATATGTCTTCATTTCCCCAAATGCTCAATTTCAAGCAGAAGCAGATTCCCCATCCGCAATTGTTAAGGTGGGCCGAATGGTTCTCAAAATATTTTTTTGATGCTAAACACATAGCAGGCAAAAAGAATGTCCTTGCAGATTTCCTGTCCAGACCCAAGCAGCCAGTTGAATCCATCAACATGTATGTCCGCAGAAATTCATTGGATGCAAGAAGATTTCGTACCACACCAATACGAGATACACCATGGAATACTCTCACTTATCCTCCAGAAGTCCCAGGACAAGTTGCAGAAAATAATTTCTGTGAGAATTTGAAGTATTACATGAATGAGTACCAAAATCGCATATTCAGCACTTATGGTGGATTAATGTTAGGACCACATGGTCTTAATCCCGATTATCCATTTATCCATGTTTTGCGGTGGTCTCCTGATCAAGACTTCCCTAAAGACCTCAAATGGTTCTTTTGGTATTTTCTCAATGTATATGCTGTTGCCATTGAATTTCCCACAGACAAGATTGTCCGAGTCCTGTCCAGAGCACTCATGGGCGATTTCTCAAACCAAAAAGCTTTGACAGAAATGCTCACTTGGTTCCAGCCTATAGCAGCATGGAAGCAGCACTTCATTTTTCAGCGAAATTGTGGAATTGCTGACCCAGAAAGACACACCACAGTCCTTTTTCACAGACCTTGGGTTTTCTTTAGCCCAACCGGAGATATTCGAGAAAAGCCATTGTATTATGGCACCACTACATTCAAGCCCAATATCCATCGACAAGTTTTTCGGATCTACACAACACTTCCCAAGTCCATCACACTGATGCAGTATGAGTATAGAGAACCCCAGCGAGTCCTATGTCAAGAAAATCATGAAATCCCTCCTGAAATTTGGCCATACCATCACATGAACCACTCGTGGGATAGGCCGAAAGTACACCCTCAGGTACTTCAAGCTCTTGAAGATTATAGAAGCAACCAGCCAAGTTCGTATATGGACACTGACACTCCTGACACTCAAGACCCTTGGGGAGGACATTTGTCACAAAACTCATACCCTACACCAGACATTGCATCCAGCACCCAGGACCAGCCATCCAGCTCGTACACGTGGCCTCAGCTCCAATTATGGCACCAGCCTCAGATGCCATCCAGCTCTAATCAAGGCGCGCAACAAAATCCACCAGACCCAGTCACTATGGAAGATATTTTGTCCGGCGAAAGACACGCGGCAGAACAAGAAGATAGTCCCTCACTCACCGAAGACGAAGACCCAGACGTTGGACTGTCCCAGCTCGAAGAACAGTGGTACTGGAATAAATTCAAAAAGGACAAAGACGGCCCAGACAGCTCTGACTCTGACGATGCCAATTATCACCCAGATCCAGATCGTCGTCGGCTTTAAACTACCCAGTTTCACGTGCATGTAATAAAAATCTGAGATGACTTTGTCGTCGTTTGTCAGAATGTTGTAAAAATCCTCGTGCATTTGTTGTTATTAGGTGTGCTAAAAGTCCTAAGAAGTAAGTATGCATGTCAGAATAATGATTTGCAGGATCAGAAAACTTTTTGCGAAAATTACTGTTCACGGTACTGTAGCAAAATCACTGTAGCAGACAATGTTTTGTACTGTAGTAGTACTGTAGCACTGTAGCAAACACTATTCACCCGAAGACTTTTTTAGTTTTTCGTCGTGAATTCGTCTGTCAGGTTGTCAGACATCCCTTTGCATGTAATTTGCCTATAAAAGGCCTCCGAAGGCATTGTAAACGGGAGAGAACGAACCTTATGTGAAATATCAGTGTGCTTTCCAAAATCATGAGTTTCTAAATTTCCTTTCTTCTCCTTTCCTATAAGCATGGTCTTTCGCATATCTGAATCCTCTTGTTGACTCAGTAGTACGATTGGTTTGATTTAGTATGCTCTTTAACTTGCCACTATGTGGAACCTGTTGAACTAGAAATATCTGGCACCTTGAGGGTTGAGCTTCAAGAATGGGCTTGAGTGAGCAAACAGGCAGTCCCCTTTTAAGGCCAGGAGCGCCATGTTTGTGAGGATAGCATACCTGCTCGTCTCGCCTAGGCTTGTCTCCGCTTCCTTCTATCCCGAAGTGTTGTCATGCGCATCCAGTAACTCACGCCAATAAAAAATAGGGATATGTGTATTAGAAGTCCTAAAACTTATCACGAAAGTGCATTTGAGTCTTAAAACTTGTAAAAAGTGTAATCAAGTCCTAAAATTTGTCAAATTGATGTCAATCGAGTCATAAAACTTGCAAAAAGTGCAATCGAGTCCTAAGACTTGTCAAATTGATGCAATCGAGTCATAAAACTTGCAAAAATTGCAATTGAGTCTTTCCCGTTAACTCTATACAAGTTGACTAACGAAAAATGCTGATGTGAATTTTTAAAACATTTTCTCACTCTCATATGACGATGACGTGATTAAAACGATGTCGTTTTAGTTCGAATCTGATTTTTAAGCTAAAATTTATAATTATAAAAAAAAAATGACGAAGAAGACGACACCAGCAAAATCAGAACTAAGGGAGAGAGTTTTGAAGCCGCCGCCCACCACCGCCGGAAGGGCCGACGGTGGGAAAGTGATCGGCATGGGTCACCGGGCTCCAACCAAGGGCCGGCAACCGTCGCGCATATCTGGGGCCCGGCAACCCTGACATAGCCAACCACCAATTGCAGTATGAGCAGCCCTGTTCATCATTTCCCACTGAAGGAATCTCCACGATATGCTCCTCCAATTCCCCACCTTTCCCCGTCGAAAGCCTCAACGAGACTGCAAAATAATAATAATAATAATAATAATAATAATAAACTTGAACAATGGACACTTCACAGCTCTTGCTCCTAGCAGCAGCATAAAGCACGTCAGTTACCCCAAATTCTCTTTGTCCAAAAACAAGTAATAGTCTCTCTCAAGCAGTTCTTTGACCAAAACCCAAGTCTCCGGTCGACGCAGCTGTGTACACGAGCCACCCGCCATAGCCGCCTCGGAGGAGGGAATTCTTCTTGCCCCTTTTGGGCTCGCACTCCTCAAAGAGCTTCCGCGCAACCTAAGACCGGCACTTGGCAATGTCGTGAAACTTCTCGTCGTCATCCCACACAGTCTCGAGCCGCCGCATTCGGCGGAGGGACGTGAACTTGATGAAGTGATTGTTGTCGATCTTAAGGAGCTCGCCGGACCAGGTCGCAGTGGCCATTCGCAGCCGCCCAATCTATGGGAACGCAAACCACCATTGATTTTCGGGGGCCCGCAACCCCACTGCCTTCGCCAACCGCTTTTCGGTGGTGCTAGGTGGCAGCGGCGGCGGCGGCGAGGACTTCAAAGCCCTTGTCCCTCTAGTGTCGTCGTCTTCGTTATGTTTTTTTTTTTTTTTTGCTTATTTTTAAGTTAATTTAAATATATATTACGTTAAAATCATTTTCGGACCAAAACGACGTCGTTTAGGCACATCATCGCCACGTAAGGATAAAAAAAATATTTAAAAAAACTACGTCAACATTTTCTCATTAATCAATTTGGATGGAGTTAGCGAGAAGGACTTGATTGCACTAATTTGATAAATTTTAGGAATTGATTACATTTTTTGCAAGTTTTAGGACTCGATTGCATTTTTTGCAAGTTTTAGGATTAAATTGCACTTTCGTAATAAGTTTTAGGACTTTTAGTGCACATATCCCTAAAAAAATATTACGGCTCAGCGATCTAATTGCAAACTTCATTAATCAACAACAAGCGTGTACGTAGTCTATCTATGTAATCCAATCGAATGAATTGCTAGTTGAGAGAAAAGTTTGATTAACAGTGCAGAGAATTACTTGATAATCCACTGAACCAATTGCCATTTTGTAAGGTCCTCTTTCTCCTAATGGAAAACTGAGCAATTTGACCAAGACCAATCTTTTCAGATTGATAAGTACCAAGGTGCACGAGAGATAATTTTTTTTTAAAAAAATTTACATTTGAAATATAAATTTTTAACTTTTCTATTTCTGAAACAGAAACAGAAATAAGAATGTTTTTTTATTTCTCACTCCCTCTCTCTCACGTATGATCTTCCTCTCTCCCGTTCATGTCGCATGTTGCCTATCTCATGTCCCTACCTTCTTTCTCCATTCGCCGGCCACTGATCACTCAAACGTAGAAATTTTATGGTGTTATCAAATGAACTTCAGCTGCAAGAACAAAAATTTTGTATCATTATCAAACGCATGTCCCTGCTCAAAAATTTGTCTAGGGAATAGAAATAGAACAATTTATTTCTTGCTAGGAACATAGCCCAGAAAGAGAATGCTGGACATCCCCATCATTGAGGCGTGAATGATCACCATTCGATTTCTCAAATTTTTCTATTTTTTGTTTTGTTTTTTAGTATAGATTTGAAACAGAAATTCGTACCAAATCAATCTCATTTTTTTCTATTTTCGAAAAAAAAATTCTGCTCAGAAATAAGTTTGAAACATAAATAAGAAGTAAAAATTTTCTACTTTTCTCTTTTTGGAACATAAATAAAAACTCTTTTCATTGCTCACTCCTTCTCTCTTATGTTCCCGTCGTCGGTTATCGTTCGTTGGGTCTCGATCGGCGACTATAAAAATTTTATGTTGTTATTAATCAATTTTTTGTTAGAGGAACATAAAATTTATGTCCTTGTCAAACACATTTCTCTGCTCAGAAACTCATTCAGAGAACAAAATGGTTATCATTTATTTTTTATTTTTTTCTCCCTCCTTTTTTGTTATTCACGGACGATTAGGGGTGTGCATGGTCCGGGCCGGTCCGGTCCCGGCATGGAACCGGGGACCGGACCAGTAGTCTGGTCCTCATATTTTCGGGACCACGGACCGGACCAGGACAGGCAGTCCGGGCCGGTCCCGGCCCAATAGGACCGCTAATTCTAACTGCTTATGAAAACTATAATAAAAAGATTAGTTTGGTGAAAAAAAAAGAATTTAGACTTCAACCTCCTCGTGTTGATTTTTCATTAATAATAAAATTCCACAAAAACGTCCAAAGTGTAATCCTAATTTTGATCTCTAAAAAGGAATTCATTACTAATAAAATTCCACAAAAGATGAAAAACATGTATATGAATTAATCTTTAAATGCAAATCTAATATCAATGCAATGAGATTTTTATTTTTTCAGTTCTTTTTACATTGTTTTCTTTTCATTTATTTTATGTGAAAAAAAATACTATCTAATATTCAGATCTGTTTGAAAAATTCAAAGAAGATATCTCCATAAATAAATGAGCCCGATCTAAAAGAAAAATCAATTAACACAATCAAAGATGCAACCACCATGACAATCGAAGATGTAATCACTGCAACCAAAATAGCTAAAGACTCGCTGCAGGAGACTCAGAATTTTCAAATCATTAGGATGACCAAACTAATCTTTTTAAAAAAACATTGCCGGTCCGATCCGGGTCGGGCCGGTCCGGTCCCAAACCATGGAACCCGGGGACCGGACCGCCCAGTCACCGATCCCGTTTATTGGGACCGGGGACCGGACCGCCAACCTCAAGGACCGGATCAACCCGCCCGGGCCAGGCCGGTCCGGTCCAGTTTGCACACCTCTACGGACGATATTCGCTGTCCACGCACAACCCGCATCCCTGTTTTTTACCGACCCAGCCCTCCAAAATGGTGAGGCTCACCACGGTGTAAGTGAGGGCATTTTGGGTATTTCATCTTCCCCCGGTGGACAAGTGGTGTACACAGCAAGCCGCGCCAAACGAGAACACCGCATTTGAAACTGCCGGGTGGCCCCAAGGCCCAGGGCGCATGCTAGTGAACCTGCATTTATCTTTGCTACCGTACGCCTCGAGCCGTATCGCTTCGACAGTAAAAGCCAATAGGCCCAAAAAAAAATAAAAAATCAGAAGAGGCTGGAGCGAGAATGGAGGAGACCCGTGCGTAGCTTCTAGCTCCGACTGGAGAAGACGAAGAAGATCATCCGCAGAGAGAGAAAGAGAGAGAGTCTCGGGAGAGATGGAGGGCGACCCGACCCGGGTGATGATCGGAGTGAACGAATCGACGATCAAGGGGTATCCCCACGCGTCGATAAGCAGCAGAGGAGCTTTCGAGTGGACTCTCCACAAGATCGTCCGCTCCAATACCTCCGGCTTCAAGCTCCTCTTCCTCCATGTCCAAGTCCCCGACGAAGACGGTCCTCTCTCTTCTTATCCCTCTCTAACTTTTTCGTGTCTGTACTTCTTGTTTGATTCGATCAGAGGATGCGGTTGATGTTAGTTTGTCGATAGATGGCGAGCATTCCTAGTTTGTGGCTTTGGCTTCGCTAAAATGGTCTCCGGCTACTTGTTAGCATCGCTTGTATGATCGGTTTCCATGTCTTATCGAGCGTGAGGATGGACATTCGCATGGTTTAACCGTCTGACAATGACTGAATCTGTGACCTGTTGGTTGAATAGTTATGTGTGATAAGTGAGAACTGGATGCGGATGCTCTCTCCAGTTTTGGTTGGCGTCGAGAGGTTTTTTAGTGTATAATCTCGCCGGCAGCATGTTAAGTAGCGTCGTAATCGGTGGGATTCCAATGCCATGGATGTGCAGGAAGATGTGGGAAATAGCTGAGAAGAATCGAATCACTTAAACCAAGCAAGTGTTGTAGAACTCGAAAATGAAAGAGAATTGGATATACCGTGCATGTTGTATATGGTATTTCGATACTCTCCCCTTGCCTAGTCCAAGTTTCAGTGACTGCACACCTCGGATATTTTGCAGCCCTCGAAATCTTGTTCTCTGGGTCTGTTCTTGAAGTAAATCAGCAACAATGGTCGATGTTCTCATCTTCCCCTTCACGAAAAGAAGTTGAGATGCCTTAGAACCAGGGCCCGTTCTTTGATTTAATCAAGCCTTGTGTTTGGATAGCCTGGTGAGGATGGTTTGCAGGAATACAGAGGGACAACATGGATCTTGGATCTGTTGTCACTGCCTGTCATCTCCTTCATCAAAGCTACTCTTACTTCAAGAAGTTTCTGAACGGGAGGGTTTGGATTTTGGTGTTTAGGAAGAAGGTGGGCAACAGGCTGAATGAGAGAGACGCCGCTTGTTGTACATGGCATTTCATATCCTTCTCTGGTCTTGATAGAATGTTCTGACTGATGTAATGCGAAATATGTGTCATCTTTGACCAAAACATAGTACAAGTGCACAATTATCTGTATGTATCTCTCCCATCTCTTATACCGCGGCATAGATGTAAGAGACTTGAGGCATGAGCTGTTGTATTTAGCTCTGCAGTTTTAATTTACAGATTGCAAAGCTTGAGTTACTAATTTTAGGCCTCAAGTCTAAATGAATAACGATTAGTGTTTTTAAAGAGCTGGAAAGCCCTTGAAATATTTGATCACATATATGCTCTGATGGTAAAGCTGGACTGGGTGTCCAAGCTCACTCTTGCATGTTGGCTCTGGAGAGTCTTATCTACCTTTAGAATGTTGTACCATTAGATGAACAAAATCATTACCGGCCAACAGGTTTGTAATCGCTTCTATAAGAAGTACTTCATAGAACGTTCCATGTGGGTTTTTGCTTGTCATACTCGGGGTGGCAAGTGGTATTTGCATATGTATGGCAATTAGTTAGTTGCGCCTTTTGATTCAGCAGCTCTTGTTGCCTAGGCAAATTGTTTGGGGAAATCCTGCATCCTCACTCATCCCACTCTTCATCTTGTGGGGAGACTACTTTTTTCTTGCTCTCTTTGATTTGACTATCGGTTCAACTGATACATGCCATCTCACTTTGCCTTTGCCGTAGGTTTTGATGATATGGATAGTATATATGCATCTCCAGACGATTTCAAGAGCATGAACCTCAGGGACAAAGCTAGAGGAATTCATCTGCTGGAGTACTTTGTCAATAGATGTCATGAAGTCGGGGTATGGGAGATTTTTCTTCTCTTTTTCCCTGAATAAACATTGCCGATGGTACTATTTGAGCGTTCATTTTCTTATGACATGGTCACGTAGGTACAATGTGAAGCATGGATCAAGAAAGGAGATCCAAAAGAGGTAATCTGCCATGAGGTGAAGCGAGTTAAGCCTGATCTGCTTGTTGTGGGAAGCAGGGGTCTTGGCCCTTTCCAAAGGTATATCGAACGCCCTATCTCATAAATCTATGACCTGTCTCCGTACATAGTCTCTGTAGGCTTCAGGCAACTTGACCTTCCTCTCATGATCTCGGTATTGACTTGCTGGCATGAGCGAGATCTCTTACTAGTTGTCACCATCTCCTCGCAATGTCGCTACATCTCTGTATGTTTGAAGCACGTCACGCACATTTCGTGGAACACTTTCATCGCCTGATCTTATCTTTGCCGTGCATATATCACAGGGTATTTGTCGGGACCGTGAGCGAGTTCTGTGTGAAGCATGTGGAGTGCCCTGTTATAACCATCAAAAGGCCCGCAGATGAAGCTCCTCAGGACCCTGTCGATGACTGATCGATTTCCATTTTGGTGTGTATGACCAATTTTATCATGATTTTAATATGCCGTTGATTCGAGGATGTATCGAGTTTGCAAACCGGATGTTGGCGTGTATGGCTGTGTTAGCACTCAGTATCCTGCAGTTCATCTTCTGTGATTTTGATTGATCATTCCTCTGCAATTTGTGCCGATCAAATGTTGTCCGTGCGCATTGCATCGAAAGAAATCCCAATGACAATGACAAACAAGATCAATAGAAACGAACAAAAAAAAAAAAACAAGAATTCGGAGATTTGCACGAGTGAAATTGCTCATTACAAATGCAAATACAACTCTCGCCCCGACGAACAATCATTTCCTCGTCCTTCCCGCTATAAACCAACACCAAGCCCACTCCCATAGATCACGTTTCGATATAACCCCAAGACCACCCTTTGTCCCTGTCGTCTCCGTATCAATCGTCTCAAATTGAATGCTCGAACCTCCGTCGTCCGTCGCTAGGCGATGGCGACCTTGGCTCCGGCCTCCTCGAGCTGCTTCTTCGCGTCCTCCGCCTCGTCCTTGGACACCCCCTCCTTGAACTTCTTCGGCAGCCCCTCGATCAGCTCCTTCGCCTCCTTCAGCGCCAGGCTCGTCTGCGCCCTCACCGCCTTGATCACCGCTATCCTCGCGGCGCTCGGCACCTCCTCTATCACCACGTCGAACTCCGTCTTCTCCTCCACCGCCGCCGGCCCCCCTCCCGCGTCCGCTCCCGGCGCCACGGCCACCGCCGCCGGGGCGAACGCGGCCGCGGACACGCCCAGCTTGTCCTGCAGGTAGTCCACGAGGGCGCGGGCCTCCGCGAGGGTGAGGCCGGAGATCTCGTCGCCGAGCTTCCCGATCTTCTCGGGGGCCTCGACGGCCGCGACGGGGCGGACGGCGGTGGTGGGGCGGTGCGTGAGGTGGGGGATGGGCGAGGGCCTGAAGGGGAATTGGAGGGCGTTGGGCTGGGTTCTGAGGGGGTGAGCGGAGGAGAGAGGCGCGGGGTACGAGGATGGAGAGCGGGAGGCGAGTGTGGAAAGACCCGTGGTTGCCATTGTCGCGAGAGAGAGAGGAGGAAGACGAACAGGAAGAAGAAGATAGGATAAGACTGGGAGAAGAGAGGAGTGAGAGTTCGAGTAGAGTTTAGACCACAGCGGTAATGGGCTTTTTGGTTTGGACGGAACTGCCATTGCGACTTTGAGTTAAGACCACAGTTGGTCCGACGTGGGCCGTCCTCGTGCGTGGCTTTTGAGGGGCGGCCTCGCCCAGTATGTCTGTGGCCGGCGACGGTGGCCCTCGCCAGATGGGGATGAGTCAGAAACGAGCATGCGAAAAGAAAAATATAAAAACAGAAAAAAGGGAAAAATAATTCACAAAAATAAAAGACGAAAATGCTCTTGACCTTTGACACGCAAAAAAAAAATTCTCTTGAGTCTTGACTAGTTTGAAGATAATCCCTTGTCGAGACTAACGTAGCTAGTTTGGTCTCGTATTCGAAACAAAGTTTATTTTAAGTTCTTATTTAAAATAAAGTGAGAGCACTTTTTTCTTTTTTCTTTTTTAGGCTGCCGAATCTGCAGTTCTCATTCAAGATTACAAAATTCTCAGCTAAGTCGATACTTGATTTTCTTAAAGGATTTCTGTTTTTCAATTTCATGGATTTATTTTTTCCATTGCTTTTCGCCTCGACTATCGATTTTCTAATTTGTTTGATATGCGTGATCATCTATTCCTGTCATTCTGCATCCCATCAAATGGCAACTCAGTGACATTTCCCTTGAATTCATATATCATATGTGCATTGCCTCTTTGCATAATCATATGATATTTCGACGTGAGCAATCGATTCCTTTCGGTTATGTGTTCCGCGTGTGAAGAATCGATGTAGAAACTTGGTCCCTAGGAAACAATGTAAAATACTCTGTCCTTGTGTGAGAAGGATGTCAAATGGGACGCAAGAAACCTAAGAATATTCTTGAATCTAGATCTGGGTAGGATCAAGTATTTAGAATAATTGTCCAAAAAGTCATTAAATCTATTGTAACGGCGGCCAATTCAATCATGGACCTTTTAAATGTGTCAATTTAGTCCTAAGTATTTTGACGATTTGCCAAACTTAGTCCTAGATCTTTTTAAGAAATGCCAAATTAATCATAAACATGTTACTTGGATTATTGATCGAAATTACTATATTGATAAATCGTCAAAAGATTTAGGATAAAATTAGCACAATTTAGAAGTTTAGGACTGAATTGGTCACAATATAATAAGTTTAGGACTTAGTATTCAGTTACCCTTGCAAAATCCCAGAAAGAAAGCTTTAACTCCTCCCAGGTGAAAAAGTGAGTGTGATAAACCAGACACGACCTCTGTTAATGACTTGGTTCGCACGTATCCAGCGACCTTTCGGATTAACTACATCAGTGCTCGGAACAAATGTTCGTGAAGTACCACTCAAATCTTATCAGTTCCACATCATGTAAACAATCCAAAATTGAATCACAGCTACGCATTCGTTCGAAGAGACAGGATCAGATCCTGGACTTATATACTGGTTGAAAGACAGACGTAGAATTACAGAACCACAGAAGCTAGTGAGCAATGAATGAGCTAATAGGAGAAATCAAAAGAGATTTTGCCAGGACGGCTGTATTCTAGATATCGACATTGGCAATATGATGCTGACCAAACTAGACCCATGATATCAGATGCTCAAAGTCGTCGAGTGAAATTATACTAAGAATAATAGTTTACAATCCTTATGTGCGGATCTAGTCTTGTACTCCACAGTGTAAAACAAAGCAGCTTCCTTTTTTCTCTTTCGGCTAAAAGGAAAGATGGCATCTCGTCAAGTAAATTGAGTGTCCTACTCTATCAATCGCTACAACATGGGTATTGATTCCTGAGTAACTCAGGAGAACTGAGATGATAAATTAGGTCCTCACCACCTTCGACGTCTCCTGCCATACCAGTATGCAAATGCAGCGACTGATGCGGCCACCACCACGCCAGCTGTTGCGTGCCAAACATAAACCGGTTTCTCCAAGACAACAGTGGATATGGAACTGCTAATTTCAACAGGAGGCGAAGAGGATGGTTTTTCACTAACAGCCAACGCAAAGCCCAGACCCTGAGTTTCCAGCATGGCCGAGTCATCAATCGCAGGCTTGAGCCTGGTGGCCTGGGCTATGGCCTCATAATCTTCCTTGGTGCCACCTTCAAGAAAAGAACCCACCAGGTGGCCTTTGTTTACCCAGTATGCACCAAATTTACTTCCTGAGAAATCACCGAAATGGATGGCTTCCCCTGAATTGTCCCCATAGAACTGCCACGATAATGCGAAGACTCTAGAGTAGAAGAATGGGAGGTAATCAAATTCCCTGGTCTTTTCTAGGTCCATTATTGCAGCAACGGCATGTCGTGCTGATTTTCGTGCTGAATCAACATGCTCAAGCCTACGAGTTTCTCCAAATAATTTGACCGGAAATGTGGCAACATCTCCAACAGCATACACTGAGCTGTTGCTTGATTGCAGCCGTCCATTGACTTTGATACCACCCTTCTCCAAAGTGAGCTGTCCTTCAAACAGGGTCGTGTTTGGACGAATTCCAATCCCAACCACAACCATGTCTGCAGGTAGCTGACTACCATCCCTAAGCATGACAGCAGTGACCTGCTCAACAAGTAGACCAGACACGTGTAAGTGGAAAGCGTTTACAGAGGCCAAGTCAGAACTGTTTATCCATAAGAAGAGAAGAGAGGACTAAATGTGTCACCTTTCCATTGGAATCAAAGTCAAATGATGACAGTACTGTTCCTTTAACGAACTTCACTCCTTTGGACACATAATAGTCCTCATAGAAACTTGCAATTTTAGGTGTAAATAAGCGGGCCACTGTAAGAAATACGAATTGATCAGACTTTCAGGAGAGTATCTAGCCTAATGAAAAGTAGAAAATGGTGATGAGGGAAACTAAGAAAATGCAAAGTTTCTCAGATCCTTTTGTCATCAGCAAGCCATGCTGTGATTGCCTATTCAGATTTGATAGGACAGACATGCCCATGTTGTGATTGCTAAAGAATAGCCTTTTAAATTACGTGTATGTTCGACCAAAAAAAAAAAATTAGACAAGTGAATTACATCAATATATATATATATATATTAGACAAGTGCAAAAAATGCATAACTCGTACGTCTACTCAACATGTGGCAATTCTGTTCTGCCAAACAACTACTTTGAGCTCTGAAAATACTTACTGCAATGTGCTTCAGGAAAAACCATGGTTACGCTTGTTTTGTTGATTACAAGAGATGCTGCACATTCCATTCCTATGTAACCACCACCGATGACAACAGCATTGCCACCACTACATGATTGCATCACATCAACAATTCTATTTGCATCAGCTAAATCCCGTAGATAGCATACATTTTCAGCATCTGATCCATTCACTCCAAATTCTTCAAGCTTTAAAGCCTACGTACAGAAAACCGTTAAAGCAAGAAAATACAAGAAAAAGATTTTACTTTTCGTTCTTGTATCCAAACGTTTTTTCCTAATAAACCATGTGCTTATAATCTGTCTAATCAAGTCCCTGTACTTTCACAAATTTTCTAATGAAGACCCTCCAACACCAAATCTGAGAGAAGGGGGAAAAAATAGCCCCTGAAATGGGAAACTATATTCAGTAGCATGAGGCTTTCCCCTGAAAATGGCCAAAGGCAATGCCAGTTACACGGACATAACTGACATTGCTTGATCACAAACCTCAAGCTCTATGTTATAATCTTTTTCGTATGCTTTTAACCATGGTAGACAAAACCCAATCATCAACTATACAAGAGAAGAAGTTCAAACTGTTGAAAAAGTAGTTCCAGTACCCGAGCACCTGTTGCAATGATAAGAACTTTATAGCTTATTGTCTCTCCAGTAGCTGTCAATAGTGTCTTCCGCCTCACATCGGCAGACTTAACACGAGTCCCAAGCACCAACTCAATTCCTGGGAACAGAAGTTCCAGAAGTTCATTAATTAAGTGAGAAAGAAGGTCGCTAAAGACTATGGCAAAAGTGAGAAACATGAATTGGACTTGAACACGGATCTCTTCCACATGAAAAAAGAAATGCTGACTTTGGCAGAACAGAAAGGGCCAAACAGTATGAAAACCTTACCGCGTTCTTTGTACCATTTAGGAGTTAGTTTTTCTTCATTTGCACCAACACAAGTGTGGAATGATGGAAGCCGTGCAGGAGCTGCATGTCCCAACAAACTTCAGAGATGAATGAAATCAAGATCACCACTAGATGGGCAGGAAATGTGGATGGCTTCCTCTAAGTTAGAGTCAAGTAGGACTGAGCCTAACTTATCTCAGACAATGTCCACAGGAAATGTAAACAAAGCCAATCAAGAAACAAAGAGGAATCAAAGGAAAAGGACACCCAGCAAGAACGACCTTCTTTGTCGGTTTTTCCTACATGTAGTCGCTAAATTGCAGCAAAAATTTAGCAGCATCATACCACTTTGCTACGATTGATCTGTAATCACATTACTGGTACGGTTAACTGCTCTCTAAATATTAGTAGGATCATCCATAAGATAGTCCTATGATATGCCACACAAAATTCCAGCTGTTGATGTAAAACACCAGAATAGTGTGAGGTTGGACAGGAAAAGACACCTTTCAAATGAGGGTTCAACTACACAAGAAGGACTAAACGAATGAGTAATTTGCATTTATTATCAGAGATCCTCCATAGTTCACAAGTTCACTCAGCGACTTTTATTGATTTATCCCAATCAACATCAACATCAACAACACATTTATCCCAAACTAGTTGGGGTCGGCGTATTGATTTATCCCAATCAGTATTACAAATCTAAGTGAATATCCAACAAGATGAATAAGATGATTCAACAGAAAGGACAGAATTTACACCTTCAGGTAACAAATAGCCTTTGCTTAATGCAGGTCTCTCATATGGTGCAACCTGGAAGAAGAGTTAGGAAATTGTGATGCAATTCCAAAGGAAAGGATAGAGAAGTATCAAACAGACACTTGACCCAAACATTTTTGCAATGGAGATGAAGGACATTAATGCACAGAGTAATGACAAGTACTTAGATTTTCAATCAGGATTCATTCTTGGTTTAGGCCAGCATTGATAGATTGACTTGACGATGCCAGTAATGCTACATGTTAAACTGCAAAGCCTCTTTCAATCATCATAACAGTCAAGCTGAACCAGACAAAAGATGCTAATTTGAACCGTTACCAATTTTATTCTACAAACAAGGATCGGAATGTACTTAACGTTGAGAAGGGGATTCAAATGCTGAAAAGCTTAAATGAAGGCTATAAATGAATGGTTCATACGTCAACTGTCTGATCAAGAACAGTATTCAGATAAAAACTCCCGCTAGTTAAGCCAATTAGCAGGTCAACACGAACAACAATGCTTGTTTCCAGCTGACGCAATTCGACAAACAAGTGAAGTCCCTGAATTTAACCGAATCCTGAGTAAACGGAGTGACTCGGGCTCAAATTTGAGCTAAAGCTAACACAGCACCAAGCGATAAGCAGCAAACGACCCACGAACAGAAAACACGAAGCGTTGGCGAAACGGAACCTTCCAAGAGCACAACTCCCCAACAGAGCAGGGACATCGGAACGCTGACAACGGATTTCCGGAACGCAAACACCAAGCGAAGCGATTTAATTCCCAAAAGGTAATGAAGGAAGCAAACAAATGGGTACAAATGGCGGCTGCCAATGAGAAATGAAGCAACACAACATCATCATCATCATCATCATCATCATCATCATCATCGAGAGAGAGAGAGAGAGGGAGAAAGAGAGATTGTACCGGCTCCTCGGAGATGATGCAGAGTTCACCAGGAGAGACGCCGCGTTTGGCGAACTCGAGAGCAGCGTAACCAGCGGCGACACCTCCTCCGAGGATGACGTACACGAATGCTCTTCCCATCGTCAACTGAGAGAGAGAGAGAGAGAGAGAGAGAGGTTTTTGCTTGGTCCACACACCACACACACTCCCCGAGAAGAAGAAAGGAGAGGAGAGACGAAGTTCAATTACGTTTCTTTTTGGACCGCCGTGCTACTGAAGAGATAGAATTTCGAATTTACGGCACTGCCCTTTTGGACCGCCGTGCTCCGGCTGATATTGCGCCGGCGGCCGTTGAGTTGACGGCCGCAGTTCATTGGTGCTCTTGAAAACGGATTCTTGGTTTTATTTCTCGACTTAGAGAAAGAATTCTTATTTCTTTGTTTTCCAAAGAAAATTGTCATCAGGAAAATAGCGCCAATTGAATATCTTCTAAGTATATTTCTCACCGAAATATAAAGATGAACTAAGCATTTCGCCTTTATGATTTTGTCCCCAAAAAAAAAGTGATGTTTTGACGTTTTTCTTCTTATATTTTGATTTAAAAAATATAATAATTATATTCCTATCGTACATCTATGAGAGTTCATGTTATTTAGGTAAATTCCTATCGTTCTCATGTTTTTTGGGCCATTTCTCTAATTTTTTTTAGTGTATTTTCTGCACTATTTTAGCCACTTTTAGTTATTTTTCGAATCTCTTTTGTGCTTAGGGTTATCTTCGGGTTATTTAGAGGTTTCGTTTTTGTCTAAAGTAAATATTTCATTCATATTTCAAGATAATTTGTTGGTCATTTAGAGGTTACTGAGTATTTTATCAGACTGCTTTTCATTACTACTTTTAGAACATATCGATCGAGAGAGAGATTCTTGTCCATGATTTCGCCCATGTCCCATTTCTTTTTTTGCGCCCGTGAGCATATTCCTAATTGAATTATATGCCCCTTTATTTTCCGCCTTTATCTTTGCTATACAATAATATATAAATTAGTTGTTTATTATTATTATTATTATTATCATTATCGTGGTGTCTATTGTTAGTTGTCTACATGGATAAGGTAGAGATGACAGTGACGATTGATGAAGATGAAGTTGGGATGGAAGGATGGGAAGAAGATAAAATGTCAGAGCCAAGAATTGTGGATAACTGCTTTTTAAAAAAAAATTATATTCGCCTGAATTAAAAAAAAAAATGTTTTGGATGAGAACTACTATCTCCACCACAAATAATAAATAAATTGCCTTGAAGTTTATCCTCTTCAACTGTTTTCTTTTTGTGTGTGTTACATAAATATTTCTTCCGGCCATAAGCCAAACGGAAAAGATTTGGATAAGGTTCAAACTTTTAGGCATATGACTTTCTTGCTCCTATATTAATGAAAAAATGACACAAATAGCTCCCAAACTTTAGTCCAATGTGCAATGCGGCCCCTGAACTTTTAACTTGACTAATATGGTCTATGAACTTTAACCCAATATACAATACTAAACTTTAATTTGCTCAATGTGGTCCTCAAACTTTTGGAACATATTCAACTTATTCTTAAGACCCACGAAAAATGAAATTCTCCATGATATTTTCCTGTCTTGCTACACCCATATATGTGTGTGTGTGTGTGTGTATTGCAGTTTTTTTTTTATAAAAATTTTAGAATAATTGCGGGACAAATCCTAAAATTTGTGACGCTCGCACGTTTGATCCTCAAGACTTTTTATCACGTGCATTTAGAGTGAAAGGATCGTTTTCCTTTCCTCAGAAAGGCAGGCCCTGCCCTTGGAATTCGGGCCGTTCGTGTTGTGAATGGACGGCCCAGATTATTACTAAAAAAATAAAAACCAAAAAATCCAAAAAGTTGCGCTTTAAAAATAGTATATCTGGGCCGTCCGCCTAAAAAAGGAAAGCCCGGATTTCAAGGGCATGCGTCTGTCCTTCTAAGGGAAGGGCAGACAATCTGGATCCGCATTTAGATCCTTCGATTGAATTGAATTCTTCCATTAACTGCCTCATTTTAAGTGGACGATATATTTTCGCTAAAACATAACGGAAAAATTAAAGGGGACAACGGTGACCTATTTTAAGACTTACTTAGAGGTGTCAAATAGGTGGGTCAAGTCGGGTTTGGGTCGGGTCGAATATGGTTCGACCCATATTGACCCATATTCCACGACTCATACCCGACCCGACCCACAATTAGCCTATACCCGACCCGACCCATTTTGACATATATTACCAAATCACAATAATATTATAAGAAAATAATATTACTAAAATATTTCCATACAATAAAAAATCTAGTGAATTTTTTTTCTTTTTTTTTAATTTTTTTTAGATTTTTTAGATTTTTTGAATTTTTTAAAATATTAACTATTCAAAAATACATTTTATTATTAAGATATGTTTTATTTCAAAAATACTTTTTTATTAAAAAAAAATCTACGACCGGCGGCGGCGGCGACGACGACGACCGACAGCGGCAACGACCGGCGGCGACGACCGGCGGTGACCCATTTGCAATTGTATTATATTGCAAAGCCTTTGAAGTATTATATTGGGCTCATTTGCAATTATCCTTATGGGTCGAAAATAGGTCCAATATGTGTCAAAAATGGGTTTAAGTGTGGACCAATTATTGACCCATTTAATTTACTTCAACCTTTTGGACTCATTTTTAGTGAGCCATTTAAAAATTAATGACCCATATAAGACCCATTTTATACAAAATATGGGTCAAATATTGATCTATGACCCATATTGACGGCTCTAGTCTTACTGTATGAAATGAAAGCTTCACGACTCGAGTGCGTTAGCATGATAGGCCGCATGACTGCTATTGTAATCATCCATTCATGTCATTTTGTTGGTAATGAATAGAAGATCTCTATCTAATTGGACTCTTTCTCACATTAGCGCAGAATGAGCCATATAGAACTACTGAAATTTGTCCTTTCGAGGAATATTGAAAAAAATTCTCGGGTAGAACTTGAAACCCGATCGATCTGTATGTTTGGTTCCAAAGTCTATATGATAGGTTTCAGATTAGACTGGTCTGCTAGGATAGGTTCTGTTGGGAAAAATAGTGCACGAATGAGAATGAAATCATACTTTGAGGCGTGAATTCACTTTTTTTAAGGAATTATTTGCCTTACGATTTTGTTACTAGTTACCAGCAAAAATCCTTCAAGATACAATAAATTCTCAAGCGGGAATATTATATGGCAGTTCTAATATTTTTCCAATCCTAAAGAGAAACAATCGAAAACATTCGTTTGTATTTCTCTTTTGGAGAGAAATGAAAATTGGAAGAAGAACATAGTGAGTAGAACCGTTGAATTTATAAATGACAGAAGGAACGCAACTTTTTATGTCTGAAAACTATAAATTGGGGCGCAAAGCTTCATGTCTGAAAAACAGTTTATTTGGACACAACTTTTATTATCCAAAAAACTGTTATGTCTGAAAATAGAAAAAAATAATAATAATCAGTGATTAGTGCCAATTCTGATTTGCGATTGTAGGTATAGTGAGGTGTAGTTCACTTGCCCATTTCTTCATTTGAAAGATTATAATAGATTTTCACTAATAAGGTGTTTCACACTTCTCCATCTTTTCTACATGGGACAAGGAAGATGCACCGTACATCAGTAGGTTCCAATCTATCCTGGAGCCACTCACCCTTAATCGCAGCATCGCAGACAAGCTTTGAAAGCTAGTTTAGAACATTACAAGAATTAATCTAGTTAACAATCAGGGGGAGAGACACATAAAAATTAATTCCCCTCTTTGATAGGGATGAAGTTTCTGGATTTGTTCAAGATGGGGAAACGCTAACTTTGTATGAAAATCTACCTTCTCTTGCCTGTCACGAGATTTACGTCCTCTCGGCGAGTAAAAATAGCATTAAAGTCACTATCAATCTCTCTAAAAGTTTAAATACACTGCTTAATATATATACACACACACACACTTCTTTTGACATGTACGTAGTAGTTTGAGACTTGGCATAGACTTTTGAGACCTGTGGGAAGCGTTGATCCCGTCAAAATACTCCCACCGCCGTGCAAGCCTTATAACTCTCTTTCTGAGGCAGTCGGTCACGCAACCACCACCGCAAGCTAACTAGAACGTCTGACGCCGTGAAAGGGACTCGGCAATAGAGGTGTCCGATGGATGGGCGGCTCGACTCGATACAATAACGGGCGGCCATGGGCAACTTTGACATGGCCCGGCGCCGAGCACTTCCACGTCAAGTATATGTCACGGATCGGCTCGAGCATTAGTATAGACCCAGACGTTCGGGCCTGCTCAACGATCACCTCCACTCGGATATTACGTTCAGCGCACTAACGTCCGTGTACATGCTTGAAAAATCCTACTTATATATGTTTTTACCAACTGGGTTTCGTTTTTCGATGTCTTTAATAATGCAAAAAACGATAAGGAGAACCCCCCCACAAAAAAAAAAGGTACGAGTTATGATTGGGATAGTAACAATCGGGAATCATTAACTTCTTCTTCTCTGTTGCACTCGAAGTCCGTGGCCGACCCGCCATGTGTTCGTCTTTACAAAATCACATGTCGCTCATGTTTATTTCTCGCACTCAAAACATGTGATGGAATTAGAGATGGAAGAGCGGGCATGAGAGTTCGAGCTCTTTCCTTGCGACAGGAGGTAACAATTAAAGCCAAGAGAGCGACACGAGTGATCCGTCACAACCGAGTGGAAGAACTCATCCTGAAAAGCTCCTTAGTTTGCCCGGATGCGGAACTTTGCCCGCATCATCCTCCCTCCTCTTCCCAGGATTCCGCGACCTCGCAGGACGGTGCCCCCTGAGGACGACCCCTAGGATCACCACCGAGGGGCCGCAACCCCCAAGGATAAAGCGCCAGAAGGGGGGCACCCAAGGAAGCAACTACGATACCAATTTGATGCACTACAATTACAATAGGTGGAAGAACCAATCCCCGAAAAAAGCAAAGATTGAACTTAGAGGTCATGGTAGATTCGGCATTTTTCGATCTGTTATTCCAATGTACTTCGCGGTACTTGAATAATATATTTGTAACGACCGGTTTGACAAAGGCGATGAGTGATCGCCGGTGCTAGAGGGCGTAGATAAAGAGTGGCACTTGGCAAACTTCTAAAATGGTGAATGAAGCAAAAATAAGACAACTCTGCACCGAACATGAAGATAACGATTATATGTATATGTGTGTGTGTGAAAACTGGAATTAACTCACGGATACATCTTTTGACGTAATAGTAATGCTTAGCTTTGGAACTCTAAAGACAAAACCGTCGGTTTCAATATGGTACGAGTCAAAATTGATAATATCTTATCGAGTTAAATTCAGAACGTCGCACTATTTCTCCGTGTAAGAACGAAGGAGATGATAAGATCATCATCAATATGGGTAGATCGTCTAAAAGTCGCCGTATTGCATGTGGGGACATGTTCTGGGTTTCCAGGTTGACGCGAACAAAAACCCCATGCACGTGAAGCCCTTCCCGTTCGACCACTCAAGAATTAGGTTCACGTCGGCCTTCGCACCTGCATGACCATGCACGGAAATGGATCGACCCTCGTATAAAGCAAGCGATAGAACTTGCCAAAAGTAGCCGGATCGGCTCGCCACGTGTCGCCCCTCCCACAGCTTTGGTTCGGCAACTCTTGACGTTTTGCTGAGCTGATCGTGAACGACGATGGTCAATCGATTCATGTCGTCCCGCGTGGGCGGGTGCGTGCTGGCTCTGTCCGAGCGTTTACAGGAAAGGAAAACAAAGTTGTCTTTGCCGACGATTGTGTTTATTTTTACTCCTAAGATGTCCTTATTACAGAATTCAGAATGGTTCCTCTCACCAAAATCAATCTCTCTCTCTCTCTCTCTCTCTCTCTCTCTCTCTCTCTAGGTTCGATCAAGTTTTTTGAATGACTTTCTAGCCAGATCTTTCCTGCGTTTTGGATATGAAGTCTCGTGTTCGAAGCTTTAGACGAAGGTGCTATTGAGATATTGGGCCCTTACGGCATCTTATACACATTCCGACGATTGGCCGAGCGAATAAGCCAACTTCGAAGTTTGTGATGACATATCGAGTTAATATTCCGAAGTTTGTGATTATATATCCAGTTAATAACCAAACTCAGATATTACATGCACGTTTACAAGCGGCCGGCATCAGTTATCGTCGAGTTAGATTGGCATCATCTTCCCCCCCCCCCCCCCCCCCTTTTTTCCCTTCTTTTGTGGTTAGCTTCTCTTCACCTGGGTCAGAGATACCAGCAATAAGCCAAATACTCTCTCTCTTCATTATTTTTAAAGTCATTACATAGCTGGAATGCGAACTACAGATGGTAGTTTCGTTTACAACTCAGGCATATATTTGTAGATAGCTTCTAAACTAGCGAATAAAGGTAGATACATACGAAATAAAAGCTACTGTCCTTCTCATGTAAGCAAGCCTAGCTATTTATTGTGGTCGATCCATTTCGACTGCTGCATCATTATGTCGCCCAGCGATCAGTCCCCGTTGAGTAGCTGCATAGACCAAAGATCGTCCATGCTCCAGTAGGCTTCGTTCGACTCGACTGACAAGTTCGCTGGAAAAGCCTCCATGTTGTTGTTGCTGCTGTTGCCGCCGCCTTGGAATGATGGCGGCGAGTCGTAGGTCTCCATGGGCTCCGGCATGCTGGACATCTGGGCTGTGCTGGCTTGATCATTCATCTCGGAGCTCTGACCGGAGAAAACCTCTGCTTGCTTGATGTGTTTTTGGATCCTAGTCCTCCAGAAGTTCTTTATCTCATTGTCAGTCCTCCCGGGAAGATGCTTTGCAATTTTAGACCACCTGCATTTGGCGGGTGAGTACAGACGTCGCACATTAAGGGCCGAGAAGAAACTGCTGCAAACTGAACTCTACTGACTATATGTCTATACCTAAAATTTCGAGTGGATTCAAAGAAACGGTAATGAATTGAAACTAATCGAATATCCATACCGGTGATAAGCCTCATCTTCATAGAAACAAAGTTAAAAGCCATCGGTTATCATACGAAGCTGGTGCGACGTTACAACATACGAGTTAAAGCGCACACAGCCAGTGCTGGATCGACGAAGGAGAAGACGATGGAGAAACTGTACAAGACGCTCGTTAATGAGAAACATGGATGTGTGTCCCGATCACAGTAAAAATCCTTCCGATGATAAAGAAACCGAACTGCTTGAAGAGGACGACAAGATGGATCTTATGATCACAACCGATGAGCAATAACCCGCCATCAACTTTTCTAATAAAGGGTAGAGATGGCTCGAAAGAGAGACCGGACAAAGATTACATCAAATGTAATGGCCCCGAGCCACCGCGATAACTCGCCGACGTTTAATGCAGTGAAAAAAAAAACATACGTACAAATGCATGGGGGGACTTATGTTTTATCGTACGATTCAGTTTCGGACAGAGAAAGTAAGGAGGCAATTTGACATTTGACCACGTGATGAATAGAGGAGAGAAAGACCAAGACCACCTTCTCTCTCTAAAACGCGGGAGTTTTTAGGTTGGAGGGGCCCAACAATGTCAAGAAGATGTAAAAAAGGTATGGTTTATGTCAACTTCAAACCAATCCCCAAAGGAGAGAATTAACATGTGACTAACCAAAAGCGGTTCAGCCAAAATTAGAAACTCTTCAGTGTGAAATCTGAATGGCTGGGGGGTGGATAACATGCCTTCCTTATCAATGACAGCTGCGTCTTCCGAAGAATTAGGTACGTGAGAATCTTGCATCTACGGGAAAAAAGTTACTAAAAAGGAAAAGAAGAGGATATAGCAAATTTGTTTGTACGACTACTCTAATCTTTGAGCAATAAAAAAAATTAAGCGGGCTCATAACGTATATTATCGCCGCGTGTCTCGTAGGTATAATCCCGTGAAGAGCAATCGGCTCGAAATAAGTGTCTTTGTTCGTTTGTAAATCTGTACATATACTTCACATCCTATGAAATTAATTTAGTGGCAAGAGAGAAAAGTCGATAATCAAATTCTTCGAGGAGCGAAATTCGGTATCTAGAAAGGAAAAAAAAAATAGTCGGATGCATATCTCCGTACTGCAATATTGGAGCAAAAGGGCAAATAGAGGAGAATCGGCACAGCCAAGAATACGACATATGCATCTTCTTTAGATAAAACAAGAGAGTAATTGGATTGGCATGAAGGAACAGAGCAGGGAACAAAGAGATTGGAAGCCTAATTATTTCGGCCATGCCCTAGGATGACTCGTTGCCTTTAAAATGTTGGAATTTCCAGCAAGTTCAGAAGACTCAAAGACAACGTGGGATCTAATCTGGTGGCCAGGAAATCCTAGGAAAGAATTTTTCCAGGAAAAATTCCTAGCCATGAAACCCATAAGCCCATGTGTTGAAATCTCTCTTGTGGCCAGGAATTCTCCTTTGGATCGTGAGCCTCTCTCTTTGATGAAGTTCTAAAGTCTCATGTACATATAGGGGGGCTCTTAGGAAGGTGTAGACCTCCTTAATCCCATTATATACAGAAGGAAACAGAATTAAGAAGAGTTGGAGGAAGTCACGAAGGATCTTCAAACATTGGAGATTTAGAGTTTAAAGCTCTCGGTGATCCTACGGGAACTTGTTTCCAATTTGGTTGATGGGTATTATATTTGCTAGAACCAACGTAACGAGGAGGAGTTGCGACTTTTTACGTGCATCATTTCTCACCTGTTTCCCCACTTAGCATGCAGTTCCATGATCAAGAGCTGCTCCTCGGGAGTGATGTTGCCTCTCCGGACGTCAGGCCGCAGATAGTTCAGCCACCGGAGCCGACAACTCTTCCCGGTACGCTTCAGACCTACAGACACAGACCCCCTGTCAAGTTAGTTATTTCATCACCAACACAGCACGAACACATGCCGCCACCGACGTTCCGTGATCTTAGAAGATGCACGAAAGGAAGCTAATCGGCCACATCGAAGAAGGAACGTGTGGTTTGTACCGGCAGCTTTGGCTAGGGAGTTCCAAACACCTTCCCCGTGATTGGCTATGTAGTTGATGAGGATGAGATCCTCCTCCATCGTCCACGGCCCTTTCCTCACCTCGACATCTTGGGACTTGCCATTGCCGTCGCATGGTTGCTTGTCCATGTTTCTGTTTTTCTCTTTGGGTCTAGAGAGAGAGAAACAGGGAGGTTTTGGAGGATAAGGAAATGAGGGAGAAGAGTTTAATGAGATAAAATGTTTACTAGGGTTGGGGTTTTTATAGAGCGTGGCGTGGGATATTTTGCTCTCCCTTCCTTTCTTTCGTACGTGAGATTAAGTAATGCAAGGGTATTTTAGACGTGTATACGTATTAAATTGCCACGATGGTCGTAACATTAGGGTTTTAAAAGAAATATCATTTCGTCACCTTGGTAAGCTCGTGACGCGTTGGAGCGTCCATGCCATGCATGAGATACGAACCACAGGTTGAAAGGTTGACCGTTTCCCCAGCTATACAGAACAACTTATGCTTGCAAGAGCGTGGACTCACATGCACACATATCTTTGTTGTCTAATAGTTTCGAAACAGAATAAATATAAAGAAATATCCGAAACTCGAAAAATTATTGTCCTAGGCGCCCACGTCGGTCGTGTTCGAGTCCTTTCAAGATCGAGCGACGGATATCGCTTTCCGAAAATACCAAATGGAAGGAATTTATCGGGCATATGATTTTGAGGAAGCAACTAGGGGGCATTAAACCGCTTCTAATGTCCTAGATAAGAAGATAGAACTTTAGGGTAACCAAATTTCAGCGTCGGTCCAACAACTTTGCCGGTGAGTAACATCGACGTTTTCGATTGTATGATTCTAAATTCGAATTGTTACCCTAATTAATCGCCGATGCGCCGCAACTGCTTCATGAACCTCTGCGTTTGTCCAAAGAAAAATTTTCCCAGATTCAAGATAGTTTCTTATGTTAGACTTCCTCTAATGGCGCCCTTAACTCTCAGCAAGATCAAATCAACACCGACAACAAAACAAGAATTATCTGAATAGGAGTTAGTTGCGAATCAGATTCAATGGAGAAGAGCAGGCCATGAAGAACAGCAAATGAGGAAAAGGCAGGCCCTTTATGATGCACCTAGGACCAGCAGACAAAATCAGTCAACGACATCGGATTGGGCTCAAATTCGTTCGGTTGAGGCGAAACGGCCGTCTGATCAATACTTGGTGCCGTTGGCATTGGATTTTGGCAATTCGGGGTTGTTTAGATGGATTTCCGGGCATTTTTCTATTTTTAGGTAATTTTATAATTTAATAGTATTTTTGTAGTTTTTGCGTTATCTTTTGTCATTAGGGTTGACACCTATATAAGGTCGTCTTTAGGGTTTTGATGACAGATTATTGAATATTGAGAATATTACGATTTGATATCGTTTTGAGTGAACAGTGATTGTTCCTCATTCTATCGATTTTGTTCTTCATCGCCTTCTTTCTATTGTGTTTCGGCATTATTTGGTATCAGAGCACAGGTTGCTTGAAATCAATGGCTGAATGGAATCGATGTGGTCGAAGACAGCGTGCTCGTGGAGGCCGGGAGCGTGGAGTCGTTCCTGATGCAGATGAACAGCCTCGTCTGAGAGACCCGCGAGACATAGAAGTTGAAGAGCTGAGAAGACGAAAGCAGGATTTGCAGCGACGTCTTGCGGAGGCAGGGCTAGACGCGCAATCCGAAGAAGGAGCGGAATGTGCTGACTCATCCGGTGTTGAAGAAGAGGACGACAATCCTTTCGAGGATTTGAACCAGGGACGGAATCGAGGAGTACGACTTGGAAATCAGTCCACTTTTCTTAATTTCGGGATGAAGATCGAGATTCCCGAGCTTCAAGATCCAATCTTTGACAAGGATCCGATTTTTGAGCAAGATCCGATTCTTGATCAAAATTACTCGTTCGCCGCGTTCGTGGATTCGGTCTATGAAAATCCAATCTACGATGAATCTGACGGAGAACAAGTGGCTGCGGATCCGACTTGTTATAAAAATTCAATCTTTGATGAAGATCCAGAATTTGACGAAGATCCAATTTTTGATAAAGAATCAGACTATGATGAAGATAGACTTCCCGTCTACGATGAATCCGATAGAGAACCAGAAGATGCGGACCTAATAGCGATGGTAGAAGCTTTCGTGTCGGTGAAGGCCGGCAAGGTAGGCGATGGAGGCGCGAAGGAGGTCGATGAGACCGTCGACCCAGAGCAATTGATGGAATTGGCGTCCGATCAGCACAACAATCAGGTTACTTTTGTCAGGTGTTTGATCAATTTCTTTAAGAATATTGTATTGACAATCAAGGATAGCAGTGTGAATGTTTCTGATGAATCTGGAGAAATTTATGGGACCGAGGCCGAAAAGCTTCGTCCAGCGTTTAATACTTGTGGCCAGGTTGGTTTGTACAAGGATGAGACGGAACTAGTTTTCTCGGAGAATATTGGATGTGTTGCCTATTTGATGATTTCTTTCGATAACCAATTAAAATCCCTCACAGTTAATTCTGGGATCTCATTCTCTCTTATGGATGAAAGCAAATTGCAGAAGCTTTCCTCTTTATCTGTCAGCTGTGATCGACCCAACTGGCTTGAGTTATGGGCAAAAATTGAATTCAGTGACACGCTGGATAAGTTGAAAGTTGATGTTGATGATGAGAGAAATTCGACAAAGAAAGTTTGGGGAATTGATCTTATATCTTGTCCAGAAGATTTCAGGTATAAGTTTCTCAAGTTAGTTGGTGCACCTATAATACACAAGTTTTCAGATTGCTTGCTAGTCAGGTGCCAAGAAGTCGAAGGATTGACTGCATTGACAGATAAATCTCCTCTTACTGTGGCCTATCAAGAGATTCTTAAGGAAGACGAAGTCCGAGAGAACAAGCAAAACATAAAGTATAGGCGCATGAAAAGAGTCTTTCAAAAGATGTTCTTATCAATGACGACGAAACAGATTCGAGGGCGAATCTTTTTTCTAGCAGGGGAGGATGATGCACCTAGGACCAGCAGACAGAATCAGTCAACGACATCGGATTGGGCTCAAATTCGGTCGGTTGAGGCGAAACGACCGTCTGATCAATACTCGGTGCCGTTGGCATTGGATTTTGGCAATTCGGGGTTGTTTAGATGGATTTCCGGGCATTTTTCTATTTTTAGGTAATTTTATAATTTAATAGTATTTTTGTAATTTTTGCGTTATCTTTTGTCATTAGGGTTGACACATATATAAGGTCGTCTTTAGGGTTTTGATGACAGATTATTGAATATTAAGAATATTACGATTTGATATCGTTTTGAGTGAACAGTGATTGTTCCTCATTCTATCGATTTTGTTCTTCATCGCCTTCTTTCTATTGTGTTTCGGCATCAATTTCGATTTTCTGTTTAGCCTTGCTTTCTATCGCGCTTCGGCATCACTTTAAAGTTTGGAAAAGCCCATAAAGATTCACCATTCCAATCACCTGGATGCAAAATCTGATCATGTGGATCTAAGATGTACTCCGTTATATTCAATTAAGAGCGTCCAGCTAATGATTTTGCTTTGACTTGCAGATTCTAAATTGCAAGGGTATGTGATGAGTTGTATATGTCGAGTCAGTATGATTGATATGATCTTCTGATTTTGTCGGCGCTTGAAACAATTTTCGCCCTCTTCATATTTAATATATAGTTAGAGACATCGATAATTGTATATGAAGAACAACTCAATCCAATCACTCTCTGCTTCCCTCCCCCCCAAATCCTAGGTTCATTCTGTATGTGATAATTACCAAAACAATCCTAAACCTATTGCAATTATACCAATTCAGTTCTAGACTCTCTCTCTCTCTTTTTGGCTAGTTGAGCCCTAAGACTTTTGCGGGCTTTTTTCCAAACCATGCCAAAAAACATAAAAATTTACCAAAACAGGTTTAAATTTTCTTTTTTTTTTTCCAAACCAGGCCCGGCCTGGCTATAGTGCGGCTCGGCAGTCACACTGCCGAGCGGCACTGTTCATCACGTTCAGCTTTTTTTTCTTTTTTTCGCGTAATGTCACAGCTATTAAAGGCATGAGTAGTAATAATGGTGAATTTGACTGTTCACGTTTTGTCGTGAATGAAGAAAAGCTGGATTAAGAAAAAGAGGGGTAAGTGTACGGTGACAAGCATCTGTTTTTTTTTTCCTGTCATTGTGGGGGCAAGCACTCACCTTTTTTCCTTGTCTTTGCCGAGCAAGCACTCACCTTTGTTTTTCTTTTTTAATCTTTTTTAATTTCTTTTTCCTGTGTTTTTAATCAATTTTTTATTATTAAATTTGTTTTCTAGAATGGACAAAATGTTAATGAAATTCGTATAAAATATCATGTTCTGTATTAACGAGCGAATGAACTATCGAAAAATTGAGCACCCGGGGTTGAGGCTCGCTTGCTCGAACGAACCAAAATTTAATATTTGTCGTCGTTATATTTACAACGCTTTTTTAGCCACGAAGGTTTTTTCGTTATAAAATTCGTCGCATTGCCAGAGTTTTCGTGACAAAATTCGTTGCGACCAAGCATTTTTTTTTAAGCGAGAAAAAACTATTCACAACAACACAGAGAATCACTGCACTGGATAAACGTGAACAGTCAAATTCACTATTATCACTACTCATGCCTTTAATAGCTGTCACATTACGCGAAAAACGCTGAGCGTGATGAACAGTGCCGCTCGGCAGTGTGACTGCCGAGCGGCACTGTAGCCAGGCCGGCTCGGCAGTTTGATTGCCGAGCCGGGCCTGGTTTGGTAAAAAAAAAAATTAAACCTGTTTTGGTAAATATTTGTATTTTTTGGCATGGTTTGGAAAAAAGCCCGACTTTTGCAATTGCGCCAATTATATATAAAGAGCAACTCAACCCAATCACTCTCTGCTCTTTTTCCCCTACGTTCTAGGGTCATTCTATAGGAGAAAATCACAAAAGTAGTCCTGAATTTATTGCAATAATGTCAATTCAATTCTAAAGTTTTTTGTGTTGAGTCCTAAGTCTTTTACAATTGTGTCAATTCAATCCAATTTGTCGGTTGGCGCTGACGTGGATACTTTTTAATACTATTTTAATAATTTTTTTTCTTTCATAAACCTACTACTACTGTGGCCGGCGAGGGTTGTGCCACCCCCAACTGGTCTCGCCCACCAAGGCGAGGCCATGGCGACTGCGAGCTAGGGTAGCCATGTCATGGCCGTGGGCAAAGGAGGCCTCGCCATGGCCTCCCCGGTAGGGGACAAAGGCGGCATCGCCCGCAGCCACGCTTTGCCAAGGTTTCGCAAGGCGAGGCCACCTTCGCCCACGGCAAGGGAGGCCATGGCGAGCCTGCCCTCGCTAAAATCTTTGCAAGGGTGCCTAGCCTTGGCCGAGGCCCGATGAGGCCGATCGGGGGTCGAGAGCCCTCTTCGATCACTATAGCAATATGTTGAGGTTTATGAAAGGCAAAAAAACTAAAAGTTATTAAAATATTATCAAAAAATTTCATATCAACATTGGCAATGCCATGTTAGCACCTACCAGCAAAGTGAATTGAGTTGGCACTAGGGGTGAGCCAAAAAATCATCAACCATCCAAACCGGACCGGACCGGACCGTACCCAATCGGCTGATTTTGGATGAAAATTGATGGGTACGGTCCGTTTCCCAGTTCCAATTTTATGGAATCGGTAGGTACGGTTCGATTCCCTATTTTGGATGAAACCATCCAACCGGCCCAACTGAGCCTGCCTTTTATAATACCCATCATGTATGTTCTTCAATAGGCTTCTAATATTCAAATAATTATGGTGAGTCAACAGTGGAGAGAACTAAGTTCTCTCTCGAAAAGCAACCCATCTTCCTGAGTGCCATATACGAAATTTACATAATTCGACTAAACCCAAAGATTCATGTAGAAAAATGAAAGCACATCAATGTACTGGATACATCTACCTACCATTGCATCATGGGATGTCTCTTTCGGTCCATTAGCCTCAGTACCTTCGCCTCTATATGCGGCAGGTCAATTAGCAATAGATCTCAACCCACCCCAGATGACAAAAATCTCAACGATATGAATAATCAAGAGAAAGAAACTAATGATATCATCAATCAACAAAAAATTCATTGTGAGAGAAAGGAAAACGGATCCTGGAATCATGCCTTGTGACTTGTATGGGTAACTTTTGACCCTAACTCATCTAACTCATGCTTAATTGATTGCTGCACAAATTCCGCCTAGACATGTGGCGTTTCTTTTTTTTTTTTTTTTCATTTTTGCTCGGTAAAATCGTAACCGAAAACCGGACCGGACCGATAGTTCGGTTGGTTCACGATTCGTGTTTTGCAAAATCGGTCTCTAGCAGATGGTTCTCGGTTCTAGGGTGGGAACCATACATCATGGAACCGATCACTCCTAGTTAGCACAATTGCAAAAAGTTTAGGATTCCACTAACCGAAAAAAAGTTCATGATTGAATTGGCACTATTGCAATTTGTAGTTATCCTCATTTGGTCCGCTATCCCGATCATGATTTTCCTACCCCCATTGGGATCTGTAGAGGTACTCAAATTGGATAATTGATCAATTTCTAAATTTCTTCATAATTCCAATTGGTTACAATCCAATTTCATAAATGAATAGTTCAAACCGCATGTAAAGGTATGGCAATTTCCATTTGTGTGAAATCTTTTCCACCGGAGACAGCGGTATGTTCAATTATAATTCAGCATGATACATAGAAAGGGAAAGCAAACGGTGGAAAAAATAAGTAACTGAAAATTGAATGTAAAATAATCCCCAACTCCATAAATACATGAATTATCTCTGGAAATGCTTCTAATTTGATGAGCCTACAAGAAATGTCAAATGTGAGCAAAAGTCCTCGAGGTAGTTTATTACACGAAAGATTAGTGATTTCAAATTGACGACCAAAATATTAGAAAATAGATGGTTCTTTTAGTCTTTGATTATTAGACTCTCCTTTCATGTGACATGTCCAGATCCCAAATTAACTTAGTAATACATTAACACATAATTCCAACTTAAGCTCCTACCGGCTAACTCATTCATTTTGCCCATCCATAATTTGCTAATTAAGGATTCGTTTGTCCAAGTAAAAAACAAACAGCAAATTAGTTTTCACTTTCACCCGTTTGATTTGTTGAAAATGATCCGTCAACGGGAAATTCATTTACAAGGAAAGAAAAAGTAAGTATGCATGCTTTAAGAAAAACGAATTCCCTATTTAATAAAGGGAAAATGATTTTTCCGGAAATGATTTCCCTTTGTCACGAAGTTTTTCTCAAAATAAACACATCTCAAGCGAGCAATTATGACGAAACCCGAGAATTATTGGCAGCCCTTCCGACAAGAACACGAGACTAATGCAAAAACAAAACAACAACAACACAGCACTTAGACAGTAAAGCCGATCTGTTAGCAGTTATGGCGAGGATCGGTTAGAGCAAAGCACGAGTCGGGCTAATGATTCTTGGCCACAAGAATTAAAGCAGCGAAGGAGCAGGGGGGAGCAAAAAGCCCACAAGGCTCCAAGGAGGTCTAATCACGAGTCAAAACACGAGTTAGGCTCCAACGATCTGGAGCCACAAGCAGGGCGTGGAGAGAGAGAGAGAGAGAGAGGGAAGACGGGAGGATGGAGAGCAACGTGGGGATTGATTAGATCGTTTGATCACTAACACTCGGTTTTTTAGGGCTAAGAACAAGTTGAACAACTCGGAACGTGACCCGTTCCTAACGTATGATGTAAAGCCCCCCAACAAACAGCCATCGGCCATCGGATTAAGACACAACCCAAGTACACAAGAAACCTTAATTAGACATGCTACGTGAGAAAGTTAAGTGGAAGCATTAGTGTTCTTGTGGGGATGTGATGTTGTGGCCATGAAACAATCTCTTCCCCCCCGCGTGCATTGGTACTCTTGGGAGTAGCTGGCTTTAGTTCCTTAAACGTGTACAAACTCTCAATTAAAGGTATTATGAACCCGAAAACTTAAAAAATTTCTTTTGCCAAAAAGGGAAGGCCGGGTTGGAGTTTTTGTGAGATTAATAATATGTGTTATACGAAAAGAACGGGGTACTTATAGATAAATCTATTGCACGATGGCTAATTCACTCGTGAACTTTTTAAGGCCTTTGGACAATTCGCCAATATAGTCCTTCCAGCCAATTTCGACTAGGAATCTCTAACAGTGGACGCCAACCATTTTACATGGAACAACTAGCGCTGATGTAGACGATTTTTGAAAATTTTAAATCTTATGTAAGTTTCTTTTTTTTTTCTTTTGCCTTTTTTATTTATTTTTCTTCGGATTTTCAATTTAAGATTAAATTGGTCACATGAAAGACTAAATTAGCAAAATCGTAAGTATTGGAGAGGAATTTCTCAGTGTGTGCTCATCACTGATGCCGATGCGAGATTCAGTGATAGGCCGCGCGTACGAGTTTTGATGCTTTGGCAGATCCATCTTTGTGGAATGGACCAATTTTTATAAGCAGTATCAAGTTGATTCGCTTTTCAATTGCATCTTTGTCTTGAAGTTATGTACTCCTTTTTCATATGAAATGAATATTGCATTCCAACAAAAAAAAAAAACTGAATTAGCCGCCGTTTTTTTTAATATATAATTAAGCTAAATTCTTCTTCGAAAGTACCCATTTAACTACATGCCCTTTTCTTCTTTGCCAAAACTGAAGTTAATCTCTAGCCCAAAATCAAAATTAAAAAAGAAAGGATACTCGAGCCACTAATCAGCGACATTCAGGCGGTACAAGGACAACAATTTGGCCAAACCTCATCTGCAGTAGGGTTCCCTCGTCACTATTATGTCCCAAAGTGAAAAAGGGTCAACCTGTCCCACGACGGCAACTGAATTTGCTTTGTCGATCTAATTATAAAGTTGTTACAGAAGAATCTGACACTAAAAAAGTGTGACGATGTTGGATGGAGACCTAGTGGCTGCGAAAGGTCCTACGATGAGTCCAATCAGTCCAATCGGCGAAGTCGATTAGGGACAGCGGCATATGAGCACGACGCACGACCTCGATCTGGAGCCACTCCTCAGCGTGCACATGCGCCTCCACTCACCACCCCCCAGTGATGCGGTTCACTCCCCCGCCGTTGCTACTGGTTCGGGTCGGATGCCGTTTATTATCGGGTTTCGGGTCGCGGCGAACATAAGCCCCCGACCGAACCGTTGACAGCACACGTTATACATGGGTACCCGTAGTTAAGAGGAGTTCGATGTGTCATCATCGAGTGCAGGACAAGCCCATGTTGGCTTGGTCACGAAGCAGACTAGCAAAACTTCCTCGCGTTTAGATTTCAAAGTAAGTTAATAACGGCGGCTGTGAACATCATGTGGGAGGGCAGTTTTGTATTGTTAGAGAAGCACACGTGTGCCTGCAGGTTGATCGCATAGTATTCCCAGGACAACAAAGCCTGGATCCGAAATGGTGGGCTAGCCGACGTACACAAGTAACAACGGCCAAGAGCCGTATCGGCAGACCGACATAGCATTACGCACGGGAGAATCAGAGTTGAGCTATATTGCGTTGGTTCTAGTGCCAGAGGATGACAATGTCGGCATAAGAAGCGAGGCAACGTACTCCGGCCACCATCTCTTCCTTTTCTGCTGCTTGTGTATGAAACCAATTGCCAGGAGATGACTTTGAAGAAGATCTAGGAGGATACTTAGGCATTCATATTACACGATTCTCGTGAGATCAGCGAATTATAAATTTCGAATCGTGGCTTGGCCCGTCTAGACTCTAGAGGACCAGAATCATTCAAGGAATTCCAGACAGAGTTGCCAGTCAAACCAAATTCCAATTGATCGTGTCAAAAGCACGAGAAGCAGCACGTCCAATTATAGAACACACACAACATTTATCAAAAACAAAGAATATCAGGCGGGCGGGAAGAGGCAACTTCATGTTCGTCCAACGGACTGCCGAGACGGCTAAGATATTCTCAGTCCATGGAACATTCATCGAACCACAGCCACTATGAAATCCTCTCTCCATGATTTGTAGAAGCAGAACCCAAATCTACATACTTTATTCATGGGCCTCAAGATTTACCCCAACAGCACAAGAAATTTACTCAACCTGAGAGTTAAGACATGATATGACTTCGAGTTTACATCTAGGTGTAATTAGCTGCAGAAAAAGAACTACACAAACTTTGCATAACACATAAAAGGATTCTAGCATACGATTATAACGTTCAGCAAAGGAAAATCAATTCTGTCCCAGGATCAAATTCTTCAGCACGTCTGCCAATATCCTCAGATGCCTCAAGCCTGATGAAAAACGAAAAGAAAAATAAGCAATCTGATCAGAAGGCCTTAAAGGTGGGAAAAGGAAGAGAGTGAATTTTTTTCCCAAAATGAACTCAGACGGGATAAATGTGATGTTGATGTTGTTGAACTCAAACGCTAACTCATGCCATTTTTTTTTCATTCGGTTATCTAATGTATTTTTGGGGTTCATCGACCGCCGACCCCAACTAGTTTGGGATAAAGTGTTGTTGATGTTGACGTTGATTCGGCTATCTAATGTCAAGTGAGTGCCCTAGATACTATAAAGGCCACGGTCCGTAGAATATCATCGTGTGGTGATTTGCTACATACCTTGCTGGCAATGTTGTTGGAAAGCCACTCCAGACCCTCATAGAGACCTTCTCCAGAGGTTGCACAAGTGCTCTGGATGTACCTGAGATGAATCATCATCAAAATCAGGAGGAGTCCAATATATATCCTTTGAAGTTGCAGTATCCTTTATGATGTCCTGAGAACTCTGAACTAGTAAAACGCTTGATCTAATTGAACCTTTTGTTTTCTAGTCAATTTAGCTCCTTTACAATCAATTCCACAAAATTTCTCTTGATTAAAGGATTTAGCAGAGTTAAGAAATGCCTCAACATGAAGAAATCTTTATCGAATTACTCCACTCCTTGAGAATTCTTCCTGATGCTCCAAATAAAAATGAAACCTCTAACACATTCTATTTCCATACTTTCCATGGTTTGGGGATTAGCAACAATAAGAAATTCCAATTTTCACAAGTATTTAAAAAAAAACCCATCTCTGCACCACATAAATACAAAAAACTCTTACCAATGGCGTTGACGGAGAGAATGAAGGCCAAGTTTATCAGTTATTTCTGCAGCATTCATTGCGTTAGGAAGATCTTGCTTGTTGGCAAAAACAAGCAGAACAGCATCACGCAGCTCATCCTGGAACATAAATGTCCAACTTCAGAGAATTAGGAAACAGATATGGTGAAGGTTGATTGCATTTTAAACTTCCGCTAAACAATCAGCTAGTCAGCTGATAAACAAATATTACAGCTAAAGATCATTGGGAAACATATTTGCAAATACGTTTGGATAGACCAAGATAATAAAGCCACCGGAGTGATTTCAGCAGTAGATTTTTTTAGCAAAATGTAGATATGGGAAAACAATCAACGCAGTTCTCATACTAAGGCAATGAGACACAGAACAGACACTTTAGCAGCGCACAAACTAGGAGACGAGTATGGGAAGCACGGTGAAGAAAAATAGGATTTACCTCATTCAGCATCCTATGCAGTTCATCTCTTGCCTCTACCACTCGATCCCTATCATTGCTGTCAACAACGAAAATCAAGCCCTGCGTGTTTTGGAAGTAGTGCCTCCATAATGGACGGATCTATGCATGAAGGAAACTGCATCAGCTCATGTGCAATCATCTTGACAGGTCTTAAAAGTTTCAACGCCGTGCCTTCCTTATTATAAGAAACAAATTTTTTCTTCGCTCAACAGCTGTTTACGCTACCCAATTAACTCCATAGATGGGGTCAAAGATTAACCCCTGACTCAAACTTGTATATTTTGACACCATCATGGGAAATTGCTAGCCATCCAAGGAACCCGTATTTATGAACCTTTTTTCCTTTTTCCCTGTTAATTATTTTAAAAAAGTAAAGATTCTACTCTTACGCTGACTAAGACAAAATAGTTTGATGCAGACGTAACACAAGGTACACCAAAGTAAATCTTCAAATTCTCACAGCAATCTTAACACATAAGATAAACAGCAGTCAGATAAGTTGTGCATATATGTGTATGTACATGCAAAGGAGGAGCTATGTCTTACCTTGTCCTGGCCACCAACATCCCACACAGTGAAACTTATGTTCTTATATTCGACAGTCTCGACATTGAATCCTGCACATAGTACCTCCTCACATTATCCATATGCAAAATTGATTAAATCCAATAGCAAAGAAGTCAAGATATCCAATTCTTATGACATTAATGCGACAACATTGCTTCTCAATAGATACTTAGAGGAGGGGGGAAAGAACATATAGATTCAATTAGGCTGTAACTTCCCTAGAATCAACACCAGTATCAACTTGCCGTTGTTTTCTTCGCTCGCTAAAATTCGACATATATAAGGCACACAACCGACCGAATCCACATCCAAAAGGTGATACGTATGCATAAAAACTAGGTAATAGAAACCCTTTGTATGGATAGGTACCTAACAAGATTCATACCGGCAATCTCTATGCATTAGACGATCAGTGCATGAACAACAGAAAAAGGGACAAAATGTAGCAAAACTACATATAACAAATGCTAAGATCTACGAGCTGTGCATAAAATTAGGGCTGGATCAGACTCACCGATGGTCGGAATTGTGGTGACGATCTCGCCGAGCTTGAGCTTGTAGAGGATCGTGGTTTTACCAGCCGCATCGAGACCTACCATAAGAATCCGCATCTCCTTCTTGGCGAAAAGCCGGCTGAACAGCTTCGTGAACGTAAGCCCCATGGTTACCTCGCCCTAGCTATCGAATCATTACCCAGATAATTCAAGCATCAAAGGGAGGATCGCAACAGCCAATGGACGTATATCACATCACAATCGAACAAAATTGAACTGAACAATTTGAAGCAGGACTCGGATGGAAACGTCAAGCGTTATCGAGGCGAGCAGATTGAAATGAACGCGTCAACACAGAGATCGCTAAGCCGCTCGAAACAACACCGTGTTCGATGCGTCTGCGATCAGATCAACAGCTGACTGGTTCGTATCTAACAGAGAGACGGGTTTTGCAGAGAATACAAGGAAAATTTTCAAACGAACCGGCTGACAAACAAGATGAGGATGAAATTGAACGCGGAATGGATCGGATTGGATCTGCTTGATCGAGAAGTGCAGCATAGATTTTGAGGCTTACCTTGGTTGATGAGAAGCGATCTCTCCCGAGAAGGAGAAGAAGACGCAGTTTCCGAATGACGAGACTTCTCTCGCTTTCGCTCTCTCTTTCCTCCGTTTCTTAAGTCGTCGTGCAATTATCACCTCTCGAATCGAAATTGAGAGGAGCACGCTCGGACGCGTTTGACCTCACAGACTTACGCTGTCGTGTTCGAACTCTCGTTTAGTTTTTTTTTTTTAACATTTGCACGGTTTACATTGAAAAGAGACAAGATGTACAACGGAGCTGGGCCTCAGAGCATAAGAGGACCTTTAGTACAGCAGGTTGATTTACAACCCAATTACTAGGGAGCGCGCCACGTTGCTGGGCCCGACACAATCCATGAGCTGCCTGGTTGGTCTCACGTGGACAATGTAGAAAGCCAGGTGTTTGATCCATGAAGAAGGAGCATTCCTACAGAACAGGGGACGCCTTCCACGAGGTCGACAGAGAGCTTGGGTTCGATGATCGAAGGGGAAATTCGCCGAAGAATGGCAAGATCTGTGATAACATTGGAAAAATCTGACTCGATGAGAACAAGCGCCGGTAGTTGCTTTTCAAGACAGAAGCGAATCGCATCTCTGCATGTCATGGCTTCAATCTGCTCGGGTTCATACGCATTGGCAAATTGAGCAAATCCTCCATCACAACAGCCGTGATCGTTGCGAATAATGCCAGCGATAGCACCACTAGAGCCTCCAGGGAAAACGGTTCCATCAACATTTATCTTCAAAGTACCCACTAGGGGAGGTGTCCACCAAATAGGTACAGTGGTGCATCTTGATTTGGGTATTTTGTCACTGGGATTCTATCGGGTGAAATTTGTAATATTTGCAGACGCACGATCGGGACGTTGCCGCCGGAATATGAAGCTGTTACGGGCTTTCTAGAGTTGCCGCAAAGTTTGAGCCACCATTGCCGTAGACGGGCCTTGAGGATGGAGGTCATCTTTCCAGCATTGTAAGAGCCAATCCTCAATCCTTGTAACCGTCGTTACATCAATGTGTATATTAATCTCTGGGTTTGTCCACACATGCTTAGTCCTGGAACACAGCAAGAATAAGTGCTCAAGGGTTTCCGGTTGGCGTAGGCAAAGTGAGCATCGTAGGTCAGGTAAGATCCTCTGCTTGCATAAATTAACTGCAGTAGGTAGCACGTCTTGACAGATGCGTCATAAGAAATGTTTGACTCTGGGGGTATTGCAAGTCTCCATATATGCTACCATAGTGATGGGGGAACCTGGTAGGATGACGATCGGTTGGTTCTCGGCTATACAGGGGTGATAGCATGAATCTTTCTGTAAGCTGTTTTCACAAAATAAGTCCCTTGAGTAGATACCGGCCATACCAAACGGTCATTTGGCCATAGTGGATTGAGTGGAACTGCTAGAATCTATCGGACAATTTGTGATGAGAAAAATGTACTAGCCAGAGATTCATTCCATTGGGTGGATGATGTGATAAGATCAGCACCTCAGTGAGGTTCACCCACTTACGGTACTCCACCAATAGTGCCAGAGGGTAACCAGCGGTCTGATCTGATGCGAATTTGTGTTCCATTATTCACTTGCCATTGGACATAGGGCGCAATACAATCTCTTCCAGTTAAGATGCTTTGCCAACCCCACGAGGGTCGACCCCCTTTAGTCGCTTCCCAAAAACTAGATGAGGCACTTTGGGCACGAACGTAATGTGAGTGTGATTTAGGAAGCTTGGTAAGATACATGTGTTGAGGAAGGCATGAACCATTTGAAGAAGATCATGTTGAATAGTCTCCCAATGATGTTGATAAAAGATGCCACTCAAACCATCCGGCCCGGTGCTTTGGATTTACCCATCTGGAACACTATTGTCCTCACCTCTTCCAGTGTAGCTGATCGAGTCAAAGAAAAGTTCATTGAAGCTGTAATGGTCGGTTGACAGTGACTCAACATGGGATCATATTGGCACAGGACTTGGCTTCGATAAAAATTAGCAAAGTAGGAAATAACATGATCTTGTAGTTGCTGTGGATGACGAAGCCATATACCTTCAGTTGTTTAAAGGGTAGAGAGACGATTTCGCTAGTGACGTTGTATAGTGTTGGCATGGAAGAAGTGGGTATTACGATCGTCATAAGGTAACCACTTAATCCGAGACCTTAAACCCCAATATTGCTCCTTCTATCGCCATAAGTTGTTAATCTGGTTTTTAAGTTCAGTGATACGTACATCAGCATCAGAAGAGTATACTTGTCTATTAGTTAGGTCCTGAAGCTCTTGTTTGAGAGACTGAATAGCCCTGGTAGCATGCGAAAATCGAAGTCGACTCCAAATTGAAAGACGACGTTGAACACAATGTAACTTAACTAGCAGAGATTCGCAGACCGAATGAGTGTCCAGCCATGCTTCCCTTACAACTCGGCGACAATCAAGATCCATATTCCAAAATGCTTCATATTTGAAATTAGGGGTGAGCAAAAAAGACCGTCCGGACCGTGATTGCTGGGATTGGACCGGGACTGATGGTCCGGTTCCCGATTTTAGGGGGAACCGGTCATGTTCCCGGTTCCTAAAATTGGAACCAGTGATCCGGCAGTCCAGTTCCCGGTTCCAAGCCCAGGATCGGACCGCCCAGACTGGACCGATCCTTTTTTATTTTAAAGTAAACCTAATGTTTACTTGTTTAGGTTTAAGCTCTTTAAGGTTTCTTTGCTTCACTTCAGCGTTGGTGCAGTAGCTTCGTCCGAATATGTAGATCACGATGGAATGTCTAGAGGATTGCTAGAACCTATAAAAGAAAATTGGCATGGCTCGAAATATAGAACTTTTTTTTTTTTTACGTGTAGCCATAGCCATCTTCTCCCTCTTAGACTCTTGGCCCTTGAAGCACAAAAGAAGATCAGAGATCTAAGCCTCCCCTATGTGGCGTCACCATTAGCTCCAGGAAAAAATAGAAACTCTGAGGCCGATCAAGGAACTACTTCAATATGGTCGTCTTTTTCCCCCTCTCTCTCAAAAGATCTCCATATCTTCAACTGACATGCCACCATTGGAATCGCCCAAGTGGTCCGGTCCGATTCCCGATTCTAAGGGTAGCTGGTCCGATCCATGGTTTCGAAAAGTGGGAATCGGGATCACTGGTTCGGTTCTCGATTTTTTATGGGAACCGGACCGGATCGGAAACCGCTCACCCCTATTTGAAATAATGAACGCGAGGAAGAAGTGGAGGGTGAAGAGACACCAATAATGGAGAATGGTCAGAACTAGTTGCGGATAATGCAATAGCTTCTACTTCTATATACTTTAAAAGCCAGTCTAATGAACAGAAAACACGATTAAGTTTTTCCTTTATCAACTCTAGCCCTCGTTGATTGTTAGACCATGTAAACACGCAACCCTTATAGTCAATCTCCACTAAAGAACATGTTGTCATAAAGTTCTGAAAGGCAGAAATACGAGAGTTCTCAACTGGTCGGCCATCCACCTTTTCCAACTATACATAAGCTCGTTAAAGTCACCCAAGGACAGCCACAGCTGCTGAAGATTCTCATGGACACGCTAGAGTTTGACCCAAAGACATTGACGGCTCGAAAATCATTAGGAGCATGGACAAAAGTGATCTCCATTTGTAGATGGCTATCTTGATCCATAAAAGATAAATGAACACACATATTCGAGGCAGATAAAATATTTATCTCAACTCCCGCCGACCAAAAAATAGCAAGCCCTCCTGCCGTGCCAAGAGAAGAGACAATGGCTATCCAAAAAATGGAGTTTTCGCCTCTGACGTAAGCTAACCTCATCGGGTTGCTTTGTCTCCATGAGAAACACCAAAGTGGGCCGTTCTCGGGACACCAAAGCTCGGAGTTCACGAACCATCAGAGGGTTGCCCAACGCTGACAGTTCCAACACAATATCGTTAAAGAGTATGTGGTAGCTTATTAGAGCTAGCTACCAAAGCCCGCGTGGAATGTTCCCCGATTGAACTCTCCTTTAGTTATTGTCCCTAAACTTGAACCTTACAAAAAAAAACTTTAATCTAAAATAAAATATCATTGCTAAATGTTTAATTTATTCAATATAATCTATGATTTTTTTGTAAATTTGCAATGCAGGCCTTCAATTTGCTCCAATGACAAATTAAACTTATTTGATGATATAAATTATTAGACACCGAGTCAATATGTTCATCTTCTTATCCATTTATTTTATAAAAGGAAAAAAAATGAGAGCTTTAAGTGTCCATCAATAATTAATGTTGGGTTGAGTGTTACTTAAGTAATCTAATCATAACTGTCTATTTTGTCCACCTTTCAAATTTAATGGATTGAAAATCATATCAGCAGATTTTGTTAAATTGAATTAACTGAAAGATTCCATTAAACATTGTTGGATATTTCAATAATTTTTTGAATATTAAAAGCTATTATTATTGTAACGGTTTTTTACCATCATCATTTCGTAACGGTTTTTTGTCCATCATTAATATATAACGGTTTCACAACAATTTTCTAATGGTCATATAACGAACTTATGATGACTTTATAATGGTTTCTTGATGGATCTCTTTTGGTTGCATATAAGAATAGAACTTCAAGAGACAATATACAATGAATTGACAAAGAGAGATTTTTTTTTTCTTCTAAAAACTTTCTTTCCTTACTGGGTTATACATATAAGGATAGCCGCTACAACCCTTACCTATCGAGTTTAGGGACGAAATTATCCTTAAGGACAGTGCTTGCTCGCCTCAGATAATTGTTCTTGTTTTTCTCGTCTTTTTCAACATATTTCCTACTATTATTACTTTTATATCATCTAATATTATTCCACAAAACATTTCATATATTTTAGGAAATTGAAGACTTATTTACAATTCAAGGATTGCATTGGGGATGACATTGCATACTAGACAAAAGTTGAGGGAGAATTTGTTAATTTTCCCTTTAAAAAGTTAATACTAATATTCTTCATAGCCAACTTCAAATTTGAAATTGCCATGAGATGAGATATTGTATTAGCACAATTAGTGTGAAAGAAACAAAAAAAAAAAGAAAATCGAAAAATTCAAGACATGCAATTTTTTAAAAGTGTTTTCATCTCTTTAGATTTGAGATTTTTTTTTATGCATGAATATCCGTAAAGTGTTTTTGGTTAAGCAATCATTTTCGGTTAATCAAACGGGTGAAAGCCCGAAAAATTAATTCTCAATAAAACTGAAATGGCTTGTATCGAATGATTTGATTTGAATTGAAAAAATCTCACCCGCTTTTTTTTTGTCACCTGATTTATAAAATTGAAATAACCTGTATCGGAATATTAATCTTGTTGATTTTTTTTTTGGTCGAAACTTAACTTTGTTGACTCAAATTGATACAAATCTGACTCGTCTGTGTTGCCATCTCTAGCAAGACTGATTTTACTATTTGGTATGCTAATACTCTGTTTGGAAAAAGGAGGAAAACGAGGGAAATACAAGTGGGTGTTAAAAGAAAGGCAACGAGCTCTGTTTTTTTATTTTTTTTTGTAAAGTAAGTAATATATTGAACTTTCCAAAGCGCAATGTACAGAGAGGTAGCCGAACACAAACACCTCGTTTCCATTAGGACACTTGGACATGTTCTAAATGGTGCAAAGGTGTAGCGATACTGCAAGAAACAAAGAAGCCAATACGCAACAACAAGACTAAGAGGGCCAAATAGGCGACCCAAATAGACTCAAATAGCTCTGTTTATTTCTAAATAAACGAATGATTTGAAAATACATATTTCTAAAAACGATCGCTTATTTTATTTGAGAATATTTATTTTATTTAAGAACATTTAATCAATGAAAAATGTGTTCGTTGGTGATAATAATTTACGTCTAATATTTTAATGGACGATAAAAATAGGCTCGCGCTTTTTCCACTCCCTTTATGGCTTTGACACTCCTTTTTGTATGTGTTTTGACTATTATATCCTTTGTATGTGGCCTGTCAAATCTGATATAATTTTATTTGATTCTTTTTTCTGTTAATTCTTTTATTTCGTTTCTTTTTTTCCCTTGTGGGTCCCACATTTCTCCTTTTCTTCTAACTTCCTCTTTCCCACACCTCGCACTGTCAAAGCAATTTTTTCTCCTGCACGACCTTCGTTTCGGCAATGAAAGATAGGAATAGGATCATCGTCACACTGCAAATCAGAGTTTCGATCCCGAGATCTTTCCACAATTCCTGACTTTGCAGCTTGAATTTTACGGGGTCAAGAGTTTAGATTATGTCTTTCCTCGTTACTCCCAACTTCCATGTGATTTTGATCCAATGGGAAGGACCTCCTTACTCGGGGTTTTTTTTTTTTCTGATTTAATCTTAAAAAAATATTTACAAAATTAGGTTAAAAAAATTTATTTACCAATTTGGGTCTCGCACGCCACTTGAAGCGGCGCACGAGACCTGCGCGCATGCATTGAGCGCTGCCTAATGCAGCGCACAAGTGCTTGCTGTTTTTTTTTCCTTGCCTTTTTTTGTTGTTGCTTGCTTTGCTTTTTTTTTTCAAGCGGTTAGAATATCTTTTTTTTTTTGCTTGCTTTGCTTTTTTTTTTCTAGAAGCCATGCACATATTTTTTTTTTTGCTAGAAGCCACGCTTGATTACTGCTGCCCAAACAAAAAAATTATATTTATTATTAATTTGCGATGAATTTTATTAGCAACGAGTTCTACGACGAAAGTGTCGTTAGAAATGTACGTTATATATTTTCCGACGAAATGTCCGGCACATTTGTCTCAAGCGCATTGTGAGACACTTTACCACGGGTCTTGCGCAACACTCAAAGTATATATTTTGCGACGAAATGTGCGGTACATTTGTCGCAAAATAAAAAGCGTACATTTTCAACGACACGTTAGACGTCACCGTGAAGCACACTAAGTATATATTTTGCGACGAACGTGCCGTTAAAAATGTACGCTTTATATCATGCGACAAACGTGTCGCATGAGTTTGCCGCAAAATATAAACGTGTCGCATGACGAAATTTGCCCAAAATATATATCGTAAAAAATAATTTTTTAAGCGATGAATTTGCGATGAATTTTATTAGGTATGGATTTTATTAGCGACGAATTCTACGATGAACATGTCGTTAGAAATGTACGTTATATATTTTGCAACGAAATTTGCAACAAATATGATGTTTCGTCGAAAAATATATAAGTACATTTCCAACGACGCGTTCATCGTAGAATTCGTCGATAATAATATTCATCGCAAATTAATAATAAAAATAATTTTTTTTTTGTTTGTGGATGGCAAAAAATCTCGCTTCCTATTATCTATTAGAACAAAACTCGCCTAACCTACGTGCTTCTTAATATTACCTTCGTGCGAAGAAAATGGGACGGTCAGGGAGGTTATTGGTGAGCCCAATGCCCCCGTGCCGGCGAAATTGTGGAGGAGAACGGGATTGACGTCATAAAGTCGGGGTTTCTGGAAGGAGAGGACGGCATCGAAGCAAACTCGTGCAGGAGGGAAAACAGAGAGACGTGTAGGAGGCGTGGGAAGGAGGAAGAAGAAGAAGAAAGGGAGGAAGTTGGGACCCACAAGGAAAAAAAAGAAACGAAATAAAAGAATTAACTTAAAAAGAATCAAATAAAATTATATCAGATTTGGTGGGCCACACACAAAGGATATAATAGTCAAAACACATACAAAAAGGAGTGTCAAAGCCATAAGGGGAGTGGAAAAAGCGCGAGCCTAAAAATATCCTTTGTTTATTTAATTCGGTAAGTGATTCAAGCGGTCATTTTTTGAAAAATAAATTTTAAAATATTCAATCTTTGCGAAATTAACTCATCATTAAAATTTGCACGAGAGTGAAACAAAGGGAAATTTTTGGGATTTCGACGATTTTCATTCCTTTATGAACAATTCTCTCCCTCTTGGTTTCCCTCTTTGGTTGGTTTGCAAACATATCACGTCTCTCGCGGAATGCCAGTGAGACAAAGGGAAATACTTGTGCCAATGATCGACGGGTCTAAAAAAAATCACTTAATTCCTAAGCAATCGTAACATCAATAGTATTTTTTTTTTGTCTAAAAAAAAGGGGGAAAAAATCTTATCTCTGCATGAAAAAAGGAAAAAAAAAATCATTCAATTTTCAGGGTTCATATTTGGATTTCATTACTTAGGCTTCGTCTGTTTCACGGAAAATGTCACATTTTTGAAAAATATTTTTCAAAAAGTTATTTTTCAAGAAAATGACAATATTTTCCGTTGTTTGGCCAAAATATAAAAAAATTCTGAAAAATATTTTCTGTCGTTTTGGCGTGAAAAATGAGATTTGATTTTTGTCCAACTCCATCCACTGTTTTTAGTATTTTTAGTTATTCTTTTCATTATTTTTTATTTTTTAAAATCATTTTTTATTGTTTATCTTTATCTTTATCTTTTATCTTCTTTCTTCTTTTATCTTTTTCTTTTTTTCTCCAACGCCAAGCTCGCTTTAACTAAACCCTGACCTCATCCCCATCGGCTTCCTCGCCCTCCTCCGCCTCCGCCGCCTTAATCCTCGAGCCTTCCTTCGAATCGTCCCATCGGCTTAGCCCTAGGCCGCGGCCATCTCATGAGGCCGAGACCAGATCTAGCGAGCGTTCAACTCACCACCTGGAGTTTGGCCTTACTCGAGGCCGAGACCAGATCTGGGGAGCTTGTGGAGGTGTGGGCTCGATTTTTAGGCTGTTGCAGGGGGTGTGTCAGGCAGGGATAGAGAGGAGGCCATCCAGCTCGGCGTGCTTAAGGTTTTCAAATCCGGCGGCGAGGCGAGGTTTGAGCGAGAAGAGCTTCAACCATGATCTTGTTGCAGGCGAAATCGAGGGTAAGCATCAGGGACTGGGGGACGAAATCGGCGATGGACAGGGAGTCGCTGAGCAGGAGAGAGTAAGGATTGCCAGAGCCAGGATGAGTCCAGCGGCGAAGGGAATTGCCTCGAGAGAGAGACTGTCGGCAATGGAAGATAGAGGTCGAGAGGAGAGAGAACGGGAAACGAAGCTCTAGCGACCAAAAGAGAGGAAGAAGCAGCAACATGAGAAAATGATTTCCGTTTCTAAAAAGTAGAAATCATTTTTCTCAATTTATAAGACTTTTTTTTTACTGGAAAATATTTTTCGTTGACTACTCATTTTTACCCCCAAACGCTGGAAATTGAGAAAAATATTTTCTAAAAGAAAATTTTCCTTGAAACAAATGGAGCCTTAACGGAAATAAATTTTTGCTAAACCTTAAAAAAAAAAAGGGTCCAAGTCAAACGTCCTTTTATATTGTAAGTACGAAAGGTTAATTAATCCCATTAAGTAAAAAATTAATTAGATGTTAATAAAATCTCGTCAATTCTTAATTGGCCCAATTATATCATAAAACTAGTCATTTACATTTTCCAGCTTACATAGCGTGACGGATGGTGTGTATGAGGTCTGAGAATGCCGTATGGCTGGTCGGCGATCATTAGCGATTTCGGTTTCATACATGAGAGTTGCAATCTACAATCCAAACTGAGTGGGTTTGGGCAAATCCAGTGGAATCCCTTCTCCGCTCTGCAAAGATTAATTACCAAATGAAAATTTTGTTCTCTCAAATTATGTAGTTCTTATTTTTCCGATGTTACTTGATTGGGAAGAAATTTGTACAACTCACTATTCAGTGATCTGTTCCCAATTACCAGCAAACACGTTTAAAAAATATATATTTAAAGTCGTATTTGAATATTTTTTATTTTTATTTGAGTTGTACTGTATCGATCAAGATTTTCAATAATTTAATGGGATAAGCACACTATAAATCCTAAAACTTGTAATGTAAGTGTAAATGAGTCCTAAAACTTTCAAAAAATTCAATCAAGTCCTAAAACTTGTCATGAAAGTGCATTCAAGTCCTAAAACTTTCAAAAAGTGCAATGAAGTCCTAAAACTAGTCACAGAAGTGCAATTGAATCCTAAAATTTTCAAAAAATGCAACCAATGAAAGGACTTGATTGAATTAATATGATAAATTTTAGGACTTGATTGTATTTTTTGAAAGTTTTAGGACTCAAATGTATTTTCATGATAAGTTTTAGGACTTAATTATATTTTTTGAAACTTTTAGCACTTAAATACAATTTCATGACAAATTTGAGGACTTCCAATGCACTTCTCCCTAATTTAATTTTGAGTTTTGCCGCCCGGGCGAGTGAAATTTATCTGTCCTCATCCGTAAATTGATCGGCCTTAGGAAGCGTGTTTCTGATTCCTGGCGTCACTCGTCGGTCCTCAGTCTTACTCTTATGGTTCTCGCTCCGTTCTCTTCCTCCTTCACCGTCCGACGAGCATCTCCGGTCACTACACGCCTTCGAGCGGTCGAAGTTTCCTTCACGAAGGCTCCGATCGGCGCCGCCAAGGTTAATCTTATCTAGGAACGACGATGTCGCAGCGTCGGTTGGGATTTTGTCAGATAGGATAACGATTTCTCTTGTCCTAATATAGGAATTCTTCGGTTCCCTTCGACTTGCTTTGGCATGCCCTGAAAGGATGGAGACGCTTGTGGTGCCTCCTAGACGATGGAAAATTGATGGCCCGCCATGTTCCTGTCAATCAGGTTTTATCTTCTGATTCGATGGCATTGATTGCTGAATTTATTGGCTCACTGTTGCTTCTTGCTTGTGGGACCGCTTCTCTGTGGTTTGAGGTTAAAGTGAGCCATTTGCTGATTCTTGTACCAGTTTCCGTAAACACGTTAACAATTAATCTAATTACAAAGTAGAATTGGGCTGTGTCAGTATAGCTGGTTTGGTATTAGTTACATTGAATTGGGTGATTGAGGCAGAGTTCCTTTCTTCGATTGGGTTATGGTCATCTTCTTGGTACCATCAATGCTTAAGGATCTTCTTTAGTTGGCGCGTGGTTTCATACTGTGATTCAGTAAGGAATGTAATTGGGCAAATGTCGGTCCATGTCGAACAAAGTGCTAACCGACGAAAAGCTTCTATGATAAAGAATTATGTAAGAAAAATACCAATTTACATGTATAACATCATTATATAGTGACTATGCTATTCGCTAAATCTATTGAGTCCAGCTAAAGAATCGCAGGAACCTTTTGGGCATTGTCGTGTGTTGCCTGCACTAATCCTGGCATGAAGCAATCTTAGAAGGGGCATTCGACGGGTTGCCTTTCTGCAGGCAGTCAATTGGGGGGGCTGTGGAGGTCTTTGACTCTCCATATGTCTTCCAGCAGAAAGGGCCATACAAATGGTGGCTTGTTTGGTGAGGCTTTAGCTGTATGGTTGCAAGAGATATCTCCGTGCAAGGTGAGTTGTCACTGCACGCAAAGTATACCGGTTGTACTGTGTAAGTTCCTTGTATGTTGGCATAAGTAATGCCTGAAATCGCCACAGCCGACGTTTGATTCTTGCATTTTTGTTTATCGCAATAGTATTGGTCTATCACGATTGGAGTTTCAACTTCGGAAACTTGGATGTTTGAGAACATGATATTACTTGCTGAACCTAAGCCTCCCTGCAGGAATAAAGATTAGATCACGTCACAAACGTATATTTTACACAACTTGAGCTTACTTAATATGAACTCTCCTAGATCACATCATAAAGGTGTATTTTACACAACTTGGGCTTAATTAATTTGATCTCTCCTGTAAATTCAAGAAGAAGTGGTGCAGTGAAGATATTAGGTGCTAGAAGAAAATGCGTAAGTGTTGTTCTGGGCTGGGTGCCTTTACCTGCCATGTCTTTATTCTCACACCCGTCATGGTGTTGCGCATTATGGCGTTACGCACAGTCACATTTGAGACGCAAGCTCTTGTGTTGTCATTCCCTAGCCCTCCGATGCTGATGCCATGTCCTGGCCCACAATTTATATCATGGATATATATGTTCGAGCATCCAGTTTGTATGGAAACACAATCATCACCTGGAATTTTTTTACAGTATTCCAAATGTCAGCAACATTTTACCATTTAATCTGAGGTATGCTTATTTAGTTGTCATATTTATTGGCTTTGGCTATGTTTGAACTCTCTTGTTTGTGGTATTGTAGTGATTGTCGATTGTGCTGGCACTGTGAAAGTACACGCTTCTCTAAAAGAGGAATTACCACAAGCAAGGTTGCAGTCGTGAATGAGCACATTCTGGGAATTCTGCAGGTGGATACCATCTGTGTTTGGGCTGTCACCAGGAGATGAGACGCTAATATCGGAAATGTGAACGTTAGTACAAGAATCAAACTTGAGGTGCATCTTAGGGCTATTTTGTATAGTAATGCCTGTGACTGTCACACCACTGCTGCCATAGAACCTAAGTGCCTGCATGTACAAGTTATGTGTTATGCATGGGGTTAGAAATATCTGTTAGTGGGTCCACATAACATCTGTTGAGGCATTTACCGTTGGCTGGGTCTTTGGCATTTTACTCAGTTCCGCTCTAATCTGCTTGTCATGGTTAAAGACTTCATTAGTTTTTATAGTAACTGCCATTGCATTTGGACATAGCATCATTCATGTGAGAACCTGTCAAACCTGGGCGCTTACCATATTATTCAGTTCATTTGTTCTATTTTGGCCTGTGGAGGGGATGTTTTGTGATGTATCTGTCCCAGCATAGACTGATGCATCCTTCCACCAAACCGAGCCTTGTCCGTCAATGATGCCTTCCCCTTTTATAGTAATCTCGGTAAGCTTAGTGAATTCGATCCATTGTAAGAGACCTGATCCCCAAGCTTTGGCGCTTGTGGGAGCAATTATCTTGCCATCTAACTGTGGGAAAATGACTAGCTTCTTAGAAAACATGCATTGTTCAACAAATACTAGCTGTTAAATTGATTTCTTCTATATTGAGATTTATCTGTATGATGATTGACGTGACATTCACCTGGAATATGATTTTAGGTTTACAATTTGGCCCTGCAAAAGAAATTGGGCTGACGAGAAAGACTGATCCAGATGGGACAAGAATTGTCGATGCTTCAACTTTACAAGCGGCTGTCCATGCTGCGAGGAATGCCTGCCATAATGACAGATTAGTCCTAATTTTGAGTCGATACATGGAAGATATTGAATACAATTTTCAGAGTGGCCCATGTACTTATTGCACTGATGCAGTTTTTGCTTAGAAATATGCAGTTTTTCCCTAGAAATATTGGATACTAGTCACTTGAATCCTTGCTATGGTATTAACAATATCAAACTTATTTAAGATTCTTGTAGTTGGATAAATGAGTCCAGTGTAAAATAAGTCCAAAAAGCTATCGTGAATTCACCACGCTCTTTTTGAGAACTCAACCAGAACCAGAGGGTTCTAACTTCTAATGTTCCTGCTGTCCGCCTTTTCCTCTATTAAAGTTCCTCATAGCTTCTTTGATGCAATATGCTTGAGAGAACTGAAGCACAACAACTCTTCCTAAAGGCTTAAATGGATAGTGGATGTTTTCTCAGAATTACCTTCATATCATCTGTTTGTCCATCACCTTTGGCGCCATAATCTTGTACATTGAACGTGGTGTTCTTATGGCTTGGTGCAGGCGCTGGCGGTGCAGGAACAGGCGTGGGCGTAGGCGCTGGTGGCTTGGGCTTTGGCTTGGGAGCGGGGGCAGGCACAGGCATGGGTGCTGGTGGCTTAGGCTTAGGCTTAGGTGCGGGTGCTGGTGGAGTATTGTGCTTCTTGTGCTTGTGGTGGCTACTGTGGCCTTTATCCATTACACCAGGCAGATGAAATCTGCTTTGCCTCCAAGACTTGCTTTTTCTAGCATAGCAAGCACCAAAGTTCGCACATAGAATAAGAATGGCAACAAGAATGAGAAGTGCACGGTTCTTTGGGCTAATACTCGTCATTTTAGTGAAGTGATGAGCGATCGAGATGAAGAGGTTCATATGGGAGAAGCACTCGGTCCTCCAAATGGCTAGTGAGGAGAATATTAGCTCCATATGTGTATATATACACTTGGAGGGATCGGCCTGTTCGAACTTATGCCACTGTGCACACATGTTTGTAGCAGTATAGCAGGGAGAAGAGTTTGGAGTGTACCATTCATTTTCAGTTACTCCCTCCATTGATTGATTATTCTAATCCTTGGCGATCTTGGATTGTTCGGTACTAACTAGCGAAATTGTAAAAACTGACACATAAGACACTGAGCCAAATCTTTTATTAAGACTTTGCATGTTTGACATCCTATTGCTTCTGCTTGGACGTTGCTCTTATTCTCTTCTGGTTACAAGCTAGCTTTACTCAGTTTCTTCCGTACGCGACTAAATGAGGAGAGGACATGGTGGAAGTGTTTAAACTAGGTCTTTGCTCTTCCTTTGGTGGTTTATTGTTTTGTGGATACTGTTTAGGAAAAACTTGAGAGTTCTCTTTTTTTTTTCTCCTTTTTTGTCCCCCTTTGCTCTTCACTTCTTGTTGGGGCTATCTTCATGAGTGAGTTCGGCCGGGTTTTTATAACTATGATCTCAGCCTCGAATAGAGTTCTCGGCCATGCATGCCTTGTTGTGTTCCCCATGGTGTAGCGCGGCGCACGAGATCTAAAGATGAATTCTCGTGACAACATGACTGTTCATCGGATGCTAAGGTTTAGATTGGAATTTTGATTCTAATTTAGGATTTTCTTCAGCATCGTAAAGAGCTTAGCTCATGAAGCATGACCAATGCTTCGAATCCTGGAAAATTCAGATTCGGGAATGGGTGGTCTGTGATGAATTTTATCAGCAACGTTACAGATCGAACGATCTGCTTCCAAAAACAAGGTACAACCTGCGGTACAATACGTACGTACGGATTTATCTATGTATACCTGTATTTCTTACATCAAGCAATGCATTGACGCGTGGAGTTCGTCCGGCTTTTTAGGATATTCTTAAAATACCAACAATTTTTGGACAGATCACACACGAGGGCCAAGTCGTGAGAATCGAGTAACCTACCAATATCTTACCTGAGGCCGGCGTTTTGTCGTAATGGTTTTTTCCTTGTTGTCGTACCGATCGTCAAGCAAATACGGTTGCTTAGAAAGCCACCAAAAGCGGCAAAGGAAAGGGCAGAAGTGGTTGGTGGTCTGCTAAGACTAAGAGTGCATGCGACAACTTTTGTATACACGCCTGAATCTTTGTGTTGTCTTTTCGCACTAAAGGAGACCGTTTAATCGGTTATGGCAATGTCGGGATCACCAGCAACCGACTGAAAGCTTCACATGACACATAGGATTAGCGTTAGCATTAGGTTCTTGCACTTAACTTGATCTGTACTTAAACCCATGGCAAATTGTACCCAACACCGGATAGTTGATTGGTCTAAACTTTGGAAAATGTCCGAATTTGATGATAAAGGTCATTTGCGTCCTCGATTCTTTTCCCCGTGAATCCGAAAGAACAACGAAATCCCGTATTTTTTTTAGAGACGATTTTATCCTCTATGCGTGCGTCCATATCGTAATAGTCCATCTATAGTAACTTCAGGACGAAGGAAGAGAAACATCGAAGACAACAGAGGGCTCTTCATCTCTAAGAAAATGCAATCTTTGACTTACCAGATGCAATGGAAGACCTGTTGAGGTTCGTTCAAACAGATGATCATGCTCCAGTGATTGCAAACTGTGACATGGACAATTTAGCAACGAGTTATCCGACTCAAGTACGCAAAAGCCTGGAAGATCTCTTTATTAAATATATAAAAAAAGGGTCAATAAGGTCGCAGTCACACGGATCGTTCCAGCCTCAATCTTCTGTTCAACATGTGAAACTAACGTCTCTATCCTCGAATCCAACTGGTCCACCCGTAAAGACGTGATACGTGCATGAGTTGGATAGATTAACGAGTTCAGAAGCAAGCTGCGGCAAGTGGCACGGCCCGGTCCCCATGCATGCCTTATAAGCCAATCAAGGCTGGTCCTGAAACAGCACTGAGCAACAGACCCGTCAAACGGGTGGATCGAGTCGGGTTTTAGATCACGTCACAAATGGTCGCATCCAAATAGATCCATTTAACCAATTCATGACCCATTTATTATAATGCAAATCTAATGACTCATGCCCGACTCGACCCATATTATTATCATAGTTATCCAATTTGAAAAAACTCATACCTAAACTGCTGCTTGAGTAAGGAGAAGAGAAAATGAAGAGAGGGTGAGTTGAGTCTAAATAAATTATAAATTGTTATGACCAATTTAACGCTCATATTATGTTTAAACTCGTTTATGATTAATTTATTAGATACAAGAACACATCATGTATGGCTAGAAAATCAGTTTATGACTCATTTTGAGGGATCTACTGAATAGGCAACGATAAGATCCGGCGCTTCTGGTGGTCTCCATGCAGTTCCAACGCCGCTGATGACGCCGGCCTTACTCAGCGCGGGCCAAGCTCCAAGAGAAATGCGCAAACCAGCACCATTAATCGGTGGATCTTTACCGAGGGATCACTCGACGCCAGGTAATGATTCGAGCGCCCGAATATCGCGGCCGCTTCTCGAATGGTTCCGAGTTCAGCAAAAGGTCGAAAATGCTGATGAAGGCAATGCCGACAGACTCGCCAACCCATCGCGTACGTAATTAGTTAAACGATTACGACAAAAATATTAAAACGATGTCCTGAAAGCTAATCACGGCCTCCTCAATCCTCAAACGCAGCAGCTTCTTCCCCGTGTTCAGGTACGAAGGTTCAGGACGTATGGGAAAACAACAACAATGTGACTTGCAAGCTTTCCCAGCCGCGGATCATCATTATTGCGTTGGAGCAACTTATAATCAAACGCTGTCATCATTAGCTCGGAGAGAAGTATGTTATTATTCTTTAAGACACACTTCGAATTCTCAACTCGGGCATGATGAGCGAGACGAATGAGACTTCGGAGGCTTGTCCTGTTTCATCATGTTGCGCCCTTCCTTGATTGCGTTGGAGCTAGACGTTTCTGAAGAAGGCCCCACCAGGGCGAGGATGGCGACGGCGGCGACGAGAGGTGAGGTTCTGGTGTTCTTGGAGTGATGCGGCTTCCATCGGGCGAAAATATCGTGTATTCCGGCCCTATCGCTGGATGACACATGGCGCGACGGGTCCCGCCTTCGAGCCCTTGACTGCGTCCCCCTCCCCCACCTCTTCCTCTCTCTTCATTAATTACACTGGCCCTCCCTCCCTCTCTCCCTTTCTGATCGTCTCGGGCCAGTCCGATCACAGGTTATTTTGGTTCATGCTGATTGAGTGCACTTCATTTTTCATGGACCATAAGCACATAACGCCGCCCTCTTTGATGATATAGTTGCTTTCTCGTTTTTGTTTCCCCTCCTGAGAATTCGAACCGATGACCGTGCGTCCCTTCGCTCGTTAGGGTGTTTAGCTTCTTCGTTTTGCGTATTGAATTGAGGGAAGAACATACACAAAACATGAAGATCTCGAGTTCGGATCTCATGATGTTAAACGGTGCGTTAGGAGAGGGTCTTTTCCGAGTGTTGAAGTTGTTGTCCAACATCGCTCGACAACGAGGCCTACATGCTCTTTATATTCATGCGGTCTCTCAATAGCTTAAGCTTTTGGATTTGGCTTTTTAACATGGTATCAAAGCTAATGCCGCTCGTAATCCGGCTTGCACGTGAGAATGGGGTTCCTCTCTCACTTGTAAGCTCTTTTGGATTGAACTTTCCAACATCGAGAATGTCGGGTGCTCTTCCCTGAAACTGAATGCTCCAATGAAGATTTTAAACATTCTACGATATCGGATGTGAAAATGCAATTTGCAGTATTTATTGCCGAATGCCGAGTGATATATTCAAAGGCTTACTTTTTATTCGACAGTGTAAATCAACCCACATATTGGTGAATTCGTCGGATCTAGATAGAATCTGGGTCGATGGTAAAAATATGTTTAGGTATAACTATAAGAAATGGTGCCTAGTACATTTAATATAAAATGATGGATATGTCCATAATATTCAAACGGGGAGCACAGCTACTGACCATCTTCGCCTTGCAATCCACCTAAGATGACACTTCAATTCCCATCCCGCGCCCAGCGAAGCAAGGTCAATTTAGGGTTTTTCTTTTCCTCTCATCATCTCTATTATTGCAATCGAAACGATATTATATATTAAAAATCGTACTTTTAATCGATCTGTAATGTTTATAGAATATTTCATAGATTTATAAAAAAAATCGTTTTTTTTTTTGAAAGTTGAGGATTGGAACTGTACTTTCAAAATTTGTTACCCGAGCTGATGTTTGGAATTTAGTCTGGAAAAAACATACAACCGCCGTTTAACGGTCGAAAAAGACACAATACCGGCTAACGTTGCTGTTCACCAATCGGATTTTGCCTTTCCTTCTAAAACAGTCTGATCACACAGCCTCACGTCACGGGGGCCGCACGCAATCATCAGCGTCACGCTGATCGGAGTCTTGGCGAACCCATTCCTGCACGCGCGATGTACCCGATAATCTCCCCGTCGCCAAAGCTGGCGTCAGCGGTACGACAGCAGAGCCAACCACCGGGCGCCACTTCTCCCACCGGACGCTGGGATGGAAGTTGGAAGTCCGCGCTGGGGAAGAAAGCTCTTCGGCCTCTTTCTAGCCTCGACGAGTCGCGTCGTATTCGTTCATTTCAGTAATGGATTCGAGTTTTGCAGAGAGACTGGTGCGGAGTTGAAGCATGCATTGCATAACGTGAGAGCTTCTGAGCTTCGCAGGTGTGTTCGAGGGTGCAGTTTCTTGTTCTGTAGATGCTTCTTTGTAGCGGGAAAATCAGCTTGTCCGAGCGAAGGTGATGGACGAGAGAGTGGTATTATCAGGAAGCTAGCTGAAAAACTCCGTTTCGTAGCTTTTATTACAGCGTAGTAGATCTACATTTTGCTCTGTAACGAGACGGCTGGTGATGAGCTTAATGGTTCCGTGAAGATGTAGAGATTCGGAAAGCTATCCGTTACTATGTGTTGAAACGTTATTATTAGGCTTATTTGTTATTAAGTGTATTTTAGCCTTCTTCGTTATGAGTGAGATATACATATTGATGTAATCAATCTTTATCATGATATACAATTTTTTCTTCTCTCAGCCATGAAGGTGCCTCTGCATTGTGAAACACCCCCAAAGCTCCACGTTGTGCTTCATTCTTGCTTATGAAATCGAGAGAATTTCCCCTCGGATGAATTCGAAGGTTATGTTACGGTTAAATGCATCGATCGTTGGATCCCCCGTTGTCCTTTTATGAATCTGTCTGATCTGGGTCCGTTTCGAGCATCGCCGTTTTTTAAGGGTCTTCTTGTTTTTTTTTTTTTTCGGCTTTTAGCTTGTGGGGGGTGTTCGGGCCAATCCGGTTATAGTATTCCCGATATGTGGTGTTTGTGGTGTCTCCTTTTTATGTGGTGATGTTGAAATGCCTCTGTACTAATCCGTTTGAAGATGGTTGAGAAGTCTTGAGATTGGGGATGAATAAGGATGGAGAAGGCCTAGGCCTTCATATAATTCTAAGTGCTGCAATTTGAATTTGTTGCCAGCGTTTAGTATTTATAGGAGTTTTTCCTATTGTCGTGGTTTGTGAACCATAGGAGAGAGCAGAATTTTGTTCACCAAGGAGCATTGCGGTATTGTTGCTGTGTTGGTGTTGAGTTTGGTTTTATACGATCAGACTTGTAAAAAGAAAAAAAAGGCAGCTGGTCAGGTACATGTTGTGGATTAGGCTCTCAGGTACATGTCGTGGATTAGGCTAAGTCGGATGCTCAGAGTGACGGAATTAATCTGATGAGAGCGACAAGTGGTGATTATCGACTACAAGCAATTCGTCGATTTGCTTAGTGTGGCTGATTGTGATAGTGGAGTTAAGTTCTTGATTTTTGGTAGTGATTTTTGACAGAACTCATGTGGTGATTCTAAGAAGTGCATATATTCGTGCTAATGAACTTATTTGTTGATGGTTGAAGGGATTGCAAGATTATTAATATTAGTTAAGTTTTATTATTGAGTCATGGCTACGGCTAGTAAGGCTAGTGTTAGCATGGATACTAGAAGTTCTCGTTATTGCCACCAATGTCGGTGAATTGGCCATACTGATGCTTATTGCTATACTCTACATCCCGAGATTCGTGCACAGGTAGCACATGTCGATGTCGAGTCTCCAATACAGAAGGTTCCTGATCAGTCACATAAAATGCCTAGCACTATTATGTTGTCTCGCGCCGAGTATGAGTCCTTAGTACGTCCCAACCAGGTGATGAAATCCACTGCTCCTATTGTTGCTTTGGCACAGACTTATTTAGGTAATTCGTCTTGTTTACTTGCTGCTACGCCCACTTCCTGGGTTGAACACTCCGGTGCTTCAAATCATATGACCAGTAATTCTAACTTATTGTCTGGTATTACCTCTATATCTCCTTGTTCTGTTACACTTGCTGATGCTTCGAAGTCTCGAATCACTAGTCAAGGAGATGTAACCTTGGGTCCCTCTCTTTCTCTCTCATCTGTTTATCATTTACTAGCTTTCCCATGTAACTTGCTTTCTGTCAGTTCCCTTACTAGAGATCTGAACTGTTCTGTGACATTTACATCTACACGTTGTGTCTTTCAGGATCTGAGAACGGGACAAGTGATTGGTGGGGGGTATGAGTCCAATGGGTTGTACTACTTGGACAAAGACCTTATTGCTACTGTTGTTGAGAAAAGAACCGTCTCTAACTTCTTTCAAATGCATTATCGTATGGGTCATCCACCGATTGACGTACTTCATCATTTCTCTCCCATTACAGAATCTATGACTCCTATCTAGTGCGATGCTTGTCAATTTAGCAAACATCATCGGGTATCTTTTCCTTCTCGTGTCCAGAGTCGTGTGTCAAGTCCTTTTGAGTTAGTCTACTTTGATGTTTGGGGACCATGTCGTGTCAAAGATATATCTGGTTACAAATACTTTGTTACATTTGTAGATGATTATTCTCGCATAACTTGGTTATATATCTAATAAAAGATCGAACTGAAGTATTTTCTTGTTTCTATATGTTTTATTCTGAGATTCTTAATCAATATCATGTTTCTGTTAAATGTTTGCGTTTTGATAATGCTAAAGAATACATTTCCAATAGTTTTCAATCATTTCTTACTTCTCATGGGTTTTTGCATCAAACATCTTGTCCTTATACTCCCCAGCAGAATGGGGTGGCGGAACGAAAAAATTGTCATCTCTTAGATGTCGTTCGCTGTCTACTTTTTCATATGTACATCCCCAAAATATTTTGGGGGCAAGCTATTCTTACAACATGCTATCTAATTAACCGTCTTCTATCTTCCATCTTCGTGGGAGCATACCTTTTTCTACTCTTCATCCTACGAGTCCACTTTTTTCTTTACTTGGATGCGTTTGCTTTGTGCATCATCTAGCTCCTGGTCATGATAAACTCGATCCACGAGCTTAAAAGTGTGTGTTTCTTTGGTACTCTAGAACTCAGAAAGGGCACAAGTGTTATAGTCCAAATAGTCGGCGTTTTTTTTTAATCTCGACAGATGTTACCTTTTTCGAAGACCAGCCATATTTCACCTTTGTTGACCAACCGATGACTCCGTCTAAAGATATTTTGTCATCAGACATGGCTCCACTGCCGCCTATCCCTTAGCGGGAGCACCTAAGCCATCGCCTGATTTTCTATTTTTTGACCAAACCTATCAACGTCGTCGTTCTGTTCAAAGTGAGGTAGTACATCCGCCGCCTACATTGGACATGTATGCTTCTCCACCAATTCATGTATCAGCCTCTGATCCGTCGATCTCTTCTGAGCCTGATTTTACTACTGATATTCCTATTCCATTGCGCAAAGGTGCGTGCTCTTGTGTCGGTCAACCCAATTCTCGATATGCTCCCTATATTGGTTTGTCTTATCGTACACATACTCGTCATCCTCTTTCTCACTTTTTATTCTACAACTGTCTTTCTCCTACATATTCCTCGTTTGTTGCTTCTTTATCTGCTTTGTCTGTGCCAATTACTGTTGCAGAGGCTCTTGCCCATCTAGGTTAGCGGCGGGCTATGGAGGATAAAATGCAGGCACTACAAGTAATGGGACATGATAGGTTACACCATTACCTGATGGCAAACAGGCTGTGGAGTGCCGTTGGGTTTTTACAGTGAAGTTCCAACCAGACAGGTCTGTTGAACGTCTAAAGACACGTCTAGTTACCAAAGGTTACACCCAGACATATGGAGTTGATTATAATGATACATTCTCTCCTGTTGCAAAGATACCTTCTATTCGTGTTTTTATCTCTTTTGCTGTCAGATATGGTTGGACTCTACACCATCTTGATGTCAAGAATACATTCCTTCATGGCAACTTGACAGAAGAGGTATATATGGAGCAACCCCAGGGTTTGTTGCTCAGGGGGAGTCTACTAGTATTTGTCGCCTGCAAAAGGCATTATATGGCTTGAAACGATCAAACTAGAATCTCCTCGTGCCTGGTTTGATCATTTTAGTGATGCAATTATTCAGTTCGGTTTGCGGCGTTGTACCGTGGACCATTATGTGTTTAGCTTTACTTCTCCTAGGGGGTGCGCGCTTCTGGTTATATATATTGATGATATTATTATTATTGGTAGTGACTCTGTGAGTATACATAAGCTGAAAGAGTTTTTACAGACAAAGTTCAGCATAAAAGATATGGGTGCTTTGCGGTATTTCTTAGGCATTGAGGTGGTCTACTCACGTGATGATATCTCTTTATCACAATGGAAATATGTCTTGGATATTCTGAGTGAAGTTGATTTTCTTGGAGCAAAGCCTGTCGATACTCCAATGAATCCTAATGTGAAGTTTGATGCAGAACATGGAGACTTACTTCATGATCCAAGCAAGCACCAAAGGCTAGTGGGTAAGCTCAACTATTTAACTGTCACCAGACCTGGTATTTCTTTTGCTGTTAGTATAGTTAGTTAGTTTATGAGTGCTCCTCTACTACACCTTGGGAGGTAGTTTTACGTATTATTAAGTTCTTGAAGGGAACACCTGGAAAAGGGCTTTTGTTTAAGAATAATAAACATCTTAGTGTCATTGATTACTCTGATGCTGATTGGGTCGGGTGTCCTAATGATAGGAAATCGACTTTTGACTATTGTGTATTCTTGGGAGGCAATCTTGTGAGTTGGAAAAATAAGAAACAACATATTGTGTCTCGATCTAGTGCAAAGGCGGAATATCGAGCCATGGCTCATGTGACTAGCGAGTTATTTTGGTTGAGGATGTTGTTATCTGAACTCAGCATGCCATCCTCATCTTCCTCAGTTCTATATTATGGTAACCAGTCTGCTATGCATATTGCCTCAAATCCAGTCTTTCATGAGCGTACGAAGCATATTGAAGTAGATTGTCATTTTGTTCGAGAAAAGATTCAGAATAAGGGAATGACACTTCAATACACACGGACCGAGGACCAACTTGCTAATATTTTCACTAAGTCATTGAGGGGTAGTAGAGTGATTACTTTGTGTAACAAGTTGGGGCTCTTTGATATTTATGCACCAACTTGAGGGGGAGTATTGAAACATTATTATTAGGCTTATTTGTTATTAAGGGTATTTTAGTCTTTTTCGTTATGAGTGAAATATACATATTGATGTAATCCATCATTATCACGATATACAATTTTTTCTTCTCTCTTTCTTTTCACGTTTTCAGTATGTATGAATACTAAACTTTCATCTAACCGCCCAAGTTTCTAGAATCTTACATGGTACGAGAGCAGGAGACCGAGAGTTTAAATCTTATAAGCCCTTGCTTGCCTCTCCAATTGCATATTTTTACGCCATAGGCTAAGGGTTGAGGGAAGTGTTAACAGCATAATCTTTTAGAACAATTGGCAATAGTCCCTCAAAGTTTGTGCTCCTTTTATATGTCTCCTTGTTCGATGATCAAACACTGTGCTGAGAAGAGTACCGGAAATATCAATTTTTTCGAGTCTTAAAATGGTTGTCTGCACACAGAAGTTAACCTTAGTCTTGCTACTCCGTTGAGTATTTAATTGAATTGGTGAATTGTGGTCTTTGATTGTCGATCTTTGTTTGTCATTAAGGGACATGATTTGAGGGTTTTTTTTCATCTTCATCAGGATTTAGAACAGCAATTCTAAGCAAAACAGATGTGGGATTCGAAACACCGTACTTTGCGGACGTATTTCTCTGGTACTTGTTTATGTGTAGCTTCCACCAATTTTCTGCTATGGATCACTTCTCCTCATGGTCGACGGTCGTGCATGGTAGGAAACGGAAGCGGCTGTCACGGATGGGAATGGGACTGAAACTGGCTGTATTGTGATTACGAACATTGGGGTCGGGTCAACCTAGACAGGTGAACTTCCAATAGGGATGTGCCCTTGCTACCTTCATGTACCCATGGGCGATCTTTTAATACAATTGTTGTCACAAAATTTTCCCTCGATCAGGCCTGCTTAATCTTCTCAGGGCTTGGCCCAAGAGGTTAAAGCCCAAAAGGGTTGTCGATGCAGGAAAATCCTTTTATCGAACGTTAGCAATTCGTTAAGAAGAGGGGCTCCGTCCAGATTTTGGACAGAGAGTGTCAAATGCATAATTTTTTATTGATGAGAGCGTGTCTTTCGACAGCTTTGTACAAAATTTCGACAAGACCTATGGAGATGAAATTCGATGAAACTTGTCGAATTGCTTCGACGAAATTGTAAACCTAGGTACGGCACCAGAATTGAATCGACGGCGCTGACCTTCACTGTAGGACACGATGCCGGAATTTAATCGACGACACTGGACAGGTGGAAATGTAGAACAAAGCATCGGAATTTAATCAACGATACTTGACGGGTGAATAGTGAACTAATGCAATGCCGAAATTTAATCGATGACACTGAATTGGGCGAGCAAATGTCGAAATTGAATCGACGACACTTAACTCTAGATATGAAACACGTTAGAATCGAATCGACGACGGGAATCTGAAACTACAGCTAGACTAAGAGCTAATTAATAAGATAAAGACTTGTTTGTCGTGTGTTGTGTGGGGGGGACTTACTGTTGGATACCTGTTGGTATTTATAGGCATAACCTGGTAACGTCGATAATCTGCTGCCTTGGGCCCCAAGCGCATTCTCTTCGATGACTAGGCTTGTTCTGGTAACCGTCGAAGCTGCTACTACCTTGGGCTCCAAGCACGCTCTCTTTCGATGATAACTGTCGCCTCAGCCTTTTTTAGAGCACGTTTTCCTTCGATGACCTTCATGGATAAGGTTTTTAACAATTTTCGTGCCTTTCGCTGTGCTTGATGGGATTGCCGCCTAATTCTACAACTACCCTGATCGTGTCTTCTTTCGCTCGCCTTTTTCCTTGGCTTTTGAGGTAAATACCGTCAAAATCACCTTTTACATGTGGCAGATCTGCAGCTTATCCTTTATCCTGCTTGCAAACATCTAACAGCAGCTGATCATTCCTTCTCCATGTGCGCATCACGTGACCCCTAGAGTATTTTGGGTGTTAACAAATGCCCCCTTTAAAAGACGTAAATCAAAGTTTTATATCTTTTAAATGACGTCTCTGGATTGAACAGCTGCCATCAACAGGGAACCTGGTGTAATCATTCCAACTTTTCTTTGACGCATCGATTTATGTTCTTTTGGTATCCCTTCGGATAAAAAACTTTATTCCATTGTTTTCTCCGTTGCCTTAAACCCTAAACCTCTGATCCTTCATTTTGTCCTTTTCCATGGCGTCTTCATCTTCCTCTTCCGATCCAAAACAAATGATTGTTCGTTTCGATGAGCTGAAGGACAAAAGCAAAGATGACTGCTTTTTTGAACTGCTGAATACCTCTAAAGAGTATTTCGGGTTTATCCTGGGACCCACTCTTCAATCTCGTTTATCTGTCCCGGCATCTCTTCAAAGTTGTTTCCCGCTGCGTCAGAGCGAAAAGCTTCCTATTCAGGCCCCTTCTATACGGGACATTTGGTCGCTTCCATCCCAACGATTCCGGAGTTTTCCATCGCTTGATGAGACGTTTCTGACCTGGTTTCGTCGGCTCAAATCCGACTCACTGACTGCGATTACTTGGACGACAGCCCATATCAGGACAGCTTTTGAGGTTAGTTTGATGTCCCACGATCTGAGTAGGGGTTTATTGGGCTCCGTTATAAACTTTTGGTCTTCATCAACCAACTGCTTCTTTTTTCCATGGGGTCCTATGTCGGTCACTCTTCTAGATGTTTTCACTATTGCCGGTCTGATTTCTCATGGTGCGTCTGCCATAAAACTAGAAAATCTATAGGATTGCTCCACTCCTCAGGCTTCTTTGGCTTATGGAAAGTTTCTCAATCTCCGCTGTAAGACTTCTAGCAACATCTCCCTTGCCAAGCGGAAAGCCTTCCTTTTGTATTGGCTGTCGAAATGCTTTTTCTTCAACCCAGCCGTAAAGGTGTCCCAGGACTATCTTGTCCTTGCGTCCAATCTAGCAAGAGGGAGAGACGTTGCCCTGGGTCATTTGGCTTTGGCCATTCTTTATAGGAGCATAACCCATGCCTCTCAATCGATGATGGCATATACAAAGGACTGTGTGTTGTCCGGTCCTCTCTAGATCCTTCAGGCCTGGATAACATTGTATTTCCCTTTTCTGTTTGCGGATATTCCACATCCTCAACGGAAGGTCGACCTTTGGGTATTGGCATCAGATTGCTTACTCCTACTCCGTTGGAGGTTCCTCCTAACGTTCTGCCTTTGACTTTCTATCTTCAACAAATCCTATCAGGCGGCTCTAACAAGGTCGACATGTTCCCATACCGTTCGGCTGAGCTCAACTTCCTTCTTAACCCAAAAACACATGAGCCTTTCAGTTTTCTTGACTTCTTGATTTCTGTTCTTTCCCCTAAGGATCTCCCTATTCGGCTATGCCTTAAAGGCAGATTTTATCCAGGGTTTGAGCCTTATTCACCACAATATTGCACTCGGCAATTCGGCCTTCGATAAGCTGTTCTCATGCCTACTCCTTACCTCATGGACTTTCCATTAATGGATAAGAAGGCATACAAGCTTGATGATGATAATTCTTTTGCTTGCTGCGCTCGAGTGATTGCTTTGATGCATCAACGCTTCTCCAAGAATACCATTGGGGCTCTTCGGCTTGATCCCAGGGTTACTTCGGAATATACTACCTGGTGGTTATCTTTTAACCTTGAGAGTCCTTACGAAACAGCCATCTCCTCACTTTTGAATAAGGATCGGATCAAGTCTGTCGGCCTGAATCCGAATGGTATAGATCCGAGGGGAAAAAGGAAGGCTCCCCAGCAAGATGTTCCCGAGCATCCAGCATTCCCAGCAGGTTAGACAGGTTTCTTCCTTTTCTCATTCGAATTGCTTGTTAAGGCTCTGGGTACTTACTTGTTCATGTTTGTCAGATGATGAGCTGGATGATGAAGATGATGAACCCATTATCTCCCTTCATCGGAAAAATCGCCCTGTGCCTTCAATCATCCTCTCTAATGTTGACGTATCTTCAACCACTCCTTCTGAAGACCCTCCGCTGACTGTTACTCAAATTGTTGGAGAGTTCGATGTTAGTGCTCCTGTCAAGCTGCCATCCCCTGTTAAGCTATTTGGAACTCATGATACGCCCTTACTGGCACCTGCTCCATGCCCAGTGGATTCGTCTATCCTCCTTCCAGTGATCAATGAGCCATATGAAGCACTCCCTTTTTCCAGTACCTATTGCCACTCAGCCACCGATTGACGCCAGTCTTTCACTTGCTGAGGCTAAAGTAGCTCTGGTGTCATTGGAAGATGTCCAGACTTATCTAACGGGACCCATTCGTGGCGAGGGTCAACAGGGCACCGTTCCTTCTAGAGAAGCTTTGGACCAGCTGAACCTCAACCTATGGTGCTCCCTGGATCTCTTTTTTTTGGGGTTTCTTCCTTCATCAACAATCCTTTGGCCATTGATCGCATCAAATCCGTAACAACAGAACTGGTCAAGGAAGAATTCTCTGCTTTGCTTTCTTCGATTGTGGCTCAGCGCTTGAAGAATTTCTTGGATAACTTCTCAGTTGGCTTCTCTCATTATAGAGAATGCCGGGACCGGGTAGTTGCCCTGACCAGCTTTGTAGATTACTCTTCCAGTGTTGAGACCCAAGCGGCAGAACAATTGATGGGCCATGAGTGGCAATCCTGTCAAGAAGCTGCTAAAGAGATATCTGTACTGAACGAGAAGGAGCAAGCTCTTGAGGAGCAAAGACAGGCGATAGAAAGGGAGATAGAGGAGACACGCCTTTGTCGATTCACAATACTTTCCCGTCGATCGATGATTGAAGATCATCTGGCGGAGTGTCTTACTTCCCTAGAGGAGAGGAAGCGACAAGACCTTATCAGGATCTCTTAGGAAGAGACCCGCCGGCGCCAGGTTAGGAGTGAATCCATAGCTCGCAACAAAAGATTCAACTCCCTCTTGTATAAACTCTTTTCAGATATCAAGGATTCCTTGTATCCTCAAGGATCTTAATGAAATTATGCTTGGCATTTTTTTTTGTTCTTCTTTTCCGCGCCAAAATTTTCACCATGACCCCCACGTTCTCGCAATAGTTTGATGCGGTTACTATGTCAGTCTCTATATAAACGTGGGCGCTGCACGGTGTTCTCAATTCCTCATGGCGAATCAATCCTTTGTTAGTCCCCAAGCAGCTTCTTGTTTGTCGCGTCTTGATAATCTTCTGAGCTATGAAGTTAAAGGGGATGTTTCTCTTACCTTCATGGACTACCAATCTAGAAACAACCATGTTGTTCTAAGGCCTCAGATCAAACGTTTGACTCCTCCTTTGATGTTAGCAGAATGTTTTCCCCATCATCACGAGGAAATCCTTCCCGTTGGGCGATTGTTTATTTGTGCTTCTGACTAGCCGTCTCATAACCATCGGTTCGTCTTTTATCCGTCCTTTGACAAGCAATTCTTTTGCTGGTACCAATGGCTAGAAAAGACTTTTTCTTTTGTATGGGAAAAAGCTCAAATCGACAAGTTACTGACCTTTTGCAATATTTCCATCGATCCTTCGGAATATGGTTTGGTTGGTAGCATATGCTATTTCTGGTCACCCTCGTTGCACTGTTTCTTCTTTCCCACTGGCCCTGTGTCTATCACTTTTCTTGACGTCTGGTTCTTAGCTGACCTTTCTCCTTTCATCGAATGTGACGTCGCACGTGTAGATGGCCAATTTCGATCTGACGCGTTCCATTACGTCAATTCTCCCTACGATGTGTTCATGGGCTACCAAAGTAATCCCACAAGCACTCATTCGATGAAAGAGCATGTTACTTTCCTCTTGTGCTGGCTTTGTCGCTACGTCTTCTTTCTCCCATCTCTTCGAGTGTCTTCAGAGTTTCTGGACATCGCTTGTTCACTGGCGTGCAGTGTTAATGTGGGATTAGGTCGGATGTTTCTCGCATCGTTGTACCGGGGCCTAACTGACGCGCAGTGCTCCATGATGGGAGGTCATTCAAATCCTTTTTCTGGCTCGTTGTGGTTTTTACATGGTTTGCTTCGAATTTATTTTCCTCAACTATTCCACGAAGATGATCCTTTGGTAGCAGGGCACGCCATGAGTAACTCAGGACCTGGAATATTCAATCATGCGCTTCGACAAGTGCCAGGCAATTCTACTGTTTTCGACAATTTTCACTTTGTCCTGCTGTTTCTTGTTGAATTTGACTTTTTCAAGTTGCCTATTGAGAATATCTTTTACAGTTCTTTGAATGAAACTCCCGACGCGTGCTTATTCTGGGCGAGTGTTCTGACTCCGTCAAATATCACTCTAAACCTGTCAAATGGAGGTGAATTCTCCTTTGGGCTTGAAATCTACAATCCTCACTATTGTGCTCGCCAGTTCGGGCTTACCCAAGGCATCCCAATGCCAATGGTATCTTCGATGACCTACCCCTTCTCTTCGAACCGAGCAGCGAGTTTTGACTTGTCTTTCTACATGAAGATTGCCCAAATTATTCATATCCGCGGGTCATCCGTGCAGCCTAGCATCCTTCGACAAGTGGTGGGCCAACTATCAACCTTCCATTTTTTCGAACGATGTCGATGGCATTTTGTCGAAGATTCATCACCTTTCCTTGGGCTTACTGCTCCCTTTCAAGAAACCTGTTGTACTGTCCGTGTCGAATATTATCGTTGAACCATCGTCTGATGAAGGTACCTCTGTATCACTATCTTGTCAGCGGCGTTTAAGTATACTTTGACTAATTCTTTTCTTGCCACGTAGCTGACTCTCTAGCCTTAGATGGTTGTACCAAGGGTGTTCTCAACGCCCCGTTGGTGGTTTCTACCAACCTTGTTCGTGGCTCGATTGGTCTTTCGAACATGTCCAATGAGTATTACCACCTTGTCTACGTCAAATGGCTGTGGCTCCATGACCTTTTGAAGGAAGGATATGCCTCCATCTGTGTCAATCCAGTCGTCGAAGATGAAATCAAGGATCTTCTTGCTTTCTTGGCCCATTTACCTTGCTTGATCCAATGTCGTGTTCTTGAGCCAGCTATCAATGAGCTCTTTCTAACTTTTAGTTCAATTCTGAGGTCATTTCGAGCAAGGCAAGATGAACTGAAGATGATTTCCAAGCTGGAAGAAGACACCTTCCTTGCTGATGAGAAGCTTGCCCGTCAACGCCAAATCCTGGATATGCTGAACAATGATAGGCGCACTCCCATGCAGACCTTATCCGTCCAATTGAAAGTTGTCAAGAAATATGAGGCATCCTGTGAATCACTGCACGTTGAACTACTGAGAGCTCAACACCAAAAAGAGGCCATTAATGACGCCGATTGTAACAGTAAGATGCAACTCCAAAGTTTCGTTTTAAGTATCCGGCAATATGTGCTGTAATTTCCTTTCATGGCCATTACCTTTATCTTCCCCCAACGAACATTAATTTCTGTCGTCGTATGTTCATGATGAAAGCTCTCTTTTTCTTCCAAGCATTTAATGTTAGACGCCACTTCGGATTATCCCCTAGGCTTCGTATAGTCGTGACGTTTCAGAAAAGATCATAATTAAGATATTACCATCCACGTTCACTGTACCTTCCCATCTTCCCATGATACGTTCGACTGCCTCGTAACTCGACCTCCCTCCACTATCTCAACTGCTCCCGTTACTGAAAGGGCGTGGCCGAATACTTAGCGTCGTGGGCAAAACTGTTCTTGGGGCTTTATCTATAAATAGCACTGCCTTTGCTAAGTGGAGGGTCATCCGAAACGTCTTCTTCCTTCAAATACTTGAGCAAATTTTCACCTTCGGCCACCATGAAGCCCACGTCTTCTGCATCTTCATCTGCCTCCTAATCCCCGATCTTCACTCGGGAATTCTCCTCCCCTTGGAAAGAGGTCATTTCTTTCCTGGGCCATACGTACACCGTGTTGGTGACGCGTCCCAAAGCCCTCGAGAAGCTGAACGGCTTTCTTCAGCGTGCTGCCCCCGATCATCTCCCAGTGGCCATCCCTTCCGGGAGGACTTTGATGAGTTCTCCACTACCTTTGCTTATGGGGTCGACAAGTTCCGGCAAAACCTAGCGGTTAATTCCTGACACGATCTTACTGACCACGAGATGTGGTGTAAGACTGAAGAGATCGAGAACAGAGAAGTATCGTACAAGGAGCTTTGCACTGCTCGGGAGGTTGTCTTCCCTACTTTCACCAATATTCTCCAACTCTGGGGCGATATTTTCGGTATATTGGCGGGAAGCCGGCGGCACCTATCAAAATCCTTGCGAGATGCTGAGAGGCAAGAGTACGAACTGGATGAAGCCTGCGAAGTTCGTTCTTTGGCTTTTGTCGATGGTCATGTCGAGGCTTTTAGGGTGATTCTGAACACCCTGGATGACCAAGTACAAGCCCAGATTGAACACCTCAAGAAGCTGGAGCGACAGCGAGACGACTTGGAAGTTTCTCTGGACGAGCTATCCAAGGGAAAACACTGTGCTGAGGAAGAGAACTGGAAGTTGGAGGATCGTCTCCGCCACTTTATTGTGTGCTTTCGGGAGCACCTCCGGCAGAAGTGAAGACAGACTGGTCAGGGCTGGGGTGGAGGAGAGAGAAGGAGAAGAGGGAAGAGAGAAGAGAGAGAGAGAGAGAGAGAGAGAGAGAGAGAGAGAGAGAGAGAGAGAGAGAGAGAGAGAGAGAGAGAAGGAAAGAGATGAAGAGAGAAAAAAGAGAGGGATAAAGAGGAGGACTTGTACCCATCTTTTTTACTTTTGAATGAATTTTATTTTTCCTGCTCCTTGTCCTCTTACTCTTCTTTACTTTCCTGCATTTCTCACATCGATGGATAGAATTTCTTCAAGTATTTTCCATTGATTGCTCGCGGTAATTTCTTCCCATCAGCTTCCATTACTTTGTATGCATTCCCTGAGAGAACGTTGGTTATCGATATGGTCCTTCCCATTTCGACGACCATTTGCCGAACCTCTCGTTGTCAAGATTTGTGGGGAGAATAGTCTTCCAAAACAAGTCACCCACATCGAAACGCTTGATCTTCACGTATTTGTTGTAGGCTTTGGTAACCCTTCGTTTCTGAGCAACTAATTTCTCAAGTTCCAATGCTCGATTTACACCCAATTCATCGATGTTTGCATACATCATTTCATCACATTGCTCCTTCGACATGTTCCCTTGGAGCTTCACTATTAATGATTGCACAGTAATTTCGAGGGGAAGAACGGCCTCTTGTCCATATGTTAACATGTACGGACTGACGTCGGTACTTGATCTTTTTGACGTTCGGTAGACCCGCAAGGCTGTCGACAACAACGAGTCTCATTCCCTTGGGTTTTCTTCTAAATGTTTTTTAATCAAGCCGATGACAATTTTGTTTGAAGCTTCGGCTTGACCGTTGGCCTGATCCCTCTTGACTTGGCGAAATCCAACATTTCTCGCCATGTGAAAACTATTCCCTGATCGGTAGTTATAGTCTCCGAGATCCCGAATCTGTGAATGATTCGTTCTTCGATGAACTTCTTGACAACCTTCTGCGTAACATTCTTGTAGGATACTGCTTCAACCCATTTGGTGAAATAATCTGTGGCCACCAAAATGAAACTATACTTTTTCGACGAGGGTGGATAAATCTTTCCTATAACATCCATTGCCCATCCTCAGAAAGGCCATGGCTTCACGATATGGTTCATTAATGCTACGGGAACGTGTTGAATTGGCCCATGTCTTTGGCATGGTTGACATCCCTTGGCATAGTCAATGCAATCTTTGGTGATCGTTGGCCAAAAGTATCCATGACGCCTTAACAGCCATTTTGTCTTCAGACCAGCTTGGTGTGCTCCACAAATCCCTTCATGAACTTCTGCCATCACCAGCATAGCTTCTTCCTACCCTAAGCACTTCAACAACAATCCGTCGATTGTTCTTCGATATGACTTATCATCAATCAGGAGCTACTTTAGGGCTTGCCTTTTGAAATCTTTGCTGCAAGGGCCCAGACTTTTCAGATAACTTATGAACGGGTTTCTCCAATCTTGTCAATCTGAAATTGAATTTGAGTTCTCTACTGTCCTTTGCTGAACCATCATTACTCGAGCTTCCATCGAAGGCAAAACCTTCGTTTGAATGATAATGTGTCTTGCCAACTCTTTCGATATCTTATACCCGGATGCCATCTGGGCCAGCTCTTTGGCTTCCGAGTTTTCATTTCTTTTAATGTGAACCAAGTCATACTCGGCAAAATTTGATAAAAATCTTTTTGCCAAATTATAGTGCGATATAATGTTCTCACTCAAATACTGGTATTCACGTCTGAGTTGTTTTATTACTAGTTGAGAGTCACCTTTGATTGTGACCGATCGCACTTTCATATCAATCAAGACGTTCAACCTCGCTATTAATGCTTCTTATTCGGCCTGATTATTTGAACAATCGAAATCAAGCCAGAACATGAGCTTTATTTTTTGTTGGTGAGGTGACACGATCATGATCTCGGCACCCGGTGATTCTGATGTCACTAACCCATCGAAATAAAGTGTCCAGGGTGTAATGCGAAGATAATTTTCATCGTCATCTATTTTTAGCCTCGTTGGGTATTTAGTGATGAAGTCATACACTGCATGCCCTTTGACTGCTTTGAGCGGCACATACATCGATTGATCTCTGTCAGATTAAATGCCCATTTTGCGATCCAGCCTCTTATAATTGGCCTAGATAACATGTACTTTATTACATCTATTTTTGAAATTACATGTACCGTAGTCTGCAGCATATAATGACGCAATTTTGTACATGCATGATATAAAGAGAGGCATAGCTTCTCAATGGGTGTGTATCTTGTCTCAGCGTCGTTGAGCATCCTGCTTAAGTAGTATACGACATGTTCTTTCCCTTCATTGTTCTCTTGGACCAGCATACTTCCGACCGTGGTGTCGGTCACGGACAAGTACAACTTCAATGGCCTACCTGTATTTGGTGGCATCAAAACCGGTGGCTTGATCAAATAATTCTTCAGCTGATCAAAAGCCGACTGGTGTTTTTGTTCCCATATGAATTCTTGCTCACCCTTTAACTTGAGTAAAGGAGAAAATACCTCGATTTTTCCTGACAAGTTAGCTATGAAACGTCGCAAGAAATTCAACTTTCCAATCAACATCTAGAGTTGCTTCTTGTTGGTGGGGGCGGTAATTCTAAGACAGCCTTGGCTTTGTTCTTATCCACTTCAATTCCTCTCTGATGAACTAGGAAGCTTAGGAAATTACCAACCTTTATCCCGAAAGCGCATTTCAATGGATTCATTTTTAGCTTAAACTTTCGCATTCTAACAAAAGCTTGTTCAAGACAGTCTAGATGACTTACTTGGTCAGTCTTGACTATTACATCATCTATGGAGACCTCCATGAATTCTCCGATCATGTCGTGGAAGATGAAATTCATTGCTCTCTGGTAGGTGGCTTCAGCATTTTTCAACCCGAATGGCATGACGACCCACTCGAACGTCCCAATAGATCCGAGACACCAGAAAGCTGTTTTGTAGACGTCTTCTGCTAATATAAAGATCTGATTGTACCCTGAGTGTCCATCCGTAAGTGACATAATTTCGTTGCTAGCTGCCTAATCGATCAGCATATCTGCCATGGGCATCTGGTACTCGTCCTTTGGTGTAGCGGTGTTTAGGTCGCGGAAGTCAATGCAGACCCTAAGTTTGCCATTCTTCTTCTTGACTGGGACAATGTTTGATAACCACTTGACGTACCTAGCTATCCTGATGAATCCTGCAGACATGAGTCGTTCGACTTCTTCTTTGACTTTAAGGATTACCTCAGGCGCGAACCTTCTAGGTGGTTGTTGGTGTGGTCGAAATCCATTCTTGATTGGTAATCGATGTTCAACTATGCTCATTGCCAGACCCGGCAACTCATGATAGTTCCAGGCGAAGCAATCTTTGTATTCCTTGAGCAAGTCTATTAATTACGACCTATACGTTTGATCGAGCAATTTACTCACGTATGTTGGTTGTGGGTAGGTTTCACTTCCAAGATTTACTTCTTCTAGTGGATCTTGCAAGTCTATTAATTGCGACTTATTACCTTGTCATACTCCCTTATTGGGGATTCTTCGAAGTCCATGATCCCATCAACCATTTCATCCATTTGCTCGGCTTGCTCAGCCTTATAGGTTTCATACCTCTCAACGAGGTGTTGTGACAATTGCCGATCCTCCATCAGCAAATTCTTGGAGTTGTACCGCCGGTTCCTTCCTAGGGATCCACTCGGTATTTCCCTTATCGAAACGACAGAAAGCAATATCTCTCGAGTCGGTCTTGGGCGATTTTGAAATCGCAGGCAATCGTCGGGCATAACTTGGTCTCGTCCTGATATCTGAGTCCACGTGACGCAAGTTTGAGGACTAGCTTTCACATACTCCACCTTATCCCCGTTCCAGAATGCTAATATTTGATGCAATGTTGAGGGGACACACAGGTTCCCGTGTATCCAATCCCTTCCTAGTAGCAAATTGCATGGCCCATCAGCATCTACCACACAGAAAGATGTTCGTGATGTTTTGGATCCCACGGTCAAGTTAGCGACGTATATCCCTTTGACTTCGGTGATTTCTCCACTGAAATTTGATAATTGGGTGTTCGATGGGATGATCTCATCATCAGTTCTCCCAATCTTTTTAAAGAATCTATACGGGATGAGATTCAATGATGAACCACCATCTACCAAGACCTTCATCACCAGTCGCCCGTTTATCTTAGCATTGATGTTGAGTGATCTCAAATGATTGGAGATCTCATCGATGAGCTTCTTGAACTCAATGGTTTCTTCGTTGTCGAAGCAGAATTGAGCATTCTCTTTCTCTTGCGCCGTTACTTTGTCATTATAGTCGTTCGATGTCGACTCAAGCCGGAATTCGTTTGGCATTTTAACTTGGACCATGCAAGAGCTTAATGGTGAGACTGACCTACTTACACGATTTCTGAATCGAGATTCTGGCTTCGACAATTTCGAGGGCTCATGCCGTCCATGAGTCTGTCCCCTGGTTGGTTGTACTTCCTCTGCCTTGCGCCTCCAAACCAACTTTATGGCCCTCCAGAACCTTGGATATTCTCTTACCGGCTTGGGTTCAAGTAAGGCAGCTTGTTGTTGCATTATGCGGACTTTCTTTTCTTTTGTGCCCTTCTTTTCCTGGTACGGGCATGATTTCTTCTTTCTTTCGGGTTTTTGTAACCTCATACCATGACTCTTTTACCGGATTGGCTGGGATCTTTAAAGTTTGTTGGCAGCATGGCCAAGCTGGAGCATCGCGGTTCCGATGTATTTTTCTATCGAATTCCTCCTTTCTCGTGTGGGAAACCGTCTCACGAGTTCGAGTTGGCGGAGGACCGTAGCTGACATAATAATCGAATTTTTCGCCGGGCTCTCCTAATGTGTCAATTGTGAGGTCCCATTCCTCATACCTCTGCTTAAATGATTTGTAATCTATTTTCTTGGGGACTGCCTCCTTAAGTCGTAGTACGTTTTGGCTTCTCTAGTCGGTGCGGTCACTCCATTGGTGCTTCTTTTGGCCTCGACTCGTACTTTCTAGGTTCTTCTTGCAGTGCGAGCATAGATTCGGCAACCTATACCCTTTGCCTGACTGCTTCAAGGATACCATTCCGGTCATCACCAGAAATGGGTCAGTATCGATATCCATGGGAGACTTACCCTTGTCATCAGCGAACTTGATCTTACCCTGTCGAATTGCTTCTTGGATATTCTTTTGAGAACTAAGCAATCTGACGTATTATGGCTCCATGAGTGGTGCCATGTGCAATATTTTTTACCGGCCAACTCCTCTTTGGACGATATCTGCTATCCTTCTGTTAGCCTGATTCGTTCATCGGCCAACAACGTGTCGAATATTTCTTCAGTCCGATTCGTATCGAACGAGTAATATACTGCCTCCTTAGCCTTGGCCATGATGGTTGATTTTTCCTTCATCTTTGCTGGCCTTAGTGCTTAACAAGTGTATGGCTTGTCTATAATCAGCTGTGCTACAGCGACTTCGACCGAGTCTGTCTGTTCCTCGTCGAAATCATAAGTTTCGACGGTATTCAATTCTCCTCTTCGGGTATGCCTTTTGTCTTTTACTTCGAGCAGGTTCTCATGTTTGACTGCCATGGTCGACAACTCAAATAAGTCAGCACATGGGTGACCTACCATCCTGTCCCGGATTTCGAACTTCAACCCGTTAAAAGCGAATTCGGCAAACGTTTTCTCAGGCAAGGGAACCAAACACTTGTTCCTGGCTCGCTTGAACCTTGTAATGAACTAGTCGACCGTCTCGTTATACATCAATTTCATTGTCAACAAGTCGGCTACAGACAAATTTGACTGAGCTCGCTGGAATTGCCCGTGAAAAAAACGCTCCATTTGTTCCCACGTTAACATCGAATTTGGTGGTAGAGCAGTGTACCAAGTGAAACTTGTTCTGGATAGATAAAGTGGGAATAACCTAAGCTTTCAATGGTCAGCATGGGTCGCGTCTCCACATAGCGCCAGGAAGCGGTTGACATGTTCGTATGTGGATTGATCATCTTCACCAGTGAACAGTGTAAACTCAGGTATCTTGAACCCTCTCGGATATGGGATTGTATCCATCCAATCCGGGTATGGCTTTTGATATACATTAACCATGTATCCTATCGCGGGATCGTTGTATCCAACCATTTGCTCAACAACCGGCTGATTCTAGTATACCGGTTGATATGGCATCCGATACCCGAGAAACGGCAGAACTTGATATGCCAGTTGCTGCCCTTGATACCCTGGCTGCATGGCGGGTTGAAAGGCATGTGGTATAGGCTGGTTTCCTTGTGGCAGTAACCCTTGAATTGCCTGTTGATATCCTGGTTGTATATACTACTGATGTATCATGGGCTTCAGAGGTTGTTCTTGCCCCAAAATCTGAGGGAATTGGTCTTTCCCCCTGGCCTGCCATTGTCTCCTAGGGAGAACCGGTACTGCTCCATGGTTTTCGACAACCATAGGTACAGGCTGCTCATTCATAGGTATGGGATTTGGCTGTGGACCAGCCCCATACTGGGTAACAGAAACGTCTTGCCGAGGATAGTGGTCTGGGAAAATACCTGGATTATTGGCCTGAGGATTGGGCTCACTTGTCGGTGGTGCTTCTCCTCGTGGCAAAATTCTGACAGGTACAATCGGAGGTGTGCCCTGTCCAGTAGGTCATGTGTTTGTTGTTAGTAATGGCGCATTCGTTATGGGCACGGATAGGTTTCCCACCTGAGTCTGTTGATATCCTGGCAATGCTTCGTGCTGGCCTGACGCACATTCGTGATAAGTGTTAATGATCAATGGCCTAACGACTTCAGTCATACTTTGGACCATATGATCAACAAACTCGTTCTAGGCTTTCTCAATCGTACGCCTTATTGAAGATAGCATAACTGGCGTCACTTCAGAGTTTCGCCTTGGTTCTTCGACGGGCCGCCGCTGAACCTCGCCTTCCTCAATCTGAGGCGGATCTTGGATTCCTCGAATCATTGAGGACTCTGCTCGTTGTACTTCCTCCATGAGTTCGTCTCCGTCTAAGTTGCTACGACCTCTTGTACGGGCATAGCACTCTTTCGAACCTGACACCTTGGTCGTCTCACCAGGCGTGCCAAAAAAGGATGTTGTCGCAAATTTTCCCTCGATCAAGCCCGCTTAATCTTCTCAGGGCTTGGCCCAAGAGGTTGAAGCTCAAAAGGGTTGTTGATGCAGGAAAATCCTTTTATCGAACGTTAGCAGTTCATTAAGAAGATGGGCTCCGTGCAGATTTTGGACAGAAAGTGTCAAATGCATAATTTTTTATTGATAAGAGCGTGTCTTTCGACATCTTTGTACAAGATTTCGACAAGACCTATGAGACGAAATTCGATGAAACTTGTCGAATTGCTTCGACGAAATTGTAAACCTAGGTACGGCACCGGAATTGAATCGGCGGCGCTGACCCTCACTGTAGGACACGATGCCGAAATTTAATCGACGACACCGGACAGGTGAAAATGTAGGACACATCACCGGAATTTAATCAACGGTACTGGACGGGTGACTAGTGAATCAATGCAATGCCGAAATTTAATCGACGACACTGAACTGGGCGAGCAAATGTCGGAATTGAATCGACGACACTTAACTCTAAATATGAAACACGTCGGAATCGAATCGACGACGGGAATCTGAAACTACAGCTAGACTAAGAGCTAATTGATAAGATAAAGACTTGTTTGTTGTATGTTGTGTGAGGGGGGACTTGCTGTTGGATACCTATTGGTATTTATAGGCGTAGCTTGGTAACCGTCGATCATCTGCTACATGGGCCCCAAGCGCATGCTCTTCGATGACTAGGCTTATTTTGGTAACCGTCGAAGCTGCTACTGCTTTGGGCTCCAAGCACGCTCTCTTTCGATAACAGCTGCTTCCTCAGCCTTTTTTAGAGCACATTTTCCTTCGATGACCTTCATGGATAAGGTTTTTAACAATTTCCGTGCCTTTCGCTGTGTTTGATGGGATTGCCGCCTCATTCTGTAACTGCCCTGATCGTGTCTTCTTTTGCGCGCCTTTTCCCTTGGCTTTTGAGGTTAATACCGCCAACATCACCTTTTACATGTGGCAAATCTGCAGCTTGTCCTTTATCCTGCTTGCAAACATCTAACCGTAGCCGATCGTTCCTTCTCCATGTGCGCATCACGTGACCCTAGAGTATTTTGGTTGTTAATAACAACTCAGACAGGTGAACTTCCAATAGATGTGCCCTAGTTTAGTTTCAAAGAATATCTTCTTATGGCCTTAACAGCTACTTGCTTTCCAATACAACTCTTGTTGACTATATCTCCTGCAACACGCGGCACGTGGTCTGCGTCCTTGTGAGCCAAATTAAGCAGCCCGTTAAATCAGTTTAATCAAATAGAGAATGTCCTTATGGGGTTTCACGAGTTATTGGCACGCCATTTAGCTCTACTCTTGGAGTTCCATTGTATCTCATCTTAGTCTGTAACTCTTAGCTTGTCTTATTACCAGCTCTTGCTTCCCCTTTTGCTTTCTCCTGACATCAGTGGTTTCCTACTGCTAATGTTGTCTCTAGACGACCATGACATCTTGATTGCATCTTCCTTCTTCTTATTTTTGGGTAGTGGCTATTTCGGTATCTGTGCTTATGGATGGACTTTTCCACTGAACTAGTTGCATAACTGGATTGGATATACTCACTTTGTGATTTTTTTGGCCCATCCTTGTGTCTCTCATTATATCTCGCAGAGTAACGCCTCAAACTCTGTCAATTATTCCTTGTATTTCAAGGTCAAACGAAAATGTTTTGCTAGGGTCTTCAGGCTCATTCCTGTGTATTTCACTTTTTCAAAGACAACTTTCGTCGTAATGGATTCATCTCAGAAATGCAGGGCTTCCATGCAGCGTACTCACGCGTCACCCTGGCGTCATTTGATGTATTGCTCTCAAATAGCACTTGCTGCATGCACAAAACTGTATGTTGAATTTCAGTCATGTCGCAACTCTTTTCGAATGAAACAGGTCAAAGGCAGGCCTAATTTATCTTATGTTGGTTCGCATTATCAATCAAGCACCCGAACTCATTTTTGGGGCAGCTGAGTGTAAAAACTGCAATCGACATATGGTCTGTCGGATGTGTCCGCACTCAGCTTCTTCTGGGAAAGGTTCTTTACAGTACATGGAGTTTTGATGGTAGCCATAATTCTTTTGCCTCTTTTCCCCAGAACCCTTGTGGCTGATGCAAATATGATAGCCTCTCTCTTCCAGGTGAAAGTGGAGTAGCCAACCCGGGGAGATAATTAGGGTTTGATTTTCAGGGATTTGTTCAATTATCTCATATTGTTCTGGAACGCCGTTAGTACTTTATATTCACATATCTCATATTTCTTTAGGTACTTGGAACACCAACTCATGAGGAAATTCAATGTCTGAACCCAAACTAACTGAAGTCAACTCGTGGAGATCATTAGGGTTGACCTTTGGATCATATGCTTGTCCACCTTTGGATCATATGCTTGTCCTTTCCTTCACCCTAAGTTTAAATGCATAACGTTCGGATTTTCCTAAATTAAAAAGACGAAGCGACACGCGCTGAACACAGATATTCCGCAAGCGCACGCCCCCCTGCAGAAGTCTGTCCTTTAAATACCTCCAGATGCTGTAATTCTTCTTCTAAGTGTAGACTGCTAGATTTGGCTTCACAAACTTCCATCCTGTCTTTTTTTTCCTTTGTGGTGTTTCGTTCTCATTTCCATTTTCAACCTACGAAAACTGCAAAGCCGAAGTTCAAATTCAAATGTGAGCAAGAGTATGTGGAACCTCGTCCTTGTCCACTGACAGTTAATTCCTTTTTCTTTTCCCCTGAGTCGGGTATTTAGCAAGTAAGATGATTTAACTTTTCTCATCAACAAGCCCTCTTCGATGTTCTTTCTCTCCTTTTTATGCCCACCAGGCGGAATAACACTTGTGCATGCCGGAATTCCTAAGGGTGCGCATAACAACACTTTTGGAGCAAAAATTCATTTGGTAACACAACTATAAATCTACTGTCAAGGTACCCAATCAATGCTACTAAACCTTTCGGTTATGAGTGACTAATTGTGTTCGGACTGGCGGAAGAATTTGCTGCTTTTAGGGTTTTGTCTCGATTGTGCAGAACTGGAAGGTGTAATTTCAAGGTATGCGAGGCGGAAACGGATCCCTTGCCCTAGGGGATCCAAGGGCAAGGGTGCCCTGATGATTTGGGCCGTCCATACAAAAAATGGACGGCCCAGATCATTTGAAAAAAAAAACCAAAAAATCTCTCCTCCATTTCAAGGGTCGGGGCATTCCCTGCCTTGGACCCTTTAGGGCAGGGGATCTGGATTCATGCGAGACAGCAGTCTCCCTTCCTTGGTTTGTAGGCTGCACTTGGGTTGATGATTGTGCATGCTGCTCCAATTTCAAATAACCTAGAATAGGTGAGATCGTTGAAAGTCTTGTTAAACTGCTTTCTAAGGTGCCAAGCGATAAGAAAGCACATTCCCCTGGTTCTGTCAAATTCAAATCGAGCCTTGTCGTGTATTTGTGAAATCTACTGTCTGCAACAGCACTTGGGCTTCTTTTCTTAGCTTTCTTATGGTAAATTCTCCACTGCTTCAGTTTATATACTCGAGATGCATGTACGTGGCCTTTCTTTTAAACTTTCGAGTTGGATATCCTAGTATTGAAGCGGAGTCAAGTTCCGTTATTACGAGTGTACGTTCGCTCGGTTCGTCAAATCTTATTTGCCATTCCTAATCTTGCTCGTTCGCACATGAGAGGTGATGTCGCAATGTCTTCGGGTCCATGCAAATTTAGTATCAGAACTTTTGATTTTAAAATTCCATGAAGCTCTTATGATCCAACGTCGGTAGCTCATCGAGCTCGCGTGAATTTGGCGTTACCTAATTATAGCTGTGCTTGGAATGTGAAAGATGTTTAAAGGGGATGTGGCTCTGCAGTGCAGATACAGTACTCGGTCCGACCGACATAATTGCAATGTGCTATGCATGTAATAAATGTCTTTCGGCCAAATTGAAATGTTAATGTAGGGAGATACAAGATCAATGAATGAACCGGGCTACTTGATGAAAGGACATATTTCGATGACCACCATGGTGATTATTGCACCCTTGGAGTCCAATTAAGGCTTAACTATCTGCACCATCCTTACATTTAAACAATTGGTGTACCTTGTTTTTATGTCTAGCTCTCGAAAAATTTGGAATTGGAAGATCACGGTCTTTTATATGATCGTCTCTTTTCACCCTTTTAATTTGTGAGACAAAAAGTAAGGCCATAAGAAGAATATATTCGCAATGTTTGCACCTTTATAAATGAAAAATTACATAGGTTTTGGACCGGATTTCCTAATAACAATTTTTTTCCAAGTTAAATTATAACAAAAGTAAGTTTAATTTTTTTATTTCGTTTTTTTTTATAAGCGATACAAACAAAGCACGAGATGCGATTAATAAATTTTGGCTGGAAGCGCCCCTGGTCAAAGCACGGGTGCTTTGATATGTGGAAAGTTGTGCCCTTTATGGAGAGCGTATTAATTTACGTTCTTGTCCCATTGATTTTTAATTTGTTCATGTGATAAAGTGAGGGGCAATATGGGGCACTCACCTAAAGTCACATCAAAAGAATAGCCGGTGTATAGAGACAAGGATGATGAGGTGGGGACATGACAAGACAAGACAAGACTGTGTTTGGTTGCTCGGATATAAAATCATGATGATAAAATTGAAGTCGAAGCGATTTTCTTTTTAATATTTCTCGAACTCAGCCGAGTAGAGATTTTCGGATCTCAATATTTCGTTCGAGCTAAATTTAATAGAGGAAAATTCCAGATCTTAATATTTCATTCGAGCTAAATTTAATACGTGGAAATTTTACCGAATGCCAAACATAACATAAGTGAAGAATAGATGACAAAGGATTATTCGCCTTATCCCTTACGAACTATACAAGCACATGAGATGCGCCGGCACGAAAATCTTAGAAACCCTTAAATGTAAATAAAATCTAGCTACAAAAGTATGATTTACATTAAAAAAAAGTAATTATACATATCACGATACAAAGTAAATATAATATGGCCTGTAATTTTTGTTATTTTGATTATTTAGAAGTGCTCTAAAGAAACTTGTGATTAAATCCGGGCAGTGATAATAAAAAAAAAAAAAAGAGGCCCAATTATTTTTAAAGAAAAATGAAGTCGTTAATAAGGGAAAAACAAAATAAAAAAGGGCGTGGTACGATTTGCTTGAAAAAGGTGTCAGCTAGCATTTGCATTAAATAAATCAAAAGAGAGAGAGGAAAAAAAAAAAAAGAGTGAGTATCTAGTCACACTCTCGAGACTACAGAATATATAGTACTCGCTCGTTCTATGCTCTAGTCTTTTCCACCATGTTAAGTTGCCGTCAATGAAATCAAATAACCTATGTATTCCAACTTAGCCTCCACTCCTTCACATTTCTTTTCTTGTTTTTTCAAATTTTTTTATTTTCTTAATGTTTTGTTTTTTTATTCTTTCATTTCTTTCTTCCTCTGCCGATCCGGGTCCGGGACCACGACCATGGCCGAGGAGCTCAGGCCTCGCCAGTGTTGAGTGAGACCCACGTTGGTCTCGCCCGGCCAAGCTTGCCTCGCCCTCGCATGGCGAGCTCGAGTCTCATCGGCCTGTGGCGAGGCTCGAGCTCGCCTGTGGTAGGGGACCGGCCTTCCGGGTTTTGTCTCAGCTATGCAGAACTGAGCCTTTGAGCTGCAGGCAAAGTTAACTCCAGAGCATGCGAGGCGGTAGTCTCCCTTCCTTGGTTTCTAGGCTGCATGCTCTTGGGTTGATGGCTGCGGTCGCTCGTTCCGCCAAAGTCAAATTGAGCTTGTAGTGTACATGTGAAATCTACTGTTTTTAGCGGCCTTTACTCTTTGGAGATCTTGCCTGCAGCCAGCGGTAGCACTTGGTTTATTTTCTTAGCAATTTTTTTTATATAAAAATAAATAGGTTAGAATTCCTAAAACTTGTCACGAAAGTATATTTGAGTTCCAAAATTTTTAAAATGTGCAATTTAAGTCCTAATACTGGTCGAAAATGCAATTGAATTCCAAAACTTTCAAAAAGTGCAATCGAGTCATAAAACTTGTGAAATTAGTGAAATCGAGTCATTCTCTTGACTGCACTAATTTTAGAACTCGATTGCATTTTCATGATAAGTTTTAGGATTTGATTGCAATTTTTAAAGATCACAAGATTTAATGACACTTTCGTGTGAAATTACAAGATTTTTAGTGCATTTATCCCATTTTGTTTATAAATTCTCGAAGTGTTAACATCCCAATATTGGATCAAAATTTACTGTTGTCCCAGCTTATTACGCATACTTCATCCGTCAAATTTCGTGTGTCATTCTCGATCTGGCTTGCACGTAAGAGGTGTTATCGAGATATCTCGCATCGCTTGAACTATGAGATTTATATAGTCCATCCGAACTTTCAAAATTGTGAGATACATAGGGTTGATGCAAATTTAGTATAGCAATCTTTTTGGTTTTAAGTTCCACGAAACCACTGTAGCCCATGGAGCTCATGTGAATTTAGTGTTACCTAATTATAGTTGTACTTTTTTTCTAATTATAGTTGTACTTTTTTGTTTGGACAAAATTATAGTTGTACTCGAAATATGAAAGATGTTCAAAGGGGCCGTGGCTATGCAAATACGGTACTCACCCGGACCATAGTAATTGCATTATACTGTGCATATAAATTTCTTTTGGTAAAAATCGAGTCTTAAGCATCTGCACCGTTTGAATAATTGGTGTACCCTGCTGTTATGTTTAGCCCTTGAAAATTTGAAATTAAAGTTTCGTTCGTTTCGTGAAAAACAACTCACATGGAAATATTTTTCGGCATTTGGTTCACAAAAAACAAACGAGACAAGGAAAGCATTTTTATATAGAAATAACACATTTAGAAGTGGGGAAAATGATTTCCTTTTTCTTTTTCTTGATTTTTCTTTGTTTCGTTTTTCTTTTCTTTTCCTTTTCTTTTTCGGCCATGTATGACCGGTCGCAGGCGCGCGAGGCCGGCGAGCTCGACCTCGCCATCCTCAAGCAAGGCGAGGCTCGGGCGACCTATGGCCAAGCGAGCTCGAGCCAGCGGGGGATGTCGAGCCTCTCCGTCCTTTGCCATGGCCGGCAACTAATAGAAGAGGGGAAAAGACGCACAAAAAAGAAAAGAGTAAATGATTTCTCAACTTTTATTTTGGAGATGCAAACTATGTCTGGATCACAATCTCAATGCGTGTAGTTTAAAATGCTTTTCCAATGACCCCTTCCTTCTTTTTCTCTCTCCTTCATGCATCGACATTTTGAATCGGCAAGCGTCACCCACCGCGGAAGAAGATGAGATGATCGGCCAAAAGTAATGCATAAGAAATGCAAAAAAAATAATAATAATAATCATAAGAAATGTCAATTGAATTTTTTTTATTTTTTATTTATAAGCGATACAAACGAAGCATAAGTTTTTGTCTGAAAATGCCTCTGGTGGTCAAATCAGGGTGCATTGTTGGTTTACATGAAAAGTTGTGCCATTTCTTCCAGTGTGTATTAATTTACATTCTTGCCCCTTTGATTTTGAATTGTCCCATGTGATAAAGTGGGGGCAATATGGGGCACTCACCCAAAGTCACATCAAATGAATAGATGGTGCGTGGAGATAAGGATGATGAGGTGGTAGATGACAAGACTGTGTTTGGTTGCTTGGATTATAAAAATGTTATTTATTTGAAATCCGAATTCAATTTTAATTTGATACTTCTCGAATCTTAAATTCTCCGTTTTCGAACTAAATTTAGTATATGAAAATTGGTGTCGTAAAAAAAAAATTGAGTCTCGGAAAGTTAACGCAAGCTTATAAATAGTAAATATAATCACATGAGATAAGTCGGCACGCGAGAATCTTAAAAGCCCTTAAATCTAAATAAATCTTGCTACCAAAGTATGATTTATAAATATAAATTATCCATATCACGATACATATAAATATAATAGGACCCGTAATTTTTGTTATTTGATTGTTTAAAAGCGCTCTAGGACATTTTTTTAATTAGAAAAGAACCAATTAATTTCAAAAGAAAAAATGAAGTCAATAAAAAGGGAAAAAATAAAATAAAATAAAAGAGGGTGTCGTCATTCTCATCACACTTGGCTACGATTTGCTTGAAAATGGTGTCAGCTAGCATTTGATTTAAATAAAAAAGAAAAAGAGAAAAGGTAAATACTATTCACACTCTCGAGACTACAGAATATACAGTACTCACTCATTTGGTGCTCCTTTCCACCATTTTAATTTATTATCAACTCTCTGACCCCCCCCCCCCCCCCCCCAAAAAAAAAAATTATCATCATCAACCAAATCAAATAACCTTTGAATTCGAATTTAAAGAGGAATTTTAAAATTTTCCATAAGTTTAATCAATGTATTAAATTTTTTCTACGCAAAATATTGAAATTCGAGAACATCCGAAAATCTTTTTTGTTCGTCGAATGCTTTAATAAATGCCAATCGCGGAAGCTATGTTTTATAGTAAAATGCTCAAAACGAATCAAGAAGGCGTATCCGATACGAAATGGGATCCCGATTGAGGAACTTAATAAATGACTACAATCTTCGGATTGAAAAAAAAAAATTAACAAGAGAAGAAATTCCAACTATAAATAAACAAAAAAAATAGAAATATGGGGGGACTCCGCGGTGCGTAGCGTAGCGTATCCGCCGACTCTTGAAATCCGATTCCCTAATTTATACTCATTTATCAAGTTTCCTAATGGCGACACATGTTAATTTATCATCAATCAAATCAAATTAGCCTTTGGATTCAAACTTAAAAGAGGAGTTTTAAAATTTTCCCTAAGTCTAATCAATGTTTTCAAAAAAAAAAATTGCTCGAAATATTGAGTTCGGGAGCATCTAAAATTACTTTTGTTTTTAGGATTCAGTTAATTAACATCGTTGATCATTTAATAAACACGTATTAGGAAAGCTATATTTATGATATTTAATGCTCGAAACAGATCAAGAATGAGCATTCCATACGAAATAGGATCGCGATCAGACAACTTACTAAATGAATATAATATTCATATTTTGAAAAAATAATTGTAACCAGAGAAGAAATTCCAACTATAAATAAAAAGAGAACAGATTTTTTTTTTTTGATCGAAAAAAGAACAGATTGAAAAGCAAATAGAAATTGCGCGCGCGCGAGGGGGGGTAGGAAATGAAAAGAGAAGCAAATTCAAGTTGCGCGAGTAGGCTGACGCTCACTCCGCGGCGCGCGTAGCGTACTCGCCGGCTCTCAAAAACTGATTCCCGCACCAAAAACTGGTTGGCCTTTTCGCTCTTTTGCTCTTCCCCGTTTGTGCAATTCCTTCGAAGCTCCTCACTCTCTCTATCTCTCTATCTCTCTCTCAATTGTCTCACGGGCTCTCAGATTCTTCTCTCACTTGAGAGCCCTCGGAATCCGCAGCGACGTTACGACTTGCTCGAGGATTCTAGGTTTTCTCTTCCGTGCATCTGGCGAGTGCCTCCGTCCGTCCGTCCGTCTGGCGTAATCCTCCCCCTCCGCCCGCCTCTCTGCGCGACGAATCGAAGCTGCATTTCCGAGAAATCCGAAGGTCGGGATTCGGCTTCCTCCGTCTTCCAGGTATTTCGTCTTGCAGAGCTGCGGCGGTGTCTCCGTCCGGTCTTGTTTCTGTTGATTCCGCGTTGATTATCTTCCGTTTCGCGGCCATCTGCGTCCATTGCTTGCCGGAGCTTTGCGGCTTCGTCCGTGTCGCTTTCGTCGGTGAGTGTTCCGTTGCTAAGAAGGGCTTGGTAAAGTGAGGAGATGAGTAATTTGCTTGTTCCGGTGCTCTAAAATTGTGCTTGATCATGTCAAACTGTCGGAGTGTAGTCTTTCTATGTACACTACGAATTGCATTTGAAAGAGAGTTAGATCCGAAATCGACGTCCTGCTTTATGAGTCTTGATGGTGAAGGTTTTTTGTCCAAGGAGTCGTCCTCCAGAATAAGGAAATCTCCACGGGTATTGGGCGCATTAGGAAGTCCGATATCTTTAGGCGGGGACTGTCTATAGGCTAAGCGGCAAGAAAACTTGCAATGGCTCCATAATAAGATTTAATAATTTATATAGTGTGAGTTCTTCGGTCTAGCTCTGCCTCTGTATGCGCTTGAATTGACTTGTAAAAGCTTGAATTGATTTGTATGCACTTTTGTGCATCCTCTAGGAAATACAGTTTAATACCTGGTACTGTACTCGCATTCTTGATAATTATAGTTGATCCTGTTGGCTCTTGTCTATGTCTACGACTATGGCTTGATTAGCATTGATTTCCTCCACGTGTTAAATTGATGATATTGGTGTTCCTGGTTATGTGGATTTGACGTTTCATACCTTAATTGGCTTTTTAGGTAGTTGCGATTTATGTTTCCCTTGTTTGTTTAATTAACCACTTCCATTTTTTGGGTAGTCAATTGTCCAAGTACCCCTTGCGTCGGCCAAGCTAGAGAATACACAGTTATGGTACGTATCCTTTCTCAGTGTCCGCCTCACTATTTCTGTTTGCCTGTTTCTAACCTAGCTAAGTCTTTGTTCTCGATGGTATGGAGGAGAAAAGGACATCTCTCTCGATCAAATCTCATATGCTTGATTTTAATCTTTCTATGATGTTGATGTATGAGTTCATGATTTTCTTTCTTCTAGGATGGAAATGCAGCTGGTGAAGGGGATGATAATGTTGACTGGAACACTGAAGATGAGCTTGAGATTGAGAATTATCCGGCATCTTCTTCCTCAAGTTTAACTCCTCCCAGTGGAGATGCTGCTTCAGGCTCTGCAGAGGTAAAATATTTGGGTGTTTTTGGAACATTTTTTTTTTTATACTGGCTCCGCCATAGTTCAATATCGATTAAGTATGTTAGTTGGAGAAATTTGAGTTCAGAAAAGGGACAATTACTGTTCATACTTTTTCCCACTTGGAAATCTTCTTCCAATGTGTAAGTATTTTCGGGGACTTCATGGGCCGCTTCTAAATTTGTCTTCTTTTGTGCTTTCCTGGAAAAGCTTCTTGATCTTTTAGCCATTGCACATAGTCAACTGTCTTTACTACATCAAAGGGCTCTATAGAAAGAATATGATACAGATCTGCATCAATATTTTCTTACATGAAAAAAGGTCATGTATTTTGACGTCCTTATATCGTGAGCTTTCAATAGAAAAGGCTTTCTGTTTCTTGACTATCAACCACTTGCCTTCCTCAAGGACACATTAGCCTAACTTACTTTATTTTAATTTGAAAGCAAGACAGTCATTTAATAGTCTCAGATAAGGTTTTGTCATCTCGGTCCTTGTCGAAGGGTTCTGTTCTTAGATGTCATCTGTGCTTTATTATTTCATCAAGATGTAATATGCAAACGGTCTTTCTTTCATTGCAAATGCTGTTGATTTATTAAAGCCCATCTCATTCTCTCACTGCTTGCGTATTCGTACATGTCCTGGGGAATTTTATGGAAATGACTGGTCGGCGTTAAACAGTTTTGACTTTGTAAAACTCGCGAAAGATTGTCTTGCAAAACATTATGTATTAGTCATACAAAACTGAAGTAGTTTGACCTAAGGTATGTTAGTTTTGTGAAGTGAGCATGATAAGATGACTAGAAAATTAGTTTTGAAGCAAAATTCTGCAACTTACATAGTATTATTTTTATAGCATGCCGAATCACCTGTATCGTCGACTGTGTTTATTGTGTACCCTCACTGTCTTGCCTTCGTCTGTTGGTGTTTTGAAGTTGAAATCATGACTATTTTGCGGTGTTTAACCTATTGTGCATGAGAATGCACGAGACTTACTAAATGTGTTTGTTTACCTGAACTAAACCCCTTTATGGTTTTGTTTCGTGCCCAGGCGAGTTCGTCGGCAGGTACATCCCATTCCAAGCTGTTTTATCAATTTGTGGGGATGGGCTTTTCAGAGAAATTGGTTGCAAAGGCTATTGACGAAATTGGTGGGTGTCGATGGCTGCTTCTTCTTTAAATGTTTGATTTTATCTCCTGGGCTGTTTCTGATTATTCTCAAGTAATTGGACAGGAGAGGGACAACCTGATGCAATACTGGAACATCTCCTGACATATAAGGTGAGAAGAGAGGTTCCTATATTTCTTGCTGTCCATAAACTGAAAGCATATTTCGAGGGGCCGATTGTCCATACTTTCAGCTTGCTTCCTGTCCATTTATTATTTTCATGGGAAGTTGAAGTCCTAGTATGAGAGATAGCTAGCCTAGAGTATGATTTACAAAAAAAGAAAAAGAAAAAAGGGTTTTCGAATTGTTTGTGGTCACTAAATGTTCAGCTTAATTTATTGGTTGGCCAAAAATTTCGAAGTTACTGGAAAATTGTGACCATGAAATTCTGTGTACTTGATTCACATCTCTTGTGACGTGACTCTTAAGATTCTTTGGTTTGTCGGAAAAAATGTTCATGTAGAGTACTTGGTGCAATTGCACCAAGTCTTTGCCTAAAGCTAGCTTTTATTCTGTGTCTGCTTCTGGACATATCATTAGATAATGTTGTATTCCTCCTGTTCGAATATAGTTCAGTTCGGAAATGGCTGTCGATAGATATTCATTGATGGACATATTCTAAGCACAGTCATGATTCTTAACATTATTTTGCAATATCTTCAGTGCTTCTATAGAACTTATTGTTGCCTATCAGTGTGTCTGGATGAGTCTCCATACAGGAATTTTCTTTTTATACATGAAGGGAGAGGAGGACAAATTTATTATCTATCCGTGCCCAAGAAAATCTCCGAACAATTAATCTCCATCACGATGATGATGATGTTGAAGCAACTAATTCTTCTGCCATGATGTTTCTATATCGCTGAATCTGTTTGATTGACATTATGAAAGCTCTGACTGTGTCCAAGCTTAGATTGACACTTAGAGCTTTATGTGGTCAAGACAGACCTTTTGATGCTCAGGGCTTGATGCGTTGTCATGGGGATCTGCTTCCCTCCCCCATAAGTTTTGTTCTCTTGGCGTCCAACTGCCAAAAACAGAGATGGAGAAACCATGCAGATGATTGGCTGAGAAATTACAGATATCTTGATTATTTAACCAATCGCTCCAACTTGCATTTTGTACCTCGGTTTGACCTTAAAAGCGACATGATAACTTGATCTGTTAGTATTTAGGTGCTTTGTACTAGTTGACCATCTGTCTTTTCTTTGTTTCTTTTCGGTTATATTGCAGGTTCTAGAAAACTCTCCTCAGGAGCAAGATATTGATGAATCTGCTGTTGTCAAAGAGGAAGTTGTGGATTCTGATCACTCCTCTTCTGACTATGAAGGGAGCTTTTTGGATGATCTTTCGGATGAAGATAGTTATTCTGGAAGGGAGGTTGGTTTTTTAATTTCTACTTTAAATTTTAAAGTTATCTGTACTGTGCTTCTCAGGGATGTGTCTTTTTCTTCACTTTTCGATATCATCAAATATGCCATCTATTCTTCATGTTGCATATGCTTATAATTGGTTGATCAAGCATGTGTTCTTTGTATGACTGAATTTTGTTGACTGAAGGAAGCGAGTGGCCATGTGAAAAAGGTTTAGAATCACAATCTTTACTCCAGTTCCAATAGTTAGGGACAGAACCTTTCTGTTTTACTCTCAAAATTAGTAGATGTTAAGATAGGTTGACCCTTCATTATGGGTTATATGGTTTCTATCTATAAACATTGCTCTTCAGAGGAGTCACTCAACTTTCGGCTACTATTGATCAACTGTTGAGTGACTGATCCTCTGGCGAGCAACAGCACCATGATGATTAATTGTTATTTTGGTGCATGCATGGAAAAAAGCCCAATTATCTTTACTTCTAAAGTTGATTAATCATGTGATTAACTGATCATGTTCAATCATTTCACTTTTACAGTTGTGTAAAGCCATATACATCACATGTACTGTAAATTATTGAGCACATTCCTGGAAATGGATATGGTCAATAATAAGGTTAATAATAAACTGTTGGTTTATTGAAAGGTGGCTGTCGTTTGTCATCTGCCGTTTCAATGTCTTTGTCCTTCTTTGCGAACGAACTGTCCCATTAAGATTATATTCTAAAGATGACCATGTTGTAGCCTAGGAATGTCTTGAATGCTCAGTTATGGTCCTTTCTGACATGGTAAAAGCAAATTTCAGATTGCTCCTCTAAAATTTAGGGGTGGTTAAACATTGGTTGGACATAAAGAAACAGATTGAACAAGGTTATTGGTAGTTTGAGTACTCTGCTGTTTTTTAGAGTTATATGTCAGTGTATTGTCATGTTATTATTTATTAGCATAAGCTTTGAATCAGTTCCTAGTTTTGCCTTGTTATTATTAATCTAAAAAATTGGTGATTTTTCTTCTGGAAGTGTGTTGTGATATGCTGCTGTAAATGTGATTTTGCTGAAGCAGTTAATATAATTCGCAGTTACTGGAAGATGGGCATGAACGTTGAGAATTGTTAGTTATGTGGTCTTGCAGGAAGTCATCAATCCTTCGTCTGAAGAGAAGAAATTGGTGTACTTGACAGATATGGGGTATCCAGAGGAAGAAGCTTACGTTGCCATAGAAAGATGTGGTTTGTATTCTATTCTTCTGCTTTTGTAAGATTTTGACATGTTCTCGTCACATGCAAACAAAAAGAAAAAGTATATTTCTAGTGGATTTGGGGGGATTTTACAATGAGATTGAGAGGTCTGGATTCCTTGTGACACATCTTAAATGTGATCTTTTCTAATATTGTGCTCAGTGCATTGGTGCAGCTTAAACATAAACTTATTCTCTTATAAGGCACAGAAACGATGAGTTTGGACTTTTTGTTTTACTTTCCTTTCATTTCAACTTGAAATGGACTAACCAAAAAAAAAAAAATTGTGAGGGAAGTTCTCCCGAGGTTCAATTTTCTTCTTGCTTTCACTTCTGTTCCTTGTTCACTCCTACTATAATAAGTTGTAATTTTTCCTCTTATGAGATTGGGAGGTTTGGATTCCTATGACAAATGTTAAATGTGAGCTTTTCTAATATTTTTGCTCAGTGCATTGGTGCAGCTTAAACATAAATTTATTCTCTTATAATGCAAAGAAACTGAGTTTGTACTTTTTGTTTTACCTTTTTTACACTTCAACTTGAGAGGGAAGTTCTCCTGAGGTTCAGTTTTCTTCTCGCTTTCGCTTTTGTTACTTATTCACTCCTTTTGTGGCAAGTTGTAATTTTTCTGCACTAGAAGAGTTGTAATTCAGTAACAGATATATATAAAAGTATAACGCATTGGATTTGTTCTCTTTTTCCTCCTAAGCCTAACAGGACAATTTACAAAATACATCTCTATAATGGCACCAAAAGATTTTCACGTCATTTCTTTATGATACTAGCTAGTCCTGTATATGTCTTCAAATTGTTGTTTTTAAGTGTCTTCATCTGAATCATGACAATCCCTGGTAAGATAAAGAAGATAACTTATTTCTTCCTCTCGATGTTGTAGGTCCTGATGCCTCAATAGACGAGCTCACAGATTTCATATGTGCTGCTCAGATGTCAAAGGAAGCAGATGCACTTCTAGGGCCTGAAGAGAAGGTGATTTGCCCTATTTAATTATGTCCATGCTCATTTTGGTTCTTATGGAAGTATATTAAAGTGGTGTTTCTTTTTTTGGTCTGCTGCAGCCTAGACTGCTGAACGACTTTAGAAAGCACAAGAAGAGGAAACATTCTGATGCTTGGAGCAAGAAACAAAGAGGCGAGAAAAAGCTCTTGCATGGAGATGAGGAGCAGATTCGTCTCCCTAATCCCATGATTGGGTTCGGGGTACCCACAGAGTCGAGCGCGATAGTTCACCGAACACTTCCAGAGGCGGCTATCGGACCTCCCTACTTTTACTATGAAAACGTAGCACTTGCTCCAAAGGGAGTTTGGGACACCATTTCTCGGTTCTTATACGATGTCGAACCGGAATTTGTGGACTCAAAGTACTTCTGTGCTACTGCAAGAAAAAGGGGCTATGTCCATAACCTACCTACAAATAACAGGTTTCCTCTTCTTCCACTCCCCCCACGCACGATTCATGAAGCATTGCCATTGACGAGGAAGTGGTGGCCTTCATGGGATACGAGGACGAAGCTGAATTGCTTACAGACATGCATTGGCAGTGCGAAGCTTACAGAGAGGATCCGGAAGGCCCTTGAAGATAATGATGGTGAGTCAGAGCCTCCTCTGAGGATCCAAAAATATGTCCTTGACGAATGCCGAAAGTGGAACCTCGTCTGGGTGGGAAGGAACAAACTGGCTCCGTTGGAGCCTGATGAAGTGGAAATGCTTTTAGGTTTCCCGAAAAATCACACTAGAGGAGGTGGGATAAGCAGAACCGATAGATACAAATCGCTCGGCAATTCCTTCCAGGTAGGTATTTCGCTGACTTCTATTTGCTTGGAACCAAGAATAACTCAGTTGCATCATACAATCCATGCTTATCCATTGCATTAATTCTTATGGAGGCATAATAACTCAGTTGCATCATACAATCCATGCTTATCCAGTGCATTAATTCTTATGGAGGCATATTCTGGCCTACTTTCAGGTGGACACTGTGGCTTACCATCTTTCCGTTCTGAAGGACTTGTTCCCTGCTGGAATCAACCTCCTCTCTCTCTTCTCTGGAATTGGTGGGGCAGAAGTTGCTCTTCATCGGCTTGGGATCCCTCTAAAAAATGTGGTCTCTGTGGAGATATCTGAAGTCAACAGAAATATCGTGAGGAGTTGGTGGGAGCAAACAAACCAGAAGGGCAATTTGATCCACATTGCTGATGTGCAACAGTTGAATGGGGATAGGCTGGAGCAGCTCATGAACTCTTTTGGCGGGTTTGATCTCATTGTTGGCGGAAGCCCATGCAACAATCTCGCAGGCAGTAACAGGCACAGTAGGGATGGACTGGAAGGCAAGGAGTCCGCGCTCTTCTATGATTACTTCCGGATTTTGGATCTGGTCAAGTGTATCATGTCCAAAGGCCACTGATTGATGTAAAGCATCTGACTGAACAGTTAACCAATTGATAGGTGGGTTTTAGTTATCATATGGCTCAGAATTGAATCGCTGAAGGGGAGCGCAAAAATCTCTAATTGTTCATGTTTATGGTTCTGTTCTCCTCTTCAATCCAATAAATCTCTTGCAATTCCCTTGTTGGAATTCGTTGAGTTATTTCTGCATTGCGATTGAATTGCTATGGAGGATTGATCTGTACTTAGGAATTTTTCCTCCCTTCACATATAATTTTTCTTTCGAGTTGTCGGAGCTATTCTGATGTCCCTCTATTTAACCATCCAGGGTTTTTTTTTTTTTTTTTTGGCTTTTCGTTTCTGAGGTTGTGTGGGGTGGGGGTGGGTGTTGTTTCGCAGGGGCTGGGATGTTTAACTGTGGTGACAGACCTGACAGTTTATTCCTGAAAGTGTCGGGAATATGGGATTAAACTGCAAATATGGCAAAGGGGATTCAAGATCCCTTGCATGGAAAATTTTCTGTTGATTGTTTTTAGTGCTCCGAAAGAAAGATGTGTTTGTGATGTTGCAGGGCAAGGAACCAGGGCCAAAGTAAATCGGTGCCAATGGTTTGAGCTGGATCCGGCATTCAGGTCCTGTGACGCATGTGCATATGGATTCTGACACCACGTACCATATAAGGCCTTGTGTTCTGCATTTTTTAAATTTCAATTCATATAGATACGACAAGTGTATCTAGTTTGTCAATGACATGCAGTCGGAATAGATAATCCGACGGGACATAATGCCGACTGTTCATTGAATTCAGAGGACCTGCGACAAAAATAAAAATAAAAATAAAAATTCGGAGGATCAGAAACTGAAGTCTCTCAAAAGATAATGTGCATCGACTGTGGTTGACTATTTCCCCCTTTTTGTTTTTGATATGAATCGATCAATGATTTTCTTATTTAGGGTTTTGATCACGCCTCACAAGACCTCCGATTTTGGCTTCATCCTCTTGGCGCTTGAGTACGCGAAGACTCCAGCGAGCGCCACCGTGGTTCCTGCATCCACAAGTCAATCGCGACGGGATTAATCCTCGGGGTTGAGTAAAGATGAGACCATCGCAGGTGATCCTCATCATGACCAAAAAAGGTAGACAAAATGCTCAAGGGTCGATGAGATTTGCCGATTCGATGAGTTTACCAAGGGAGCTGATGGGCGAAATCGGTGTTTGGAAGAAGATGACTGAAGAGAATATGACCACCACGCGCTTCACACAGTTTCCGACGGAGTGACTGACCGGCGATACCATCTGTAGTATCCCATAAGAGACCTGCCAAATGGGGGGAAGTGTGGAGACGGCTCGTCATATTGGGAAAATAATATGAGGCTTAGGACTTAGTTGAACAAAGACTATATTCGCGCATCAACTACTACTGGAGTTCAGGATCCAGCGCACGTTTCTCACAAGAAATCCTACAAGACTCTCTCGGTGAGCGCTCCAAGCGCCGCCCATCAGTTGGCGAGGAATGCGGTGGCTAATACTGAAGAAAAGCGCATGAAAGGGGATGAAATGAAAAAGGCTGAGGGCTCACCTGCTGATAGCTGTGGAAGCAGAATCCAGACAAAAGAGATCTCACACACAGCTCTTTAATGTCCAAACCTCGACTCGCCTGACACGAAAACGGTAAACTACTAAATCCAAGGTGCTTTCTCTGTGTATGTACTTCAGTGCGGTTAGGTTCGGTTCTCCAAAATATGTTACTTACCGCAGATTGCAGGTATGATGGAGTAAACTTAAAACCTTCAATGAAAATAGCTGCGGGAACCAGGAACGTGAAAGACATTATGGTCATTACCGAGAAGAGGTTGATATTGTCCAATGCTTCCTGAAAGAAGTAATGGTCAGCCCTTGTATCCATTGCCCATCAAAAGCTAAAATTGACTGGAAAAGCGGCACATCGTGAACCACGCATCTCGCTCTGATACGGTTCGTAATGACTCGGCCAGTTCATGGGGGCAAGCCCCTAAGGAAGTAATCAAATGGAAATAATTAGGGCGAGTCTCTACTTATGGATCACTTCACAATTTTTTATTTTTTTTTTAACATGCTAGGTGACATTGGGGGGGTTAGAGAAGCTCTGATGATCATTGATGCTGGTATTAGCTATAAATGGACATTACCTCTTTGTTAACCATGAATTTCTTGCTAAACACGTTCCGCGATTGGTTCGTCAAATTGGAAGCCATTGCGCTGGAAAAACCGATCCTATTTCAAATGGAAACAGGGAGATCATTGTCAGAATTACATCAAGAATTTCTGAACATGATGGTGAAACTAGAATTGCAGAAGAAGAGCTTACCAGTTAAATGAAGCTTCGGTGAGAGATGCGAGTGCCACTCCACCTACGATAGGCACAAGGGAGGAAACAACCCAGAATGATGGCCTCTGGGGGGGCAATATTTCCCCAAATTGAAGCCAAGCTACATATCAGTAAATTTCATCATACAAGTACATAGATTGTGCTCCGCACGGCTCTTTCATAAGTCATGAAACTCAAGTTAGGAAGGACACAGAAATTTCAAGAACTTCAGAACAAGAATACAGCAAATGTTTCTCCGTCAAGCTTCACATTCTCTTTCGTGAGAGCCATGCACATGAATTCGTATATCCTCATGTTTTGCGGGATCGTGAATCGGGTCATTTCGTCCCAGTTTCAGTGGCCCCTTAAATTCTAAAATCTGATCACGACGACTAGGATCGATCCCGTGATTGGTTGCTATCCTAGATTTGTTTTTCCTCCCTAAGTGCACAGACACAGTATTCTCATAATGGAAAAAGACAAGCTCCAGGAATTAGAAACAAATAGTGTGATGAAGTATCTATTATCCGCCTATCCGGCAGAAGAAAGACCGATATATTTTTACTATCGTCGCCGAAGCATATATCGGTCGTTTCTCCAAGGTAAGCAGGAAAAAAAAAATCCGCAAGCTAAGAAAGGGGGCCTAACAAATAATGTCCCGGACGCGACCTGCAGAATTGGGAAATAATCTTACGTGCTATCGGCTGTGCATCAGCTAAGTGACAAACTGAAGATAGTCATACCTCTCCAAGGAACAGAGAGGCAAGAACAACTGTGAAGAAGGGCTCCATAGCTTTGATGGTGTGAGTGAAAGAAACAGCCACTCTCCCAAGGCTGACGTTGGTCAGGAGGTTCCCCATCGTGTGCGCCACGGCCAGCGGTAGAATTGCCGCAACCTGAAATTTTTTTCGAAATGTTCTCGGTTAAGCGAAGGTCTTCGGCTATCATCTTCGGATGAACCCAAGAAACACCAGTTTTGCCTCTTTTTTCTCTTTTTTTTTTTTGCTCAAGTCTTTGAATCACGGCCGCAGCACTCACCTGAGATCGAGTGAGCTTAGGGAATGGATGGAGTCTAGATGCCCACATCAGGAGAATAGTCACAGTCCCACACCCAAACTGAAATGCTGTGACTGTTGCTGGGAAAGGGAATGCCTTCAGAACCTGTGTACAGTTTCCCAAACACAAGTGAGCAAAAACTGGAAACCTGAATTAAAATGCACGAAGTTTTTAAGGGTCCGTTTGTTCCAAGGAAAGTTTGTTTACCTTCCGGTGTTTGCATGACGGAAAACTGTTACCATGTATGGAAAACAACAAACTTAGATCCAGGAAAAACGATTCACTTTCAAATGAAAACGAGTCATTTTCCTTTATCATAAAGTTCTCCGTGAAACAGAGGCACCCTAAAACTTTTGCTGGAAATTGGTTTTTGCATTACATTGTATGTGCATTCATCTACTGAGAGAATTCGTAATGCACTGTACTAACCATTATCATCTATGATATCCAATGTTTATTAAAAATTCTACTTTTTTTTTTCTGTATTCACCATTAAGTTTGTAAGAATCCACATTCATTATGAACGGCTTATAATAAAAGGTTCATATTAATATAAAAGATCCCGAGACTTAACTATATTTCTTACACGTGCAAATGTACGATTCATATTAGTTCGACTTCGTCGGCTTTATTCAGATTTTTGACATCTTTGGTAATGTTTTCGAATCAAAGAACAACGAAGCAACTCTTTGCGTTTTATTTTATGCTATTCCCTTCTATGTAGCGGGGTCGGATTTAGCTGCCAAGCCTAGCCAATAAATGGAAATAGGGGGAGCCGCTATTGAGGATGGTGCAACGTGATTTTTTAGATGGCACATATTCCTCCTAGGGGGGGCGAGATAAGGGCTATAGTCGGGTCGAGCGGTTCATTCTAAACGTAGTTTCTTAACGAAGACTGTGATTGATTTTTTGACTCTCCTATTAGGTAACTACTAAGTAACCCGAAAACTAATTATGACTAGGGCCTATTTTGGTGATTTCTATAATAGACTTTTCCCGTAAATTTTCAGGACATTGCCGACTTCAACTTGTCTTTATCAAGGAAATACTTGAAAAAATTCTCAAACATGTTTCCATTTCTCTGTCTTAAGAACTTAGGAGAAGAAGTCTACGTAATAAGTAGGAAAACGCAAATAGGGAAAAAAAAATATTCCCATGAGCAGTACTGATCAAATCTTTAAGGAAGATGTTAATCTTCGTTACTTCACTTGAACAATGTTTAGACAAACAGAGAGAGGGGGGGAGTGGGGCGTGGACACGAGTGTTGTTTGTCCTAATGGGTATATCTCAAGTTTTGTTCTTCGCAATACGAGAGCGTTTGTTCATCTATCGTGAATAAAATATTAGGTGTAAGATGACGGCTTCACTAAACCCGCCCCCACAAACCAGTTTTAATGTACATATCGTCGATGATCTGGCGTGCTCTGCAACATATTCTCGTGCACAGATTGTGTTCATCGTACTCAACCGACCCAAAACCAGTGATGCTAGCACAATTGCTGAAGAGAGAGAGAGAGAGAGAGAGAGAGAGAGAGAGAGACCTGCTTGTTGTAAATGTTGAAGTAGATGTTCAAAAGGTACCAAACACCGAACATGACACAGAGCCGCAGCGTCCTCGCCACCTGGCTCGGCCTCAGCTTCGCGGAGTCGTCGTCGTCGTCCTCCGTGTCTCGGGGCACCGAAGCAGCCCTGGCCTTGCTGTTATCTTCCTTCCGTCTCGGAAAAAGAAGAGAACATGAAGGCGAAGAGGCGGCCACCGGGACTAGCGCATTGGGTGGCGAGGCAGAACAGAGGCGCGAAGTCGTCCTCAAGAGCAGGAGCGCGGAGCTACAAGCCCCGCGCTGGAGTGATTTCGGTGCCGATGGGTCGCGAGCCGAAGAGGACTGAGGAGGGAGGAGGGCTCTGCTTCGAGGTTTTGGGAGTGGCGCGGAAGGAGACAGAGCAAGCGCTGTGCTCTGCATCTTGAGAGAGAGAGAGAGATGGTCGTCTGTTTCAACGTTGCATGTTATGGAGAACAGGGGATCGACTAACTCATCCCCACCTTGATGGATTTGGATCCCCTGCCTAGCCGCAATCTAGGCAGGAGTGTACATGTCAAATCTGGGCCGTCCGATCAATCACGGACGGCCCAGATTTGATAAAATTACGGCTGAATAAAAAAAAAGAAAAAAATTATTTTATTCTATCAAATCCGGGCCATCCGTGATTGATCGGACGGCCCGAATTTGACATGTACTCCCCTGTCTAGATTGCGGCTAGGCAGGGGATCTGCTCGCCACCTTGATATACTCTCCCTCTATATCAAGGGTGGGGATTCCCCTACCTTGGCATCCCTACCTTGGCAAAATCAAGGTAGGGGATCCGGATCCCTCTTACGTCCGGATCCCCTGCCAATCTCCTCCCTTGCCAAGGTGTGCCCGGGTCAATCGTGGCCGTCCGTTCAATCACGGACGGCCACGATTTGACGTTGAAAAGGTAAAAAAAAAAAATGAACAGTGCATAAACAGTGCAGCCATAATTTGATGTGATCGTAATCGTCCGTGATTGAACGGACGGCCACGATTGACCCGGGCACAACTTGGCAGGGGAGGAGCTTGGCAGGGATCCGGATCCATCCCTCTTAACAGGTGGGAGGAACAACCCCGAATTTCATTTTCCATTTTAACATTATTTAGCATTTTTTTTAAAGAACTTCTCCTGGTTAATTATTATTATTTTTTGGTCCAAACCTGGTTAATTCACTTGTTGTTTCTTGCATGCGACAGCAAATTATAGCTCCAAATTTTGGACACGTGTGGTTTTATTTTTGGACACAACATTCGACTCTTCTCACGATTTTTCGACCGCCGCCGCCCAACAAGGGGGAAAACGACATTTCTGCCGTTTTCCCCATGTGGACAGTGATGGAGCTCCTATCCCTTTGAAGTCAAAAGCGGATAGCGGATGGGATTTTGCGTTTCTTTTTCTCCCGAGACATGGAAATATGGCGATTACGAGCGGAGCTTCGTACTCAGATCAATGGCGATTGTGAAGGGAGAGAGAATTTGGCAAAGATGAGAAATAGCGACCTTGTCGCCTTCCGATGGCGAAGATGGATTGAGTTATTTGAATTGCATAAAAATGCGAATTGGGAAAAAAAAGTTGTGTGGTCGTGATGAATTTGGTGGGGCTCGATCGAACCCTGCATCTTTGCACGTATTAGGAAAATTGGGGGAACGAATGGACGGCGTGGGTTGATGAAATGGTCGTGTGCACTGAATCTGCCAATGCAAAAATAATGCAGGACCATCGACATTGCGGTCCCCCGGCGAGTCAGAACTCAAAAGTCTACACTAAGTCTTGAAACACTTACAACAGGGTTATATTCAGTCTACAGAGGCGACGGGATGCTAGCATAACATAGCCACGTCGCACAGGGATGAAAGACTTTTCGGCAAACGGATTTCGAGAAGCCGAAACGACACGGGTCAGTTTACGTTACTCCTCACCGTAATGCACCCTGATTTGTCCGCCAAAGAACATAAATTATCGCCTCCGCCTTCCATCTCACGCCAATTAACTTGTTTCTGTAAGAACCTGTGCCCAAGTAAAGGTGCTTTGACTGTGGTAATGAATGCCTGTCTGTGTCAAAAATGCCAGACTTCCCAACAAATATCTCACTCCAACGAATGTACGATTCGACTTAGACTACCGCAGGTTCCCGCAGCTTCGCCTGCAGATTTTGTGCAACTGCATTGATAAATTCTTCCGTGTTCAAGTAGAACTCCCTAGTTACCCTGCATAATCCGTGAAGCAATGATCAGACGAAAATGGCATAGAAAAGATACCGAACTACTTCACATCATACATCACCTGAGGAAACTGACAGTACTGAATAAAGATGATGCTTACTTTGGTCCGTGGATCAAGATGGCAAGATCCTTGGTCATTTTTCCAGCCTCCACGGTCTCGCCACACGCAGCCTCCAATTTTTGGACAAAATCCATTAACTTGTCGTTGTTATCTAGTTTGGCCCTGTCATGATAGGCAAATGATGGTTTGAAGGTTAAAACAACAGCAAGCAACATTGAGTGCATATAAGCAGCACGGAGAAGGGGGGAAAATTTGTAGAACGATGATGTATTTGGTATCTGAATTGAACATAGATATGCAAACACAGAACATTATTGACATAATCTTCCGCAACGTACTTATCTCACACTCAGAAAACAATACTACATTTGGACTAAAGGTCTAGTGATCCTGCCCATCTTTCCCTTCTGAACTAACATTCACAAATTGCAAGTCAATAGAGACATGCATTTTCATAGATCTGTGATAACAGTCTCATGTTGGCACTACACCGGGAAGCAAAGCCTAAAATGTTCCAACCAGTACTCTCTGGCAGGAAAGCAGTTGCAAGCAGGGCTCAACTAATGTAGTTTAAGTATTCTATGGACATTGATTGCAGAAGCGGGAGGGAAGACTTCCAACGACAAAGGAAGGAACCAAGAGAACCCCTTATAGACAGAGGTGAACAGGAAGGTAATTAACAAATTGAAGTATCAGAATGCACCTATGTTGTAATCCTCTTGTCCATGCAAATATAGAAGCGATGCTATTGGTACTAGTTTCTTGACGATTCTGATGTAGACGAAAATGGCGAGTTACAGTCCCATGAGCAGCCTCAGCTTCCAAAGTCTTTCCATCAGAGGATAACTGCAAAAATCATTGTCGTCAAGAGTTCCTAAGCTCTCAAGATCAAAGTAATTGGACAGAAACAATAAACAGTGTACTCACCAGGACAGAAGTCATGAGACCCAAAGAGCCAAATCCTGCATAAAAAACGACTTCAGGAAAGAACTATCAAACCCATCCATTCAAATCACATCTGTGATTCTTATGACAAAGATAACCGGCAGATCCTTCTTAAAGCAACCAAAAGCTAGAATAGCTTTACAAAGGACAGCAGCACAGCAAAGAATGCCAGGTATTTAGGGAATATTGAATGCTCTAGAGGTCCATAAAAATTGCATACGTATCATTCCCCAGCATTCTATTCAGTAGCTTCAAAAGCTAAGACTCAATTATCCAAATTCTATTTTCCACTTTGCCCAAGAATCGTATTTTATCATTATATGTTCTGGGTAGCATATATCTAAATGAATAACCATCTGAACATAAGGGGAAAAGATAGATGAAAACACAAATAAACTACGCAAGAACGATTAAAAGTGCAAAACCCAAGAATTAACTACATTGACATTATTATCCCCACACTACTACATGTACTCCCTCTTTCTATTTCTATTTTTATTTTTTATGGTGGGTTTATTTATTTATTTTGTTGTCGGACGGTGGTGAGTGAAAGTGTTCATGGAGGTCTTATCCAAATTTTCTGATCCACATGCTTCCTGTAAACCAACTACAGTACGACAATCTTATCCCACTAACTACAGCAAAGTTGAATAGGTTAATCACTAAAAAATTACACAAATAGATATCATATGCAGCCACTCCTAACGATAGAAAATTAAAATACCTTGAGCAAGTAAATCACTCTGCACATCTCCATCATAGTTCTTGCAAGCCCAAACATAACCACCATCACTTTTTATTGCATAAGCGACCATGTCATCAATTAGTCGATGTTCATACCTGGAATCCCCTAAGATTAAGGCCAATCTGATAGGAATATGTGCTGTGCATCCACACATGAGAATATTTACGACACATACCATATAGAATGTTCCTCGAACTTGTCCTTCCACTTCTCTTCATATAGCTCCTGGAATATGTCCTTAAATCTGTAACAATCCATCTCTGTGAATTTCTTGCGCATGAAGATCAAGTTGACAAACATCATAATGGGTCAAAAGAAAATGTACAAGGACACCAGAAGTTTAAGAATGATATGCAAATGTCACTGACCTGCCATCGTATTTCTTTAGAATGGTGTTCTTGGTGCTCAGGTAGAGAGGCCATTTCTTCGAAAATGCCATAGACATTGATGACTCAGCAAAGGCTCGAATGGACTGCAAGCATTTGCCAAGAATACAGCCATGAGTCTTTAAAATCTGACGCGCCATAATCTAAAGGTTAAAATGATAAGAGGAAAAGCAGACAAACCTCTTCAACATTATACATTGCAAGGGCCACACCAGGACCTTTAAAATGGTAAACATCGAGCTCCACCGGGGTATTCCCATCGTCTGGAACTAAGCATCATAAAAAATGGTCACGTCATTAAAAATAAAGAAGTAAAAGCTTACAAAAGATCACCAAATTCATCTTACCAAATACCATTTTGAGCTTTCCTGCCCCACTAATAATGGTATCAGTAGCACGATATTGATCACCAAATGCATGTCTACCAATACAAATGGGTTTTTTCCAACCTGTGCATTTGACAAAAAGATTAAAACAGTTTCATACTGCTCACTAATCTCTAATTCTACACCAGAAGCAAAGGCATACCAGGAACGATTCTGGGAATGTTCCGGCAGATGATTGGTTCACGAAACACAGTGCCTGAAAAGGCAACATGTATTCTCTTAGGACACTAATTGAAGATGCCAGGGATTGGGGATCAAATCTCTATAATTGGAAGTGACGCCAGATATATCTACAGCAGCCTGAGGATACAGCTTTCACGTTCCAGTGGCAATTAAAGGAATTACAACCACAACAACCAAACCTCAGGGGCAAACTAAATAGATGCTCTTACACACTGAGCTCTGCCTCACATCATTTCACTAAAATCCAATTGTCGTGATCTTCTGTTATAGTCAATTACAAGAAACTAATAAAACATTTCAAATCGAGAAGCTCAACAAAGTACATAAATGTTTGTGGACTTTCTTTAGTAAGATAGCACTTATAAAAATCTTCTACTTTATCTCTCTCTTCGAATATCTTTACACATAATTGATACCTATGCAGTCAAATGTCAGTAAGTCAGCACCTTAGTTCTACAAATTCTGCAACCAAAAGATTCTTCTGACCCACTTCTCTCTTTAAATGGAGATCATTAAGAGAACTGAACGTGTCAAAAAAAGAAGAGCATTATTGCTCACATGAAATTCAACTACTTACCGGATTGTCAGCACAAATCAACTTTATTATGAACTACTATGAAGGGACATTCTATTGTCATGGGAAGAAACTTGCGTACGAAAGAACATGAACGATTCCATTTGAAATGCATTCACACATACTGAAAACTTAAGCACTGAACTTTAAGCGTCGACAATCTAACGTTCTGAAAATAGAAATAGAAAATTGTTTGATGATGACTGTAAAATGACGCTAAGCCTTATTAACATTTTACCAAACATGAAATTGTGATCCTTAGTGGTAGTTTTTAATTGTGATCATTAGTGGTAGCTCTTAGCAATGTAATTTGAAAGATTCTAATTACCTTTGATTAGTCCTTCTATTTAACTATGTAAGTGAAATCCCTTACTTTACTAACACATTGATTTTTTACTAATTGACTCGTTTAAGTAAAAAATGTAATTGTGCTATCAAACATGCTTAATCTCATAAAGTGCATTCTTAAGACTTATATAGGTTATCAAGCAGGCTTGAACTATAGACTAAATTTGACAAAACTTGTTACATTTTTCCAATATCCCCACTTCCAGATCAAAAGCCATTCTAATAAAATACTCATCATCCCTCGAAATAGCTTCCAATTTCCATACATAAAGAAACGCAAGAATTTATTTGCAATCCAACGTTCAAAATTTCCAAAATGACTTGAGGGTTCCTTCAATATAACAGACCGTTTAAGATGTTTCTGATGGTGCCATTGGGACTCCTCCACATAGACTTCAAGCCAAATTCTTGGACTCTAGTCTCATCTGAAAAATAGAACATTCAGGAAGAACAACGAGTTAGAGCCAATAAATTTGTCTAAAATAGATAAACTGCAACTAGATTGTGCATTAAGGTCCTGTTCGGTCACAATTCAGTTACCGGAAATAATTTCTATGCAGAAATGATTTTTTCTAATTCTATTTGTGGGAACCGAGGAGTAGATTTTTTTTTTTTTTTTGCTTCTTATTTTTGTTCCAAATCTGTTCCCTGACCATTGATTTGCTCCCGGAAACAGAAAAAATAATTGACGTTTGGGAACAGAAAAAACAACTAACGTTTACCAAATAGATTTCTGTTCTTTTTCTAATCCAGGGAACAAAAGAACAAGAATTAGAGAAATATGAGCGTTAGCAAACAGGCCCTAAGGCACTTATTCTCCACTCCAAACATTAAGGATAACAGATAAACAAACTTAAGAACTCTATCAAATCATAGTTTATGGTGGTTTTATAGTGACAAGGCAAGAGATTGAGAAGCTTGAAGCAGGAGAACAAACCGGGGGTAATTGTAGCACACTTCACAGCCACGTTGTACCTGCAACAGTAAACTAATAGAATTGAATTGCCATCTAAAAGAAATAGGCAACTAAACTGCTAAACTTAAATATTGTTGGACGCAACCTTTCTCTCGTACTTCCACAAGGATTTGCGAGAAGAGACAAGATTTTTAAAACTTAAGATGAGATCAACAAAGAGAATGATAACAATTCTCGATCAGAATCAGCAAGACTCCGCCGCTGGAAATTTCATACTATTGTTGCCTACATTATATTCTAACATTAAAGTCCTGCTTCCAGGGCCATCTAACCAAAAAATGCAGTGCAGCACCAGGTAACTTTCAATTCTTAGCAACAGCTTCAGCACCGATTACCCAATTCACACTACTTACTTGAGAGTGGCTTCCGCACTTTCTACAGTGACTCGGTCCTCGGTCGCATCCCGATTCAATATCCCCAAGTCGTAGTATTTAATATCCAAATCCAAATAAGGGAATATAAGCTGCAATCATGTAGACCATTAGGCCAGGAGACATTAAACAAGCAAGCCAAAGAGAAAAAGAACATACATTGAAAAATATCCAATTCATACTTTTTCTTTAATCGTGCTCCAAATGATCCTTGCCATCTCATCACCTAAACGTCGAAAAGAAAAGAATAGTGAGAACCTCAAAAAGGAAATGAAAGCACAACTAGAAAAACTACTCTCCATTTTCCTCGTTCAGGGACGATGAAACGAAGAGAATCGGGAAGCAGTTCGGTCAAAACCAGTCCCGCTAAAAAAGAAGAAGAAGCAAAAACAAAAGCCGATGTTCTCGTAACTTCTCCTTCCGTTTTACATCGCAAGCAGAGAACTATGGCACGCACACACTGACGCGAATTGACTTTTCACAAGCGCGCACGTCTAACTCACCGTCCATTTCGACGATCGGATTCCCGACCTGGATCCTATCGAACGAAGGCGAAGAAGCGAAACACCGAAGCGAGACGCGAGCGAACCCGCCGGCGAAGCGAACGCGGCTCCTGACGACGCCGCCGCCGAAAGGAACCGAACCGGACGATGAGCCAAGCGAGAAGCTAGGGCCCACGACAGGAGACATCGATCGAATCTTCGATGACAACATGGTCGCGCCGGCCATGACGCTTCCCAGTCGGAGCCCGGGTTTTAGCATTCGGAGGCCTTTTTTTTTTATTCCACGGAGTTTTTTTTTAAGTTTTCGGCGAGTGAAACCTGAGAAACGGGAAGAGAGTGCGGATACAGTGTTCGTTTCCCCACCTTAAACATCTTTCGACATTGCTCGTGAACGGTCGTGGATTGGCGCCACGCGCAACCTCCGGCGATGTCGGACCGGCCCGACTACTCTCACGGCGGGCCCCTCAAGGCACGATCACTTCATGGGCCGGGCCGGTCCGGGCCGCCTACTTCGTTTGCCCAAATGTATAGGTCAAAGAGGAGAAATGAGGAAATTAACTCGAGATGTAGAAAATTTCATAACTCGCGATGGGTATCCACTTCTAATGCATTCGTAAAAAAAAAAAAAGGATTAATATCATGAAAAATTCTAAATTAATAGATCTACGATAAATTTACCACAAATTATTTTTTACATCCGTAACAAATTTATCCAAAAATCCTAAATTAGTTAGATTAGGCTTGATAAATAATAATATCATTTCTTACTTACCAAAAAAAAAATAATAATAATATCATTTCTCTAGGCCTCCATTTTTTCGCCTACTTATGCTGACGCTCCTGGTTGAAGGTCAAATTGTGCGCGCAACTCTTAGTCAAATAACGTGGTGTGGTTCATCGAAAAGTCACCCGAAAAACTTATATCTCTTTTTCTAAAGAGTTACGTGGGTCCAAATGGACTCGCGATAAATATATCCTCCGATTTTTTTTTTTGACACAGAGCGAATGAAATATATATTATCGATCCTTTTCTTACGCACGGGAATTTGACAAATATATCCAATCGATTTAGGGAAGAATCCTTTTCGGATGATATCGCCAGAGAGTTCTGAGCTATCTTCGAGACTTCTCGCAGTATTGAACAATTTTGAGCAAACATTGGCAGAGAGATTTAGAAAACTTGACCCAAAAGAGACAGGTCATGTGCTTACTGCTTAGGTTATCATGGATGGAATTGGCTATGAAGTTGAAGTCACTTGTTAGCGAAACCCACAGCGACGTAAAGAATTTAATCACTGCACTTACTTGAGCTTCCGGTATGTGATTGGGAGGACAAGTGGATTGATGTTATGTTTTATCCTGACTTGACATCAGTAGTGTGGACTGTGAAGCTTCTTTGATATATGCAATTGCCTTCAGCTCCGAGACATCACGCCTGAACCAAGGCCGTCTTATGCTCCGACGTGTTCTCCACAATCTCTGGAATCCTCACCTTCCAAGGAAATCTCCCCCACCCGCAGCCGAAGGCCAACGACTCCTCCATGTATAAACACCACAACTCTCCAACCCAAGCAGGACTCCGACTCGCTCCCATTCAGGAAGCCATGAAAGAGAAGGAGCTAGAGAAGTGAAGAGACGAGAGCCGCTCCTCATTCCTCCCCGGCGCGGACGAGTAAAGTTACAGCAAACCGCACAAACTGATCTAGTAGCAGCACAGCACGCCTTACACACCAGACGTTATATGTCCACAACATAAAGTCTTACATACTCTCACCGATAAGATAACACAAATATAAGTTGATTTTTGTAAGAAAGTCTAGAAGTACCTAAACAACTATCGCTCCACATTGTTTTTCTGCATTTGCGCAGAAGCTGGACAGTTAGCTCCAAGATTACACAGCAATGCATCAATCACGCCCAGTTAAAACTATCTGGAAGAAGCCGTCCCCTTCCCTTTCAAGTGATATGAACGACAGATTTTGGAAAGTGCCGTCATCCTATGTTTAATTCCTGTGCATAATAACAGGATCAATTATAAATATTTCATTCATTCATGCCTTATCAGCACGACAGTCGACAATTCAGTTCTTGAAAAGGGACCAGAAAACGTCAGGTGGACACTTAACAATAACTTTCATTTCGATTTTGACAGAGGAAGAGAAAGAGGAAGAGGACGAGATCGATTATTATCACCCCCAAAAAGAAAGCGACATCTGATCCTGATGGCAGACAAGACAGTGGTGACTTTCTTTATTGCCTCTATCGAGGATAGATGGAGACGGGTTACGTACGAAAGATCTTGCACGGCCTTTATACCGAAGAGTAATCCATTTTTTTTCGATTAACCATCATAAGCGAAACAGTTTCTTGGCTGAGCCAGACAAGGCAGTAACAAAGACGATGCAAACAAGTAAAGTCTGCACCTTAACTCCATACATGGCACGCATCAGAACCTTCCCTTTGACTGAGTTTTTAACCTTGGGCAAATCCAAGAGACTCCATCGGACTCTCCAGAATACTCTCACTCAGCAACTTGACAGTTAAATTTAACGAAAACTAACAAATGATAAATTATCACGAGTATACCAGTTTGTGGTAAATTTATCGTAAATGTACCCGTTTTGGGTTTTTTGTAGTAAAAAAAATACTTTGGAGTAAATTTATCACAAGTGTACTAGTTTGGAATTTTTCGTGGTATTAACCCTAAAAAAAATGGCTACCACAAAATTTCAAATTGATATATTCGTAATTCACTTTGCTCAAATTAATTTTTCTGTCGCTAAAGCTCTCAAACTAGTTTATGCCACATTTATTCTATACTGGTTTTTGTATCATAAAAAATTCAAAACTAGTACACTCGGGTCACAATGAATTTTTTTTTTTGTTGCAAAAGTGGCACTAGTGTACCGGTTTGAGGTTTTTTGTGATAGACAAGCTAGTTTGGCATAATTATGATATGGGTGCACCAATTTGTTATTAAAAGGGCACGGGTGTATCAGTTTAGGAATTATTGCGACGCATAAATTAGTTTAGGTTAAATTGTGACATTGATGTATCATTTTGAAACTTTCATTGGTAATAATCTCTATAATAAAGTATTTGTTCTTTTCGCTCTAACAATTTCGGTAGGCCCTTTTTGTAATTTTATTTGGAAAAGAACGATGGGTATTTCCAGAGGAGTTCACTGTTTATTAACTTCTCACGAATTAAGTTGAATTATAGCCTTATAGGTGTGGTTATGGCTGTATTGATCGTATCCTCTGAAGTAGTTGGTTAATCCTTACCTTAAGATTAAATTGGTTATTGGGTAGTCAAAGTTGTAACAGGTGTACCAAAGCTACTCTTGTAATAGGACCCCATTCCCTTTTGAAAGGGGATCGCCTAACATTTCCTTAGAAGATTAGGCCTTAACCTTACAATCCGGGCCGTTCGTGTTATGAATGGATGGCCCAGATTATTATTAACAAAAATATATATGAAAAATTCAAAAAATTAACCCATAAAAATAGGAGATCTGGGCCGTTCACCCAAAAATGGACAATCCGGATTGCAAGGTTAGGTGCCTAACCTTCTGAGGGAAGGTTAGATGATCCGGATCCCTTTTAGTGGAGTTATTACGCAAAAGTGCTATTGTGGGACAATTGATTAAATAAGAAAAGATAAGGCTTTACTCAAAAAATCTTCAGCAAGAAATTAGAAAAATCATAAGAAGAAAGTCTATATGCTGTAAGAAGAAAAAATTACACGAAGTCATGGAAAGCTTACTATGTTTGAGAATTTTGGAAAATGAAGGGACGAATATTTTAAAATTTATGTAAATAAGGAGGTGAGGAGGAATTTTTTTTTTTTAAGCGAATCATTCGAAAAATCACGTTTGGCAACCGTAAGATTGGAGATGAACGATCCTGTAGTGCGCGCGTCCGCACTGGATCATTTCTCCTTAAACCCTCGCTTCTTTCTCTTACTATTGCCCCGTCCCTCCACTCCTCACTGACCGGCGGGAACTGGCGCTAAAAAGGAAAATAGATTTCCTTAAACCCTAAACCATCGGTCACCGCCACCACGCACCACCGCCTTCTCCCTCTCCCCACTCGCCGGAATGGCCATGGCTTCCATCGCGACGAGAGCTAGGAAGCCTCACCTCCTCACCTGGCGGTCCCTGCGCTTCCGTACGATCTGCAGTGGCCGCCTCGGCCTCGCCTCATTCTCTTCCTCTTCCTCTTCTTCTTCGCTGTCCGATCCCGAGCTCGAGCCGCCGCCGCGTCCCGCCGCGGGTACCAAGGTCCTGGAGAGTTTCAAGGAGGAGTTCGAGATCGGCTCCCGCCTGGTCACGCTCGAGACCGGCAAGATCGCCCGATTCGCAAATGGCGCCGTCGTGCTGGGCATGGAAGACACCAAGGTCCTGTCCACCGTCTCGTCCTCCAAGGGCGATGCTGTTGGGAGCTTTTTGCCTCTCACTGTGAGTTCCAAGTGCTGTGCTTGCAATTTTTTTTCCTTCGCTTGACCAATTTATTTGTCCAAATTATCTGTTTGTTTTTTTTCCCTTGTTGGCGTGTTTGATCTATTTCTCTTATTATCTGTGCGCGTGAAGAGGTATTGTTTGATTAGTTGGGGCTTGGTGGAGAATGAGGTGATTTTTAGATATTACGTCTAGAAGTAGTCTTGAAGATGTTAGTACGGACATGGCTCGTCTTGGGCATTTTGTTTTTTTTGGGCCTGTCATTTTATGTTCAAGTTGATACGACCGCTTAGCATGCCTTATTCAGCTTGGTTTGATACGTTTGTGATTGAATAATTGTAGTGGGCATTATTTTTTTTTTCCCGTAATTTGCACACCCTTATGTGAATATGTCATGTTTCAGTGACATAGTATGATGTGTTAGATTTTGTGGGACCACTTGCCTACTGCTCTAAAAGCTTAAGCTGATAGAAGATTTTGTGGGACCACTTGCCAACTGCTCTAAAAGCTTAAGCTGATAGAAGAAAGCGTGCTTTAATATTTATATATTCCAACACTCCCCCTCACGCTTAGTCTGGTCGTTTTCCCTAGTACTAAGCGTGGACAAATTCATTGGGGAGGCAAATAGAGGCAAATAGGGGCTTGGAAAGATTTGAACTCAGGACCTTCTGCTCTGATACTATGTTAGATTTGGTGGGACCACTTGCCAACTGCTCTAAAAGCTTAAGTTGTTAGAAGAAGGCGTGGTTTAATATTTATATATTCCAACACTCCCCCTCACGCTTAGTCTGGTCTTTTGCCTAGCACTAAGCGTGTACATATTTATTGGGGAGGCAAATAGGGGCCTGGAAAGATTTGAACTCAAGACCTCCTGCTCTGATACCATGTTAGATTTTGTGGGATCACTTGCCAACTGCTCTAAAAGCTTAAGCTGATAGAAGAAGGCGTGGTTTAATATTTATATATTCCAACATGATGAAATGACTTCTGTTGGAGTCGTGCTCATTTGATGGTCTCCTTTTGTTTTGCTCATCACTTGCTGCAGGGGGTAGGCACTAGATAACATTAACTGGGTACCCTAACAAACGATCTCCACAAGTTAGATACTGGCAAAAAAAAAAAAAAAAGAAGCTTCAGTCATGACCTTGCTTTTTGTAGCCCCCAGAAACGAAAAGGAGATGCTATGGTCTGATGGTTCGGAATCATCCTGTCCTGCCAGTGTTGGAGCCTGTTAGCCGTTCTCTGTACTTATGCGTAGTTTGGATTTTTTTTTTTCAAATAACCAAGAGGCAACACGAGCATAAGATGAGAGTTGCAAAGATGAGGATGTTAAGGTGGATGTGTGGGCATGTAAAGTCGGATAAGATAAGAAATGAGGATATTCGACAGAAAGTTGCAGTAGAACCAGTGGCAGAAAAGATAATAGAACATAGACTGAGATGGTTTGGGCGCGTTCTTCGAAGACCCCTAGATGCTCCAATAAGAACAGAAGTTTGTTACCGGGAGCACGACATGAAGAAAGGAAGAGGTCGATCGAAACTAACTTGGAGGAAAGTAGTAAAACAAGATTTAAGGATGTGGGAAATAGATTGGCGTATGGTTTGTTCTAGGACGAAGTGGAAGGAAGCTATTAGTATTAGAGAGGGGTAGATTTCCTATGTTCCAGATAGACCTTTTTAGTCCTTAGTCCCTTTTTCCCTATTTTTATTTATATTTTATTCTTTTTTCTTCAATTGATCTTTGCTTTTTATTTTTGTTGTATTCTATTTTATTCTATTTTTCTTTTTTGGGTTCATCAACCGCCGACCCTAACTAGTTTGGGATAAATGTGGTGTTGATGTTGATGTTGAACCAAGAGGCAGCATTTTTTGCTCCATGTCTTCATGTGATGATATTCATCATTTTTTTCTCAAAGGTTGATTATCAAGAGAAGCAGTTTGCCCGAGGTATGATCCCAACAACACATTCGCGACGGGAAGGCGCTCCTAAAGAGCGTGAACTTTTAGTTGGTCGACTTATCGATAGACCAATAAGACCATTATTTCCTTCTGGGTTTTTTCATGAAGTCCAGGTAAAACCTTTCCTTAATCCTCTAATGGTCTTAAGCTCTCCATGGTATTGCGTCCTCATCTGCTATTATGTTTTATAATGCTTAGGTAATGGCAAACGTTCTCTGTTCTGATGGGAAACAAGATCCAGATGTTATGGCAGCTAATGCAACGTCTGCTGCTCTTATGTTATCAGATATTCCTTGGGGAGGTCCAATTGGAGTGATACGCATAGGGAGGATATGTGGGGAGTTCATCATTAATCCCACCTCAGATGAGGTGCTTCTTGTGTCAATTGCAAATTCTCTAGATTATCAACTAATTGTATCTGTTGTTGAGAGCTATTGCCTATTCTAGACATTTCAGGGTTGCACACGTTCCTCTCCCTTTGGATTTTTCCCTTCACATTGTACTTTTATCACCTAGAGAATTTTGATTATCAACTTCAAAATCCCAACAATCATTAGCTGTCATCTGTCGATATTCTTTCGAAATATATCTTTGGAAATCTAAGGATTGTTGGTGTACAGCAGAAGGTAGAAAGGGTGATTGGGGTTTTCTGGCAACGTGCTGTTTCAGCTCAATTCATTGGTTTTTCCTTATATATAAGGAATGTCAATTCATTAGTTATTTCTGTGCTATGGGACTGACCGTCTTGAAACTCATGATGGGACTGACCATCTTGAAACTCATGATATCCCTTTTACTTCCATTAATGCAGCATATTTTGTTTGGTTCGGAGGATGACATCCATATTTCTGATAATAGAAAATAACTTGAAACTTAGGTGACGTGTTAATGGATTACGAACGTCTATTTTGCAGCTCCATTTAAGTGACCTGAACTTAGTATATGCATGCACAAAGGAAAAAACATTGATGATAGATGTGCATGCTCGTGAGATATCAGAGAAAGATTTAGAAGCTGGCTTGAGACTAGCGCATCCGGAGGTGAATCACACACCTGCAATTCTTTCTGATTTCTTTTTTATTTATGTGCAACTAATATGTAGTTTTTGTTGTATAAGGCTGTGAAGTACCTTGAACCTCAAATGAGGTTGGCTGAGAAAGCTGGTAAAACTAAGAAGGAATATAAGCTGTCTATGATCTCGGATAGAACTCTTGAAAAAGTTCGCGACCTGGCAGAAGCTCCTATTGAAGTTGTTTTTACCGATCCTTCATATGGCAAGGTGTTCAACATAATGAATGGGGGGATCTGTTGAATCCTCTATTTTTTCTTTATTATATAAATTTCTGTTTCTTTGTAATTATCCAGAAATTATCAGTCTCCTTTAATGTCTCATTTTTTTTTTTGGGTCTTTGGCATTTTACATATCAGTTTGAACGCGGAGAAGCCTTGGACAACATAACCCGAGATGTAAAAAGAGCACTTGAAGAAGAAGGTGATGAAGAAAGCTTATTAGTGTCGTCTAGGGCAGTAGATATGGCAAGGAAGAAGGTAATCTCTAATTTCTTATGTACTATAAACTTGTAATTCTTTCGTTCTTACGATCACATGGATGCTGATTTAGGATACTGAGGGTTCCATTGTGATAAATGGTCTGTCATGGGTGTTGGACTTTATATCAACTGTCATCGCACTGTTGACTTTTACCTGTGATTGCCGACCTCATTTCGTAAAACATGCCAGGTTGTCCGCAAGAGAATAATTGCAGAAGGATTCAGAGTTGATGGCAGACGCCTTGATGAAGTCAGACCTTTGTACTGCGAAGCTGGCTATCTACCTGTGTTGCAGGGATCATCACTATTTTCTCGCGGAGATACGCAGGTCATTGGATAAAATTAAGGAGAAAAGGGAAAAGTGGCAATATGGTGGCCTTTATTGCATTTAAATCTTTACATGAGTTCCATTTGACATGTACAGGTGCTTTGTACTGTGACGATTGGTGCTCCAGGGGATGCTCAAAAGTTGGATCCAATTGTGGGTCCCCCAAGCAAGCGTTTTATGCTTCATTACACCTTTCCATCATTTTCAATCAATGAGGTTGGCAAAAGAGGTGGGCTAAATAGACGTGAAGTTGGGCACGGTAATTTGTTTGACCTTTCTATCAAATTACGAGACTTAAGATGACTTCCTGTTCAGTAATTCTCTGTAAGTCACCTGTTTTATAATGACATTGGGAAAAGGATATGGTAATTATTGTGCTTAAACATCTTTAGTATTTTTTACAATTTTTAATTATCTGACCCCTTTCAAAAGATTTTAGCATTTTAAGATGAGATTTAAGATGACTTCCTGTTCAGTAATTCCCTGTAAGTCACTTATTTATATGGCATTGGGAAAAAGAGATGGTAATAAATTGTGCTTAAACATTGTTAATATTTTTCACAATTTTTAGTTTCAGAACTAAAACATGTTGATTATCATGGACATTGCTCTAAAGGTGAGTGTTTGATCTTATGAAAGAATGGCATCTCGGGTTTCCATTTTCTTTTTAAAGATGAAATATAAGGTTCGTATCCTTGTTAATTACAGAAAGCTCCATCCAGGTTGATAGTTGAACCATTTCCATGTTTTAGGGCGACTTGTAGGCGGCATTACCTAACATGAGATGGCTTATATAAAGCCTATTCATGAACAGCAGCAGCATCAATTAGTCATCAGAAAATTCGTGATGTACATGTATGATCATTTATTTGGCTATATTCATAAGAAAACTTCGTGATTTCCACATGTATACTTGCAACTGATGCCGTCAGAGAGCTGTCAAAGTACTTGTTTGGTTGGACAAAAGAGCATCTCCAGATCTGATGTGATTCTGAACTTGACTACAAATATGGTCCATGTTCCAGTTCGTATTATCTCAATGCTTCTTGCTTTTTGTGGAGCCATACTTGGTTTTTGCAACTGTTAAATGAAAATTGAATTAGCAGCACGTTCTCTATATGAGGGTTTCATGGATCTAGAACCTCATTCTGTTTTGAAGAACTACCGTCATGCGAGACCATTTGAATTGGTAATGGCGATAAAAAGGTCAAGTTGTAGCTTGGAACTACGTGAAAGATTAGACTGTCAATTAACAATCTTGACATTTTAATGCTTCTAATGTTAATTCCTTTTTGAGCCACTTAAACAAAAAAATTATTTCTCTATCATTTTGTAAAGCTTTCACCCTGAGTAGTATGTTTCTAACATTGTATCCTGTGGAGGTAATTTTTTAAATTGTAGAAGTAAACATTTTGTTTGGGAGCTTAGAATAACACCATCTTGGTCAATTATTTGCAGGAACTCTAGCTGAGAAAGCCCTCCTTTCAGTCTTACCTCCTGAAGATATCTTCCCCTATACTGTGCGTGTTAATTCAGAAGTGATGGCATCTGATGGTTCAACGTCAATGGCAACTGTCTGTGGAGGTATCTGAGCATTAATTTTGTACTACTTCACAAATTTTGTACTATACATGGCTGAAAATTGTGCATACTTGTCTGAACATGTCTTTGCATTATTTTCCGAGTATGATAGCTTCTCTTGTGTAGGCAGTATGGCACTCATGGACGCTGGCATTCCATTACGAGAACATGTAGCAGGTGTTTCGGTTGGTCTTGTCAGTGAAGTTGATCCAGTTACGGGTGAAATAACTGATTACCGGATACTTACTGATATACTTGTAAGTGTTACTTTTGTTTGTTTCATTAGTGCTGATTATGTAAATCAATGCACTTTTTGTTGATACTTGATAGATAATCTTTTAAAACCATATCCACCTGTAGGTTTACCCTTTTCGGCAAAATTTGTGTACTTTCACGTATATCTGAGTTATCTTTAGCAGTTACAGTGCAGATGCTTTTGAAATCCTTTTTTCCTGTTTTTCAAAGGAATGATCTTGCAAGTTAACTTGATCATCTCTTCCTCCTGGTGTTTGATGAGCATGTCCTTTTCTAGGGTCTGGAAGATCATCTTGGAGATATGGACTTCAAAATTGCTGGCACTAGAAGGGGAGTTACGGCTATTCAACTGGACATAAAACCAGCTGGAATACCTCTGGACATCATTTGTGAATGTTTAGAACCTGCTCATAAAGGTCGTCTGCAAATTTTGGACCACATGGAGAGAGAAATCAGTTCACCACGTACCCAAGACGATAGAAATACTCCTCAATTAGGTCTATTCTTGACTGTTCATAGCCCCATGTTTAATTAGTATGAAATGTCATGCTTTGACTGAAATGTCGTTATTTTAATCCAGCAACTCTGAAGTTCAGCAATGATGCTATCCGTCGTATAATTGGCCCTCTTGGTGTTAGAAAGAGAAGGATTGAGGAGGAAACAGGTTTGTTCAAGCATTAAGTTTTATCTATGAGAGACGGGCATTAAGTTTGTGTGCATAGGATTTCCTAATGACACCAATGTAACTTTATCATCTGATGGCTGTATATTTGATAAGTAAATAAGTTCATTATATGGCAATAAGAGATGTACCCGACATACCTAAGGGGCACAACCAAAAGTCACATCAACCAAGAGCCTGATAGGACTGACTTTTGCTTAAGTTGTTAGTTTCTTGTTTAAGTCTTGTGGGTTTTATGTAATGTCTGTGGAATCATCCATTGGAAAGGTACCCATACATCAACCAGCGTCATGACCAATTGATAACTTCAGTAGGAGCATAGCCATCTTAGCTTGTCGATTTTAGTTTCCATAATCGCTTACAATTTCTGCTTTTGGACCTCAACAAGCCACGAGTTGGAAGCAATGCCAAGAGCTGCATTAGAGAAGTTCCTTTTTGGAGCAATGCAAGCCTCTCCTCTAAAAAATTTAAAGGGGTTTTCTAACTTCTTGACAAGACTTCAGTTATTACAAGGATACCAAGTGCATGGATACCTCCAGTATCAGGAGTGAAAGCTGGGTGAAGAATGTTACTCCTTGCTAGTCTATGACAGGGTACCGTAGGAGTGGGCTTCTGTAGATTGTTTTGTCCAACAAGATACATTTATTATGTTTAGCACCATGTGCATTCTATGATGGATTATTAGTGAGAGGGGACATGTCCATGCTAAATCAGGAATATTCCTTACCATGTTTATACTATATTTAAAAAATGTAGCTTATGGAAGTATTCCTATTCATTCTGTTTAAGAACAATGGAAACATTGATTTTACTGTACATAAAATGGAATATGTTCCAAATCGGAAACTGTTAAAGGTCTCAGCATATCATGGTACCACTGAGCTATTATTTCCATGCTGAGAGTTAAAAAAGTGAAAATTAGCAATTTCATGAGCAAAAAAATAAAAGAAGAAGAAGAAGAAGAAGAAGCTGATTTCATGAAATATTTGTAATAACTCCATGTGGATTTTCTCATGTGATTTGGTAAGCTCATAGAAGTTAGTTGAATTTTCATACATATCCCGCCGAGAGACTTCCTACCTTGCTGCTTTTGTGATTTTTTTGGTGTTTGACCTTTATTTTATGTTGCTCATTGTTACTGGCAATATTAAAAAAACCAGGTGCACGATTATCTGTGAGTGATGAAACGCTGACCATAGTTGCCAAGAACCCAACTGCAATGGAGAAAGTACTAGAAAAGGTATGTCTTGTTTGGCTTATTATACGATGTGTACTGTCACTTAAATATAGAAGAGCCAGGCTTATTGGTTTTAAATGTCCTTGTGTTGTGCTGTGAGATCAAATGATAAAGCAGTGATTAGATTATCAAATTTTGATGCTGTTCTATGTCCTCCATTCAGAGTATTTCCATGGTTTCTTCTTGGGCAGACCAACTGAACCAATTTATTTGAGTGCATAATGTCTCAGCGTGATGAAATCTATGTAACCAGTGGAGTACCTGATAAATTAGAAGTGCTTAAACCATCAGTATATTGAGACAGATATTGTCTGGTACGATGTGGCTGAAGTGTCTGCCTGTGACTACTTTCCTTCTTAACATATCTTTCTTCAGTTCTTCCTAAAGCCAGTTGTGTGCACTCGTGCACACATGCATACAATCATGTGTACTGTTTTCGCATTCCCACTCACAGAGAAAAGCATTCACACGCCACCATGGTCATGCCCACTGACCATATCCAGTGATCTCATGTGTAGGCTCCTGCATTTTCTTGATGCAGTTATATTCTGGAACTGATGTGCGCTTGAATATTTTTATTTTAAAAGCTCAGCCTCTTTGGGTTTATTTCACCTTCTTTGCTAACTTATGGGGCACCATTAGTGTTATGACTGAAACATCAAAATGTTCCATCCAGGTTGCATTTTCCGCCAAAAGCCAGATCATTATTTTGATTAGTCATTTAGAGATGTTTTTCTAAAGTTTTCAACATTAGAAACCAAGTGGGATTGGGGATTTCACTTGTTTAAAGCATGGTGAATTCAGAATTGCTTCATGAAATAGATCGCATTGTTTGTTACGTGAAATGGTCTTGATGTGTGTTAGTTTACATTTTTTTTTTCTCCCGACAATGCTCTGCATATCGTTTTTGGAATTCTGTACCTGGCGAATTTACTTATTGTGATATTTTTGGATAAAGAAATCACAGTTTCTCTCTTCTCATGTCGTCAGATTGAATTTATTGGCGGCCGTGAGATGGAGGTTGGAGGTACTTACAAAGGCATTATAACTTCAATTAAGGAATATGGTGCTTTTGTGGAGTTAAATGGCGGCCAGCAAGGCCTGCTGCACATTTCTGAGTTATCACATGAACCGGTATGTAAGATGGAGGAGTGTATCAACTACCCGCCTGATTCTATTTATTTGTAGTCTGATGGTTTCTTGACCTTTTGAATCTTCTTGATAACTATGATGCATAGAAGATTTTTGCCTTATGTAAAAGTTTGCACATTCGATAATCATTCCCTTGTTGACAGATGATTTGTGGTTCACTGGTAACGGTTAGCATTAGAATTGTCCTTAAGTGTTACATCGGTCACATGTATGGACAATGTCAAGGTACACTATCTCGTTACCTTGAAGGTATTCAATGAAATTACTGGAGATTATCTGCGATCACTTTTACCATTGATCTATATCTGTATCGAAAAAAATGCGGGATTGTGCATATTTTCATTGGGAATTGTCTACCCATCTGAATGTGAAATTGTGGCAATGGCGCAATCAAAGAGTCATTGGTTAGTAGTGTATCAGCTTACTTCTAGAATATTCCCTTCTTTGTATAAGATGGATAACGCTGATATGAAACTTAAATTCCCATTTGATCAGGTATCTCGTGTTTCGGATGTTATTTCGGTGGGCCAGCAGCTGACAGTGATGTGCATAGGGCAGGATGTTCGTGGCAACATTAAATTATCCCTCAAAGCAACTGCACCCCGACAAGTATCAGAGCCAAATAATGCAGTTAAGCAAGCTGTTCCTATCTGGCCGTCTGTTGAAGATGGGCCTAGTAGTCAAGAACAAGATTCCGCGGAAGAGAGTTCGTCCAAAAGCACTGAGAGCTATGCATCCCGTGCACCAACTATCTTAATTCGAAGTGCTGCTGAGTGTGAGGAAGTGGAGAAATCTTCTGGTCTGCTTGAAACTTTGAAAAATTTTAAGTCGGTAAGCACAATGAGATTCTGATAAGAGATATCCTTTTATTTGATGCTCCATCTAATTTCACTCTCTTTGTAATTGTAAAGGGCGAGAAGTCGGCAAGTTCTACTGAAAAGAGAAGAAGCCAGTTAAAGTTCACTTTTAGTGGAGAAGGTGATGAAGAAACTGAGAAAGAAGCTCCCACTGCCAAGAATTTGAAACTTGGGATGAGGGTAACTGCCGAGGTCCATAAAGTTCTTGGGCGAGGGTTAGTCCTTGATTTGGGTAATGGTGTTCGTGGAATGTACCGGTTTGAGGTACGTATGAACAAGGACTACTTTGTTATAATTACCCGTAATATCTCCAATTGACGTGTTTACAGTTGCTCCTTTAGCATTTTGATGTTAGATGGACAGTGTTATTAAGTGCAATTCCTCAATAAGCTCTCCCATAACTATGTTGCAATTTGGCAATTTGCCTTTTCTGGGGTTTTCAAGTTCATGATGGGACTCTAGAGTGGACTGCAATTGTTCGAGTGATGGCTTATAGGTGTTTTAAATCCATTACAAATCCTCATTATAACTCAGATACTATTCTCCTTTGCAAAGTCTTTCTGAAACATTGAGTTATTTTCTCCTCTACTCTAGGCCTGAGATGATTGGTGCAAAATATCTTCACTTGTGGAATCTAGCGTGTTCACTGAAACTGCAAAATTTCATTCCATACAGGGAGATGGGAAGGCGGATTACGAAGTGGGTGATGCGCTGAGAGTGGTATGCACAAGCTTCTCCAGCAAGGGACTTCCCGTTATGTCTCTACTGAACGATGATTAGAGTTGTATAACCTCCTGCTGGCTCAAAGGACTCGTTGAAAGTGCCGTCAGTCAATTGTGGTGGCAATCTCTCAGCAGCTCAGGTGCATTTCTGCCAAGCTGCATCTGGATTAAATACCGTGTCACAGAGCTCCCTCTTTATGTCAGCTGGCGCTAACCCACTAATGAATCTTCATTCAGCCTCTGGATATGAGTGAAATAGTGCTGCAAGTTTCCTCTTTATCTTAGTGGGGGGGCAATCTCAGGTGCTAACCCTAAAACGTTGGTCCCAGAATCGGTCAGAGAATTTTTGCTGGCCATGTAACAATATATTTATTCTTTTAACTGCTGTATATTCATAATTTTGAGTCCCAGAATCGGACGGAGAACTTTGCTGGCTATGTAACAATGTATTTATTCTTTTAACTGCAGTATGTTCATAGTTTTGATTTCCAAGACGGATGCTAGAGAGCGGTTATTTAAAGCCTGTAAAAGTAGATCGCTTTTTCCTGTGGAAATAGAATGCGTTTTCACAAGGTTTTGCGGTATTCGTATGCCAACACAGTTTTGAATGCTCATCTTCCTCCCAAATGTGTCTTCCCTTTGTTACCTTGTTTTACCTACATGTTCCCTGTCAGGATTTCTCAAGATGTTCTGATTGTCTAATGCTGTCTTTTGCGTGAACATGCAATTCCTCCCAGTGGTACCACAAGTTCATGAGTCGATGTCCGCATTGTTTTCCCTGCGGTTTCGAGTAGGTTGTCCACGCAAATGCGACTCCAGAATTACGGTACCTTTTGCCTCGCCCTTGTTCATAACATCCACGGTATGTCTTGATGGGATTGATGAGCTAGTCTTAACATCCGATTTAAGGTGGCTTTTAGAGCTGAATTGGCGCATGCGACGGGCCGAAGGTTGTCGTGGCTTTTGACAATTCAAATTGCCCTTTGCCTGTGGTTGCTTGCTGTTTCGCATGGCGGATCGGTTTAGTCAAATGGAGAATCCGAAAAGAAACACGCGTGCATGGTTGTTGCGAAAGATGCCAGTCTGAGAACAGGACACGACACAAAACAACTTTTTTGACCTCTTTTGCTTTCTCACTCTTTTTTCGTCTTGATTCGATCAGGAATTTAGGATACAATTTTATGAGACATTATCGTCCTTTGTCGCTCTGTGGTGGCACCCAATCCCAATGGTTCGACCTACGCTTGTCAAGAACTAAAATGTGACTAGAAATCGAGAGTGCCTCATAGAAATTGGGGGGTGACTTGTGTTGATGAGGAGAGCAAAAGCTTACTCAAAAGATTGAGATTGATAGAAGATTGCAAACGTATTCATCCTTGGAGGGTGAGATAAATCTGAAGCGAAAAATGTCAAGGAGCCATTTATCGAGAAATGATCACCTATCTTCAATATGAAAAAGACGAAAATAAAATAAATCGAATCAATTAATTCGGTACCAGATTAAATTGAATCGATTTTTCCTCTGGTGTGCAATCGTTAATCAATTGATTGAGTCAACATAAAAAAAAAAAATCAAATTTTCAAATCTATGTTGTCTTAACTCTATATTAAACCAAATCACTTCGAATTTTTTTTTTTCCAAAGATCTAACTCATGAGTTGAACTTTTGATTTGATTCGACAACGTAAGCTAGTTCTTCATTAAAATCCCTTACTTGGATGTTGGCTATCGTTATTAACTTATTATTACTCTTGGAAGGTTTGGTGGCCGTGGCAGTGGCAGTGGCAGTGGTACGGACGGGGTAGTAGTTTGAAACGCCGGTGGGCCCCACGCGGCTAGCCCGCTGCAAGGGGAGTGGGGGACGGTGCGTGGGTCCCGCGCGCCCCGGGGACGTGGCGACGAACCTAACCAGCACAAGTGGCATGGCGGTGGGACGAAACGACGAGTTTCTCACTTTTCGCCACGTGTCCCCGCGCCTCTCCCCCTCAGCATTAGCCAACTGCCGCGCCCCGCCCTCCAATTGAATTAATGAGACTTGACGTTTGACTCCGTTTTAGTTTGTGAAAATAAGTACTTATTAAATCGGGGGCAATTTTCCTAATTAATTTTTTTTAAAACATTAATTAGAAAAATTACCCTTAAATCGGTCGCTTGAATTAATTAATTATCCTATTGTTATTATTATTATTTATAGTATGAAAGACATGCTTGTGATAATTCCTAAATTGAATGATCAAAAGCACTCTTACTATTGGCAAATATTTAATGTAATCCTTTCGAATGATAAATTTTGCGCGTCATTTAACAATGTGCGTTACTATGTGCCGAGTTGAATTTTTAACAATGACAAGTCCATATGTCAATTGTTTTATTCATGTGAGAAAACTGTTTTTTTTTATTTGAAATGAATATCTTACGTGGATAATTCACACATAAATATATATATTTTTTCTTCTGTCCACTGTTTGAACTTAACGGATAGGAAGTCGCACAATCAATTTCGTTAAACTTGAGTTAACAGGAGTACAGCTAGAACAATATTAAACTTTGGACTTTGCTAGGGTGATTGTGAGCCATAGATTCTTGAAGAGTGAACGTCATGATAATTTTTAATTAATTATTACTTTTTTTGTGTCTTAAAATAGGCACCCTTTTTTTGTCAAATTTAAAATAGGCCGTTAACATGGCAGCTTTATAATTAATTCTCTTGAAAATTTTAATATGGGATTTATTAAATTTGGGCGATTTAATTACGAGGAGTCGAATACATAATTGAGGTAATAACTTGCCGACCGCCTCTTCTCCTCCAGAAAAGCAGGAAATCAAAGTGCGCGAAACAGACACATACACACACACTCTCTCTCTAGCGAGAAACGCAGAGAGATTGTTGAGTTCTGAAGAGCAAGATCTTCAATGCCTGCAAAAAGCACGCATCGATTCTGATTGCATGCTCTCTTCGCCGCCGGTTCGCGCCGTCGTCATGCTCTCTTCTTCCTCCTCCTCCTCCTCCGCCTTCGTCGCCGCCGTCGTCTTCTTCGTCTTCTTCTTCTTCACCCTCTCTCTCTCCGACCCTCGCATCTTCGAGGCCGGCATCTCCTGCGGCAACTACTCCGCCTCCCGCCCCGTCCCCAACTTCGTCCCTTCCTTCGTCAAGGAAATGGAGTCCCTCGCCCAGCTCATGACCACCCGCCACTTCGCCACCCGCGTCACCAACTCTTCCTCCGGCGCCGCCATCTACGGCCTCTCCCAGTGCCACCGCGACCTCTCCCAGACCGACTGCCTCCTCTGCTTCGCCGCCAGCCGCACCAACCTCCCCAGCTGCCTCCCCTCCCCCGCCGCCCGCATCTACTTCGATGGCTGCTTCCTCCGCTACGACCGCTACGACTTCTTCGCCGAGGCCGTCGACCCCGGCTACGACTCCGCGAACTGCAGCTCCGACCGCGGCGCCGTCGACGGGCCCGCGAGGAAGGGGTTCACGGCGACCGTCGGGTTCGCCGTCGGCAACGCCACTCGGGCCGCGGGCGGAGGCGGCGGAGGGTTCGGAGTGGCGGAGGTGGGAGGGGTGTACGCGTTGGCGCAGTGCTGGGAGAGCATCAGCAGCGAGGGCTGCGAAGTTTGCTTGGAGAAGGCGAAAATGGCGGTCCGGAGGTGCGTGCCGAGCAGAGACGGGAGGGGATTGAACGCAGGGTGTTATTTGAGGTATTCGACGGTGAAGTTCTACAGTGAACAAGGAGCGAGCGAAGCTGATCATGGTGAATAAAATCTCTTCTTTGTTATTGTTCTTGATACATAGATGATTTGGCGAGGTACAATTGTGATCGATGATGCTATTTTGTGATGCTCGTTCGTGGTGTTTAAGGTATAAACTACAATGTTCGAGCGATGGGCACGATCTGCATATCGCACTTCGATAGAATTGCGATTCTGTTTAGGATTTAGATCTCGAAACACAGATACTTTTGTTCATGAATTCATCTACCAGATGCAGATGTATATCCCGGATTCTTTAGTTTCCTCGCGGTTGCTTCGAATTTTACATCTTTCATTCATCAGACACATGATCTAGATCTTCTGCTTCAACAATGCTGAGCTATTCTGCAAGGCATGAAACATGAACTGGGATTTAGATTTCTTTTTTTTTTTTTTGTTCTTTTTTTTTTTTCCAATTTTCAGGGTCGTCTTCGACCGGGATCATGGTGACGGTTGTCTTAGCGGCGGCAGCTTGCATAATGCTCTCTGTCTTCGCCGCTTATGCAGGCTATGCTAGGGTGTCGAAACTAAAAGGAGGTAATGACAATCAGCTGGACTGTCGCTTTGTGAAGGTCACTGAAATTTTTTGTTGGTGACAATTCTCGTCTAATGCTGTCGACTTTGGCTGCATGATTTTCCCAGATAACATCCATCTCCGTCAGTTTTCGATTGGCGCCGACAGATCGAGTCTGAATTTCAAGTACGAGACACTCGAGAAGGCGACGAATTACTTCCACCCATCGAAGAAACTCGGGCAAGGAGGTGCTGGTTCTGTGTACAAGGGGACTCTCCCCAGTGGCAAAGTCGTGGCCGTCAAGAGACTGATTTTTAATACCAGGCAATGGGTCGATGAGTTCTTCAACGAGGTGAATCTGATCAGCGGCATCGAACACAAGAACCTCGTGAAGCTCCTGGGGTGTAGCATCGAAGGTCCGGAGAGCCTCCTCGTCTACGAGTACGTTCCAAACAAGAGCCTCGATGACTACATATCCGGTAATTGTTTCTCCTTAAGCGATCCGACATGAAGGTTATGCATCACAAGTGGTGCAGGTGGACCAAATAGGCTTGGGTAGTGATAGAAGTGACAATTTCGGGTTGCCTTTTGCAGACAAGAACAAAATACAGATTCTAAACTGGAAGCAGAGGATGAATATCATCGCCGGCACTGCCGAAGGGATCGCCTATCTACATGGAGGGTGCAAAGGAAGGATCATCCACAGGGATATCAAAGGCAGCAACATACTTTTGGATGAGAACCTCACTCCAAAGATCGCCGACTTTGGTCTCGCTCGGTGTTTCGGACCCGACAAGACTCATCTTAGCACTGGAATAGCGGGGACACTGTGAGTGAACTCATTGGGTTTTCTAACTTCCTTGCTTCTGCTCTTTCTTCGAAGAACTCGTCTCTCCTAAGAAACCACACTAAGACATGTCGAGATAGATCTGATACCGCACTCTTCCCTCTTTGTACTCGATTTCTGAGGAGAGATTGTTTACTGTATCGCAGCGGATACATGGCTCCCGAATATCTTGTCAGGGGACAACTCACGGAGAAAGCCGATGTCTATAGCTTCGGAGTGCTAGTTCTCGAAATCATTTGTGGCAGGAGGAGCAGTTCATTCAGGGAGGAGCCTGTTTCTTTATTACAGATGGTAGGTTTCATGACGAAATTCTAATCCTCCTCTAAACCCTATGACTGTCGTTGCTGATGCTTTAGTTCTTGCAATTCATCCAAGGTGTGGAATCTTTACAAGTCGGACAACTCGGTTGAAGCCATCGACCCCTGCTTGAAAGGCGATTTTCCTGCACGAGAGGCCTCCAATGTCCTTCAGATAGGACTTCTTTGCACACAAGCTTCAGCTGCTGCTAGACCCTTTATGGCTGAGGTGGTGCAGATGCTGGCTTGCGAGATTCTCGCGGTCCCCGAGCCGACTCAACCCCCATTTTTAAATGCCAATGCATCAGGACCGGTGGGCTCCAATATGTCCTCCGGCATGAGCAGTTTCATGTCGAGCGCAGTGAGAAAAATCAACGCGTCATACACATCTTCGGAATGCTCGAGCATGCCGAGCCCCGACAAGCGGTCGATAAGCCACGTGTTACTGGAGAAGTGAACCTTTTTGTTAATTACGCAACATCTCCCGGAGCTGACGCGAGCATCTGCTGTGACTGGCGAATATCGCGGGCGCTGCTGCCGTCGGCTGCTTTACATGGCAAATGAGCCAAAGCATCGGGACTAAAAGGCCGTGAGCTCGAGCGAAATTCGACTCGAATCAATGGAACTCGGCAAGAGCGGTGCCGTCTGTCTCCATCCTTGTCGGTGTAATTACTTGCACGACCGAATGAGCTAAATTTTTCCACAACCAGCATATGTCCTTAAAGATTTCACCTGTCGAACGATGTAAGATGAAACCAGTGAACAAGGTGGGGGGGTGACAACGTGACATCTTTGCTCAACCACCATGTCCCTGGCTCCTGTGTCGATTTTTCCTCTATTGGAACTTTTATGGAACCAGGCGGAGTCAAAGTGCCGTTTCCAGCTTGAAATTCCTTCGAGAAGCCACAGGTGTAAACGGACGCATCGTGGGTGGATGATGGCGATGCGACAGGTTTTGATGTGATTCTCAATTTCGCGGGCCGGCCTTTACAGGGTTAGGTATGGCGTGTTTAATACAGACACGTTTTGCAGGGGGACCGGAGGAGAGAGACGTGTGAACCCAAAGCCTGGATTTGTCTCTCAGGGGAGACTTTGATGAGCTGCCTGAAAATGTTAAGACATCCCAGTGATCCCACACGACAACAGCAGGCCCGTTGTTTGTCTCCCTAGGAGCGGGTTTTGATGGAGAGATCGGGATCAAACGTTCGATTTTTTTTCTTTGTTTCTTCCGTGGGCCGAAAGATCGTCAGAAGTTGTTGAACAAGCCGAGACTCCCCCCACACGAGAAAGTCTTTAAGCTCTCTCTCATTGCATTTCGAGCTGCCGTTGTTCGAGCGTGCCGTCGACAAGTTCCCTCTCGGCAGCGGCTTAAGTCGGCCGGTCTTCGACACGAACTTGCCGATTCTCCGCCCGGGGGGGATGCCATTTGTGAAGACGAAGACCCATTACACGCGATCTCTATCGCCAAAATTTATCAGCCGAACGAGAGAGGAAAGCGACGGAGACTGGCCAACTGCTTGTGGGGACTCTCTGCTTTGGCTATTGAGCCAGAACCGCCCAAATCGTCGATATTTTCTCGAGCAGAAAATGACTTTTGACGAAAAGGAAGTCACCGACGACACCAGCCCGCACTAAGCGCAAATAGCCTTCTTGTCGATAGCATTAGCACCGCCGTTACATCAAAGGTTGTGACGCGCTAATCAATCATCAAATACAAACTAACATTTCCATCTTTCATTTATTCAATCGATAAGTATGATCTCAACCTCAGAACAGCCAGCCAACCAACCATTTCTTCAGCTTTAATGGCAAAAGATGTGCCCTGAGTTCGAGATGGGAAGTACGCTAAAAGCGTCTCAAACCCTACTGCTTACTCATCTTCATCCACGACGACACTGATCACGCCTCGCTCGAGCAGGTCGTAGAACTCCTTGGTCCGCCTCTGGTTATTCCAGTGGTGCATCTTCCACGCCAGCCCCGCGGAGATCCCCAGGGCTATCCCGTACACGATCTCCTTCACGACGCTCGGGCCCCTGTAAGCCGCGTGCGCCACCTTATGCGAAGCAGCCATTCGCTCCCTCTCCCTCCCTGTGCTAAGAAATTACGCAGGCAATTTGAACAAGCTTTTGCCTCAACGAGCACGAATAATGCACGACGAGCCGGAACTCGCATGCACGCACCGGAACCATAGAATGAGAAATTGACGACAGAATCGATGAGAGAAGAAAGAATCGAACGTTCATGACATGCCAAATTCTCGATAAACATGACTAAGAGAGAGAGAGAGGAAACTGGACCTTGGCAAGCAACCACTGTGCTTTGTCTTTTTTTTTTTTTTTTTCAATTAACATTAAACTCCATGTTGAGTTTACTTATTTGCCCTTAAAAATATGCATCTGTCGCTTGGACCATGAATTTGTATCCGCTTTTCTTAAAAAGGATATCCGAAGACTCCTCAATCGACTCTTTCAAAATTTATTATATTTTTCGAGAAAAAAGCAATCGACCTGCTGACATGCTTCTCAATATTGACATAGCGAAGCGATATGGCCTCCTAAAAAATTATCACATATTATGTTTAGTGATAAAGTTGGGATAGTACATTTTAGGCTTTAGTTTATTTAGTTTGTAACTTATGTTTACCGGAAAAAATAATTGTCTTGGTTTTCAGTGTCAATTGACTGAAACTTATGTTCATGGATCACCAAAGTAGCACAGGGTCGTCGAGCTAATATATAAACCGCAAATAACATTATTTGATTGTGTCGAGGCAGTCCATGCGAAGGCGACAAAAAACAAAAATGATCCCGCCCATATTAAACTAAAATTGAGTTTGGTCAGAAGGGACGCATAAAAATGATCGGCTGTGGCTGTGGGATGAATGAATTTAAAACGTCGAACACATGAAGTACTTTCACTCGTCATAATATGCACGACCGTTCATCAGAGTGAGATGGCTCATTTTGTTGAGCTCGTCCAGCAGGTCAACTTCCCTGTGCTGAATGTAATTCGAGCGGAGCAGAGGTAATCTACGTGCATGCGCAGAGGTTGAGCTGTAGAAGAAGCAGGCAAGTTCACATCCATGGCGTTTTGGATCTCAGGGCATTCGTGTTATGCCTCTGTAGTCCAATACGCGGGCTTCTGAATCAAGTGATGGATATGGATAATGGTGAACGCTCGGTGACTCACTCACAGAGAGACCCCCGAGGGACGGAAAGAACAGGAACTATCAGAATGCGAGACCTACGTTTGTTTCTTGGCAAATAAGAAATCAGAGGAATGAGAAGATGCTCCTGAACCCGAGGCATGAATCCATTGCCTTGGTTTTACCCGCGGTTAGTTGACCGCGAGAGCAATCGAGCTTCTTGTGTGCTTCCGGGGATTCACGAGGGTTGTCCTGGGAGGCATTCGTCTTCGCTTTGGGGCTATCGAACAATATCATCTTCATGGAAGATATATCAATACTCATCCTCGAAACCCCGAGTGAATGAGCATGGCTTGGATCTTTCCCCACCTGTATGTGCTCTGTATTCGAGATGCTAGTGTCATCTCTAAGAACGTCTTTTGATATAATGTGATGGGGCTGCTCCTCGAAGGAGTGCTCCTTTGTCCCGATAAGGGGCTTGGCTTCTGACATCTTCAGACCCGTGAGAACCGGGAGGTTCTTAGATTTCTTTCGAATGTGATCGAATACCGTTTCTTCATTCAGAGCCACGGATCCATTTTCTTTAGCTTTGAAAGGAAACCCACCTGTAGAAATGGAGGCAGATGGTCTCAAATTCCGCAAGAAAGAGACGAACATCTGGAGGTACTAATGCTTTGAATTAAGCAAGCACGTGTCTCACCTTCAGGGTTCGCTGCCACTGAGAATGCATCTGCAAAATGTTGCTTTGAACTCGAATGGTCGTCAGCGTCACATCCATATAAGTCGTCGTTGGTATCCCATCCCTCTGTCTCTTCCTGAATTTCTATTAACTCGGGGAGCTTCAGTGGCTTTTCGCGGCTGCGCTTTCTTTGTATATCCAGGAGTTGACGTGATGGGGAACAGGAAGAGCTCGATATAGTCAGTGCAGGAAAGCATTTGGCCTTTTCACGTATATGGTCAAAGACGGTAGTTTCAGATATGATCTTGCAGTCATCATCATCGTCATCTCTCTTTATTGGCTCACGTTCATTACCTAGAAGCAGAAACATATCTGAGGACTGGAAAGAGGAATTAAGGGTCACCAAGCAGAAAAAAAGGTAAATTGCTTAGCAACACCTTCTACCGAGTCTTCATCTATGAGGTCAAAACTGGGCCTGGAATAGAAGAACAAGTGATCAATGTGAGTCACAGAGACCCTTACAGTGAAACTAAAAAACAAACGCATGGTGTTTTAGACGACAATCGAAGAGGAGCAACTTACCCAGAATTGCTTTTGCTTTTGGACTTGCGGAAATTAGAAAAGCTTCTTGCTATAGCATTGGATGTGCTTTTACTGCAGTTTATACCCACTTGCCCTGATGGAGGGAAAGATGAAGGCTTCTTGTTATCACCTTCAGTAACAGTGTTTGGTTGGTTCTCTTTCAACTGAAAAGTATGGTGCAGATCAATGCCAACTGCGTCAACCGGCAAACGTTAATTGAAGCATGTCTAAAATGCCAGTGTTCATTACTTTGCAAATACTAATGACATCAAGGAAAAGGTTTTACGATATTCTTCAAAAATCAAGTCAGCCTTAACGGTCAACTTTCCATGCCTCGGACGTGACATGTAGATGGTTGTGCTGTATGGGCTGCAAAATAAAGCAAGAAGCTAACGTTTTTCAATAACATAGCATATAAATTTAGTTATCCTTAATGAAAGCTACAAAACTTCTGATTGTTAACAATGTTATTCACATAGTGTCAAGTGGAAGTGCAGTAATGCATGGAGCCTTGAGCTTGCTTACCTGCTGAACTCAGCCACTCTGTCAACACAAATTCAAAAGTACTTAATTAGTTGCTTGCAATCAAGTTGACTAATAGAGCATAACAGATATATAATCTATTTACAGCCGCTCGAAAGCACAGTGACATCAGTGAATCATCATTCTTGGATATTGGCATTGAAGACTGCAGGTAGATCAAAAATCACCTTATCTTTTTGTGGAAATGAATGCAATTATCTTCTTCTGAACCCACAATCTGCAAAGGAGGAAATTAGCTGTATCTATTTCCTCTTTGAAAGTTGAGTAATCACAGTTGCACTGGAACCACAAACTACACTTGAAAAGTGCAGAACCTACAGATGGATTCCTAATGGCATACCATGTCAGCATAATGTCCTTTATTTGATAGAACTGACTGCAATAGGCGAGTCAACATAATAGACACCTTAGCCTTTCCTTGCCTTTCGCATCCTATTTCCTCAGCTTTGATCTCAACCTTAGGAGGTAATGACTGTAGAGACTCCTTGATTTGATTCCCAAATGGATATTTGCGACCAGTGACTATCTCTATCCTCCTTGGATCAGCATCATGTAGTTTCTCAAATGAATCAATTCCCACGGTAAGTAGAGCCTTCATAACATCATTGAGGAAGAGAGCATTGTAAGAAGAAAAAACTGAAAACACAAACTAGTCTTGGTTCTCTGGAGCAAAGGAAAGGCGGAACAGAAACCTTGGCAGTCACCATTCCTATGCCAGGCAATTGTTTCAACAAGTATTTGCTGTCATCCCAGAGCTTTTGATGCAACGACTTGGCCAATCTGGCGGAATTAACTGCTCCCATGTAGTTTTTCTTGTACAGAAAATAATCTTTCAAGCACTTCACAACTCTAGATCCATTTGGTAAGATAGAGTTCATATCCTACAGTGAGATGATAGAAACTTATTATGAACCCAACAGGTATGGTGCATGGAAAACAAATTTCATCTAGAGGCAATGAACCTGGGTCATGGACATATCACGAACTAAAGGATCGCCTGTCAAAAAATCATTTGTCAGGACGAAGATCTTCTCTTCTCTGGTTTGAATACGTTTTTTCGGTTTTCCTTTATCACCAATGATGTGAAACCGAAGTCTTTCATCTTTATCAGCATTGATGTCATTCAGAAGCTTCTTCTCATTGCGCCTTAGCTGTATCCCTACAGGAAAATGCAGATCCTCTATCAAGTTTCCGGGGTTTGTCAATATTCCAAACTGTTAACATTAACACACATACAAGCAAGTTCCTCAGCATGGCATACGACATGAAGGGCATCCTCCAAACTGCAGTTTGCCGGGGCCTGCATTATGTACTTCATTGTGTCAAATTTTAGATAGTACTTTGTCATCAGGTGACCAGGCTCTGCAGAACAGAAACAAAAAATTTTACTAGCAAGGATAGATACATCAGTCAAATGATTTTGTTTTATAAGTTAATAAATACCTAGTGGCTTTATGAGAAAACCATCTTCATCCGTCCAGATCATTTGATGCTGTGACAACTCATGTACTTTCTGAAGGCAGATCTCTAAAAGAGAGGATAGAGTTAGAAATCACAAGCTTTGTATTTGCACTTTCTTTTTATCCTTCTCTTTTTTTCTGAGGATTTTTTTTTTTTTTGGGTTGGGGGATGGGGTTGGACAGGAGGGAGGGAGGGAGGGTCGCCACGGTGGTGGAAGTGAAGGTAACAATTTATCAAAATACCTTGCATATGCTTCTCTATCTGGTTACTAGTTATTCCTTTCTTGATCGCATATTTCCCAGGGTCCTAAAGCATGAAGGGAATGTTAACCAATATTGCTAAAGAGTATCTCGGTAACATACGCAACAAACATGTTATCAGTACATGCCTTTTTCATTCTGACATACAAGTAAGAGCATTTCATCCACTCAATTGCTCGAGTGATGTCAGTGACAGTCAGCTGCACTATCTCTGCAGTCAGATGCTCTGTTACACAAGAGAGCAATCTGAACAGAAAAGGTGAACCCATAATTTCAAGTTATAGTACTTGTTTGACAAACGAAAACAAAACCAGGCAACATTTCAATTTAGAGGATGAGGTAAACATACTGTGACTCGACAATTTCACAGCCACTCAGCAGATTCTCGTACAAATGTACCTACGCAGAATTTATAAGAACATAAAATTTCACCATTAAGTACGATCATCAGAAACAATTGACAGACGTACGGCTAAGATACCGTTTCTTTTCTCGTCATAATAATAACCATTCCTGTATCATCAAATGGTGGCCTCCCCGCTCTTCCGCACATCTGCATTACCGATAGCAAAAAAGGCCAGTCATTATATACGCTCCCTAAGATCCAGAGAGTTGAATGGTCAATGGTCCATTAATATACTACGTAATAAAATTCAAAATCAACATAAACATTTGGCCAAGGAAAGATAATTTTGCTCCCAGTTTTGCCCATTATAATGACCCTCTAAACAAGACAAGATAGATAAGTGTTTCTCATCCGGAACATATTGTTATCACATCATTATAGGAATCCTTCTTTGGCTTTTAACAGAAAACACATAGATGCTCTTTGGAGATCACCATCCCATCAGAATGTCCGCCATCTTGGCCCTGAATGCTCCATTTTATCCCCAAAATAATGGCCAAATAGTCCACTAAGTATTGTAATATGACTACAACATCTTGAAGTACTTTATATTCGTATCAAGAGATATTTCCTTAAGACATAATCACCTATCAGCCATACTATCTCCCAAACACATTCTTCTTAAAGACGTGCTAAAGATACTACGGCAAATTTGCTCATTGCAGCATCTCCAGCATATGGCCAAAATTCCCAGAAACTTTTAAGGGACCATAATTCAGTTCTTTTTAAGAACATCAAGGCATCATCTACCTGCAGTACGGTTGATCGGTCGTATTCCACGTAGAGTCCTTTTTCCTTGTTGCTGGATGGATTGCAGCAATATTATATCTAGGGGAAAGCACTTTACATGATGATTAAGAAGAAGTGATCAGGATAAGTAAGACGTACAAGTTTCGAGTTGATTTAATTACTACAGTATGTGCAGGTAAGTTGATTCCGTGGGCGAGAGTATTAGTAGTGCACAGAACTTGTATGTCCCCCTTAAGAAAAAGACCTTCAACAAGGTTACGATCCTTCAAGCCAAGCCCACCATGGTGATAAGCAACTGCAGATATCTTTTTACCGAAATGTTAGCAAAAATATTAGCCCGTAAAAGCATTTCAGAATTAAACCTACATGATGACATTTCATGGAGTAGAGAGATTTTCTCATACCACCATAAATGATGTAAGACTGCATTTGTTTGTCACTGCAAGACAATGAAGCTTCCCTCAGACTTTCTTGTTGTTCCTTGTTCTTAATGAAAGGATTTGAATAGCCAAATGTCATTGCCATCTGTGAAAGTCGCTGTGCTGCTTCTTGCGCTCCTCTTCTAGTTGAACAAAAAACTAGAGCAGACTTCCCTTTGGAATATTGCATTAGAATGTCTGCAAAGTATTTCATTTAATCAAGTTGTGTCGATCTTGTTTCCCAGTCTAGTTGATAAAGTTGCAATAAAGAAATATATTGTATTGACTAGTTTGTCACTTCTACTCACCAAATATGAAGTTTTGAAGGCGCTGGAGAATGGTAGCAAACAGTAATAGTAAGAGAGGAGCAATAAAAAGTATTACTTATGAATTTCATGCTTTGAGAAGTAGAACTTAGGTCATGCAGACACATGAGTGTTCTCACCAAAGGAATTATGAGTGTGGTAGGAACTTGCCTGCTCAAAAAGAAAGTCATTTTTCGCTGGGGTGTAGCCTGTCAACAAATATGCAAGGTGAGAATAAGAATTTAAAATGACTGCATGTGTTCCTCAAACAGTGAGCACTCAAATCCAGCATGTGTACCTAGAACCCTAGTCGTTAATTTCACTGGTCTCATTTCTTCTCCAAACCTGAAAACAGACTACAGCATAAAATAATTGAATTAGAAAGACGGAACTTTATGGGATAGATACCACTTAGTACCTTTTAATTCCCTGAGCAGGAACCATAAGCCATTCAGCTGCAGAAAATTACAGAAGCTCTCAAATGTGTTGAACTTGACAATGTATTTTAATCTTTGGAAGTCCTCAAACTATGGTTTTGCATATAGGCATGCATTTACAAGCAGATTTATGTCAAGGAGGAACATTACCAAGATCTTCAATATTTGGAATTGTTGCAGAGACAGCTAGAAGGCGCACTTGAGCAAGAGGAGTCAACTTCATATTTTGGTTGCTAGCAAGAATTTTGATTCTACTAACAATGGCCTCCAGAGCAGCTCCACGTGTATCATTCAACAGGTGAACTTCGTCGATGAGTAAGAGTGCGATATCGCTGAAAAAGCTCAAGCCTCCATCCTTTATGCGATAGCGAGTCACTGCATCAAATTTCTACCGAGAAGGGAAATGAAATCAATCTAGGCTTCAGCATGACAAGTAAACAGGCAAGAAGACTAGTTGTCCACGTGCAGATGCATCCTAGAGATTCTACAAAGAGCTAACTATACAGGGTTTTCTTGAATCCTTTTACAAGTTCGCTAGAAACATGCGAATGAAATGTGATGTCTTAGTTCAACTACATATCAATCTTCTCTCCAACCTACATATCAACCATGTCCCTAAGGATAAATTGTAACCTCGGGTGTTGTTAGAATGATGTCTGCTTCCTGTATGTTCCTTGTTTTGTAAGCATCATTGTCACCAGTCAGCTCAAGGCAATTGATTCCCCATGATCCAAACTTTTGGCTCCAGTCCCTGAGCTTCTCTTGTACTAAAGCCTTGGAAGGAGCAATATATATCTTGAACCATGTAAAAGCAAGAGGCAATTACTCATTGATGCATAAAAAATGATGCAGTTGCAGAAGAAACACAGTAACACTACAGATGACGGATGTTTCTCTAAAAAGATCTTTTCCAACAGTTGTGGAATGCTCAACTGGATATTCATAAAACATACATGCGTAGTTGGCAATGAGTATATCAAGTCACTATTTGACTAACGGAAAAAAAAAGTATTTACAGAATTAAACTACAGCTTTATAATCGACGTGATAATAGAATAACATCGTCACGTTCATGTAGGGAGCTACCGTCTTAAGTGTTCCTTTGGTGTGGTTGAATTTCATTTCGTCGGTTATAAATCTTGAGAGCAGCCTCAGAATGCAAAGCTCAAAGAGCACTGTTTTACCACTCCCAGTCGGTGCGGAGATAACCATGTTAATGTCGGAGTGGAAACAACTGGGGAAGCATTCACTTTGCAGCGAATTAAAGTACCTGTTTGTATAAGAAACACATTTGAAATAGTGAAACAAAACCTAAAATTAGACTCATCACAAATATACAAAAGTATCTTGCTTACAGCTGATTTTTGAAGTTCCATCAGACAATTACCAGAGAAAAGGAACGGACATGGTCATTGAACCGCAACATACATTCATATCCTCGTGATCAAAACAGAGCATAGTAACACCTCACACAGCTCAGATATGAGAGAAACATGATCGACTCAGAAGATGAAATAAATAGCCAATTCCACATAATCTGCAGACACGTGAGCAGTTGCACATCCATTTCATTATTGACAGAACTTAATAACTCTTTACAGAGCTGAAATCTGAGATAAGAGCGATCAATGCAGAAGATGAGTAAAAGAGCAGAATTCGCATTTTTCTAGCGCTACTGACGCTAGAAAGAGCGGAAATTGGAGATATGAGTGAGCGATGTAGAAACAGCGAGCCGATTACACATGATCCAACTTTTGAACTGTTCAAAATCCATCTCGCGACAACTAAATCAGAGCGTAGTAACGCCACGCGGAGCTGAAATCCGACAGAAGAGACATCAATGCAAAGACGAGCCAATTCCACGCATCTGCAAGCGCTTGAAGATGAATCGTTCGACTCAGTTAGCGACATCACGTACCTGAAGCTGTAGATCGATCGGAAAGGCGGTGGAAGATCCGAAACAGACTTCAACGTGTACAAATCCATGACTGGATTTCTGCAGTCGCTATCCAGGAGAAGAAACAGATTTGGAACCCGAGCTCCGAAATTGTCAAGCTTACGTAGAAATGGAGGAAGAGAGAGAATCGAAGCACGAGGTATTTATAAGGGGCGTGAGGTTTTGTGGAGGGAAACAACGGCTTTTTTTCATTTATATTTTTTGAATTTCGTTCAACCTTACGCCAGTCTATCTCGACTATTTTTTCAAGGATAAGCACGTTGAAAGCTCTAAAGATATCATGAAGATATAATTAAGTCCTAAAACTTTCGAAAGATACAATCTAGTCTAAAAATTATCACGAAAATGCAATCGATTCTTAAAACTTTCAAAAGGTGCATTCAAGTCCTAAAACTTATCTCGAAAATGCAATCGAGTCCTAAAATTTTCAAAATATTTAATCAAGGAAAAGACTTAATTTCATCAAATTATCAAGTTTTAGGGCTCAATTGCACTTTTTAAAAGTTTTAAAATTCAATTGCACTTTTTGACAAGTTCTAAAACTTAATTACATTTTTTGAAAGTTTCATGACTCAACAGCACCTCCATGACAAGTTTTAGGATTTCCAACGCACTTATCACTATTTTTAAACTTGTTACGTTTCTTCAATTTGACGACTTTTACATTATGAATTTTACCTTATAAGAAACCTATGAAGTTTTTCAAATATCCAAATTTTGGCATCTAAAATTTTATATCTTCACCATAATTTTTTGAGTTAGAATTTTATTTTTCTATTAAGTTGAATTGGCCCGCACAAGTAAAATTTCCACAAGTACATTGGCCTTCAACTCAGGAAGTAAATCAAGGACAAAATAGTCACAAATCATGCTTGGTACTTGATTTGAGCTGCTTAAGATTGATCTAGTACACCTGTGGATTTTGAATTGGATTATACATTGAGTACTGGAGCCAAACTTGAGCATAATAATAGCTTTACAATCAGCACATCAAACGCATTTCGCATTACGGTTAAACTTGATAGATCATGAACAAAAATTATGCGAGCCAAGTATCGAGATCAGGAATTTTCGAGTCGAGTTAAGCTCGAAAGGCCATCAGTGGTAGGCTCGATTTCACCCCCTAGGTTTGACTCATCTCTAGATTCCCAGCAAAGATCCTTCTCTCTTGGAGGGGCTTGGGGCTTGTCAGATGAGGTATTTACTTCATGACATGGGATCGAAGTGGTTTTCGACATGAACTAGGAAAAGATGACAAACTCTGTAGCAAAGATTGCAGAAGCAACAATTCATTTCCAGTTTTCCACTGGAAAGGACTAGGACCCTGCCCCCTGATTGACTCGGCGAGCCACTTGATTTGGAAGGAAAAAAAAAACATGAACTCCCAAAATCGCTGGCTGTTTCGACTGGACTCGCCTTTCCAGCGTTCATTGAGATCGCCCGCTGCTTCAGTCGTCAGCAAGTTTCGATTTCAAAAAGGGAGCATCTCAAAAGTAGAGGACATCTCTAACCTCAATAAATCTAGTATTTCATATATCTCAGTGGATCGAGAGTGAGATCTGTCTTCCGAGTAGAAAGAACGGACCCGATTCTTCACTTCGACCCAACTATAGCCGACGCTCTTCTTCAACCCACTTTCCTTCATCAACTTCCTGGTATTTTCAACATTGACCCATCTTCCAGCTGAAGCATATATGTTCGACATTAACACATAACCCGCAGAATCCTTTGCACCCAGTTGCCAGAGCGTTTTAGCAGTCCTTTCTCCAATTGCTTCATTCCTGTACTTAGTACAAGCACTTAATAGAGCAGCCAATGCATTCGGCTCTGGCGGAAATGGCATCGCCTCAATGAATGCTTCTGCTTCAGAGAGGCGGCCCGATCTAGAAAGCATATCAACCACACAGGTGTAATGCCTTTTATTCGGCTTTAAACCATATATTTTCTCCATCGAGTTGAAATACTGGAGACCTCTATCGACTAACCCAGAATGAGAACAAGCAAATAAAACGGACAAAAGCATGAGCTCATTTGGAGCTGCAGAGAAGTTCCTTTCCATCTCTTCGAACAGAGCAATGGATTCCTCTGCAAAACCGTTTTCAGCTAGACCTTGTATCATCGCAGTCCATGAGCATCCATTCTTTTCAGGCATTCTATGGAAAACCTGCTTAGCACCACTCATATCTCCACATTTTGCGTACATATCAGTGAGCGCAGTGCCTAAAAATAAGTCGCTCTCGACATCAAGTTTAATTGCTTTTGCATGGAAGTTCTTCCCTCTCTCTAGCGAAGCAGTGCTTGCACAACCACAAAGAATGCTAGAGAAAGTGGATTCACTGGGGATTTCCCCTGACAAAAGCATCTTATTGACAACCTCAAAGGCCTTCTCAAACTGTCCACTTTCCACATAACCAGCTATTATGCTATTCCAGCTGACCTGATTTCGTATAGGACTGTTCTTGAATAACTCCAGAGCTTCCTTCATCTGTCCATTCAAACTATACCCTGAGATCATTGAATTCCAGGAAACCGCATTCTTTAATGACAACGAGTCGAACACCAAGCGTCCTGTCACAGTATTCTGACATTTGCAATACAAGTCAATTAGAGAACTGCTAATATATACATCTTCCGCAATTCCAATTGTTATAACACGAGCATGCAAGCTCATCCCAGCTCGCAAAGCCTTTAAGTCAGCTAGAGCGCTAATGACACAAGATAAACAAGAAACAGTTGGCTTAAATCCATCAAGAACCATTTGAAGAAATAGGTTCACCGCTTCTTCAGCATGACCACTCTGACTGTACCTCGCAATCATCGCGCTCCAAGATACTTCGTTCCTCTCTGGCATCTCATCAAAAATTCTGCGAGCTTCTCTCAAGTCTCCCGTTTTGACATACATATCCAGGATTGCAGTCCATGAGACGACATCTCTCTTTTGCATTCGATCAAATGTTCTCCTAGCCTGCCCACACTCACCCATCCTCAAGAAATATGTGATTAACGAATTGGAGATTGAGACACAATGCTCTAAACCAGCTTTAACTACCAATCCCAAGACACTCATCCCGAAAGAAAATTCTCTCGTGCACGAGCATGCCCTAAACAAAGAAGCAAAGGTAACACTGTTAGGCCTGACCCCAGACTCGAGCAGCTTCTTGAAAAGCTTCAGAGCATCAAAACTCAACCCATTCCCAACCAACCCACTAATCGCAGCCGTCCACGAAATCACATTCCTAAAGGGGCTCCTGCAAAAGTACCACATCGACTCCTCCACTCGCCCGCACTTCATCAGGCCCGAAACCAGCGCCGTCCACGAGACTTCGTTTCTCTCGGGCATTTCGTCGAACAGCCGCCGCGCCTCGTCGACGTCCCCCTGCTCCACGTTCGCGGTGATCAAGCAGTTATGCACGATCACGTCGAACCCGCTAAAGTCCCTCCGAATCTGATCCGCTTCCCTCGACCTTCGGTGGTTCAAGTACAGTATGAGAAGCTTCACGGCGATGTACCTCTCCGAAGAAACGCCCATTTTGACGAAACGGCCGTGAAGTGCAGTTACCTCTCTGACGGAGCCTTGGTTGGGGAGGCTTTTTAATGAGGAGAAGCACGTATCTACATAGGCGTTGAAGCTGGTTTTGGGCGAGAGCTTCTTCACGGAGCTCATCATGTTCTCCTTTCTTTTCTCCTTCTTGGTTCACACGAAGAGGTAACTACAGGTCGAAGGTAGTTATGTTAGTTGACGATAGACCGGAGAGGTCATGTTCATTTACAACTTTCTTCCGGGAATTCTCGCCAAAATAAAGCATTAATTATTTTAAATCTAGAAAGAAATGGAAAACTACACAAGCAGTTTTTATCGAGTTTTAGAAAGGAAAAATAAAATGAAAAAATTTCAAATAAAGGCATGAAGTACTCTCATTTTCTCAACTACGAGCCAAAAATGGGCATTGTTTCAAAAAAGGGGTCTGAAATATACACATTATTTCGAAGAAGGGTCTAATTAAAGGCATTTTCGGTATTTACTAGTTTTGATTTTTTGTTCTTTTTTTTTTCTTTTCGTTGGTGGCTGGTCTCAAGCGATGGCTGACCATTGCAAAGGTTGGGCGTGGCAAGCCCTCACTTGATCTGGCGAAGGCTACCCTCACTCGCCACAAGCAAGGCTGGCTCTCGCCTAGTGGTTGACAAGGGTCGTCAGGCTCTCACCGGCCGCAACAAAGAAAACAAAAGAAATGTGCGAAAAAGGGAAAAAAACAAGTAAATAACAAAAAATATCCTTGGTAATTTTTTTTTTGAAATAGTACGGGCTTTGCAAAGTCGTTTTTGAAATGAGGTCCATTTCAAGGCTCTTATTTGAAAAGATGAAAGCACTTGTGTTCCTTGTTTGAAGTATTTTCGAAATATAATTAGAACTAAAGACCCTTGTAGCATTTAATGAGAATGAACTCATTTGACAGCTTTGAATAGGATCGGCTCAAATTATTCAAGTAAGTGAAAAATTCGGGTTTTTTTTCGATTTAATCTTAAAAAAAAATATTTACAAAATTAGATTTAAAATAAAATTATTTACCAATTTGGGTCTCGCGCGCCACTTCAAGCGGCGCGCGAGAACCGCGCGCTGCTTAAGGCAGCGCGCAAGAGTGCTGCATCTTTTTTTTTTCTTAGCTTTTTTTTGTTGCTTTATTTGCTTTTTTTTTTTCAAGCGGTTAGAGTATCTTTTTTTTTTTTGCTTGCTTTACTTTTTTTTTTCTAGAAGCCATGCACATATTTTTTTTGCTAGAAGCCACGCTTGATTACTGCTGCACAAACAAAAAAAAATATATTTATTATTAATTTACGATGAATTTTATTAGCGACGAATTCTACGACGAATGTGTCGTTAGAAATGCACGTTATATATTTTTCGACGAAATGTGCGGCACATTTGTCTCAAGCGCATTGTGAGACACTTTGCCACGGATCTTGCACAACACTCAAAGTATATATTTTGCGACAAAATGTGCGGCACATTTGTTGCAAAATATAAAGCGTACATTTCCAACGATACGTTAGATGTCACCGTGAAGCACACTCAGTATATATTTTGCGACGAACGTGTCGTTAAAAATATACGCTTTATATCATGCGACAAACGTGTCGCATGAGTTTGTCGCAAAATATAAACGTGTCGCGTGACGAAATTTGCACAAAATATATATCGTAAAAAATAATTTTTTAAGTGATGAATTTGCGATGAATTTTATTAGGGACGGATTTTATTAGCAACGAATTCTACGACGAACGTGTCGTTGGAAATGTACGTTATATATTTTGCGACGAAATTTGCAACAAATATGATGTTTCGTCGAAAAATATATAACGTACATTTCCAGCGACGCGTTCATCATAAAATTCGTTGCTAATAATATTCATCGCAAATTAATGATAAAAATAAATTTTTTTGTTTGTGCATAGCAAAAAAAAAATGTGCATGGCTTCTAGAAAAAAAAACAAGTAAAAAAAAAAGCAAAGAAAGCAAGCAAAACAAAAGCAAGAAAAAAAAGATGCAGCACTTGCGCGCTGCTTAAGGCAGCACTGCATGCGCGCTACTTAATGCAGCGCGCGGGTCTCGCGCGCCGCTTGAAGTGGCGCGCGAGACCCAAATTGGTAAATAATTTTTTTTAACCTAATTTTGTAAATATTTTTTTTAAAAGATTAAATCGGAAAAAAAAACCCGAAAAATTCTACTTTCGACAGGAAAAAAAAGGGTCAAAAAATCTACTAGATATGGTAAGTAAGGAAGGGGTTACTCAAGATAGCATAATTATACAGAGTAATTAGAATATTTTGCCAAATATATTTCTAAAAACTACCAATAATGGCTTTTTTCTGTGTATGGTAAGAGTTAATAACATGGAGAATTACCAAAAAAATCTTAAATGTATCGTAATCGTGCAAATTTTAATTCAGCGCTAAACTTTTTTGTTGTGGCAATTGAGTCATAAACATTTTGTAATTATGTCAATTCATTCCATTTGGCGGGTTAATTCCTTAAAAAAGCACCAACTTTATGTCTAATGACGATTCTGGCCCGAACTTTTTTTTGTCTCATAAAAAAGCACCAACTTTAGGTCCAATGACGATTCTGGCCCAAACTTTTTTTCATTTCATGAAAAAACACAAACTTTAACTCGAGTCCCAAATTCGGCCCCCCTTAATTTGGAACTATTAGTTATCTAACATAGCAATTCCACTGCCACATCATCAATAAATCCACGTGGCTTGTTGACATGGATGTAGGGTACTATTAATCATCTTATTGGCACGGAATATAAAGTTCATCCTCTTTGAGGAGAGAGTAGGGTTGGGCTCGTTAAAAAAAGAATGCTTTAATTGTGAGTTTGACGGATCTCGTCCATGGCGTCTCTCCATGGGTGGTAATACATAACTTCAGATTCCGGTTAGGCAGTTGATGCTTCCGGGTGAAATGAAGAAGACAATAAATAGGTTAATCGTCGTCCTTCAAGTTATGCCAGAGGTGAAGAAGATGAACAGCTTCAAATCCATGCTAAGAAAACGATGCCTTAAATCTACATCAGCAAGCCACGTGGATTTATTGATGACGTGGAATTATCACGTTGGATAATAATGGTTTCAGATTAAAGGGAGGCCGGATTTGAGACTAGAGTTAAAATTTATACTTTTTCATGGAATGAAAAATAGTTTGGGCCAGAATCGTCATTGGATTTAAAGTTGTTGCTTTTTTATGAGACAAAAAATAGCTCGGGCCAAAATCATCATTAGTGCTAAAGTTGGTGCTTTTTTAGGGAATTAGCCCCCATTTGGCTGGTTAATGATGATGTGGTGCCGCCGGAACTGACGTGGCAGATTTTTATTTTTTTTTCATATTTTTTAATAATATTTTGTCTTTGTTTTTTTTTCTTTCTTTTTTTGGCTGGTAGGAGGCTATGGCCATTAGCCGAGGGTCGGCAAGGGTTGCGGCCCTCGCCCCACAATGGCGAGGGTTCACGTGCCTCGCCTAGTCGCGGCGAGGGGTCGCGGTTGGTGAGGGCCTCACCCAGCGGCCATGAAGGACTTGCAGGCCCTTGGACGGTGGTCTCTTGCCGGTCAAAACCAAAATGGCAGAAAAAAACATTAAATAATAATTCCCAAAATTCAAAAAATATTAAAAATTATTAACAGCTTGCCACGTTAGCGGTGGTGACGCCACGTCGGCACTAGCCAGAAAAATGGACTAAATTGTCGTAATTGCAAAAGGTTTAGAACTCAATTGGCCAAAAAAAAAAGATTTAGATCTGATTGGCATAGCTACAATATGTTTAAGATGTTTTTGGTAATTTTCCTTGTCGATGTTTAACTATCTCTTCAAATAACTTTTTAACCATTTCCTACACGGCTTTCTGATACGAATGCCGGGCCATATAGACCCGCCACCACTTGGGCGGAGCGGCAGCTTCTTCACCACACCTGGGCCACACCAAAAAAGTGAGTTGTCTTGTCTCTCTCTACTCTACAGGCGCCTTCGAAATTTTGCTTTAATGATTCATGGCATCATGCACGTATTTTCTCCATCCCCGAGATGGCCCCGGGCCAAATTTCAATGACCCAATTGGAAAAATTCGACCAATGGATAGATTAAATGGAGCAAACTAATCATATCATTTCTCGGGGAAATTACCCAAAGATCCTTATTCCAATTTCATTTTATCACATCTTAAAATTGGTGTGGGGGTGGAGTAGTTAATATTATCCACATCGGCCCATAACTCATCGGATCAAATTTTTAAGTAAATGTGTGTCCAACTGGATATGTTGACCGGTTCGGATTTGAGCTCTCTCTCGGCGATTTTTATGTCTGAAGGTTTTTGTATTGACACAATTTGATCGAAATAAATTTATCGCAATTTTATCAGTTAAAAATTTTTCGTGCATCTTTTGGAACCATCCAATAATAATTCATGTAGGGAAACTATGTGGTGGAGAAGAGAAATTGTCGAGAGCCACAAATTGAATATTGACTGATTATAACATTTATTTTATTTCTCTGTTTCACTTTTTGTTTTTTTTTTACTGGAGAATTTATCCATGCCAAATTGAATTTCTCTACTAAATCCCCAGTCCATTGCCATACCCCTATATAATTTCTCTCTGACTCTGACTAGCCCCTCCGAAAACGCATTCTTTTGAGTTAGGTTCCTTTTAGCGCCCTCTTCTTCTCCCAACCATGGAAGCCTACGGCCACCGACCGATGAAACAACCCGACCCTCCCCGCTCCGGCCAGCTCCCGGTGGACCCGAGCGGCAGGTCCACCGTGTTCCGCCCCTTCTCGGTGCCGACCTCCCCCCACATGCGCGCCTTCCACCTCGCGTGGCTCTCCCTCTTCTCCTGCTTCTTCGCCACCTTCTCCATCCCCCCGCTCCTCCCCGTCATCCGCCGGGACCTCCGCCTCACCCAGGCCGACGTGGGCGCCGCCGGTGTCGCCTCCTTCGCCGGCGCCATCTTCTCCCGCCTCGCCATGGGCCCTGCCTGTGACCTCGTGGGGCCCCGTGCCGCCTCCGCGGTGCTCTCCCTCGTCACCGCGCCCGCCGTCCTCGCGGCCGCCGTCGTCACCACCCCGGCGGGGTTCATCGCAGTGCGGTTCTTCGTCGGGTTCTCGCTCGCCAACTTCGTGGCGAACCAGTTCTGGATGAGCTCCATGTTCGCCGCGGAGGTCGTCGGCCTCGCCAATGGAGTCGCCGCCGGGTGGGCCAACGTGGGTTCAGGGCTGACTCAGCTGGTCATGCCACTCATCTACGCCTCCCTAGTGAAGGAACTCCGCCTGTCGTCGTCGTCGGCATGGCGGGTCTCGTTCATCGTACCGGCGATGTTCCAAATCGCTACCGCGATCATGGTCTTGGCATTTGGCCAAGACTTGCCAACCGGTAACTACAAACGTAACAACAATTACACCAGAAACCACAAAAACAGGAACAACAGGAGCTCAGAAGAGGGCTTGTTCGACGTTCTCATGCACGGCCTGAGGAATTACAGAGGGTGGATCCTCGGCCTGACGTACGGATATTGCTTCGGGGTCGAGCTGACGACGGACAACATACTGGCGCAGTACTTCTACGACCGGTTCGGGGTGAGGCTGGAGGTGGCAGGGCTGATCACGGCGTGCTTCGGGGCGGCGAACTGCGTGACGAGGCCGGCGGGAGGGGTGGCCTCCGACATGCTGGGGCGGAGGTTCGGGATGAGGGGGCGGCTGTGGGGGCTGTGGGGCGTGCAAACGGCGGCGGGGCTGCTGTGCGTGTGGCTCGGGCGGGTCGGGTCACTCTGGGGCTCCATCGCGGTCATGTGTTGCTTCGGCGCGTTGGTCCAGGCCGCCGCTGGGCTCACGTTCGGCGTGGTTCCTTTCGTCTCCAAACGGTCGGTACATAAATGCGATTCGCTCTCTTGCGTAATGTGGCGCTCTAAACAATTTGCATGAAATTAATGCTAGATACCCTAAAATGAATGTACAAAATCGATTCGTTAATAAATGACAGATTGCACGTGAATGTCTAAATAAATGAATCATATTTAATTGTCATAAGTAGTTTGAGGCATCATTTTTAGTGCATCAATTTTTATGATTCAATCTCGGTACGCATTGCATTTTTCTTTTGCTATAATTAAGTTACGAACTTTTTATCATCATAAAGTTCATGACTCATATAGGATCGTGAGTTATGAGACAGACTCGTCCTTTATGCCGAAGTACACCTAAGATGTAAATCAAAATTTTACACAAGCATTCTTGTCGCTCATTGATTTGAGGATTATAACTGAACATCGTTTCAAATCAATATTATGATTAGCCGCTTGTGCATAACGCTATAATATTACCCGGGGGTGTTTAGATTGAACCCTATGCTTTATACTTGAAAAAGGGGTGACGGCGAACATTTCCCTTCACGTAAGCTTCAGACAGCACCGGGCCGGAAAAGGACATTATAGAGCAAACAGCCACGTCACCCCCAGTGGCGTCGTGCTGATTAAGATAAGATGGCAGGGGGGACTTCATGACGAAATGGACAAATTGATACTTTGGATTATATCGTGGCCCAAGATGGAAATCTCTGGTCTAGCCGTGTTGGACCCGAGGTCATGGGGTCCGGGCTCTTGTGAGCCAGGCTAGGCTAAGTTGCATTCATGGCAGACCTTCCTTGTCCCAGTCTCTCACGAAATCTCTGGTCTTCACTTTAGAGAGCCAAGTGTCCCGCCTGCTTTCGTGCATCGCGTTTCCAGACTAGGCTGAGTTTGTTGTTCCGATCATCTCCGAAAAGGAATCGTTACCGTCCTCTGGATGCAAAATTCGATACGGCACTGAGATTCGTTCGTTCGATCGCAGGTCGCTCGGCGTGATATCGGGAATGACGGGGAGCGGGGGGACGGTGGGGGCGGTCGTGACGCAACTGCTCCTGTTCTCGGGCTCCGACATGTCGAGGCAGACGAGCATATCGCTGATGGGCCTCTTGATGCTTGTCTGCACCCTCCCCCTCGCCCTCGTCTACTTCCCGCGGTGGGGCGGCATGTGCTGCGGTCCATCCGATGATCCAGATGCGGACGAAGACGAGGACGATTACCGCTTGTTGGACTGAGGCAGGGCGATCGCAAGCGGACAAAAGCTTGTTGCTGTCTTTTTTTTTTTTTGTGGTCGAATTGTTGCTGTCATTCACTCTGTGGAAAATTGAATGGGGGAAGAGGGCGCATGATCAGTCATGGCTGATGCAGAGATGCTGTAACTGAACTGAACAGAGAGAGTTCAAACCAAAGTAGAGTCAGGCCTGTGGAAATTGTAGCCTGCAATTATCATATTGGAGTTTGTGGAGAGAGCAATGTAAAGTTCTTGCCACTCAGATTTATTTACGCAGACCTAACTTTGTAACAATCGCAATTTCTATCTATTACTGTCGAGATATCTTACTTATTTACAGATTTATTTTTTTAAAAATATTTTTTTTTACGTATGTGTAGTGTCCCTTCTCATCTGTCGACTCAAATATTTTTAGTGAGAATTGAATTTCTTAACATGAGATGAATAAAAGTAAAGATCCGTAAATATTTTTTGAAGAGGGCATTGGAACCCTTTCCTTAGAAGGGCAGTTGCCTCCCCTTGGAATTCAGGCAATCCGTTTTTAACCGGACGGCCCAAATCTCTTATTTTTGAGAGGTAATTTTTTGGATTTTTTATTTTTTTAACAATAATTTGGATCGTCAATTCATAGCACGGACGCCCTGAATTCTAAGGATAGATGATCCCTTTACCGGAAGATCTTAAATATTTCCCACATGCTCGTTTCTAACTGGGGTCCTTTGCTTGAGCACTTCAGTCGACGTGGAGGACCGTGATTGATGGACCATCCTAGAACTGCGAGGGCGACTGAGAAAATATCCAATTATCCGGGAAACTAAGAAATATCTCCAGCCTCAACAGTAACACTCAAAAACGGACACCGATGATTATGCAGATTGCAGAACAAGAACGACCAGCATAGGATATGGCAGCCTCCCTAGGACCTGCTCACCAATTCCTAGCGCCAAAACATTCACGGATTCATCATGCCTATCTCAACACGGGGAAGCCCGTTTCAAGGTGATCTCTAAATTGGAGCTCCGTGAATTTGGTTCGATAAGCTCTGTCCATATGTCAACCATAAGTTCAGATCGAAAATTTGTTGTCGAGTAAGCAGAGTAACATTGTCGAACGGACAATCTTCTTCGCCTGATTTTCATTTTCTAGGTGCAGGCAGAGGTATGGAGTCATCACATGTTGCGGCAGAAAGGCCAAGAGGAGCTTAAGATTAGAGAAGAACTATTACGAGCTGCTAGGGGTTCCGGCAGGTTCGAGCACACGAGAAATCCGAGAGGCTTACAGGAAGCTGCAAAAGAAGCATCACCCCGACGTCGCCGGCCAAGAGGTCACACAGATTCACCTTATTTTCGACACGGCCTCAAGATCTTGCGGAGAAGTTTTGTCTTCTTTTCGAGCTAGATTGATAATTTGTGACTTGAAGGGCTGTTGGCGTTTTTGCTTTCAGGGTCATGAGTATACTCTGCTGCTGAATGAGGCTTACAGGGTGCTGATGAGAGATGATCTGAGGAGAGACTATGATGCCTCCACTGGTCGAGCGAGGACAAGATTCAGAGGAGGCTGTTCTGATGTAGGTTATAGCTCGTGGAAAGGGCCTGTTAGATCACAGGCTCTGTTTGTAGATGCAAATGCCTGCATAGGTCCTTTCTTCAGTCACTGCTGTAAAAGTTTTCTTTTCCGAATTCACAGCCGATTCGAGTTCAAACCGGTAGTTCGACGGTTTCAGGGTGCAGGGAATGCGTGCATCACGCAAGCAACACGTTCGTCATGGACGAAGAACTCGGATGTGCTAGAGTGAAAGTCCAGTATGGGGATGATGAGCAAAAGCTGGAGGTAAGTGCTTCTCTATTTTGCTGTCCATAACATAAGCTGTCTGACAATTGTTCCATTTTTCTCTATTTGATGCTGTGTTGCGGATTCTATAACGGCAGGTGTCGGCGGAGTCATGCCCGGTGAACTGCATACACTGGGTGGAGAGGGAAGAGCTGGGACTGCTCGAGTTTCTGTCGCAGCCTCAGCCGAAGGACGGTTATGGCGTGTTTGGAGGTGGCTGGGAAAGACCTTCGAATGTTTTCATGGCAGCTAAGACCCTCTCCAAGCAACTCAAAGAACAACCCGGACCTGCGACCGGTAATTTTGCCAACAACCCTCCTCGCTACACCGATCATTTTCTGAACTGACTTCCCAAATCTGATAAACTTACCGTACTCGTTTTCTTTCACAGCCACAGCAGCGACTGAAGAAGAAACACTCGCTCAAGCTAAGGCAAGGGCCGACGCAAGCATGAAGATTAAAATGGAGAAGTTCTCGAGATTCTGGAAACTCGCCGAGCTTTTTGGCTTAAACACGTGGAACAAGAAGTGAATAAGCAGATCAAGGATTTCATAGAGGTCACTTTAGGAAACTCAAAACAGTGCCAACCAATACAATAGGTGAGAAATTTGGCCAAAAGTAATACCATAGGCGATAAACAGTGCAAGCATTCTCTTGCAATGAGGGCTTCTCCAGTTCGTATCTGTACATTGCTACGTCACTTGTAATAGCATCACAATGGATCATGTATCGAACTGTCATAAACACTTAAACGTGAGTTGCGGTGCTCTCTCGTCTTTATCCGATCCGGAATTTGTAGCAATTTTATTGCTTGTTGATACAGAGACACAAGTGACCTGAAGATTCTGACAGACAGGCTAAGTTCGCCAGCATAACTACAAGATGTACAAAGGTGGCACATGGTAATCACAAAGTTCACTTACAATGTTGAAAACCCATGACATCAGATTCAGCTAATTCTCTCATCAACATAAATACCAGACTTGATTGCATCTAGCTCCGTCGAGATGATTACACCTGAGCTAGTCAAGTTGATGAAGAACACATTCCACAAGTTTGAACCAGAACTCCTTATTGAGGCCAAAGTCGAGATGATCGTGAAGTAAAAGACACGTGCTGGAACATGTACTCAGAAATTTACTGCCAAATCGTTGCATTATGGCCTCAACGCAGTTGTTTCTGGGAAACACATGATTTTCAAGTAATATCAGTTGCACTTGGATCGGCCTCGGAGGACAATCACGCGGAGCAGCAATTTCCCAACATTTCCCTCATTTTCAATGGCAATTTCAAGTGAAGGGAAAATGTTGCACCATTAACCTAATAGATTCTGCATTTGCCTGTACCTGCACAAACTTCACACTCGGCTGCATCTCCCTCCACATGGCTCAGGCAGTGTTTGATCCTGTCATTAACGACGTCCTGCAAAACAGCAAGCATTTCAAACTGTCAAAGAACAACAAAATTCTCAACCCTGAAGATTCAATTTAAAGCTTCTACTGCATCATGTTCAGATAGGTTTGATATCAGTTACTTTCATCAATGCGCTTACCTTAAAATGGCTAAGGAAATTGCACAAAATGAAACAATGTTGCTTATATTGCAGAATTATTGGCAATTGTTTTCTGTTGATTTCTTCCTTATGTTCACCTCAAAGATTTTCCAAGGAAAAGGACCTTTTCAAATGGGTGGCAACTGATCTGATAGGAACAATAAAGCTGTATCTTACAGCTGCTTTTAATACACGAATGCAACTCTTCTTAACCTTTCTGCATATCTCAAATTCGTTTCAGCAATGAGGACGAGAAAGAGAGGAATTCTTATCATACCACAAGTAGCTCATGCAAGCCGAGAGGTGCAGTTATAATATAAGAGACACCAGGGTGCTCCTTTGCAGCTTCAGCTGTCAAAGAAGGTATATCCTGGAAAGTAACACCTTGTATATCACTTCTGTAAGCTTTCCATGTGCAACAGAGAATCCGTAAAACATAGCTAAAATAAAAGAAGATAGAAAGTTGAACTACCTTGTGCCAATGTCTCCCAGGAAATAGAAAGAATGGGCTGACAATTACACGGGTAACCCCTTGTTGAACACATGAACCGAATGCATCCTTTATTGATGGATCTGCCAGCTCCTGCTTAATTTAATAGAATGAATCATGCATGGGTTCACCTTAGAAACCTGAGGATATCAATGGAAGCTTTGCTAATACAAGCACTAAAACCAAAATCTTACATGCCTTTCCCAATGGCTAAGCCAAATTGAAGACAAATTTTTTTAAATTGAGTTATTTTGAAGCCTGAAATTGTTAAAGACTGAATTCATTCATCTAAGGGATTCATAACCAGGACTCTTTGCCCAATGCATATCGGCGGACCTCTTCCCTTAGTACGGACAAGCATGTGAAGAAATGAATCAAAAGTAGCAAAAATTCGAGCAATCACTAATGAGCATCATGCTGTAGGATCATATTTTCATCAAGAGAAAACTGCAACAGATGAAGAAAACGAACTAAACACAAGCAAAAAAGGAAAACTTAGGCAAATATAAGTCTCTCATCTTCAAATATTAAGTCAAAAGATATGAATGCCAGGTCAATCACGTCGCTATCCTCGACAGATCTTTTCCTTTTCGCCAATACAATTTATTAGAGGACCAAAGTTACAAGAACTGACCACCCACAATGTAAGAATGTTTTATCTTTATCCACAGATTGTGAAGAGACACAGCAATATATTTGCTTCTAAATCCACTCGAAAATAGATAATCTAATAACTCTTCCGTTCTATTGCAAAGAACAAAAAGTTGTCAATAACTAGCAGAATTTACTTCATATGCTCAGTAACTAATGTCAGAAAAGTAAGGTTTTACCATGTGAGCAGGCTCCACAACTGGGTATCCAGTTTTATCTCGAAAGATGGCCACGAACTCATCTGGAAAAGCAGATAAGACACTATTGTGACATTATCAGAGATAAGTAGAGAAACTAACAGACCCGATTGAGAATTTCAAAGAAAGACAGAATCCAAATTTTTCACTCACTAAGCATCAGATTCGACTCTCTACGCCTTGACCCATGGTCGACAATGATGAGACCATCTTTTTCACCAATCCTGAAAGGTTTTGGTCCAAATCCTCCATTTTCAGGCCTCAAGCATGAGCTTATCAAAGCATTTCTACTTCCAAATGGACCTCCCCGTAATCTTAAAGGCCTCGAGACCGCAGCTCCGGGACTCATTCCCGTTTCAATCACTGGATAGCTAATTTTTTTCGTTAAAAGCATCAGAGCTACAGGAAGAGAGAAATAAACAGAAGTACTCGACAATGCTCAGCTTGACTCTATACCTTTTAGCTCGAGCCAAAGATGGGCCGGACGGCGACGTCATCAGCATGGTTGAGCCGCTTCCAAGAACACAATTAGACGACATATGTGCAGATACTGAAGCTAAAATAGCGATGACATGCCTAATAACTCATGCTTCGCACTTTCGATTCTCATCTGCCTCAGTGCTGACATGCCCAACTATTTCCTGCTTTTCAAGAACTGCCCATCTCTTAGAATGTCCTACAAAATAAAAAAGAAAGCCGAGCCATTCCATCACACCTCACGCCTGTGCACATTCGTCGTCTACGCCTCGAATCCGATGATTCGAGCGAAACTCAATCGTAAAGACGGTGAAAAACCCGAAAAGAAAGAGAGAGAGAGAGAGAGAGAGAGAGAGAGAGAGAACGGAACACTTGATTGATTGACGAGGAACGATTGAACAAATCTGCTAAACTCAATGAACCCAGATAAATTCAACTGACCATCGAGCTCACCAAGTGATTGCGCCAAGCAGCGAGAAACCTCATCGGAGCTGGACGAGCTCAGAATCATCCAGCACTCCTGGGTTCAAGGGTCTCTCTCGTAGTTGGTCATCAGCGGTGTGGGCTGAAAATTGAGCACTCAAATTCAAAGTTGGTTAATGCAGATATTGGGCCAAAACATTTGGGCCGTTGGATCGGCCCCATTAGATGTTCAATTTGGTTCTACTTTTTCCCCTTCGCGCTTTATTTCTCTTTCGGACAACTTGGTGGTTGTCCGAACCTTCGGCTCGATGTCCGTGTGCATTTGAGCTAAGGCTTCAAACGGTAAAACGAACATAGACCACGGTGAGATTCGACACTTCAATTCAACATCTTCCTTTAGGGAATGACAAGAACGAAGGTTGATGGCTCAACATGAAGCCAAAATTTATGCTATTCGGCGCTCAATTGTGATGACCGAAAAGTTTATGGTTGGGAAAACTCGGGTGTAAGGAATTAGACTTGATATGGCGATCGGAGATCTAATTTATTTTAGTTGATCAGGTTGTGATTCTAATGAGATTCTATAGCCCCAAGATCATCCACTTTAGTATGTTATGATTAACTTGATTTAAGCCAAACCCAACACACCGTTTTCGCACAAATGTTGGATTGACATATCTAAATCATCACGCATTTGAACTTATTCATGACATGCGATGTGACTTTATTAGTCCCCTTTGCTTCACGTCTAAATAATATAATGATGACTAAGACTTTAGGCGATCCTATGTATCTGTTCCCCCAAGCTCTTATTTTCTAGATGCATTGGATATGAGACAATCGCGTATCGCTAATTCCTCTTAAAACTGATTCAACACATCTGATTCACCACGCATTTGAACAAATTGATTAATTACGACATGATTTTTACCAACCCTCTTGCTTCTCGTCTAAGTAATATAGAGTGACCGCTATCGAGCAAACACTTATCTTGATGGGACTATAGGAAATTCACATGATTGACGAATGTGTTATCGACCCTATTGAACGGATGGAACAGATCTACACAAGTATTTCGACGTGACTAGACTCTAACCAAATAAATCTCTATTAAATTGAAGTTGGTCCGGACCAAATTAAATGGCCGTTGTGATTTGCCTCCATCCGCTCCGATAAGACCTTGTTGCGTGGTAATTTTGCCCCTTCTTTTTTTTTTTTGGTATGAATTAATTTTGCGCCTTCCAAAAGGCCAACAACAGTACTAATTTCAGAGCAACCAACGGGCACGATGAAGGACACGTCGGCACCATCAACGGCCCGTGACCGGAGATTCTTAATTACGCAGACCAAATTAGACGTCCAACTCCAAATTTGTCGTCGGGCTGCTTGGTCGCGTCAAGTGTGTCTTCCCTATGCGAAGATCAAGGGACCCAATTGAAAGCCCGTCTAACTATTTTCAGTGGGCCAGACCCAATTTCCTACCAAAAAGGATATTAACAAATAATGAGAATATCATAGTGAGTTGGTCGTGCCGTTAAAAAATAATAATGATGTCTTCGAGTCCATTGGTTTGAAGAGAAATTATTGTCCGACTTTTCGATGTTTTGACGAGGGAAAGCTAATCGATTTACGTGGACTATAAAAGTAACAAGTTTAAATGGGAAAAACGACTTTCGATTTTGTCAAGAACGTTGACACCAAAAAAATGACAACTACAAATACTGAACATGCAATAATATCGCTACGTCCCGAACAGGCAACGACATCGCTATGTCCCGAGGTTCGGTAAGTTAAAAGTAATGTACCGAACATGCATCAACATCGCTGCATCCCGAAGTTTGGTAAGTCGGAAGCAATATACCAAAAGAATTGCAGAGGCGCCCGAGATTCGGTAAGTAGAGAGCAAGGTAGGTTCAATAACGTTAAGAATAACGTGGAAACTTACCGAAAGAGTCATAAAAGATCAGTAATAAGGAAGCATAGCGACATAACCGAGCATGAAATGGTCAAGTTAGCCATGCCAACAAGGGAGTTACAAGCCACAAGCGAAAGTAATGGGCACGAGCAAATCATGGGAAGTTATTTGAGAGGATTCGAATTTGAATCTATTGTGGAAGTTATAAACCAAAAGGAAGCACTCAAATTTTGGTGGACAAATAATGAAGATCGTCAGTGAAAAGGAAGTCACTGAAAGCGTCAAGATTCAAGATTTGAAAATATGAGAATAACTAACTGAGCAGTTACAAGATGCGAAAGAATAAAAATATGCAGGGAAGATGAGAGAAGAGGGGTGAAAACAGAACACCAACAAAAGAACACTTATCTTATTCGCAGTTTAACCTTCATTGTGCTTTACATTTTCTGCATTTTTTTCATCCCTAGTGGTCTAGTTTGAAAAGAAGGTGAAGGCGCAATGAAAATAGGATGAGACGATCAGTACTTCTTTAGTTGGAGAAGCTATTTTTTTAACTTATCAAATTGGAGGAAAAACAACTTCACAAGTAAAAATTTCTTTCAAGAATAAAAATTTCACCAAACGGATTTCTGCTTTAGAAGTTACATTACCAAACGAATTTCTACTTCCGGAGCATAAATTCACTTTCACAAGTGTTATCATGCACATCCTTGGCCTCCCTCATTGTACATACTGCCATATCAACCACTTGGGGTATTTTTGCACATTTGGACTTCAAAACTTCTGTAATTGGTTATTTGGACAAATGAAATTATCAGGATCTCTCTATAATCGACTATTAACAATATGTCTATTTTTTTTGTCGAAATCAATATATCTATTTAACTCACGAAAGTTTCAAGCAACTCAGCGCTTCTTACTTGTAACTCATAATCTGCCATATAGCATTCGAGTCTACTATAACTAGCCATTCCACCTATCATGCCCTTATTATTAGGGTTAGACGCACAAACATAACTAAGTAAAAAGTAAAGGCGAGAAAGACATTTCTGGACACAAGGTTTATCGTGATTCACTCTTAAATCAGGGATATATCTAGCGAATGATTTCCCTACAATTACCACAGCTCAAATCTTTGTTGCAATTCTCAATTATATGAGAAAATGATTATATATAACAATAATTATTCATGGACATTAGCCAAACTATCAGTAAAATACAGGCTCAAGGAATTCATGGACGATGGGACCGGGAGGTTTCATTTGAAAGCTAGAATATGCTTCTTCTTGCTTGTGGAAGTGATGATAACATTCAAATGGGCACGAACGATGAATCATCGAAAAGAGAAAGTGGATCCACTTGGCAAGAACTTTGAGGCAACAGCAGAACAAAAGCCCCACCTAAATCCGAAAGGGTCCACTACCTTTGAATCTGAATATTATCTTCTTTTGCATCATATTCTTCTTCTCATCAAATTCTCAAGGTGCTCCTACCAAAAAAAAAAAAAAAAGTCCTATACATGTGTATATTGACAGGACATCCACGAAAAACCGTCGAATTTAATCGGCAAGCTCTTTACATTTAAATGGATAGCATTACTAAAAAAAAAGTAATAAATACATGGCAATCATGTCAATTGAGTCCTAAATCTCCTAAATTATCAATTGAGTCCTAAATCTCCTAAATTATCAATTGAGTCCTAAATCTTTTGCATTTGTGTTTCAATCTATACAGTCAATTTTGATCGAAAATTGCCGACATGGACGTCGGCAATCCTACATGGCAAGGCCGGCACTGATGTGGACAATTTTAAATAGTATGTTAATACTCTTTTTTAAAAAAATTAAATTTTTATTTCTTTTCTTTTCTTTTCTTTTTTTCCCTTCTTCCCCTCGTCGGTCGTTGAGGTCGAGCAACTAGCTAAAGGAAGAAAGGAAGAAGGGAAAAGAAAAAAAAAAACAAAGAAAAAAATTCATTAAATAAAAAATTCGAAAAATATTAAAATTTATCCACGTCAGCGCTGGCAGCGCTACGTAGAATGGCGGGCGTCTAATGTCAGCGGTCTTCGGCCAGATGGATTGAATTGGTGCAAATGCGAAGATCTAAGACTGAATTGACACCCCCATTTAAATGTTAATGTGTGCTCGGAGCCATTTTTCCAATCAAACTTACACGTAGTTTAGGTGTACGAAGTACAACTTACGATACGGCGCCGAGTTTAGAAATTTTACTTCTTGCATTTTGAGGGAACACGAATGAACGGTCGTCCGCGACGACCAAAATGACGTTAAACGGATTCGAAAATCGAGAGCTACTTTAAGATTCCAAAGCCCAAAAATCACAGCTATCTCAAGCCTAGAGCATCTTCTCCTACATATCGTACGATGCATCATACGATTACTACCATGGTTTTGTCTAGATGAGCCATTTTTATCCAATTTCAACGAGTAATTAAGATCAAAGCTAACCGCGTTCTAAATCAATAATCGTCCCTTCCCCCCCTCGCGGGGCTCTCGCGGAGATGAGAAAAAGTGCGAGGAAAAAGTCTCCGGCAATGAGCGGCGAGACGTGGGAGGTCGGCCTTCGAGATGCTCGGATTTTCATCTTCTTCTTGGGGAAAATTCGAAGGAAAAGGGAGAAGGATTGAAAAGAGCAGCAACCCAAGAGACCTCTTCAATGTTCGGATGCTTGGCATGAGTTTGGGAATCACAAAGCTAGGGGAGGTCCAATCTGAAAAAGATGGCCAAAAGCGGGGATGGAAGCCCCGGACAACTCGTTCATCTCCTTCAAAGATGTATATTCTTGGGTAGGTTGGAGTGAAGATTTTCCCGAAAAAATTCCTCAAATTGATTGTGATTGTGGCAATTCGGTCATGAACCTTTTTTTTTTTTGGTCAATCGGCTCCTAAATATTTTACAATTATGTCATTCAATCCATTTGACCGGTCGGCGCTGACATGGACATTTTTTTTTAGTAACATTTCAATACTTTTCAATTTTTTATTTTTTTTCCTATCCTTTTTTCTTTTCTTTTTTTTCTTTTTTTGTTAGGGCCAGAGAGGGCTTATAGGCTCTCGCCTAGTGGCTGGCAAAGGTCGTCGGCCCTAACAAAAAGAAAAGAATAAAAAGACTGGGAAAATTATTCAAAAAATAAATAAAAATGACTAAATAATATTAAATATGCGATTAAGAATTGTCTACATCAGCGCCAGCCGACCAAATGAACCGAATCTTCACAATCGCAATAAGTTTATGATTTTTTTTAAGTAATTCTCCGGAAAGTATGATCATGCAAGAACAAAATCCAAAGTACAAGAGGAAAAATATCATCAGATTGCGGGGTTTTGCACGTGGATTTCATTGCCATTTACTCAACGGCTTGTGAACCGTACGGAATTTTCAAAATCTTCGAACTTTACGACACAAATCGATATCTTAGATCTCCTCCGATCTCATGCCGACACGAGAAATTCTCGAATCGAGGATTCATACGACCAAAACGAATGACCGCAGCCTGTTGTCAGGACAAAGGACATCGTATTCGTTTCCTTACTCTTCACGTAAGTAAAGCCCGATCGTCCGAGATATTCGACCCTTGCAATAATAGGTAGAGAAGCCAAAAAAAAAAAAAAAAAAGAGGCCTTTCTATTGGAACTCCATCGAGGAAGAGATTCACAAGAACTTGGAGCGTAGCATGAAATTCTGGGTACCAGGGAATATAAGAGAGGGGGGGGCTGCTGTGCTTTTTAGCAAGTTACACGATCAGATGTTCGTCTTCTTTCTTTCCTTCCTTGCTTTAGGCTTGAACAACTCTTGAAAGAGAACCCTAGAATCCTGCAGAACACCGCCCCCCTCGTAAAGGCACGTGCATCATCCAACGTTATCGTTTCCCTTCGCAACTCTCCGCAGATTCCCTGTCCCCTTCGTTATCACCGGCAAGTGAGAGGGGTATTATATCATATATGTGTGTGCCTTGTAACTTACTAAGCTTCAGCAATTCAAGCTGACAGATAGAAACATGGCGAAAAAAAAAAAAAAAACTCAGTCATTAGGGTTGATCGTCGTAAGAATTTGTCCCGAAATTCGAAGTTGATTAGCAAAAGATGCGAACCAGGCATGCCTTCATCCGCCGTCATCGTCCCATGATCCTATGATCGATTTTCCATATGGACATGTCGAGCGACGTGATAGATTGTGATCGGGTAGAGGGGTTGATTATGGCCCCCCGTTTGTCTTCAATGATCACTTACAATCATACCTAAAGTTGCTCCGCTGTGAATATGGATCATATATATGTTTCTTGACACCTACTTAAAGATGTTTTGCTGCACCGCTGCGCGTTTAGGAGACATTACTTAAACATAATAAAGGTGTTAAATGAATCGTAAATGGATTTATAATTTACTTAGATCCAACCTACTTTTATGACTTTCTCTTCATTCTCTCTCGTCATCACTCGATCTCAAGTTCACTCGCTCCACACTATCTCGATTTGGGTATGAGTCTTCTTTGATTATGTTAAAGATGGTAGTGTTCTAGGAATACGGATTGGATCGAATTCAGTATCAGTTGGATATGGGTCGGATCATGTATATGGTCACTAGATTTGCATTACAATAAATGGGTCATAAATGGGTTAAATTGATATATTTGGATGGGATAATTTATGACCCGAGCCGACCATTCGTTTGCCAGGTCTATGAGACATCTATATATCCATACATTGCTGACTTTGCTTGGTGAAACTATTGTGTTTTTTCAGCATATTTTTGTCGTTCGAGTGTGTAATGCTCGGTATCTTCCCTACACAAGTGCGTCAAACTAATTCCTCAGATTTATATATTTATGAAAGGAAGCTGCTGGCCTCACAGTATCATCAGTTATTTCTGACTACACGATCTTCCAATCGATGTGTACTTTATGCACATAATTGAGATTTGTGTTTTCCCTAACAATACCAAGAAAGCATTTTTTTTCTTCCTGAAATTGCCAACCAAATCAGCCCCACAGCTCTTAAGCTCTCCTATCATTTCATTCCATATGCATACAATGCCCCAAAAGTTACGTGGCAAGAACTTCCAAACTCCTTCAGAGCATACACACAAATTCCCTCCCCCCCCCCCCCCCCCCCCCAACCCCCCAAGCAAAAAAAAAAGTATTTTATTCTCTCGCGAAAAGCGGGGCCATTTGATTCAATGGAAGACGGTCGTCGTCTAGATCAGCGATTAGATTGAGTTGTCATAAATATAAAAAGTTTGTAATTTAATTGACAAAAGAAAATATGACTGAATTGGCATAATATCGATAGATTTATGACTTTTTTGGTAATTTTTCTTTATAACTAAAAATGAAACTTTACCCTAGATCTTCATCAAAGGAGGAGGTTTTAGTCTGGTGCGAAAAGAAAAAGGAAACAGTTCAGCAGCCAACCGTGACATAAGATACAGAAAGACTGAAGTAACAGAAACAGCAACACCAAGTTTATTATGAAACAATAGCAAAAGGGTAAAGGAAGTCCCCAGTACTTGGAAACCATTCTCAAAATGTCATCAATCTGTTCGATGATGGCGGTGGCATTACCGGCAGTAGCTTCAGAACATCCTCGAAATCAGAATTGTCGTCCCATCCCTCAGTCGCCGGTAATAATCGCAACCGTAACAGGCATGGAACGCTAGCCTCCGCCGCCGCCGCCGCATGCGCGTTGAGCAGCTCCCTGTGCAAGCCAAGGACGAGAGAGACGTCGGAGGTCCAGGTTAAGGGAGGCATTTGCAAAGGCAAAGTGAGGGTTTATTTTTTTTTTAAGGGGGAAAGAGGTGAAATCAAGTCATAATGAAAGTTAAAAGACATTTCACTCCAAATAACGAGCAATTCAGACATTTCACACAAGAAGCTGCCATAGGACATTGGAAACTATAGAAATAAAAATGATTTATTTTTAGCAAAAAAAAAAATTAAAAATAGAGAAAAAAAAAAAAGACCGACCTTTATAGATTCTGTGGGAGAAAATCGTAGAAAAATTCCTATTTATCTCCGAACAGAATCAAAGGATATTGGGACCAATCCCACGTTTTCCTTTTCTATTACCAAACATTTCATAATTCTCTAATTCTATATAAACGCCATCTCTTTTGCTTCCCATACCAAAACCTGCACTCCCATTTTTCTTGCTCAAGCACTTCCGTCTCCTTCGTCTTCTACGTTTTCCTCCTCCTCCTCCTTCAAACTCCCATCGATGGCTCCAAGCAAGGCCACCACTGATCTTCCCCCCGTGTCCGACGACGCCTCCGCGCAGAACATCATCGCACTGGACAGCCAGAGCCGGACCTTCTCGGTCAACGGCCAACACCCGTTCCTCACCGACGTCCCCGGCAATGTGGTGGCCACTCCCTCGCCCTACAGCGCCAAGTCGGCGGCGGGTTCTTCTTCCCCGGGGTGCTTCGTGGGGTTCGACGCCGCGGAGGCCGAGAGCCGGCACGTGGCGCCAGTGGGGAGGCTGAGGGACATCCGGTTCATGAGCATATTCCGGTTCAAGGTGTGGTGGACGACTCACTGGGTCGGATCCAAAGGCCGAGATCTCGAGAGCGAGACTCAGCTGGTGATGCTCGAGAGGTCGGGTTCGGGTCGCCCGTACGTGCTGCTGCTCCCGCTCCTGGATGGCCCTTTCCGCGCTTCTCTTCAACCCGGTAAAAATGGTTTTATCCATATACACTTGTCGTCGTCAACGTGCTAAAAAGACATTTGTCTTTTAAACTTCAAAGTTTTTAAAATTTTAAGTTTTACCCTCAACTCTTTACGAAATCCACGTTGGAGGGCTTTTATTTATTATAACTTGTTAAGCATTTCTGTACATAAAGTCCAGAATCGATTCTTTTAATGTTGCATGAAACAGCCTGGCTTATATCTCGACTTTAAGTAGGGTATGCATGAACCCCCAATCAATTGTGGTGCACCTACGTATTTAGAAGCTAAGTAGTAAGTTCACCATATAAATATAGTGGACTTACTAAAGAAATCATCAAGAAAGGTCAGTAGGCGTAAGTCAAATCAACCCAAGAATTGCAAATTGATATGGACACTTCGCAGGGTTCTAAGGGACTTAATTATGGAAATTGTGCTGGTAATCAATCTCAAGTGTGAACAGTAGTAGCATATCATGCTACGGTCCACACAAAAGATTGGTGCTTCCATGCACGTATTCTCTCCCTGAATTATGGGTGATCTCACGATTTTTCTGCGTTAGGTGACGACGATTACATTGATATTTGTGTCGAGAGCGGCTCGACCAAAGTTGCCGCAAGCAAGTTCCGGGCCGTTCTCTACATGCATGCCGGTGAGGACCCGTTCGCCCTGGTCAAGGACGCCATCAAGGTGGCCCGGGCTCACCTGGGCACCTTCAAGCTCCTCGAGGAGAAGACCCCTCCGGGCTTGGTCGACAAGTTCGGGTGGTGCACGTGGGACGCATTCTACCTCACCGTGCACCCTCAGGGCATATGGGACGGTGTCGCAGGCCTCGTTGAGGGTGGGTGCCCGCCCGGGCTCGTCCTGATCGACGACGGGTGGCAGTCCATTGGCCACGACGCGGACCCGATCACAAAGGAAGGCATGAACCAGACCGTGGCCGGCGAGCAGATGCCCTGCAGGCTCCTGAAGTTCCAAGAGAACTACAAGTTCAGGGACTACATGAGCCCGAAGGCAAGGCGCGATGGACCCAAGGGAATGGGGGCCTTCGTTAAGGACCTTAAGGAGGAATTTGGGACCGTGGAGTACGTTTACGTGTGGCACGCGTTCTGCGGATATTGGGGCGGGATCAGGCCGGAGGTGCCGGGCCTGCCGGAATCCACCGTGATCAGGCCCCAGTTGTCGCCTGGGCTCAAGATGACGATGGAGGACCTGGCCGTGGACAAGATTGTGAGCACCGGGGTGGGGCTGGTCCCGCCGGAGCAGGCGATTCAGATGTACGAGGGGCTTCACTCGCACTTGGCGTCCGCGGGCATTGATGGCGTCAAGGTGGATGTCATTCACGTGAGTATTCACCTAGACAACTTCTCTCATCGGATTTGTTTCCTTTAGTTAATAATAGATCATCTGATGTTGTTTCATGCGACCATGTGCCTGTATCAGTTGCTGGAAATGGTGTGCGAAGATTATGGTGGGAGGGTAGAGCTTGCCAAGGCATACTTCAAAGCCCTAACAACTTCTGTTAGGAAACATTTCAACGGAAATGGTGTGATTGCTAGCATGGAGCACTGCAACGATTTTATGTTCCTCGGCACCGAAGCTGTTACCCTCGGCCGTGTCGGTATGTCAAGAGTCGCGCATCCGTCTCCTAAGCCAATTATATGTTGATTTTGTTCTTTTTTCTAGTCCTCTGAGTAAGTGCGATTGATACTCCGATGACCCTTGCTTCGATTCACTGTTTCTCCGTTTCTGATGTTCGATATAGGTGATGATTTCTGGTGCATCGATCCATCGGGGGATCCGAACGGCACATTTTGGCTCCAAGGGTGTCACATGGTGCATTGCGCGTACAACAGCCTGTGGATGGGCAACTTCATCCACCCGGATTGGGACATGTTCCAGTCGACGCACCCCTGCGCCGAGTTCCACGCTGCTTCTCGAGCCATCTCCGGTGGCCCTATCTACGTGAGCGACTCCGTCGGGAAGCACAACTTCCAGCTGCTCAAGACCCTTGTGTTGCCTGACGGGTCCATCCTGAGATGTGAATACTATGCCCTCCCGACTCGGGATTGCCTTTTCGAAGATCCTCTTCATGATGGCAAGACCATGCTCAAAATATGGAACCTTAACAAGGCAAGATTACGATGATCATCAGTTAACTGTTAAAGATTCACAAGCTTTAGCTTCTAACTCGCAGGATAAATTGCAGCAATTCCAATTATGCCGGTACTATCGGCTCGGTTTCGTTTGTAATCTTTGTGACGATCTCACATGAAGCTTTCTTCCGCTTTCCTTTTCCAACAGTACACTGGTGTCGTCGGAGCATTCAACTGCCAAGGAGGAGGATGGTGTCGCGAATCAAGACGGAACCAATGCTTCTCCCAGTTCTCACAAACGGTGACCTCCAAGACCAACCCCGGGGACATTGAATGGAACAGTGGCAAGAGCCCTATACCCATTGAAGGAGCACAAGGATTTGCCATGTACATGTTCAAGTCCAAGAAGCTGTCTCTCTCAAAGCCCTCTGAAGACATGGAGATCTCACTGGAGCCGTTCAACTTCGAGCTCATAACCGTCTCGCCGGTCACTGTCTTGACCGGGAAACCGGTGCAGTTTGCTGCCATCGGCTTAGCCAACATGCTCAACACCGGCGGAGCTATTCAGTCCTTGTCCTTTAAGGGCGATTCAGTCGAAGTCGGGGTGAGAGGAGCTGGGGAAATGAGGGTTTACGCCTCCGTTGAGCCAATAGCTTGCAAAATTGACGGGGGCGACGTCCCCTTCGAATACGAGGAGAACATGGTCATCGTTCAAGTTCCATGGACAGGTTCTGGAGAACCGTCCAAGGTTGAGTACTTGTTCTAGAGCTGTAATGACAGAATGTGACTGTCTTTATCCTTGTTATATGTCGAGGAGGATAATGGCTAGGGTGAACAATGTAAGCCCAATTAAGTCTTACGAAGTACAATATCAGATGACAGCAATTTCCTTTTTCGGTAATTTCTAAGTCTTTTCTTTTTTGGTGTGATTATGCCACAAAGCTTTAAACCTTCTATACTCTCTTTCTCACAAGGTCGGTAAAAAAAAAAAAAAACTTTCCCTAAACCATCAAACAAATAAAATTTATATGAAAACTTTTTTCTTTAATGATATTTTCTGTGAAACAAATAGTCCGATTCATTTGTGATGACTGAACATCACGATATAAAATTTACCATGCATTTCTATGTTTCAATCGGTCACGGGCCCTCGCAAAATTATAATAATCTCATATCTTGTCTATGACTACATTTTCTATTTGAGCTCCATTTGTTATATGAAAAATGAATATATTTTAAGGGAACTTATTTCGAAGGAAAATGAATTCATTCTCCATTTTTTGTTATATTTTGCAAATGACATGGACTTTTATCAAGGGACTCGAGCTCAGTCGTAGGAGACTGTTGCACGTACGCTTGGATCCTAGGCACGGCTGCTTCGAACTCTGGGCATGTCTCCAAAATGGGAGCCGGCCGGGTACTCGAGCTCAACATTGGGAGGGAAAAGCGTCGTGTTCGCCAACCCGACCCGGCCAACCCGGCCTTGAGGGACCCAAGCTCAAATGCCGTGGCCTAGTTATATTTTGCAAAATGATTTTTATTTTTGAAAAGAGAAAGTCATTCACGTGAATTAAATCCTAGATTTTCCATTCACTTATTCAAATGCTGATAGTAAATTTTTCGGGAGTCCCCAGGAGTTGTCCGGCACCCAATGGGCGACGGGGTTTGGATTTGGCGATTGCTAGATGGTAACCAAGCAATTTAACCCGCATTACAGAACAAACTCTCTGAAATTATTACAGTACGGCGACAAAATTGCCACGCGCCTGACCCACAAATGCCCAGACAGCAACATGGCTTCAGGCTTCAAATAATTGTGTTAATAGAAGAACCATTCTCGGACGTATGTTCCCTTAGGGAAAAGCACCTACTTCATCTAAGCCGGCCCCTATATGCCATTCCAACAGACAAATTCTACTCGAGAAATCAACCCAGACTAGCATCCATGTGGGAAAAAGGATACCCGAGCGTTAAACGGTCATTTGATCGTGTCAAGATCCACGATAAGAATCCGACATATTTAAAAAGATGCTAAGCAAACAGCTTTACAAGACCGGGAATGATAAGTCTGAACAGTTAAAGCAAAAGAAACAATTTGAATTACACTAAGTATGCACAAGAGATATGGAAACAAGGTCATAGATAAGAGCTCCGCAAGCAAGAATAACAATTCAAAATAGAGCCGTCACTCACGAGCACGACAGAAAAGTAAAGGGAGAAGGGAGCATGAACAAAGACACGGATTCACGGTACGAAGAAACCTGATCTCCAAGAAAATGGCTCCTTTAGGTGAAGTCGCCAAGGAACGATGCAACTGACAACTGTATAGAAATGAGCATCTGCTGTACCAAATTACCGACCGAACCAACCTCTAGGGGGCTGGACATCTGAATCATTCATTAACTTGTCTAGCACTATGTTCAAATCCACGGGCTGTCCATTCTCCGTCAACCTCCGAACAGTAGCCCTAACATGGTCTCTTGGGAAACCCATGGTAGTCACTTTGTCAACCACGTCATCTATAGGAACCCTGTTTCCAGTTCCACTGGAACCTGAGTTGCCACTAACTGCAGATGCAGTGGGTAGAGCTTGAGGAAGTACCCGAGCAGTTGGAAGCTGTGGATAACCAATTCCACCACTCTGCGTATGTTGCTGAGATTTCATAGGGGAGCTACTACCATACTGAGGAGCTCCACCATACTGCATATCACCAGGCCCAGATGGATGGCTGTATGGAGCAGAAAACCCTGAACTAGACCTGCTGGGTGGTGGCTCAAACGTCTGTGGGGCAGCCCCATAAAACTGTTGGGGCGGAGGAGGTCCACTAGGTGCCTGAGCAGGGGGCTGACGGAGGCTCGGTGGGTAGGTCTGAGATGGAATGTATGGCATCTCTTCAGGATGGTGGGCCAACGGTGGTTGAGGAGGATTTACTGGTGCCATGCTTGAGTGCTGTGGCGGAGGAGGTGGTGGCTGCGAAAACTGAGGTTGATGAACTGTTTGGTATTGGTGATGAGGAGGAGGACCTGCTTGAGGTGGAGGTGGCTGCTGGGAGGAAGGAAGTTGGAACTGCTGATTTGAAGCTTCTGAGGCATGAGCCGGAGCAGGAAAATAAGGATCTCGTTGAGGAACAGGAGGAATCTGTGTCTGAGGAAACTGATTTGGAAGCTGAACTGGAGGTGGTAGATTTTGTTGAGGAGGTGGTACATTATGTTGAGGAGGTGGTGGTGGAGGAGCATTAGGGGGGGGCAAAGCAGGCAAAGGTTGTGGAAAACTAGCCGGAGAAGTCTGCTGAAGTGATTGCAGAGGAATGGATGGCATTGGCCGTTGGGAATCCACATGTGAAGCCTTCTGATTATCCTGTTGCTGATCTGCCTTGGATACTTGCAGTTTTGCAAGCTGAAACTGAGCCTCCATTATTTCTTGTTTGTCTCTTAACACCTGTACCCCTCCTTGCACCTGCATAGAATGGACAGCCATAAGCAAGGAAATTGGAATGTCCTCAAATTAAGTAGACAAAAAATAACTCATCTACTTTGCCAGCAATCAAGCCATCTCATAATGTAATGTCCAAGTTCTTTGTGGATTTCCCGTTGGAATTCATTATATGTAACACAGACCAAGACGGACAAGGAAGCAAATATGGAAACTTACATCTCTGAGAATATTCTCCAACTGTCTCATTTTCCCATCTGTAGTCCCGTAATTGTTTCCTACTGATACCTTCAAGTCATCAACAGAATTCTCGAGGTTGCGAGTTCTGCTCTCCAGCTGAGTCAATCGTGCACTAACACCTTCCAATGCATGCAGCAAGCTATCAGCATGCTTCTTCATCGTTCGATCTATCTCAGACACCATTGATGCATCAAAGGCATGCTGATCCTTCTCAGTAAAGACTTTTGCAGGTTCAAAGGAGTCCAGTGAACTGTAGTTCTGTGAAAAAAAAAACATTTGGGGTTCCTCTACATAAATGAGCCAGTAACTTCTAAGGAATAATCTGAAATACAACCATAACATGCTATTCAATTACTCATCGTGGAAATGTCAATCAACAAATGCGGGATATGTCAACAATATACAAACAGGATTCAGATAAAGCCAGAACAGAGCTACACCCCTGAAACGTGAATAATGTAATCACCTTCTTTCTCCTTTTCCCCCCCTACAAGCATTCGTGCCACTCTTACTGCCTTTTTCTTCTGAACTTCATACAAGAGACCTTGTCCAAAATCCCAAGAGACTCCTCCCATATAATCCCCACATTTATTTTTGTCATTCTGTACTTTCTCCTACACTGTACTAAACAAAATCCTCAGAAGTATCTAACTTAAAAATCCTCAAAGCAACTGGAATCTATAGCCATGCCCACAGCCACTGTGCAAGATGCTCCAACAAAGTCACACTTGACTCTCAAGAGACGAGAATTGCATTAATGCTCTCTCCATAGGACAATTTCTCTCTCCATGCAATTTTGAAGAACATGGGCTTTCACAATGGCTAGCGATTTATACTCGGATAGTAATTTTCCTTCTCTCCTCAAATGTTTTATCAAAATTCTTCTTATATCAGATCGAATTACTTGCCTTATGTAGGCTTCAAGTTTCCTAATTTGTTCTAGTGACCACTATAACTAAACCATCAAGGCCCATGGAGCATACCATTGGGACTCCTAGTAGGACCCCGCAAACATAATACAAATGGACTCTAGTGCCTGCAAACTTCTACTACCTCATTCACCGTGAAGTACAAACTCCATACTAATCATAGCCTCACACAGGAAAGAAAGCAGTTCAACCAGTCCAAACACCCAAGTCAAAGAACCACAAGAGTCTCTCTAAATGTAAATATATATATATATATATCAATCACTTAAGGCAACAGCAACATGATCATTCAACGAAACTCGATACACTCAATCACACGGGAAAAGACCTATCTGAATCCCATCCACACGGAAGCAAAACTGAATTCGAGCATTATAGGAGAACAGATCATTACTCGGACAGGCGCGGCGTTCGCGTTGGACTTGGAATCGATGGAGCCCCACGCCCTAGCCGATCCACCGTCAAAGCTAAGCGCCGGCGAATTGGAGACAACGATGGGGCGAATCGGCTGGAAGTCGTAGCTCGGCATGATCTCCTCCCTCTTCACGCCATCGTCGTCGTCGTCCTCCTCCGTGCTGCCGTTCCTGCCGCCGTGAACGGCCGCATGGTCCCGCTCCTCCTCGGGATAACTGTGGTGTTGGTGGCGGTGCTCGGTGGCGAGATCGATGAAGTCCTTGCTCTGCGCCGACCCTTGCGACGCGAGATCCATGATCTGCTTGTCCATGAATTGCGACGTGTTCATCGAGAGTCTCCGCGCTTCGACTTCGGATTCGAAATTCCGCGGAGACAGGGAGAGGGGGGGGAGAATTGGAGGTTCGAAGGGAGTGGTTTTATGGAGGGTGGGTCGGGTACCCTTTTTTTGGAGCTTTTGCGAGTGGTGTGAGGTCAAGGAGGAGCTGATGAAGAAGACGACACGTCTGGGTTTCTTCAGTCCTTCCCCCCCCCCCCCCCCACCCCCCCCCCCCCCTTGAGTAAAGTGGATGAGATGTCGTTTCGACAACTGCGTGGTCGTGGGCTACGTAAGACTTTGTTTCTGGGCTTACAGGGCTTGTTTTGGGCCCCTTAAAAAGGCCCATAGTCCAAAAAGAAAAACCCAGAACTTGTGCTTAATGACAAAAACGACCCGCTTTTTCAAAACGGAGGAGAATAAAAGCCTTCAACACAATCTGAAGCACCAAGTTGTCGTCACCTCTCAAAGTTCTGCTCTCAGAGAAACTTTCCCAGGCACTGTCGGTTCGTCACTGCGTCTCCTCCCGTGTTCAAGTTCTCTCTCTCCCTCGCGGCGCGCGCGCGAGAACCCGGAGCAGCGCAGAAGAACGGAATCAATGGCGATGGCCTCGATCACCGCGCTTGACGACGACACAGTCCGCAGTATGTCGATCGGAGCTGTTTTCTCCGACTTCGTGAGTTTCAATACTTTCTCCTCAATTTCTTCCGCTGAATGCGATGGCTTGAAAGCATATTTCAGCTTCATGAGAGAGAGAAAAGAGAGAGAGAGAGTGTGTGTGTGTGTGTGGTTGAGCGCCGACTCCGAGTGCCTAATATGGGTGGATTTTGATTAGGGTCTTGATTGCCGCTAATTACACTTAAGAGTGTGGTGTGTGATTGTGAGCGTCTTTTGTTGTTGGTTTGTGCTCTCTTTCTTGTGGATCAGTGGTGCTGAGTAGTTGGTTGTCGGAGGAAAAATCGACTGCTGGATATTCTTAGATGTTGTGAAGATCATGTTAATGATTCTCTATCTTTTCCATGAGCGCTCATTTGGATTCACATCTTGATTATTTTCATCAATATATGTTTTCTGTAGCTTTTCAAATTGGTCTTTTGGTTTTTTTCCTTCACATACGCCGCCTTGGCAGCGAAAAAGAGTTCTTTAACATGGCCTATTGAGAAACTTTCATTGCCGAGTGATATACCATGTCCCCGCAATGAAGTAACTTCTTATGGGTGGTTTCTGCAAATTTTCCTTGTAAAGGTTTGTTAGTTCCTTGATGCGGCATGAGCTTGATCTGATTGTTATCCCTCGCAGGGTGGGAAAATAAATTCGCTTGATTTTCACCGTAAGGATGATCTTTTGGTCACAGCCAGCGAGGATGATTCAGTGAGATTGTATGATATTGCAAATGCCAGGTGAGATTGCTATTCTAAGCCAGAGGCTTTTTTTTCGCATTTTGATGCCTGAAAGCATATTTGGAAGATATTATTATAGTTCACATCCCTAGCAAACTTCCTTGACATGTACTCTATTCAACGGTGGAACTTGAGGTGTTCTCTCTGTAAGATTTCTTCAGTAAAACAGCTTTTTCATTGGTGAGCTGCAGGTTGCTCAAGACCACCAATCACAATAAACATGGCACTGATCGCGTGTGCTTTACACATCATCCAAACTCCGTCATATGCTCTTCAATCCACAACTTAGATAGTGGAGGTTTGTTTTTGCCATGAAATTGGCAGTATGCTATCTGTTTTAAACAGTTATTTTCAGGAACGATGGTAACTATTTCTTTTCTCTTTTGTCTTTTTTTAATGTTCAGAGTCCTTAAGATATCTATCAATGTACGATAACCGATGCCTCCGCTACTTTAAGGGACACAAACAGAGGTTTGAGCTCTATAACTTCATTATTAGCAGAAAGAATGAGCTGATCTAGTGTTGTGGTGGCTACTAGCCTGCTATTGTATTCCATGTTCCTATTTTGGGTAGTTAAGCATGACGTTGTTTTGTCCATCTAGTACTTTTGATACTCGCTATTTTTTCCCTATGCCATATATCTTGATCTTTTTCTTCATATCTTGCTTTGACGGTTTATCTTTCGTTTCTGCTGTAGAGTTGTTTCCCTGTGTATGTCTCCAATCAATGATAGCTTCATGTCAGGCTCTCTCGATCACAGCGTGAGAATGTGGGATCTCCGTGTGAATGGTTGCCAGGTTGGTTGCTACTTTCAGAAAGGCAAAAAAAATCAATGGCTAAAGTAGAGTCGTTCACATAAGTGGAGTTAGTGGAATCAAGTTTGGTGAGTAGCATCGATCAGAAAGAGTCATTACTAGATTGTCTTAGCTTTAACGCAAATCCTTGGGATTATAAGAATACCTCAGGAGTCCTGACTAGCTCATGGAGATTTATCAGTGTTTGCTTTTACCTGTTATTCAAATGTTTCCACTTTCCAGATGTCTTTTCCATGCAAATGATACTCTGAAATATTGAATGTAGACGTAGAGATTAAGGTATTTTTATTTTCAAACCAAATGGCTTGACATCTTGTTAAATGAATTGAACTTGGGGATCATAAGTCTGTATTTTTTAACATGTGTTATTCAAATGAAACTGTGGACACGAATAATATTAAGATGCAATTATATCCATACTAATTTGTATCCTTCCGCAATCCTCTTTTGGCATGTGTCTAGTATAACCACATCACAACCAATAATTTATTACTTTTCACCCTTTTATTTCTCTTTTTTAGTCCTCCTCAATTAAATTCTTCGTGTGCAGGAATTCTAGTACATATATAATGCATTGTGAATTACATCCTATTATACTAGATAAGCCCCAACAGTATATTCTATTAAAAAATTGCAAGATCTTTAAATGGTGCCTCTAGTTGCATCCCTACATGGCGTGGGGTAGGGGTATGTTGGGGGTGGAGACACATAGTTAGAAAGATAAATGTCTTACATTATGCTACTATTAAGATCACTTTTAACTCTCTAGTTGGAATAGCGTGTCATGTCAATATTGAACTTAAGGTACTATTGACTAAACCCTAGCATCGTATGGATTGAAAAAAAAAATGACCATGAAATATACTAAAAGTAATGCACAAAATCTGCAATACGGTCCTCCTTGCCCTTTATAGTTGCAGACTATGATGATGCTTACCTTTGTAGTCTCCAGGGAATTCTGCGTCTGCGTGGCAGACCTACCGTTGCATATGACCAGCAGGGCCTTGTCTTTGCTGTAGCCATGGAAGGGGGTGCTATCAAATTGTTTGATTCACGCTCTTACGACAAGGTTTTAATATTTTGGAATGAATTATTACTTCTTAATAGTTTTTTCGGGTTCAGAGTATTGATCGAATAGTTCTATCGAATCTTTTCCATCTTGTAGGGCCCCTTTGACGCCTTTTTAGTTGGTGGAGATACATCTGAGGTCTGTGATATCAAGTTCAGCAATGATGGAAAATCAGTCCTATTATCAACCACAAACAACAACATCTATGTTCTTGATGCATATGCAGGAGATAAGGTTGTCTTCTTCATAAATCATCCTTGTTTTGGAGTTTTGCCCATGTTTTGGTTTATTGCAGTTGTCATGCATCTGTCGACTCTTTTTACAATCAGTGTGATAGAGGTTGGTCCTCTTTTCTGAGTTTTCACCTTTCCTGTAAATACTTATCTGCCAATGTGCACGTCTTGTAGCAATGTGGGTTCAATTTAGAACCCTCTCCAAGTACACCGATAGAGGCAAGTTTTACCCCAGATGGCCAGTACGTTGTATCAGGTATCCTTTCAAACTTTTGAAATCATGGAGATGTTGAAACCATCTGTCATTCTGCAGAACTTAAAAGTAGACTATCCAATTACTTGTCACTATGTTATTGTAGAAATTTCAAGATGAGGAACTCATTTTGATACACATGAACCAATAAGAATAAAACCCGTTCTCTTCAAACCCATGCTAATATCACTTTACTTTTATACAAGGCTCGGGAGATGGAACTTTGCATGCATGGAATATCAGCAGGCGAAATGAGGTATATTCTTTTGTTCAGTGTGACTAGTGATTCAATGCTCTCTTCTCTCTTAAAAGAGCATTTGGTGGCACTAGTAAAGCACACAAATGGCTAAATTTGAGTTTCATAGCTGAAGAAACTTGGACTGCTTAGGACAATGACATTTTGCAGAGCATGCCTATCTTGAGTGACCTTTATGGCATTTCTTAACAGCCATTATCAATTTATCATGTCTTCATCATAGAGAAGTGTTGAAATTTCTTCTTGAAATAGTACTTCTGGTTCTAGCATTGCATAACAAAAGAGGACATAGCAAAACATGCGTTCACTCCATCTCATCAAGACTGAAGTGGGATAAGTCAGTAAACACTCCCTCAAAAAAGTGCCATGATAAGCAATTATTTCGCCATTATATATACTAATGATAGTGAAATCTCTCCCGTCGATGATGGTACAATTAGCGAATCCGGTGCAAAATGCAATAGTTCTGTCTTAGAATAAGGCTGACACTTGCGGCTTGATACACCAGGTAGCATGTTGGAATAGCCATATCGGTGTCGCGGCATGCTTGAAATGGGCTCCTCGCCGGGTCATGTTTGTAGCGGCATCTTCTGTCCTCACTTTCTGGATTCCAAATTCCGAGCCCGAGCTCGCTTCTGCCAAAGGCGAGGCCGGAGTTCCACCAGAACAAGTGTCACTGTGAAGCCTCCATCTACAGCTCTAGCTTAGACCGTACCATGAGCTTCTTTAAGCGAGCGATAGATTTGAGAATATGTTGTAATTCTTCTCATGTGCCTGGCATAAATTTTGCAGTTATTACTAGATTAAGATAGTTCCATGCTCCACAGAAAAAATCGACATCCCTCCCCTCCTGTACTTTTAAAGTTGCAATTTTCAAAAGCTTTTCTTTTCTTTCTTGTTGGTTTTAATTACCTGGATCTCTCCCAGACAAAGCGAGAATCCATGGGTATGGGGTTTTCCCCAGAGGTCATCCAGTTTTCAACGTTAATATCCTCACACCAAGAAGAAACAGTTAGAACCCGTGCAATTCCATGTTTATTTGTTGACTTTGAAATGATTCTCTGCTCCACTAGAACAAGGTCGGAGCAAATTACTTGACTTTTACTGGTGCAAGACCTGTTTATATGTTCAGTCACACATCATAGCGATCTGATTAAGGTCCCCGATTTGTCTCCCCGACCTTGGGACAGACTCGTCGCGAAGCGCAGGCAGGCTCTCCGCTGTTATCAAGTTCTCGGTGAAGTACACTCTCTCTCTCTCTCTCTCTCTCTCTCTCTCTCTCTCTCTCTTCCAATTCCATTACAACATTAACTTTTCCAAACGACAACATACTCAGAACCGAACCTACGTTAGCACATAAATGAAAAAATTTAGAAAGTAAGACCCCCCACGACGACAAAGGAGCAAACAACCACCGATGTGTCGCTCGATACCTGCGCTCACGAGCCACCTCACTCGTTTTGCTTTGGCCTCTGCCTCCCTTGGGTGTGTCGGTTCCCGAGCTGAAACTTGTTCCTCATGCACGCCCTCTCCTCTCCTACGTGTCCATCTCCCTCCCCCTCTCTCTCCCCTATAAAAATCATCACACCTTCGCCTCCAACTTTAACTCTCTCTCTCTCTCTCTCTCTCTCTTAAAATCTCTCTCTCTATCTCACTTTGCGTCAACCAGCTTCGTCCAGCAACCGCCCATGGGGGACCGAGACCGTCCCCACCAGATCCAAGTCCACCCGCAGCACCGCTTCAACGGCGGCCCAGGGGGCAAGGGCATCATGCCCGAAAAGGGCCCGTCCGCGGGCAAGGTCCTCGCGGTCATGGCGATGCTCCCAGCGGGTGGGATCCTCCTCGGCCTCGCCGGGATCACCTTCGTCGGGACCCTCATTGGGCTCTGCCTGGCGACCCCGGTGTTCATCCTCTTCAGCCCCGTGCTCGTGCCGGCCGCGCTGGTGGTCGGGCTCGCCGTGGCGGGATTCCTCACGTCGGGGGCGTTCGGGCTGACGGCGCTGTCGTCGCTCTCCCGGGTGGCGAACTACATACGGCAGGCGATGGGGACGTCGCCGGAGCAGATGGCGGAGCATGCGAAGCGGCGGCTCGCGGACACCGCGGGTTACATGGGACAGAAGACGAAGGAGGCGGGCCAGCAGGTGCAGAGCAAGGCCCAAGAAGCCGGAGGCGGCGGGGGCGCCGCTGGCGGAGGGAGGACTTAAAAAGAAAACGAGGGGTCGATTAAGAGTTGGGACGAGGAAGCGAGGGAGCGACTAGCTAGCGAGCGTGCGTGATTGGGGCGGGGGTTTTAACGAGGGATCGGATCATATTAGGAGGATGTTCAGGGGATGCATGTGAAGGGTTGGGACTCTGAAATCAAGAAGCGGGGAAGAGAATAAAGGAACTTCTTTTTTGTTTTTTTTTTTCATTTTGGGAATTTGCATGCAGGGTTTTATATTTTGTTGGAACTTGTAGTTGTTTAACCATGTCATGTCTTTTAATGAATGTTTGTCGTCGTTAGTTGTCAGTTGGTCTTCGGTTACTCTTGATGTTTTTTTTTTTTATCGCATGTACTTGTCCTTTGCTCTCGTTGTGGTTATGTATGAAATTACCTGATCTTAAACCTCGCGGCTAATTAAAGGGATTTGGCATTTGTAACGGCGAGCCTAATCAAAAGAAGGAACCAGAAAAGATCACTCTCATTTATATGGTCAAGCTTTTTTCACGTGGCACGATGAATTTTTTTTTTTTTTGGTTTTCCCCATTTTGTTGTGTTTCAGCAAGTGGCGCTCCAGAAAAGGGCATATCATATGATCGAGCTCCTCGTCAATTGATGCGCCGTTGCCGTTTGTTGGGTAACGGCAGCGTGTTTTGAATTTCCGGATGTATCGGGTCGAAGTCACGGATCATAGATGAGCATTTGGATTGGAGTCGGGTCTACTTTAGCGGTCCGATTGAGGTGGCTTACCATTGTATGAAAGTGGACTTGATCCTTCAAAAATTTAAAGATTTGAAAATTTCACATTGTCTTTGCCAATCCACTTTATATGTGATGGTTATTTTGGTTAACAAAACAATTTGCCACGGTCTTATGCAGTGTATAAAATCTTGAATGAGACATGCCTTCAAAAAAAAAAATTAGAGAATTTCAACATTAGGACACGTATATTTCACGGTAACATTCAGAAACAGGGTTCCATTTTAGATAGAACGAACTTTAGACCTTCTCCCTTTTTTTTTTAACACTCGAACGATGGCAAAGCAGTACAAAGAGGATAGGCTGGCCGAGGAAGGGATTGAGCTTGAACACGAAGACGAAGACGAAGAACCTACTTTTACTTTCCAATGCAGTGGAACGCTTGGAGCTGGATGGGATGGATGGGCTTACCAGGAAGGCCTGAAGGCCCATCGGGCTAGGACGGTTTTTTCATTTTTTTTTTTTTTAAGTTACAAGATTTGCTTAAAATCTAATACTAGGACGCACGTTCTAACGTGTCGCATTTGCTGACCGCGTGCCTGGGGCTGGGCGTGTCCGACCGTGTTCGTGCTCCACAGGTTTCCTTACGTCTTAGTCTTAGTAGAGGTGGTAAATGGGTCGGCTCGGGTTTTGGTCATTAAATATGGGTCAGATGGGTCGAACCATATTCGACCCGACCCAAACCCGACCCGACCCGCAACTGACCCATGCCCGACCCAACCCATTTTGACCCATATTATCAAAACACAATAATTTTTAAAAAAAAATAATATTACTAAATAGTTCCCGATCTTGGTCCCGGTCACGGCCCCGACCCCGGCCCCAGTCCCAGTCCCGGTCACGGCCCCGGCCCCGGTCCCGGTCCCGACCCCGGACACGGCCCAGGGACCCCGGCCCTGGCACTCTGCCCCGACCCAGGCCCCGGTCCCGGTCACGGCCCCGGCCTCGGGACCCGGCCCCCGACCCCCAGCCCCTCCTCCCCGCCCCCTGCCCCGGCCTTGGGACCCGGCCCCTGCCCTAGGACCCGGCCCCCGGACCCGTACCCAACCCCGGTCCCGGTCCCGGTCCCGGTCACGGACCCGGCCTCGGGACCCGGCCCCGGACCCAGCCCCTGCCCTAGGACCCGGCCTCGACCCCGGACCCGGACTCGGACCCGTACCCGGCCCCCGGACCCTTACCCGACCCCGGTCCCGGTCACGGCCCCGACCTCGGGACCCGGCCCCGGACCCGGCCCCTGCCTTAGGACCCGGCCTCGGCCACGGACCCGGCCTCGGCCACGGACCCGAACCCCGACCCGTACCCAGCCCCGGGACCCGGCCTCGGCCCCAGGCCCCGAACCCGGACCCGGGACCCGGCCGCGGCCCTGGGACCCGGCCGCGGCCTCGGGACCCGGCCCCCGGCCCCGGCCCTGGGACCCGGCCCAGGACCCTGACCCAGCCCCGGACTCGGCCCCGGGATCCAGCACCGGGACCCGGTTCCGGCCCCGTCCCCCGGCCCCGGCCTCGGCCCCCGTCCCCGAACCCAGACCCGGGACCCGAACCCGGGGCCGGACCCGGGACCCGGCCCCGGCCCCTGGACCCGGCCCCGGTCCCCGACCCCGGGACCCGGCCGCGATCACGGCCCCGGCACCCGGTCCTGGGACCCGCCCTGGCCCTTAAACCCGACCTCTGGACCACGTCCCGGGACCGTGTCCCGGTCCCGAGACCATTTGTAACTTGTGGAAGGATGTTGTCCTTATGAGTCGAAAGTGGGTCAATATAGGTCGAAAGTGGATCAATGTGGGTCGAAAATTGATTTAAGTGTGACCCATTATTAACCCATTTTTAATGAACCTTTTAAAAGTTAATAACTCATATTTTACAAATATGGGTCAAATATGGGTTTGTGAGCCATATTGCCACCTCTACATCTTACAAAGAAAAGAAGACACGGTCAAAGAATTTTCGAAATCGCTGATATGGAGGCGATCATGTTACATGAATATGGATAAATTTCTATATTTTTTCTTTTTTCTTTTCTTTTATTTTTCGAAGGTGGGCCGACGAGAGCCTCGAGCCCCTTGCTCGTGGCCAATGAGGGCGTTGCCGAGAAAGAAAGAAAAGACAAAGAGAAAAAGAAATGAAAATAACTTGAAAATTTCAGAAAAAAATATATATATTAAATACTTGTAATATTTGTCCGCGTTAACGTCAGCCATGCCTGCCCTATAGGCCAGCCGGTGTCTTTCGGGTCAAAATTAGCCGGTAGCGACCACGCGTGTCAGGGCATACCGAGACATCCGTATATCCCAACAAATGCACGAAATATCATTGGGGTCTGTTCATTGGGCCGAACGTCCAATCCATCAATCAGTCAGCGATCGGGCCGTGGGCCCACTTGATCCGTGCTCGGTTGGAAAAATGGCCCATGACTAGACGCATTGACAGCCCCTACCTGTCGACGACGATGACGACGACGTGACCTCGGACACACTCTGTCTGTCCCGATTTGATTCCAACTTTGGTTTTGGCCCTCACATCGTCATCTCGTCACCCACTCTTTTTCATCTCTTTTCCGCCGCTTTTGGGCTGATGATGACCCCGCGCATTGTTCTTACGCACGCTTGGATTTGAACTAAATAGAAATAGAGCGCGACCGCCAAAGGCCTTTCGACTAGGTCTCTAAAAATAATGATAAATTTTGTCCTTACCAAGTGGTTCTCCCTATTCAAATCTAGCGATCGAGCTCAATCGATGGTCTTGTTTTCAATAGTAGCAGAACATATTGATGATATCACATCTGACGCTACCCGTGATTCAGTCATAAACTTTTGCATTAGTGCTAATTTAGTCCTAAATCTTTTGTATTTATTCCAATTGATTTAACTCGATCAATTTTGATCGGAAAATCGTTGGCGTGGACGTCAATTGTCTTATGTGGCATGGTTAGCGCTAACATGAATATTTTCTTAATTTTTTTAAAAAAAATCAAAAATGCTTAAAAATTATTTAAAATATTAAAATAATACGAAAAAATATCCAAGTCAACGCTAACCGTGCCACGTAGGATAATTGACATCCACGACAGCGATTTTCAATCAAAATTGGCCATATTAACTCAATTGGCATAAATGCAAAAGATTTATGACTAAATTGGCACCAATGCAAAAGATTTAGGACTGAATTGGCACAAAAAAAGTTTAGAATTAAATTAGCACTAATGTAATAGATTTAATACTTTTTTGACACTTCTCCCAAAATGTTGGGGATATCCTACATCGATTGTGAAAGGTGCTAGTAGTCGGTCTATAAGTTTGAGAGAAAGCCTCATTTTTTAAGGTAACTTTTGGTATGAGAGAGACACAAGATCACCCAACACTGATACCAGAACCCAGCTTACCAACAAGTCGATGGTCGATTTATAGGTGTGAGGAAAAGCCAGAAAAAACCTCATTCTTTGAGCTAGCTAGCTTTCGGGATAAAAGAGGTCAAGACCACCCAACACTAAATTTCTAGCTTTTTTATAATTTTTATCATCTAAGGGCTTAACTGTAACTAGCCAGTTACCTGAAGGTGAACTGATGAAATAATTCATTGCAATGGCCCCTACTTACCCCTTGAGTAGGAATAGTACCAATAATCATCAGCTCCTGAGCCGAAAGTATTTGAATTCCCTTACCATTGGGTCAATCCCAAGGTGAACATATCTTGAAATGGTGAAATGAATAATGTTTGGTCAACTAAGATGTCTCAAATTCCGCTAGGCATTTTGATACGCTTGTATTTGCTTTATGTATGTGTAGATTGATAGACAAATATATCAATGCACAACCCATGAGTGTCGACTCAATTAGTTTAGGTGTTAGGGAATTTCCTAGCTCAAGAGCTAGAAGTTACCCATTTAAATCTCATCAAGTACGTGCAAACTGTTCTATGTCAAGTCTATCTGCACGGATTAGAGGTCTGGACTAACTGATTAATGGGCTTGCAGCGTCATCCAATGAGTTTCCAAATATTCAAGTCTCGATGCACCCGCCCCTGTATTTATCCAAAAAATAGATTGAACTTTGTTTACCAAAAATTGAGTATGTGATCTTTGGGCGATGAGTGACATGCACAAAGAGGTGGTCTTCCATCCGGATGATTTACAAGAATTACTAATTTTTGGGTACATGCTTACAAGGGATCATAAACATCGAAAGCTTCGATTGTCCATCATGCTAGTAGTTAGATCGAATCAATCACAATGCAAGAACAAACGTATGTCCAGTCCAAGGCCCTCATGGAATCCAATATGAGATTGGCAATTACTTTCGATCATCTCACGACTAGTTTTGATTGGCGTAATCGGCCTTAAAAATAGGTTTAAAATAAGATTATATCCGATTTTTAATAGTCCACCGTCCAATCAACTTTAATTTTATTTTATTTTTTTGGCCAAAAAGATATGTAACAGTTAAGTAGGACTGTAGGAGAGGACATCTATCCTTCCTGCCGAAAGCAACCTAGCCAATCATACCTATATAAAAACAGTTTCAAATATGATATAAAGCACCTTTCTGCCTTGTGAATCTTTTCATGTTATGTAAGCTTCGCTTTCTGAATCGATCCCATGCACAGCTGATGAGTTGAAGATCATAGAAAGAAAATTGTGCGGCGTTCTTAGGAAAAAGATCATGGATTGCAGTGTTTGCAAGAATCAAGAACTCTCTCAAGATCTTTGAGAATCCGACTAATCATCATGGGGCATGATGAGCCGCTCTTTCCGGTTCGGTTCTGGATAATTAGCAAAGTTCACAAGTCCGAGCATTGATATGGAATACAGGCCCGAAGAAATGTAAATGATTCAAGACAACGTTTTAGGGTTTCATGAGCGGTATGCTTGTGGGGGATAAGAAGGAACAATAAGAATAAATCATCATCATATCATCAGCCTAACAAGGAAGAAGCCATGAACTCCAAATAGGACCAATCTCTTGATTTTTATGCTTTCTAGTTGAAACCTTATAAAATTTACCCTAATCACTTCTCATAAAGTTGGAGGTACATGGCTTTTAGTAGAACATTTTATTAGAGCATTGAACCATTGCTAGCTTCATCCAATCTGGCAACAGGAAGAGATGTTGACTCCCCATCTGTTCATGGAGGAGATGTCATACATATGATTCATGACAAAACAGGACATGCTAATCATTTATTCCCATAGCTAATCCCTGTCTTATCTAATCTCATGGAGACCTGGCTAAAAACACCAATTTATTTCAGATCCTATGCACAATTTGTGTCACATACCTCCTTCACCTCCCTCTTGGCCATCACCAGTATGGCCATTACCCCAAGCAAGAGGATGATAATACCCACCACAGTTCGGATCGAAGCCGCCATCTCCATAAACTTGAACTGTACTGTTGTTATTATTCCTCCTCCGATGATGCACGGGCCTAGACACCGTGCTCGGTATCTCGCGGCAGGTGTACCGGATGAGATCGGCGTTCGTCGCATCCAGCTCCTTCTGGAGCTTGATGACCTGCCTTTGGAGCACCGATATCGCCCCCACGCACCCGTACACCGGGTCCTTGAGCCTCGCCTCGGCCTCGTAGGCGAGGGAATTGACGGTGTCCTCCCTCTGGTGGGGGAGGACCTCGTTGAGGAGCTTGCTCACGTTGCTCGCCCCGAATATCTTGTGGACGTTGGCGAACTTCTGGGGCTCCTCAGGAGGGAAGTAGGGCGCGAAGATGCAATCGGGTAGGCACTTCCTCCTCAAGAACTTGCAAGCAGCGCACGGAGAGCTAGAGTAACCAGATGATGAAGCCATACACAGCAGTCTCACTAGACACTGCAACAAAAGACCAAAATTTCGGAATCTTCGTCTTGTGTGGAGAGACACATAGAAGTCATTTCAAGGTTCATGTGAATTCATTATTATTCGAGAATACTTGCGTTTAGTCATAGTCCATGAATTGACATGTTGGAAAAAAGACAAAAATTATGTCCAATAGCTCATGTGCATACCTGAATTTCAAACGGCTGCTTCTAGGAAACATGTCTACATAGTCATAATATACAAAATTGTCAAGATAGAAAGCAAAGAGAATCATGTCAGATCCATGTGATTTTTTGAAAAAAATAGGAATGGGACTGCAACCTTATCTTTGAAAGGACATTTGCATGACGATTTGAAGCAATTGTAAAGCCTGGTTTTGCTTATTCGTTCCTTACAAATTCTTTGCTATACTTGAATAAATTGTTAGCTATCTTATAATATATTTAGAGAATTTATTTAGCCAGTTTTTGACTAATGATGAATGAGATGCATTTTTTATATTAATACGATCTTGAATAATTGATGCGGAATTGCACCTTCTTCTCTGTAACTTCAAAGATCTCTCTCTCTCACACACACACACACACACACATTTTTCTCCACCTGCTAACTGGTCCTTCTTGAATTTGGGCACACAGGGTAGGACTTTTGTGCCATTTTTAATCAAGAGAATATATTTGTGATCTACAAACACATGAAGATCCAGACTTAGAAGACTTCCTCGAACACTCTCTCTCTCTCTCTCCCTCCCCTCCCCAAGAACTAAAACTAGAAGGCACCCATCATTTCTTGTTCTGCGTATTACTTCAAGAAAATCCATTTTGACAAATACTGCATCACATGGGAACTGATCTCAGTAGGAATTCACCATCTCTAGCATGGTTTGACAAAGAAAAATTATACCCGTCATGGTATAATTGAGACATATAAGCTCTAGCACATGAAGATGAGAGAGAGAGAGAGAGAGAGAATCTTTGCTCACCTGTTCCATCAGTAGGGTTTTCTTCAAAGGTCAAGAATGAAAAAGAAAAGGAACGTAAGAACCATTACCTTTTTTTTTCCTTTCAGAATCTGCTGTTTGATCCTTCCGAGGATGAACGAGAAAATGTCACAGCGACCATTGAAAACATGCGTGGGGTGGAATTAAATATATTCCTTGAATCAATTATGGCAGAGAAGATATGACTGTGAGAGGGAAACAAAACCCTATTTTGTTGCAGAAGGAGACAGAGAGATCTGCAAAAAAAGCACAGTTCCAACAAGAGGTGGGGGATAGAGAGAGAAGTGAAAAAGTGTGTAGACAAAAGGGCATTTAGTGAGTGGGTTTGGAGGAGGGAATTTGGAAAGCAGAAGACAAAATTTGTAATAAATTCAAAAACTTTATGACGCCCAAGGTATTAAAATTGATATACAAAACTTTTAGTTTATAAATTAGTGTGACACTTTCAGAAATGTTAGAACACGGCCATATGATTTGAATACGCAGTCACACAAATTTGTCATAGCACTTATTGAACAGATTTTTTACAATAATTTTAATATCCTTCGCGTTTTCTCGTCGAGGAATATATGCCAGAAAAAAAAAAATAGCGTCGACTATGACTCTGCGCAATTTGATTATTGATTTTCATTGTCCAATAACCTCTGGCGAATGGACTTGGAACTTGCCCTACTCGATCACTTGCTTCACACTCATGCCTGTATATATTTTACTTCTGGTATGAATGTGATGGTGATACTTCACCAACTATAACGTTTATTTGTCAAGCATACATTTGCAAGGATTTATATGATTTTTTTTTCTATTTTTGTGTGGATTGGTTACTTCATCATATATTCCACTAACATATGAAATAAACAGCTATTTCAAAACATTAACTATACTATGTGGAATGGTATCTACAAGCAGTCCTAGTAACGAACATTCTAAGTTATTGAACAGCTTGACTAAAGCAGATACCTGTGAGACCCGAAATTGATGGGCCGGCATACTAGCTTTGCTAGCCCCTCGCTCGGGATCAAAAGGGATGTCAATCGCCAAGTTTGATCAGCAAAAAGATGTCTGTATCATGGGTTTCACTTTGATGCCACATGTGCGTTATGCAGAATTTTGAAATAATCTCTAAAAGCTAGCAATTGTGTGTAGTGAGTAGTGACCGCCATGCGAGAGGTTAGGTAATGTTGTTGGGGAAGTCAGCATCAGCAACCGGGCATTACATTAGCAACCATTCAACTAGGTCTGCTATTAATTCAGATGCATTGTTAGAATTCTTTAAATGAGGGGAAGAAAACACTCAAATCATAAAGTTTGACACAACTTATAAAGCGAAGAGTGATGATAACACACTGACAGTATCTAAGAGCTTAATTTGTCTGGTGATAGATAGATGCCCATCGTCCATCATTTATCTAAAGAAACCAAAAAAAAAGTTTGAAAAAAAAACAAAAAAGAACAGCAGCAGCAGCAGCAGCAAGCATCCTGTCCTCATCAGCATCTGCAAACTGCAATTGTTCTCAACCAGTTAACATGAATGATTGTGTTTCGCTACAGCAAAAAGGCTGTGTACTGTTGAGTTTCGGTTGAACAGTGGGGTTGTCCGAGCATGGGTCGTCGGATTGTAGCGCAGACGAAGTAGCTTGGAACAGTGACCACAAGAATGCCCCGCACAGCGAATTAGTAATGCAGTCTTGGCTTGGGGTCACCTTGCCCCCTTTCAGACTCCACAGCGTCTCTTCGTTCTTGTTTCTTTGTTTCGTGTCACTTTGCACGTACTCCAAATAATTGTCCGACCAAGATGAAAACTTGGTCAGAGACCAAGTTTTTGAAGGTACGACATACACATGCTTAGTGAATGAGAGAAAGCCAGAGAGGGAGAGAATCTTGTTGAATTCAAAGGCCAAGGCTTTTTGAACGTTTTCAAGATTTGTATTGGTCTTCTCTTTTGTTTTGTTTATTTTAGAGTAGAGATAATGGCACAAATAGTTTCTAAACTTTGACCCAATGCGCAATGCCATCTTTGCACTTTCAACTTGTTCAATGTCGTTCCCGAACTTTATGTCAATGTGCAATATCGTCACTGAACTTTTAATTTGTTCAATTTATTCCATAAACTTTTGGTACATGTTCAAGTTAGGGTCTCAATTATATAAGAATGTGCAATGTTATCCTTTCATATAGTCAATGGACTAAATTGACTATGTATCAAAAGTTTGGGGATCATATCGAACAAATTGAAAGTTCATTGACGACATTGTACATCAGTCTAAAGTTCATGGGCCATATCGAACAAATTAGAAGTTCATAAATCACATTGTATGTTGGTTAAAAGTTCAGAGACTGTTTGTGCCATTTTTCCTGTGAAGTATCATACTTGCGGAATAAGTTGGAGAAGAAAAGCAAGCAAATTGTATACGAAAGGAGTGCGAGAGATTTGTGATCGGCGTGCGTCTTGGGTAGGGCCTTTTTTTCTTGAAGCTTTTGAAGATCCCCTCCTTTCCAATCAAGATCAAGATGCTTGCTCATGACCATATAATGACTGACATATACCAATGATCAAAAGAAGATTCTGTGATGTATAAACTGTTACTTTAGACTTTGTCCCTAAATGATGGCATATGAAAAAAAAAATGGTCCCTTTGCATTTATACATCGGTTACGAACACGAGTTATATGTTCCGCAAAGTGTCGAGGTCGGTCACGATAATTTCTAAAGAGTATATATTTTAGGAGTCGAACTTGGAGTTCGAGGTTAACCGGAGTGAATTCTCTCGTAAGGTTATCGCAGGACCCCGACACAAAATAGATGGGCAATTGAGATGCATTTTGCGGGTGGTGTGTTATGATAACGGGAAATAGATCGGGAGAAGTAATGAATAAGTTACATACATGTTAATGTACATGTCTTTGAGGTTAACTATCAGCTAACATTACTTCCTATGTAGTTGTACTATAAGTAGACTGATGGTGGATCATATGTTGAAAGTGAAATCCTATGGGCTTGGTTCAAGTGTTTAAGGAAGATTTGGCTAATGTCTGTGCAAATTAGGCACGACACTATTTACCACAACATAGGTACAAGTGATTTCACTCGGGATGACCCACACTCGAATTTTGACTCTCCTTTCTAGGGAGAATTACCAAAAAAAAAAAATCCTGAATCTATTACAATTATGCCTATTCAATCCTAAATGTCAGATTAAAATTTTATTTTTTTGTCAATTTAATCCTAAACATTTTGAATCTGTGATAATTCAGTCCATTTGAGCAATTTTGGCCGAGGCACTGATATGACACTACCGGAGCCGACGTGGACTTTTTTAAAATAATATTCTGAATGTTTATATTTTTTTTCTTTTTTTTCTTTTGCTTTTCTTTTCTTTAGTTTTTTCTTCTTCTTTTTCCTAGACCTAGGGCCACGACACCCTCACCCAGTGCCAATGAGGGCGTCTCGGCTCTCACCGACCCTAACGAGGGGGGCAAAACTAAAGCAAAGAAAAAATATTAAAAAAAATGTATAATACTACTAAAATACTATGTAAAAAAAGTTTACGTCAATGTCAATAAATCAAAATTGACCAAATAGACCGAATCGGAACAAATGCAAAAATTTTAGAACTAAATTGACAAAAAAAAAAGGTTTATGACGGAATTAGCACAATTGCAGTAGATTTAGGACATTTTTTTTTATAATCCTCCCCTCCTTTCTATCTAGCCAATCAAACCGGTGGGAAATTTCGGAAGTGCCGGATTATTTTATCCAAGACGGGAATCTTTGTCCTTAGAAAGAGATGTTAATCTCTCCAATGGTACTCTCTATATCAACAACAAGTTTGCATGTGTGTATGATGGATTTTTTAGGTTTTGTTTTGTTGCAATGTGTTTATGATGTATGGATTATGTCATTTGTCCTAGACTTCTCTGCACTATACTCCTTATAATTAATGGGTGCATATGGAACTTTCTCCCCCCCCACCAAGGTACATGAATTGGCTTCTCTTAGCAAATGGATTCTGTGGGTGCACATGATTTGATCATGCAACCACTTGAAACAAATAGTATTTTACAGGACTTGTGGTCAGGCATCTCCTCCCCACCAAAGGTACCATGAATTTTGTTTCTTCTCTTGACCTTCCAAGTAGAGACGAGTGTCTTCACATGACTCCAAACTCCAAAGTGAACCTTGAAAAGCTTCGTTATCTAATCACTCTCTTAGGGCATCTCTTCAGGAGCAAAAATGAAATTGGAACTCTCAATGATGTAACGTACGCCTCGGCTAAAGGGAGCATCAGCTCTCGTTATTCCTTTCCACGAGAATGCAAATCTCTCCAAATCAAAGGAAGTGGGCGTTGTGGAGATAAAGGTGGGACAATACCCTTAATTAAGTCCAATAGAACCTGCCCTAATGATTGGGGACGCCCTTAATTATTGGTAGCCGATAGATACGATGCCAACTTTTAAATTTGTGCGCGTACATTGGACATTATGTCACTGTTCTTTTTTTTTTTTAAGTGATATTGGTAGGGATACCTATAGTTTTTAGAAAAAATAATCAACAAAGTCATGTGGTCATCATGAGTATACGTAAATTTTTATGCAAGTGTACCGTATTTAAGGGTTGGGCATAGTGTTCGAAGAATATTAACGATAGTCGTTTTTACCATGTGGTTTTACTAGGAAGAGACGATATAAACTTTAGATTGATCGTCCTACGAGGCGCACGGCTATGATTTAGCCCATGCTTTAAACCAAACCGGCCTATCTAACGGGGCATCGGATTAAAGAGCTTTGTGTCCACATCGATCTCTCATTCCTGTCCCTTAGAGCCTCATGCCGTCAGTTCAATCGGGAAAAAGAACTCTCGTGTGTCATTCATTCAAGACTCGGCACTAGCTAATGATGTCCGGCGAAGGATTCGACCACGCCTTAACTCACGAATCTTTACACGGGGGTTTCCCCACTCTCGTTGGTCGAGTATTGATGTTTTTTTTTTTTTTCCCTGGTGCTTTAGGCCACTACATCGCCTGAGATTGTGCGACGGACAATTCTGATACTCCGTATCTGTTCAATATTAACCGTATTCATCACATGAAAAGCGTAAAATTGAAAGAATTTCTGCACGGGTTTTCTAATTTCCAGCCCAAATCCGGACACCACAGGGAGGCGAACATATATTCGTTTTGACTTTATGTGGGTGGAGGATGCTGAAAAGAGAATCAAACCTCTCTTGCAATTCAGTCCATTGTCAAAAGGGAGATCCTGCAATGTGACATCTACGCTTCCTGTCAGAAAGAATGAACTCAGCTCGCTCAGATGTCTTTATATCTTCTGTCGTTTTTTCTTTCCTTTTCATTGGGTCACGGAAGTCAACAAAGCAGAGGAAAAAAATGAAGGCCTCCTTCACATCATGGCAGACCGCCATATCTGTAAACCAGTAGAGCCTGGCGATCGACACCCTAGTTCATCGTTCCTTTTGGTCTATCAAGTTTCAAGAAAATACAGAGTCAAGACTCTAATGATTGTTAATTAAGTGACCAAAGGGGAGGAGGATGAACTAGTGTCTCGATCTCCAGGCTCCTTTTGTACATGACCGAAAGTTGCTTCGGGCATCTTTTGAGAATCGAATAGAGCAAATTCTTATGCTTAATGCGAAACAAGGATGCATTGCCATTAAAGGATGAAAAGGATCTCCATCAACCATATTATGTAATTTGGCTATCTACATTTCCTATTCCACCATCCCATGACAGCCGATATGAATTCTCTTTTACATACTCTCTTCATGCTTTCCAGAAGAAGAGACAAAAATTTAATCGCGAAAACAGGGCCAACAGTTTTTAAGAAGGTGCTACAAAGTAATCACGAATAGTTCTTTTCACGGAGGATGGAGGATTCAACACAGAAGAGGGGCTCCTCAATGTGGCTTGAGGTGACTTCTCATAGTTCTCTAGATAATGTGAACTGGAAGCGAAGTTTTTCTTCGGTGCTTCAGGAGTGCTGATCTTTGGCAGCGTGATTGAGCTTCTGAAATTTATCTGCTGTGATTCTTCTTCCGAAGAAGACGGGGTAGGATCCTCAGTGACATGTTCTTTGTCTTCAGTCATCAATAGCCTTTTACATTCTCCTGTCGGGATTGCCATCACTCGCTTTCGAATGGCCGATGGCAATCTTGAGGTTGAGGAACATTTATTTTCAATGTTCCACGCACGAACCTGACAGGGGTAAGTTCTAAAAGTGAGGAAATTTAAATTTCATTTGTTCTTTCTGAGCAAACTGTTGTTTCCATCATTTGATTTAATTGGAAAATTTGTTTCTATGTCAACTCATGAACATTCCCTTCATTGTAAACCAAAACAAGAAAATGCACTATGGACTGGATAATTATATACTGACATATATGATAAGTACATTTTGCAGTTCAAATTTTAAAAGCAAACGGAATTGAAACAAATTTAGTTTAGTTCAGTTTGTATTCCAAAAGGATTCTGATTTGGCCTCTCCCTAAAAAAAAAAAAAAAAAAGGCAATCTGCTTTTGACTTGGTTCAGTTGTCTCCACTTAAACCAAATTAGATGAACTTCAGCAAAGAAGGAAAAATATATTATACTACAAAAGTTTCTGCTAAAATTATACAAGGATTCTGATTTTTTGTAGTTTTTGCTTACCGTGTAATCATCAGAACATGTTGCTAACTTTCCTGCTTCGTGTGGAGACCTGCCGTGGAAGGTTCACGAATAATAGAAAAAAAAAAGTTAACTTGTGAGTAAAGTATAGAATTTGGTTTCCAACTGAATATGATTCAAGAGATACATACCAAGCGACTGCCGAGACTTCTCCATCATGACTGTTCAAAGTAATGGGAGCTGCATCAGGCTTGTTCATCTGTCATGAAACTCGGTTGTTAGGATAAGTAAACTGGAACATTAATGCTAATTTTTGCTGGAGAAGGACCTGCCAAATGTAGCCAGATCCATCACTTGAGCCACTGAGTAGGTGAGACGCATCTGGACTGATTTTGGACTGTCAGAGAATAAGCAAAGTAAGCTGCATAATCTGAAATATCTCTGCAGTAATAGGAAGGGTAGTTTCATGAAAACTTGTTCTTACCTTCACATAAAATGATTCTATTTGGCAGCCTGAAAAAGAAGCCATGGGACCCTTTTCAAGCTGAAGTATGTTATACAGGTATATTCTGTTGGCAAAACGGGAAGAGATCTAGTCAATATAGAGCACAAAAACAAATACCAAAGGGAGAATCTGAATGCAATAGACTTATTTAGGAAACTCAAGCTATGATAGTTAATGTGGCCAATTCCACTTTTTAGTATCTGTTGAAGTATGTCTCACTGTCACATTGCTTGAAAACGGGTTCTAAATACTCTTTATACTCATGTGGTCTCTCTCCATCTATTAGCTTAGCCTTTTGGATTGGACTTTCTAACATGGTATCAGACACGAATGTGCGTGGTAAAAAATTCCTCAAAAACTCCACGTGAATGTGCGTAGTCAAAATTTCATCTCACATTGCTTGACAACGGGTTCTAAATACTCTTTATATTCATGTGGTCTCTTTTCACCTATTAGCTTAAGCTTTTGGGTTGAACTTTTTAACAATATCAAATTCTCAAGATGAAGGCTGATGCAGATAAAAAGTAGCAGTTATAGAAACTGAGAGATACCTATTGTCCATGCATGATGCTGAAAGAAACACTCCATTTGAATCTTGCGATATGCTAGATACACCATGTAGTCTTCTAACCTGGCATAGAAAGAGATTCATTCCCAACTTTGATAATTCTGATCATGAATTCTAACTTCAGAGATTATGTAGGTCAAGGATATTTATGTTTTCCACGTGGTGAACGAGACTTGTCAATCTGATTTTTTTGTTCACGTTCAGCAAGAAAGAAATGATATTTTATTCTCATGTGCTTCATAGGGACTAACCTTTTCAGTAGCTGACTTGGCATCAGGGCAAGTCTGCGTAATTTGAGCTTTTAAATTTCTTGTGTCCCAAAATTTCACAGTGCTGTTGGAAAAATTAAGATATCAAGTCACGACTCTAGCTGGTAAGGGGAGATGCATTTGATGCCATGCTACAATTCTCCTTTACCTATCCGCAGCACCGGCGGTTGCAACAGAAACTTCATCTTTCAGATAAAGAACTGCTGTAGTACTCGTTGAAGCAGCCTGTGACACACCAAGTGGCATTACAAATTCCTTTCTGGATATTGGACTGTAAAGCACTTGAATAGTAGCATACCTTGTCTCGCCTGACCCACTTGTTTCGAGGTGATGGATGAGCTCCCTTGACCATGTGAATTGGGCTGGATAAAGGAAGTGATGACTACAGTTAGCTAAACGAGGATTATAAAGTTTATTTATCACGTGTAACCGCCGTTTATGGTTATAGAATGGAAAGATTTGAATTTACCCTATGCAGAATTCTCCCAGCCTATTTCTAGTATTGCACTTGCACCTCAAGTCCCATATGGCAAAGGATCCATCTCTTGATCCAGAGACAATAAGATCTGTTATAGTCTAGAGCATTAGTATGGTGAAAAAAGATCCATATACTTCAAAATAGGAAACGAGATCTAAAAAGCTACCGGAATTGGTTGGATGTGAACATAGAGATTTCACACTTCCTGCATGACCCATCAGCAAGCTACTGGATTTCATTTTCTCTACATCCCACAGTCTAATCTGCACAAACCGCGGGGAGGTGCTTGAGTATATCCTCTAGAATAAATAATGAATTGAACTGAACCGACTCTGTAATGTTGAGCCAACAGAAAAATTTGTCTGTCAGTAAGAATCAACAGTATTGTCGACGCTTAACTCTCTTTAGAAGTACATTTTCATCTTTATGGATTCTCTTTATCTAACCTTCCAGTACTTGAGTCAAATTGGTTAAAAAAAATTGTGCTGATTATGAGCTGGGATAGAATTTGCACAACTTATTAACGATTCAGTACAAAATTTGGCTTGAGGATGAATAACATAGGTTCTGTACTTATTTCACTAAGTAGGAGTAAGAAAAGCAGAGGCAACTATCTAAAAAAATATCGATCTTAATCCTGTATTGCTTGTCACAACAATTTCTAAGCACACATACATAGGATAGAACTTCTTTAGTAGGGCTACTGACTTGAGCCAAAGAAGGAAAAGGAAAGCACAGAAGCCAGGAATTCATTTCGCTATGCATACTGAAGGAGGACGGGATCAACCTCCTCCTGACCATTGCCCATCTCTCTCCTTTCATCAGCATTCCAAAAAGAGTGTTATAATAGTATTGGCTTTTAAGTAGGGAAACAGGGTCAGTTCAGAATGCGGTGATAAATTTGGGAAAGAAGGGATTTGGATGCAGTGGCGACAAAATTATACAAATCGAACGTGGTGATAAATTTGGGATGGTTAAAAAGTTAACAGCCAATCTTTTTTGTTATGAAAGGAAGTCATTCGGAACGCAGCGTCTTAAAAAACTGTGCTCTTTGCTGAATATACACACAAGACACATGAAAGCACTATCAACATTTTGATTTTGGACCAATTTTTAGAAAATCCATCTGCTAAGCAATTAATGAGGCCCTAAAATCTGACATTTCCATTTATATGCTTCTTTTGTATCTGGTAGGAGTAAGTTCACAACTAGGTCGAATCAAATTATCCAATGTCTTCTAGGAAATTCTCGAACTTACAGTTTGATCCCCTGAAGCTGTTAGTATTTTGGTATCTTCCTGCAAGAGAATAGGAGAGAGAAAATTATCAGCGGTGATCAAGAGAAAGGGACAATGAGGATATTAGTAGTAGAAACCAAGTCTTTTTTTTACAGCATTGCTGCAGTCGTATAAATCAAGAGAAGTTAATTTATACTTCTGGCCATCCCATAGAATGAGGACATTCCTTCGACTAACGGCCTAACCGACGTAGGCTTTTCTTATGCTCCAGTTTTCAAGCTTAGCAGTCACAGAAAAGCAAATATCCCGTGACAAATGGTATCAATGGTGTGACATACAGCATTAATTATGCCTAGAACAAATCTTCCTTTCGTCCCATATTGAAGCTCAGGATTTGAGCAGAGCAGAAAGGTAAAGGTGAAATTAAACAGATTATAACTCAATGCAGGTAAAAGTAACAGGAGAAACAAAGCCTGGGGGCAAGCACCTTGATCCAGCACATATCGAATATTGCATTCTGATGAGCAACCCAATCGCCAATTCTAGCTTTATCTACAAGCGGAGTGATCCACGAAAGAGTGAACTTTCAGGTGAAAACAACACTAAAGAAACGCATTGAGAAGCAGAATAATGGCCATCAACTACTTCACCTGCATTTTCTCGGCAAGATGTAGAAGGCGCAAACTTCGGGCGAGTATCGAACAAGCTGACATATCCATCCTCGTCGGATACGGCGAGAATGTACGAGTTCTTACTCGACTGAGAAGGAACAAAAAAACGCGAATAAAAGGATCAAACCCTACTGAAGCCATAGCTGAAATCCGCACGATTGGTCGAGAGAGCGAGCAATTTCTTCAAAACGAACCTGGCAAAACGATAGGGCCAAGGGGGGAGTCTCATCGCCGCGGTGTTCTACCGCGACCGCTCCGACCTCGCTTACCACGGCCGTCGAGTCGGCGACGTACGGCCGCTTCCGAACTAAAAAATTTCACAGCTCAACAAGTAAGCCATCAGGCGCGGCACAAGTTTTGAGACAGGCGCACGCACGCACACGTATACCTCTGAAACCGGTGAGCTCTCTGGATCTGACGCCCTGGAAGAAGGATCTGGGCGAGCCTTGGGTCTGCATCGGCGAACGGCTGAGGATCCGGAAGGCGGAGAGAGCAACAACAGTCGATCGGATTGAGCAATCGCTCTGCTTTTTGTTCCCCCCTCTCTGAATGGTTTTCTGGGTTGGGCGAAATTGTAGAGATCGTTCGGAGAAGGGCGCCAGCGACTGGCGGGAAACTTTCGAAATCATTTCAGCTGACGGGCGTGGTAGGGGCGGTGCGCCCGCCAGCTTGAAGCAGTACTTCCACTTTGGCTTAAAAAAATGATAAATAAATAAATAAAAATTCTCTCTCTCTTCTTTTCTTTTTGGGTTAATACCACCAAAAACCCCAAATTGGTATACCTATGACAATTTTACCCCAAATTATTTTTTGACCAGGAAAAACCTCAAACTGATACATCTATGACAAATTTACCCCAAACTGGTACAGCCGTGATAAATTTACTCTCTGTTAGTTTTCGTTAAATTTTACCATCAAATTGCAAAGTTTGATGACACGTGGCTATTATCGGGTGTACACGTTACCCTGTATTTGCTATTTGTGTATCATTTTGAAATTTTTCGTGGTATTAACTCAATTTAACGAAAATTAACAAATGGTAAATTTATCATATGTGTATCAGTAATAGTTTGGGATAAATTTATCATAATTATATCAGTTTATGGTTTTTTGTGGTTAAAAAAATAATTTGGGGTATATTTGTCACAAGTGTACTGAATTGGGATTTTTGGTGGTCGAAAAAATAATTTTAGGTAAATTTGTCACGGGTGTACCAGTTTGGAGTTTTTCACTGTATTAACCCTTTCTTTTTTTTGGCTCAATCTTTTTCTAAAATCAACTCTATCACCCTCGAGTCTTGAAAAATTTACTAAAAGAATACAAAGGATTTACATATATATATACAGTCATTTGTGAAAAATTATGTGAGTTTTAGAGCGTTGATATTAGGTTTAATACCATTGAAAACCCCAAACCGATACATCAATGATAAATTTACCTTGAATTATTTTTTAGCCATCAAAATCAAAAATTGATATATATTTGACAAATTTACCCAAAATTATTTTTTTACCACAAAAAACCCTAAACTAATACACAAATTTACTCTACATTTTTCTTTTATTATATTAGATTAATTCTAACGACAAATTCAAAATAATACGCTTGTAATGATATCCAAAATTGATACACCCATCAACTACCATGTGTCATTCGACTTAACAATTCGAGGTAAAATTTAACGGAAACTAACGGAGGGTAAATTTATCACAATTGTACTAATTTGGGTTTTTTTTTTTCATGGTATTAACCCTTGATATTAAAATAGACGCCACGTTTCAAAACTTCACACCATGGTTTGAAAATTAACACGGGAAGATATTGACCTAGTCAATTGAAATATATACGACACCGGCCGGAAAAAAGGAAAAACTTGAGATACATAATTTTTAACCGAATGACGAATATACCTATGCTTAGGGTATTTTCGTGTTGTGCCGGACGCATGTAAGGCTGCGTATAGATGGCAGCCAAGGAAAGTGTTTATGTTCCAAAAGAGTTCCGGGAACACTTTTGGAACAGAAACGCGTATGGTTCAAAAATGTTCCGAAAGTGTTCCGCGGAACACTTTTGTGCCAGGAAACAGTTTTGAAGGAACAAAAAAAACTTGCTTCTAGATTTTTGGAATACTTTTGAAACCACCATCCATCGTTGTCGACGAGGCTACCACCTACTACCTCGCTAAAAGTCGACCGCCTTCGCCGGCCGCTGCTGCCGGACGCCTGTCGCAGGTTGAGGTCGTCGACCGCCGCCCCCACCGCTAGTTGCCGTCCCCGGCGCCGGCGGCGACCGAAAAAAGTTTTTTTTTAATTTACCAAACGTGTTTTTTTCCAAAAATCGTAGTTTTGAACAGAAACACAAAAAAACGTTTCTATTCAAAAAATGCTCCTAGGAACAGAAACGCTATCATACACAGCCTAATTCTCCATTCGCTAAATTCTTCAAAATCCATCATGCGATGTCGATCATTCTTCTCGGAAAATAGAACAAATGCCTCGTTCAAGCCCACCACCTTCGAAAAATCATCCAGTCCGCCGCGATGGGTCCAAAATGTTTCACCCCCAACGAGTCAATATCTCAGGCGGCTTATTGAAATCTTACTTTTATGCTCAAAGTCCGTCCGTTCTTGGATGGTGAAATTGCGGTGATTGTGTCATTTCAGTCCTAAATTTTTTAATTGAATCCATTCGGCTATTTTTTTTTTGCTAGAAATTACTTACGTGCGCACTGGCCGTCCCAGATAGCGCGCGACCGATAATAACGTGGACATTTTAACAAAATTTTTATCCTTTTTTTTATACAAGGGTCGGTGTCCCTAATCAGCCATCAGTCCCAAAACCAATAAACAAATAGGAACAAAAAAACCATTGAACTATTAAAAATATTATTAAAAATTTATAATAGGATGACTAGCGTCCACGTCAGTAATTTTCAACCCACTAGTTCTATTGATTCGATTGGCAAATCGCCAAAAGTTTTAAGACTCGATTAATACAATTTTCGACCAAAAACATTAATATAATTAAAAAATTTATGATTGAATTGGCACAAATGCAATAGATTTATGACCTTTTTTTTGACATTTTATCTTAAAAATTATGTGATTTTCGAAGCTCGCATTTTTTAAAAATGGTCAAGAACATATTTCCTATGACTTATTGTATGATTAACAATAAGCCTGATATCCACTGTATGATTAACATTATTGTAAGTCTGTAACTAGGACTTCCACTTCAATTGTCCCTCTACGAATCTGAAAATCCACATGATGTGAAAAAAATTTACCAAGCCAATTAAGATATGTCCTCCAACCCCCCCAAAAAAAAAAAATCAAGATATATCCATTGCTCAAAAGAAGATCTCGCATTTTTCCTAGGCAAATACCGAAGATGCACATGCAGAGGGTGTTTTCGGATATTGTATTGGATGAGTGTAAACTCTCAATCACAAATTCTTCAAAATCCGTTCTCTCGCTAGCCTGTGAATTTTCGGAGCAAGATGATTGATCTTCATGAGAAAGGGATCTCCCGTTCAATCCCGCCCTCCGCGCCAAAAATCATCGGGTTCGTCGCGACGGGTCTATATCATCAACGGCCTATCAATGCCAACTCATCAACCGTCGCCGGGCTGGTGACGAGGCCTAACACGGCGGCGTGTCCTTGGATCGGGTCGCCCAACCACGGCCCGGTCGGTGGCGCAAAGATAAAGGGACAAATTGGGTCCAAAGAGCCCCCCATGATCCGCTGGGAAAACGACCGCGCTTCGGCAACATCCCCACGTACGGCGCCGATTCGTCGCTTTCCAGAAACATAAGAAATGATAAACGCAGTGCTACAGATTCGCCCATAATTGATGTTAGAAAAGATTCTCGATTAACGATCCCAGGAAAGAAAAGAAGGAAAAACAACCCGAAAAAATAGCGGGAAATAGAGCCGTTGATAGGTTAACCACGGAAATTTTGGCGCCAAAATTTAGCAGCCCCGTCAGTTCCCGGGCAGCCGCCTCTTCAACTCTCTCTCTCTAAGGTCTTAAGGTCGTATTTAGGCTTTTGAGAGCTTCCTCTTCGTCTATCCAATATAAAAAAAAGTTCAGTCTTTTTCTCGAATTTTGATTTTCAACCCAAGTATCTATCTCCTCGCTCCGTTCAACCCGTCTCCTCCGAGCAAAGGTCCTTCCTTTCGCCTTCGTTCTCCGTCGCCCACTGCCGTTTTGTCCTCGTTCTTCTCGATTCCGTCGACCCAACGGCGAAAAGAAGCCGGACTTTTGCACCGGTTCAGGGCGCAAAGGTTCGTTCTTTTTTTTTTTTTTCTGTTTCCGGGCGCGAGATGGGGGTCTCAAAGAAGCCGCAAGTGGACAGCAGCTCATCGGAAGCGGAAATCAAGAAGTGGGTCGTCTCCGGGGTCGTGGTCAAGGCGATGAAGCCGACAAGCACGAAGGCGAGGTCGAGGGACGGCGGCGAGGGCGACGACGCGGACGCGGCGCGCTCGACGACCCCGACGGCCAGGGAGGCGAGGATACCGGAGAAGCTGCCGTGCCCGCCCGCGCCACGGAAGAGGAGGCCGCCTTCCTCTAGCTGTCACATGTCGAGCGGCGCGAGGGAGTTCTTCAACCCTCCGGATTTGGAAACTGTGTTCAAGCGCCATGTGGAGAGAGCCAAGTGACTGGAGGCTAGAGTGTAGTTTGTAGTTTTAGATCGACTTGTTTAGGATAGGCTTTGCACTGTTTTTTGCTCTTCTTTTTTGAGGTTTTTTCATGGATAGGAGTAGGATTAGGATTGATGTATAAAGAATATGAAATGAATGCTGTAGTTGAGTCCGTGACTCGAAGTGCTCTGTTTTCTTCCAATACCGGCCGAGTTTTTGCTCCTCTTGGCTCTTTTTAAGGACCTGTTCACGGTTTTTACCAATCTTGCACTCGGAATCTCACTGCACAATTTGGAGATGATGGGTTTTAACTGTTATGCCGAACTTGTCTCTTTTTATTTTTTGTTTTTGAAGAGGGTACTTGAGTGACATAAGCGTATCTTATCGTCTCATCTGCCCATTTCGTCTTCATCGATCAAGAAGAACATGGCAGCTTTTCTTCTGCATCATCTTCTTGTTTTTTTCTTTCTTTCTTTTTTTGTGGGGGAGGGCCAAATTTTGGATTTTGGATTATTAGTTTGGCATGTTGTGTTCTCTTGTTTTTTTTTTTTCCTTTTTCCTGTTCGCGACACGGCTCAGGTCTCTCGTGTTTTTGCTCTTTAAAGCTTGCAATTAATTTCCCTCATCTTTTGGTTCTTCTGTCTGATGACTGCGCTCTGGTCTGCTCTGCTCCCATTCTCATCATTCATGAAGAAATTATTGGTTATCTTGCCAGCTGAGCCACCGTTTGAATTCAACTCAGCGAGTCACTCGAAGAGAGATTCCGACCCATTGCTCGATCATAATGCAAGTCGTATTCAGTAAGGGGACATCATAAAGATGTTGCGTATTCCGCCTACCTACATCCCAAAACTACTCGAACTCGATCGAAACTCAAGTGCGAGGGCAATTATCCACGAGAAATCCCACCCCTTCGCATCTTCTCTCGACGAATCTAGACGCGCGGTGTGTTTCGGATCATCCGAAGCTAGATCGGGCGCGAAAAGGGAAGGGGAAATCTCGATTCCATGTTCTGTTCGGCTGGTCTACTGAGCCAATACACACCGGTCCATCAACTGCGAAATTGTTCTGCAACACACGAGTCGATTGGCCGGTACCGTTTGATCAGGAGACAAATCGGAAATCTTTCTCCATGGCTGAGGTGATGCACGGACGGAGAGAGAGAGAGAGAGAGAGAGAGAGAGAGAGAAAGACAACTCTCCAAAGACCCTTAACCTTAAGCTTAAAGTACCGAGTTGAAGGACTTTTTGGTCTTGTCTATGTCCCCCGGACCCCACCTTTGGTTTGAAACATCCTGGTGCTGTGTCGAGCTCAAAGTCCCCTCGTAATGCGCTTCTGAATTCTGATCTCAATAGAATCCTATGTGGGGTTTATAGGCATTTTCCCTTTTTTCTTTTTTAATTATTTACTTGGTAATTCATATTTAAAAAATAAATAATCTCAACTGTAATTTCACATCATCATCGCATATTTTGTATAAAATAATTATGAAAAATCGTGTAATTAGAAGTAATTGAAGGTACGCGCTGTCAGGCTAACAGCTTTCTTCATATTTTCCTGCCAAATAATAATTTCCCGATCAATCCGTGGTCCTTTGAATTTTTGGTCGTTTTCCCTTATTTCTTGATGAGATAATTCTTCACAAAATTCCCCCGACTTCGAAATTTCGACGTATCACATATTAATCTCGTGCGTAACGGAAATAAGTTCGGGGCGGCGGTTTTTTTTCCGAAGCATCCAAATAAAATAATAATTTTCAATTGCGAAATCTTTGGTATTTGCGTGACAAAATCGATGCGGCTGTGGGTTGTGGATAAGACCTTAGGCACGCCCCGAGACATTCGAATTCTCGCCAATGGTCTTAAAAATTACAAAAAAAAAAAAAAAAAAAAAGTGGAGAATAAGGTTGTCTTTGGATCTTTGATAAAAAAAAAAAGGGTTGTCTTTGGATCATGGGGGCCGAGCTTTATGGGGATTAGAGAGACCTTTTGTGAAAGTACGTGTTGGTAAAATCGTGCCATAAGTTTCGCTAAAAGCAAACGATTCGGATATTATTTTCATGAAAACGACCGCTTATGTCGCTTGAAATATTAATCGATGAAGAATGTTTTCAATGTCGATAACAATTCATGTCTAAATATTTTAAAACGGATTTCGTTCATTCAATTTTTCACAAGCGACACAGGCTATCGTTACTGCACGAAGCTTAATATATCGACGACGGTGACGATGAATATAAAGAAGAAGAAGAAGAAAAAAAAAAAAAGGTACGTCTCGTATTGTCTATTAATATTTTATTCACATCAGGCGAATCTAATCGTTCCATTAATTGGAAACAACGCTTAAAATATGTCCGTACGTTTTTCAATTACCCGGTGGCGTAAGGCAATATTATAAGATAACCACGCTGATCCGAAGGCATGCTATCGGCTAATCCCGCTAACGTTATTGACTAAATCTCATTAACAAAAAAATAATTTCCCCCGAATGTAAGGAAATAATTGAGGGAATCTCACTTAAATAGTAAGTGGTCCCCCCTTAAGACAATGTTTTTATCCTGGACCCAAAAGAACAAACCGAATGTTTAAAGGGCTTAATTAATGTCTGGCTGAACATAAGACACCCGCGAGCGCCTACCTTATCCATCGAAACCGTCTATTAAAAGAACACGAGCGCGCATCACTCAGGAAATACATTCGATCAAAAGCTTCCGAATCATCTTCCCGGCGAGCTCGGTGTTTACGCGGGTCGAGACATTCTCCGTGACGAGATCGGCCGGCGACTGACGGTGCGCTCGTTTCGCGAAAACGAAAAAAAATACTTCGAGAAAAACATTCCCAAAAAAACGACCGTTTGCGTGGGTTACAAAAAAAAAAACGAATTGTACATAATTTTTTTTTTTGTCGATAGGGAAAAGATCCCGTTCCGTTGATTATTTATTTCGAGCCGATACGAAGCGGTCATTTTTTAGGGAAATATATTTCGGATCATTTATATTCTTTCGCGAGACAATTAAGCGGAGCCCAAAGAGCATCGCTGGAGCGACATTTCACGCGCCCGAAAAATGGTTGGCCGAAGCGAAGAACCGACGTGATTAATACCGTAGTGAAAGTCTGATCATTTGAAACGAGGGGAAATAAATGACGCAATCGATCCATGGAGGATTTTCTTTAACGTGCAATGCGGTCCGTGAAATTTAATCCAGCGTGTGATGTCGTCTGTCGTGAATTTTTAAATCGTTCGACGTGATAATTGGGACTCTTGGCGCATGTCCAATGTGGCCCCCCCCCTCCCGAAATTTAGCCGAACATGCAGCGTCGTTCATTATGGTCCCCGGACAGTATGGAAACGTAAAAAAAAAAAAAAGTTCGAATAAATTAAGAATTTACGGACTACATAAACAAAATAAGAATGAAACGACTCTTTTTACACGTTGGGTGGGTGAAAATTCAAATGTCAATTACATAATTATCCCTCGAGAGAGATGATAACGAAATGAAAGTAATGGAGTTTGGGGCAAGGGGGCAAAGATTTAATGATCATAAATGCAATGATCTCCTGCCATACATATAGGGGATCCGGACATGGGTTAAGGAGGAAGAGGAGGAGGAGAAGATGATGATGATGATGATGGGATTAATGTATTGGGGTTCGTGCGTGGTGACCGCGGTGTGGAGATGGAGAAGGGGGAGAGAGAGAATCCAATGCATTAAAACGTGCCCTCCCTCTCTGTCTTCGTTTGAGGAATCCTATGATTGAAGATTCCGCCATTAACGCTTTCTCATCTTAAAACACCACAAAAAAAAATGCAAATGAAAATTAAAATGTCTCGTGTTTTTTTTTTTTTTTGTGGGGTGGGTCTAAAAATTGTCACGTGGTTAAACGCCAATCAATCATCGGCGTTTTGTCCCGTGTTGGGGCGGCCAGCCTCGGAACTTTTCGACTCCAACGCGGTTTCGAACTCGGTGTCTGTCTCCTGAGTCCTGAGTCCTCTCCTCTCTGGTCGTGTCTCGTGGGCTTTGACGGGTCTCTTTTGATCTTTTGGCGGGAAGTGTTTCTTTTTTTTTTTTTCTTTTTTTTCCTTTTTGGGATAGATACTTGAATTTTCGCCAATCATTATGAAAAAAAAGAAGGAAAAATAAATTAGTTGAAAATACATCAACTTCGTGGTCCGTCGGTGGCGGCGGCGGCCGTGGCTAGTGGGAGTGGCGATCGGCGATGTTTTTTTTTTTTATCTTTCGAAAGAGATAGTTTAAAATAGCGGTGTAATTGGGAATTCATGTTTGCATTGTAATCAAATAGGCATTTATGCGAAAGCGAAAAACCTTATGGGCGTGAGGATTAGATGTGCATGCGAGAGAATTAACCGAAAGGTTTTAAACCCCGTCGCGAGCTATCGATTCAATCCTAAGCATTTTAGTTGCGTGAATTTAGTCCTGGACTTTTTGACAATTCTCCGATATAACCATTCCGACTGATTTTGATTGAAAATCGCCGAAGTGGATGATGATTGCCTCACGTGATATAATCGGTGTAAGGTTGGTTCTAATGTTGCCAATGGTGTTGGTGCGTCGTTAACTATTGGATTAAATGATTGAACGTGGATAGTCTGATTAAACTTCAGTCATCATCAACCATTGGATTGAGCACGGCCAACTTGTCATGCTCAAGTCCCCATCAAATCATAGAGTCGGCCTACGTGAGCATAATCATTATTTGAAACTATATGTAAGTATGATGAGATGAGTTGTTATACGAGCTAGCTACATTTAATAAAATAGGTCATAAAAGTATTCAAAACATGTTACTCATAAGTTTATGATTTGTCGAATTCCGAAATCTTTTTTTTTTCCCCTTCCTCATTTTTTATGATTTGAATGTTCATATTCAAAACCCTAATTATGTCTTTGACTTCAGCAAAATCTTTCCTTGCTTTTGACCGTGGACGATGGATCTATTGTACATCATAATTAAGCCTCCGAAGATTGATTGACGGGCGACAACACGGACAATTAACTTCCCAACGGATCCGATGCTATTGACTTCCCGGGGTCATCTCATATTCTCATTTGTCCCTAAATTTTCACAAAAAAAAATAAAAATAAAAATTTCCCATTTTTTTTTCGTGGTTTTGACAATGGTTTTTTCAGTAATCGAATCCCATGCATTGACTTTGACTCGTGTAATTCGACAAATTTTTTGATTCTGGTAAAGGTTTTCTTCGACCGGTTATTGGACCGACGTGTCGAAACTCCCGATCGAGCTTCGTCTTGGAGCCCACTTTTACAGGGCTCACTGCGGAAGTTAAAAGCCCAGACCATCAAATACGACGTGGGTTTTTTTTTTTGGGCTGATGCAAATCCAGAAACGCTGGCAAGGCAGGCAGCAGGAGGATGACCATTGAGGTCTGTTCCGTACGGGGAGTTCAGGTCCGACCCATTTTCGGATTTGGCGAGGTCGTACCTCGCTCGTGGCCGGCCGACGGGAACAGGCGGGAAGAAGAAAGAAAAGAAAAAAAAAAGAACAAAAAAGAAGAAGAAACTATATTAAAAACACTCATTTTTTTAGTTTGTAAATCACGGAAATTGTCCATGTTAGTGCCGATCATGCCACGTAGGATGGCCGGGGTCCGTGTCAGTAATCGCTAAAAATCAAATAATGTTGTCCTCAGCAAACGATAGAAAGTATTTTCCGTTTCGTTTTCAGGTTTTAGCCAAACATCGAAAGATATTGTCATTTTCCTGGAAAATGGCTTTTCGAAAAAATATTTTCCGAAAACGTCAATATTTCCGCGGAAGCTCCGTTTATTTCGCTGCAAATAAATATTTTCCTAAAAATGACCGCTTGTGTCGCTTGAAATAATTAGTCAATGGGTGTTTTTTCTCTCAACAATTATATCTAAATATCTTCGTCGAAGATGAAAATGTTTTTCGTTTATTCGAAAGAAAAAATATAAAAAAATTAATATTAAGAAAATTCCACTTCAACGTAGAGAATGTTGACTATCATTAATGTCATCAATTTCCAAACAATTTTGGTCGGATGAACTCAACTAAAAAAATGCGAAACGATTTTTTTTGTTTGATCCTATTCTATTCTATTCTATTTTACAAGCTACCACGTGTGCTACGTGTGTGTGCAAAATATAAAAAGGTTTATGACTTAATTTTTGTAGCAACAAAAAATTTCATGACTTGTTTTGTTGAAGTTTATGATTGAATTAACATAATTTTATGACTTGTTTGGTAATTTTCTTGCATTTCGAGTTGGCCCGGCCCCCAACGGGTAACTTTTTGACAACCCCCCTAATGTAAATTCATCTTGAATTTTCTTGGCCGGCCTTGCTTCCGCTTCATCGGCCCGAGGCCCATGATCTCAATCAGCACGCTCTGCACCACAGTTTCAGAGCAATCGGTGAGGCATTCTTCGTATTCGATCCGAACAAGAATTAGGTCAGTGCCGTCGTGCCGACCAGCGGCCACAATGGGGGGGACCGGCCCTGGCGGCCGGATCGGTCGAGGGGGCGTCCCTAAGCGAAGAGGCATAGGAGGAGCAAGATGACGCGGGAGTTGTCCTCTGTCAATATCCAAAGGCTCAAAGCGTATTGGCTCTTAAAGGACGATCCGACCCACCACATGTCACGACATGCGGCCACTTTTCATGGTCGGATCGCCACTGGTCGACTAACCCCCAACGGCCTCGATCTGCCTTTACCTGAGAATAGTGAACTCAACCAGTCAAAATAAGCTGCTTCTTCCATACCCTACACTTCGCGATACACTCTTCCCATGCTAAGCCAAGCATTGAAGGGCCGATCCGGGTCGGAACCTGGATACCCCGACCCCGTATTCGATGGTTTTGGCGAATTCCTCGATGCCGGATCGCGCATCGATAGATGCTACTCCCAAGTACGAGGATGTCTTCTCTGTAACTCCACCAGAGCTAAAGATCTCCTCTTCGAGGAAGGAAGTACAAACTATAAAAAGGGTACTCTTCACATTCGGGACTGGCCGAAAGGGAAGGTAGCTGGAATTGGAGTATGAATCTCAATCTCGATCCTCCGACCTTCGACAAATCCCGATAGCAGAAGCCTATTTCGGGAGATTTATGGTGACACGATTGTATGTCGTAAAGCTTCATTTTTTGGGGCCTGCAATTAGTTTAATTACAGGAAGGGGGTCGGCAATTTGCGACACTAATCGGCGTTTAAGACAGCGGATTTCATGTGAAACAACACTCGGCATAATTAGAAACTTTACATACACACATAATGCACGACATATGAAACGCAGAGAATTCCTGCGCGATGAAGAACATTCCACTCCGTTTGCAGGGAGGAAAGTGAGCCTCTCCTCATATTTGAAAAGACTCTTGTGAGCTTTGAAGAGCTTCACTTCAATCCATTCCCGAGATTTCGCAAAAGGCGAGTACCGAAAGGACGAAGAAACAATAGTCTTCGTTTATTTACACATCGATCGTCGATACAAGAGAATCAATTTTTAGCAAACTGGATAGCTGCTTCCTGCTGATTGAAGCCAGAGAGGGAGCTGGTGTGGTACTCTTTGTACTAGGTTTCATGTACTTCCAGGAACATAACACATAAATTACAAGTACCTACATGGTTTGATGCTTGATCAGGCCACGACCTCGATGAATTTATGGGACGCCCATGTTTTCGCGGCATCGGAGAACTTGCTTTCTTCGACCCGCAACTGCCTCAGCCGAGGAGAGTTGAGCACCAGCGACTCCACGGCCTTCTCTCCGATCCCGCAACACTGCATGAGGTCGAGGCTCTCCAGAAGCTTGCAGCTCCTGTGAATCGAAAGGATGGCCGGGTCAGTAAGCCCTTTACACCCTCTCAGCCTCAGGCCGATCAATTGGGAACACGAAGCGAGCATCGCGATCAATTCCTTATCAGGCAGCATCTCATTGTAGGACAGGTCCAGTTTCCTCAGCTGCCCCAAGTGTTGTCCCAATGTGGCGAGCAGGCCTGGCTCCCTCTCCACCACATCACAGTTTATCAATGCCAATTCTTGGAGGCCACCATTCATTGCAATCCCAAAAGTCCTTAGGCCATCACCAGTGACCAAGCAACAGCTTTGAAGCCTGAGACTCGACATATTCCTACAGTTCAGAGACAGAGCAAAGAGATGATCATTCTTGAAGTCGAGAGGCAGGCGGAGATCGAGCTTTCGCAGATCGCACCGGCAATTGCTTATGAAATGAAGAAGGCTGTCTCTGCTACCCCCATCGTAGAGCAAGAGAGAACTCAATGACTCACAATTCTCAGCCAATTTCACAAGAACGCCATCCACTATGCTCCTACATGTCCTAAGCTCGACTTCTTGAAGGCCCTTCAAGCACTTACCAAATGATGCATAAGACCCCCCATCGCCGATCCCTTCGCAGCCCTTCAACTGCAATTTCCTCAGCTTCTTGCAGCTCCTCCATAACCAACTAACTCCCCAGTCGTCACCAGAAACCCCAGATAAGCAGAGGCTCTCGAGCCCTAATTCAGCCTCAAGCTCCACACTTTCAAGAACCCCATAATCACTGTTTCCCCGAAACTCACCCTCCGCGCAATCCCCAGACGAGACCAGCACCGAGAGGTCCTTCAGGGAAGGCAAACTGACGACCCAATTGAAACACAGTGGCCTCGAGAGAGAAACGGTGAGGTGGGTCATGTGGGTGCAGGTTCTCGATAGAGAGAGCAGGGAGAAATCGGAGACCGGACCGGCCAAGAACTTGAGGCTCCTGAGCCGCGCGCAGTGGGAGCAGAGCAAGAGGAGGAGGTTGTCGGAGAAGGCCCTGGAGGAAGGGTCGGAGGAGAGGACGAGAGAGAGGGAGGAGACTGAGGGGTAGTTGGAGAGGAGGGAGGAGAGGGCGGGGATGAGGGCGGCGCTCGGGACGAGGCGGAGAGAGAGGGCGGTCCTGGACTCGCGGTAGAGGCGGAGCCACCGCTTGCAGACCAGAGGCACGGAAGAAGACGGCGCCGGTTGCGACGACGGCGGCAGGCGGATGAAGATTTCTTGGAGAAGCTCATCGCACAAAACGTTGTCCATGTTCCCCGTGACTCTCACCTCTCTCAGCTTTATTCTTCAGTTGGGTCCTCTGTTTCAAGAAAAGAAATTCGAGGCTGCTGCTGCAAGAATCTTCGCCCCTGTTTCTGGCTGGCTCCTGTAGAGAGAAATAGAGAGAGAGAAAGTGATTAGGTGAGATGGATGGAGGAGAGGGAAGAGAGAGATGGAATTTGATTGAAGAGATCGCAAAAAAAAAAGAAAAAAAGAAATTGTGAACCGAAGAAACGTCCACCGCGAAATTAAATTTTCTTTTCTACATTGAAAGTTGAGGACTTTGCCTTTTTTTTTTTTTTTTTTGCGAGGATTGGTGATGACTTGAAGCTTCGGTTGACATTCAGGTGTCTTTCTCTCCTGGATGTTCATCTCTCATCTTAAACGCTATCGCAGAATATTTTATCATGTTTTATTTGCTGATTTAGCTTCACTTTTCTTCTAGCTTCCCTTAATAAATTGAACTTCCACTCCGGGGTGGGACGGATGCATCGGCGGCGAAAATTCATTTTTTTTTTCCTTATCTATAGATACGAAACGAAACCGTATCGCTTATTACGTATTTTAAAGATTGAATAGCGGTTATGCCTCCGGCATTTTTTGAGCGCCCGAGCGAAAAGTTTGTTGCCATTGTTTGATTTCGATTTGGGTTCATTTAAATCTTGCCGAGAGATTAATCCTAATCCTAGGCTCATTAACTCAATTTGGACGCCGGAGGGGGGGGGGGGGGGGGGGGGGGGGGGGGGTGTTGTTGCGCCGGTGGGGCAAGTTGGGGCCAGTGTTTTCCCAACTGCTCCGATCCGCCCTAAATGCACGCGCCGACAAAGTGAGTGGAAGGAATCTCCTATTGCGAGAATGCTCCTTTTTGCCGTCTAATTTACCAAGGACAAGTGCTTAAGTGCTGCGACTGTTCTTTGTTGTGTCCGGAAAGCCAAAAGGAACCGCGAGATGCCGAAAAGGAAAAACCCAATCTTAAATTTATGGTGGCTATTATTTGTTTTTTCTTATTTTACTTTTTGCATTTTCGCCTTGTGTTTTTCTCCTGGTTGTAACTTAATGTTTGGAATCATCATATTACGGCAACGAATTACGAAGAGAAAAAAGGGCAGGAGAAGACAGGGACCTGTCCATGTGACACTTTGCGATACAGAAAACGACTTTAAATCTCTCTTCATAATCGCTAGATTTGTAATTAAAATCTGACAATCAGGCTTTCGTGCATAATCTCAAGGTCCGTAATTAAATTTCATAAGGTTCACAGCAAACTTGCCGGGCTTCCCAAATGACGGGTTCGATTTTCATAATCTGTTTCGAGTGTTCCCGCGTGTTTATGCACTGATTTCATTACGAAATCCAATTTGTTTATTAGATTGTGGAAAAGATGGTCAGCGTGTCGAATTCTCGAAGAACCACCAACAAGAAAAGAGAGAAAAACGTGACGTCTAAATAGTATGTACATTACACGCACGAACAAATTGGGAAAGAAGAAAAAAAACCATAAGCATACCGAAAATATGAGAAACAAGTCCCGAAAAACTAATTGGAATCAAACCTCAGTTCGATTTGTGGAAAAAGAATGATTTAGAAAATATTTTCTTTATATCGATCGTTTATATCACCTATAAAAATAAATGAGCACTCATTATGACAAATATTTTTCACGACTAGTTATTGTAAGCGATATAAGTAGCCCAAGATCTACTAACAGTGAATGGCTTTTACAAAAAGACTTTCAAATGTTGATGACAACGTCTTGGCGACAGGACAGGCACTCAAATTGTCTACTGGTTAAAAGCCAAAACGTGCATGAACATTCGAGTGTGGAAAAAACAAAAGAGAAAGCAGGTCACTGCATGAAGATTCTGTCCCAACCTTTTCCCAACTTATTTAGTTGCAGGGGAGGCATCCTTTTTTCCCTATCAGAGGCAGAGCATACACCGCGTCAGCGAGGAGGCTGGTTAATATCACACGTCTCCCTTCCATATCAATTCAGCAATTTTTAAGGAAGTTAACTGAGGTCCCACCAAGGCTAACAAAGCAGTAATTAAGAAGCAAAATCCCAAATTTACCAGCTGCACCAAGCAATAGAGACATATTCAGTTATTCCCTTTAATCTCACGTTAAACTCGTGACGAAGGCGTGTCTCAGCAGCACTCCACTTAAGTTTTCGTGACTAAGCATGTCACCAACATCCCCATAAAAGTGCAGTAAAAGGAAGAGAGCGAGGGAATGCAAAACTAGAACTCTATTGGTACACTAGTGAGATGAATTGAAGAGTTAAAGAAACCCATCATGTCTAAAAATAAGATACAAACAGGTCACAAATCAATATTCGTTGCTATCCTGAATATCGTCACAAATGACAGTCAGAATTTTATGTCCTTGAATTCATTCGAGGAGTTAGCAAAGACAAAAATACAGATCACATTCTAATGAGATTTGCAGTGGAAAAGGCATACAAATGAAGTGCAGTCATGATGGTCCGACTATTGTTGAAATTCCCGGTTGATTGGACAATTGATCCCACGGCACAACTGTTGCAGATCAAATTGGTGCAAAATCTCATGGTCCGCACAACTCACACTTGCCCCAGGAAGATCTTCAATAATGAAATAATAAATGGGGCGTCTCACAGGACAATCTTTCTGCTCGTGAGAACTTGACCTTGTAGCTTGGAAACAAGTCAGCTTGATCAAGAGTTAGAACTTAAACACAAACACAGATGTTGATTGCCTCGCCCTCCCAAATACCATGTCCAACTGATAAGAGCGTGAGAAAATTTTGCCCAAATGCAATCACGAATGAAGTAATATTTGCACGCATAGGAGCCAGCATGGTAGGTGAACCATACTAAGGAAAAGGTATGTCGCGCTGTTCCAACTCCAGAGGGACTCAACCCAGCACCAGAAATCCCCAATATTGATGCCATCGACGAATGTGCTTTTCAATATGTAATAGGTAGCAGGAGGAAAGGCAACAAATGCCAAGACCAAATTAATAGCAGCCCTTGCTAGATTCTGCAAAGTCCCTGCTCTAAGGTCAAGCTTCAAGGGTTGAACTATCAAACACACAGGAACCATCAGTATTGCACCAAATTCCGCCGTGGCAAAATTTATAACCGACATCAGACATAAACCAATGAATGCAGCTGAAATAGTTGCCGATTTCAAAAGCGCCCACTCATGTTTATATCCTTCAATACCACTGACACCGGCAAATGGGGACCCCAGAAGAAAATATGGAAATAGGAGGCAGACTACTGACAACAAGCCCCAGACTGCTAATTTTGTTACTGGGGTCAAACTGGGTGTCTGACTAATAAAGTATGGAAGCAATGCAACAGTAGTACCCCATAAGTGTACAATAAGCACCTTTTTTACTGCCCTTATCCATCTCCATGAACCTGCACTGATAACAAGCTCATTGGCTGTAGCAGTTGGAGGAGAAAAACTTTTGGCATCATCCAGGCTTGTATCCAGGCGATTTGCTTTAGCATAAAGGGAAGCTGCTGCGACTGGAAGCGGTGCAACAAGGAGTGCAAAAGCAATCATGTAGACTCCTACCGACACAAACTTACTAGGAGATGTCAAAAGGTACAGAAAAAATGACTGGTGAAACTTCTCCAGAAGGTTATTAACAGAACGGATAACTCCTTCAATCAACCTGGATCAAGCAAATAGAGAACTTCCAGTGAACTAAGAAATTTATGTACCTCTTCATCTATGAATTTCATAATAACAATTGACACACTTAAAAATATGATAGCATGTCTTGCGAACTTTGTTCAGTAAATTAAGCGAGAAAGGAAGTGGATGGAATGGCGGAGATGGAGAAACCAAGAAAAAGGAAATTAATATTTATTTGATATGCTTGGAGGCACGTTGAAAGAAATTGATGTGAAGGGAAGTCAATTTTGTGAACAGACTTTATCATCCTTTGCCTTATGCACATTTCATAAAAAGTAACGGTAATTACAGAAGAAAAGTGCAAATTTTGCATTCCTCTTACCTCTCCACCTCAGGACACTATTCAATTTTTCCTAGGTCCATTCATTTTACATTCCTAAATCCAACCATATAAACAAGTCGAAAAGGAGACTTGCTGTCCACTACTAGTTTGATGCTAACAGGACCTCATAAACCGAGCACAAAGTTTCTCAAGTACCAATAATGCCCACTAAAATGTAAAATTTACTTCTTCGAATACATGTCAACAACTCTAAGCTTACGGAAGATAATTCTGCCGTATACACTAGTATTGCAGAATAATAATGCTCTAGTTTGGTGTTCTTTTGCCGCTGATGACTTGATCAAAGAAGCAAGCCTCAAATTTCCTAACAGTTCTCTTAGAAAATTCATTAGAATTCAAAAGTGAACTTTTAAACCTCTTCACCCTCATCTTCCAATGCACACGCATGCGCACCATCACATACAGGGCCACAAAGCATACAAGAGAGTTCTCCATCGGAACACCCAAATTAAGCACAAGTTTCCAATAGTTCATTAAATTGTGAAAGCAGCAAGACAATCCTCATTCTAGGAAGGTCTTCAGACATTACCCTTCAGAGAGAGATCTTTTAACAGCTCTTTAAAATTGCAGAAATAAAGAGATATAGAAGATACTGACCGGCCACCTCGCAAAATGAAATCCTTGGTGTGGCCCTTACTAATAGAATAATGTCTTGGTGAAAATTCCAGGGTGACAGCATCGACTTGGTAGTCACGAAAAGCCCCATGGGGTCCCGTAGGAACACCTAATGCCTACAGATAAGTCACTGAGGATCATGAATATCTTAAGCTCATCATGTTTGAAATCATCTTGAGGAAATCTTGCAATAGAATAGGCCCTCCCATGAATGATACCGTGATGTTTTCTTACTCTCATAGCATAAATTCACAAACATCTCCATTTGACATGTCCACAAAGTAAGTAGTAAGGTACTAATGGGAAGAAATGCAAAGAGGCATTTGAATGGCCATGGAGATAGATACCTGATAATATAATGAACTGAGTAGTGTGGCAGTACCATCAACATAATCAGCAGCAGGGATACCAAATTTCCATTGAGGGTTTAATCTTCTGGCAATCGAACCCAATGACTCCAGTACTTTAGCTAAAAAACTGAGCCATTTGATGTCAAGCAAAGAAAACAATTTCCTCTCTTTAACACGCAAACCCTGCCTATGCACAGCTAGATAGTTCACGATATTGATGAGGTCAAGGTTTGGCATCTGGCCATTTGATGCTTCAGCATAAACACCAAGGCTGTCCTCAAATGGCTCATTCCTATCCACAACCTTCACAACCAAGGCAGCAGCCATTGTTCCACCACGTCTGAAACTACCAGGCGAGCTCATATCCATCGCCACATTGTCCTTCACATCATGATGTGTTGCAATAACATCACATGCATAGGCATTATCAGCACCAAAACCACTAAATGCGGGTGTGTGGTAATCTCTTAACCATGCAGCAACTGACGCATATTCCCCGCACTGTGAATCGGCAATAAGCCAAATAATATCTTTGGCCAGCCATGTGACTTGACTGAGCAGGGAAAACACGGAATATGCAACTCCCAGAGATAAATGATCAGCTAGACCAGCATTTGTATAATTATACGGGGTCACCAGGACAATAGCTTCTTTCCCATCACCTCGGGGGGCTCTAACTATTCCAATAACATTGACACCATGGCAAGAGCAATTAATGTTTTCCTGAACAATTTCAGTATCAGGGACAGAAAAGAAGTGCAGTGGATGAAACCGACTCAAGTCAGGATGGAACTGATGATAACCAACTTCTGCACCCAAGTTGGATATGTATTGCCCTACCAATCTCTGCACTCTGCGTAAAGCAACAATATATTCAGCCAAAAATAGCAACTGTTTTATATTCAAAACCCTGTATTTTCCCTTTCATCTCTCTTCGGGAAAGGATCAGCTTGAAGTTTCATTGGGTCATCAATACGAACCAAGAAATATGAAGATGAAGATGAAGATGAAGAAAAAATCATAAATCAGAGATTGTAAGGATCAATTCTGACTATAATAATTAGCAAATGAACAATCTTAATAAGAAAAAGATAAAACTAGAAACTGCAGAAACTTGCATAACAAGCAAGTGATGACAATACGAGGTCTCAGTAGACTGTTGGCGACGCTGCTTCGTTTCGTTACTTATCTTGAGCTTCACCTATACCCTAGAAACATACGAGCTCAAGCAGCATAAGGTGCACAGAGACCACCTTGCTTTGACAATAGTTTTTGAAACGTTCATGAGTGCAGAAAGAGAAGCAAAGCCGCATCCGTAGCATTGCAAATAAAGATTTGCGTATTTATCTTCAGTATAAAGGCCAGAACTCTTTTTTATGAGAACACTCCATCCAAGCACGCAAATGTAGGAAGACTCGTTCACAGGGCCACGAGCAAAATGATTTAAAAAAAACCTCTCAAAAACAGAAGGTAGGTGTGAGGGAAGTACGTACATGCCTGCATCATTTGATTTCGAGCTCAATTCACTCAAATCGTTCACCAATCTATTCGCATCTGACGCGTCCTGATTTGAGAGCATTGGGCTCGCAGAACCTACAGAACAATACAAATACAAAGGCGCTCACGAAAGTTCTTCTCAGTTAGAGCAAGCTATTTGCTAATTGCACGATGAAGAGAAATGTAGTGCTGCATCTCACATCGACCCATATAGGAGGGGATCAAAAAGAAGAAGAAGAAGAAGAAGAAGAAGACAGTCCCCAACGAAGATGCTAATCTAAGGTTTCAGTCGATCATATTCACAAAGAAAGAACGAGTATTGACCTGGCATGAGGGCATTTTCCGAGATGTAGGTGTTCTTGGCGAGAATCGGCAGCAAAAGCAGAGCCAAAACACCAGAGACACAGCAAACAACGCTGCGAAATCCAAAAAAGGTCGAAGCCGCATGAGCTCGTGCTCAAGTCGCCAGGACAGATTCACACAAGCAAAGAAGAGCAGATAATCAAGACCAGGTGCTCGTGGGGTACCTGACGAAGACGCTGTGAGATAAGAGCAGAGTCCCCAATCGGACAATCGGTCGAGGCTTCGCTTTCGAGGTCTCCGATTCCGCCATGATCGGAAGCGGAGGTCACCGGAGGCCGGTGCTGGTGATCGGGAGCACGTCCGATTGAACGGTGATCTGAGCCTTTGATGGCGATTGGGGAGTAGCTCTGTGCTCGCTGACTGCAAAGTAGCGAAGAAGGGGAAGAGGAAGTAGTCGAAGAGAGGAGCAGCAAGAAGAGCGGTAAGAGAGAGATGGGTCGATGGCTTTGGGCCAGATGGGCCGAGGAATATGGTCCATTGGGCTCGCTGGCAGTGGACGTGAAATAGGCCCACGTAGATCGAGGGCACCGAATAATCCTCTTCGTGCAGGCATGCTCGGCTTGTGTTGAACTAATGTCCACGTAAGCCGGATGCATCAAAGCCGCGCTTCCTTAGTGTGGGGAGATCTCTGCCACAAAATAGAGAGCTCGTAGGCCTTCTTCTGCAAATCAAAGAACGAATGCAATTCCCCATTTATGCAAAGTAGTCTTTTTATTTTTACGTAACATATGCTTTCTGGGTCGATTATGAAAGAATCCATGAAAAATTGGGATCCGACACCATGATCAAATATTACCTCCACCACGTCCCTGAGATTTTGCAAAAAGAAACATGTATTAGCAGTAAATACATTACAATTCGAGTTGTTGTTAGGAATATGACGGAATGAAAGACCAAGGAAGGAGAGAATAATGCACCGAAATGTAGGTGCTGCTCCAAGCATTGCAAGGTGGTCTTGCTTTGTAGATTGCTCGTGGATGGTAGGAGAGAAGCACGGATCTGTGGCTGGTATATGTAGAGATAGCAAGGGGGTAATTGTTACTAGCTTTGCGAGAGAGGAGGAAGCAAACTCAGTGATGGAGATGGAAACCCTAAGCATCTTGAATACGCTTCGTATCTTGAAGATCGAAAAGGAAAAGAAAAAAAGTCAAAAGGCTCAGCAAGGATTTGCGACAGAAGCAGTACAAGAGAATATGAGGGTGGAGATTTTCGCTAACAAATCTATCCCTTATCTCATACAGGAACCGGAGGAAAGTCTTTGGGTTTTTAGAGGATTGTTAGTGGAATGCAGGGCAATTATGGCCCAATTGGGCTTGGATGCAGTTAGGGTTACCCACATCTCGCTAACGATGAATGGGGTAGCAGATTGGATCGCGAAGGCTCATAGAAAGAATTTGCTCCATGCTAATTGGACTGTGTTTCGATTTTCAGAACGCTTCTTTATGTAAGTCAGTTTCTCGTTGAATGAATGAATATCTCAGTTTGGAAGAAAGAAAAAAAAAGGTGGTCTTGCTTTGGCTCTCCAACCCCTCGAGGGCACGATGATCATCCCACGGAGTCCATTGTTGCCTCGGAAGAATCGGCTTTGATGGTTGTCGGCTGGGGTATGTATTTGCCTTACGAGCCTCAGGCTCCGATTTCACGTGAATGGGTCATGCGTCGATACAATTTCTAAAGGGAGACAAAAATTATTAGCCTAATATCATTTACCTCGCTAAAAAGATATAATGAACAAATAAAAAAAAAGCCGTAAAAAATCTAAAACTATACCATTCGTTAAGGTTTCGCTGATAAGCACCATTAAAAATCCGTCTAAATAGAAGTCGGATGACATTAAGTGAAAGAAAAACGTGTTGTTTTGGCTAAAAAATTACATGATTGTGTATTGAGAGTAAACGTGTCACATAGATATAAATTTGAGATTTTTTTATTTATAAGAAAATTTTAGGGTTAATGTGTCACGATCGAGTAAAAAAATTTCAGGGGGAACGTGGCGTAATTTGAGGTTATTAATAATTTCTGTCAAAAAAAGAACAACAAGAAAAAAGAAGAAGAAAGATTCCCGAAAAGGAGCTCCTCTTTTTCTTTTACACACAGCGAAAAGCATGAAAAGCTCTTACAAAAAAAGAAAAAGAAAAGAATGAAACGCAGCGACGGTCGGTGTCGGAGCCACTGTGTTCAACATCAACAGCCAATCAAAGCTCGCCACGTCTCGCCGTGTCTCCAGCCTCTCCTTCCCTCCAAAAACCAGCAATGGCCAAAACCCCCGGACGCTACTAGGGTTTTTCCTTTTCCGAACTCAAACTGCCTAAAATACTAACATCAACGGCACCTGCGAATCCTCTTCTCAGTCCCCGTTTCTCCGCGGAATCCATGTAGCCGGCGCTCGTCGGCGCGCTCCGATTTCATTTCGCAATGTCGCGATCGATCCCGACGATGGTCGGTCCGCTGTGGCTGTTGCCGTTGCTGATGATGGCAGCGGTGGAGCGGACGTCTTCATACGTGAGCTCGGGCCCTCACCTCGCCGACGTGAACATCCTCTTGCCTCCGAGGATGACGCATCCCGTGGAGTACAGGCTGCAGGGAAGCGATGGTTGCTTCAAATGGTGAGTCCATTTCGCGTTCACAAAGCATTGCTGCTCGTCGGGTCTGTTGGTTATTTTCTTTTAGCTCCGTTTTAGCTCAGTGTAGTTCTCACGGTGTACCAGCTTGCCAAGTTGCAAGGTCTATGCGCAGAAGAAAACGATAATGTGCCATGTGCGAGTGCATAGACGCAGCATGTTTCTTTCGATTCATCCACCATTTGATTCATCTGCAGTCTTCACACATATGGGTTTTCAAGGGAATTTCCGTTGTTGACCGAGGAAGAAATGGGTGCTTCTGTGTCTGTCCGCACTGCAATCCGACTGCACAGGCCTTGCTAGCAAAACGATCTCGAGCCATCATATTGCTAGCTTGAGCCCGTAAATTGGCTCGACTTGGGATATAGCTGTTTCTGCGTATATGTTGACAGAAAATGAAGCCTCTCAGCTTCTGTTAGCTAGTTCTAATGTTGTCGATTTACCCGTTAATTGGATTCGCTCAATGGAGGACTAGGGAAGCAGGGGAGGGAATAAGGCAAGTGAGAAAAAGACTGATGAGCGTTGCAACTCTGGAGCAACTCGTCATGCCTATTTAGGCATGGTGCTAAGGGGAGAAGATTAACTTTGATTCTGGAAAAATTTTGAGTCCTATAATGTTCAAATTATACGCAAGTGACAAATGACATGTTATGTGATTGGACAAATGGTGATTTTTCAGATTTTAATTCTTCCCAGAATTTAATAGGAATTACACATTGTTAAAAATAGTGGAAGACGACGCTAAACATTGCATCCTTCTACAGGACATGGGATCATCATGATATTTTATCTGTTCTGCCCGAGTATAACACAAGCAATCGCTGCTCAACCAGTGCACGGATAAGATCAGTAGCACCATACAATGGTCGAAAGGAGACTGCGATATATGCCACCGATATTCACACGGGGATTGTAATTCGATGCAAAGTTTTCATAGACATTTTCTCCAGAATCCAGATATTTCATAATTCTGTCAAACTTGACTTGGATGGCCTTGCCACTCTTCGTGTTCGTGCCTTTGACAGTGAAGGTATTGGAAGTTTTAATTGTATCCACTCATGCTTCACTAGAAGGTTCTAAACTGTTGATGATCATGTTTTTGTTGACTGCTACGACTTGATAAGATCAATAATTTCAGATAATTAATATCTTATTCTCTACATCTTTTGTTGACTAGTACATGGTTAAATTTTCCTGCCTCGAATCGTGGGAATCATATTCTATTTGGAAAAGCCTGAGAAGCATATCTTAATTAAACCCTCACTAGTTTTGTTTGTATTAATGTTTTGTCCATTTGTGTTTGCTCAGTCGTTTATTATGATTAAGAGCCTTAGAATTTTTGGAAGTTGTAAGTTACATGTTTCTCTTTGTAGTTCAATGTCTATTAAATTAAAAATTGGTTTTGGTTACAAGTGACTGTGAAGAATCATTGCATGCAGAGGGTGTGTACATATTTTCTTAGATGGGCATGCGAAGTTGTGATGCTAATTTGACTAGATGGTATTGTTGATGCATTCCATATGCTCAGCCTAAATGTTTAATAGATGCTTTGGTTCTGGCTGTTCCATTTAGAGAGTAGAGAGGTGAGATAATAGATGACTTTGAAATTCTCTTGATGACCACTGACCTGCAGTTGTGGATGTGTCACTTAACCTGTCGGTGTTCATGGTTTTGAGAGAGTTGGGGGTGGGGTGGGGTGGAAGAGGGTTCTGCCTGTTGGAGCACCGGAGAGAAGGGGCAACAATAATTGCGCATTATGAGTAATGGAAAGTTTATCACTTTTAGTTCAAGGATGCAATGCCCATACTGCATGTTTTCAACAGTATATTTTCTCCATTTATTTTCTCAACAAGAGTGTTATGTGCCTGGATGTGTGTATTTTAGGGCGCACTTATGTGTGGATGGATTGGTAGACAATGCATACCGCGATCTCATTGCTTTTTGAACTGACCAGCAGTGGCGGATGTGTCTCATTTAACTGGTGTCCATGGTTTTGAGAGGGGGAGAGAGGGGAAGAGAGGGGAAGAGAGAGAGAGAGAGAGCGTGTTCTGCCTGTTCGGGGCACGGGAGACGCAAGGGGTAGCAAGTAATTGCGCAGTTGTGGATGTGTCTCACTTAACCGGTGTTCATGGTTGAGAGGGAGAGGGTTTTGCCTGTTTGGAGCACGGGAGAAAAGGGGCAACAAGTAATTGCGCATTATGAGTAATGGAAATTTTATCACTTTTAGTTCGACGAGCAATACCCGTACTGCATGCTCTCAACAGTAATTTTCTCCATTTATTTTCTCAACAATAGTTTTACGTGCCTGGATGTGTGTACTTGAGTGTGCACTTTTGTATGGATAGAAGTAGACAATGCATACCGCGTTCTCATTGCTTTTTGAACTCCCAATCTAAAACGTTTCACTATTGCAGAGAATGTCTTTTCATCCCTAGTAGGTTTACAATTCATGTGGCAGCTGACACCTGAAACTGACGGATTCCCTCATCACCTTATTCATGTCCCTCTGAAAAATTCTCCACTGAGTGACTGTGGTGGAATGTGCGGTGACTTAGATATCCAGATAAAACTCGAAGATAACGTAAGATTTCTACTTGTTGACAGGAGACTGATTCGTGTGACTGCATGTGAAGTTTCGCGCCTAATGTTTCTCTATGAAATCTGCAGGGGGTGTTTGCGGACTTTTTTGTGGTAAAAGGAGTTGGGATCGGCCATGAGATTGTTTCGGTGCACTTGCTTGAACCTGAATTAAAGCACATGGCTGATAAGATTGTTTTGACTGTAGCGGAAGCCATGTCAATTGAACCTCCTTCACCTGTTTATGTTCTAGTTGGTGCTTCTGTTCATTACATTCTGAAAGTTGTCCGTGGAAATACTCCTCAAGGTTGTCCTTCTGTTTATCTACTGTCATGTTACCAGATACATTTTCGGCACAGTACATTACTGTATATGCTGGAAAGGTTTTTAGACCATTGCACCAACATGTAAAAGATAAATTAAATAGTATGTGCAAAATCTAAGATTTCATGCATTTTTAAAACTGAGAGTATGACTATCTTCTCATTTGTGTATGAGGAAAAAGGCTGCTCTCGATTGAGATTCTCCCATTCTCTCTGTTTGATAAGATATTGCAGAAGTCAAGGACACTGTGTTTGCTCTTTTCCTTCATAACCCTGCTGAGACTGAAGAGACACATATAAGTGGACTAGCTCGATATTAAGCTTATCTTTGAGCATTGCGATCGACTGTCTCAGCTTTCTTGTTGCATAGAGAACTCATATTGAATGATACCCTCCTCCTCCTCCTGGTAGTTATCAGTAATTAACATTACTCATCAAGTAGCTTTTCTTGCAAAGAAGCTGCTTTTTATTTTTTTATTCTAGCGAAACTATTTACTGGGAAAATTTCTGCTGGCTTTCAATCAAACTGTCCTCGTAAATTGCGTTGTTAGATAACATTAGAAATGTTGGGTATCTATCCTCGGTCGATTTCCTTCCAGTGATACCTTCCTCGGATGTTTTAAAGTTGTGAAACTTCTCTAAGAATTTAGATGTTTGTCTGACTCGCAATCTTGGATGTTTGTAGCAAATAATTCCAAGTCTAGTTAAGTCTTTACAGCATAATGTAAGCGTCCCAGGGTCTACTAAGAAGCTGGGAAAAGGAGGAATATCTATTTCTAATTATTTTGCTGTACCATCGCACAGTCAGCAATAAAACATTAGCCAGGGCAAGCTGTTCTAAAACCCACAAGGTTCGTGATTCCTGGAAACCTCCACTTAGAGATGTTGGACCACTTTTAAGCATGCATCAGTTGGATCGGTACTGCCTCCTACTATGTGATCCGAAATACATATATCCTCAGCCTACTTTGGTATTGTTGGAAAATATATATATATTAAACCACGCATTCTTCTAATAGCTTAAGCTTTTAGAGCCGTTGGCAAGTGGTCCCACCAAATCTCACATGGTATCGGAGTAGGGGGTCCTGAGTTCAAATCTTTCCAGGCCCCTATTTGCCTCCCCAATGAATTTGTCCACGCTTAGTACTAGGCAAAAGACCAGACTAAGCGTGAGGGGGAGTATTGGAATATATAAATATTAAACCACGCCTTCTTCTAATAGCTTAAGCTTTTAGAGCAGTTGGCAAGTGGTCCCACCAAATCTCACAGGTATTTTGGTACAAGATACAGAATGGCATGGGGCTTTTGCACAGGCCCCTAAAACTGTCTTTGATTTGTAGCGTCTTTGTCACTGTCTTGGATTTATAATGTCCTTTTCACTTTTGGCATGTCGTGTCGATTAAACAAATAGAGAAGCATCCTGAAAGCTCATTTTCTGGCCTTCTATTTCTTTCCTTGACAAATTTCATCTACTAGTTACCTTTCATTATTTAAATTAGATACAATGGTTTATTAGCAGCATTATTTTATCTGTATTAAGAAGAATTTTCACTTTTGGCATGTCGTGTCGATTAATCAAATAGAGAAGCATCCTGAAAGCTCATTTTCTGGTCTTTCCCTGACAAATTTCATCTACCAGTTACCTTTCATTATTTAAATTAGATACAATGGTTTATTAGCAGCATTATTTTATCTGTATTAAGAAGAAAATTAACGCCATTCTCTTCTGGTCTCACCATTTTATAATTGTTTTATTTTATTGTTTATTGCAGTGGTATCTTTACCATCTCCTCACTACCGGTGGTCAACCCTGAATTCTTCGGTCGTTCATGTGGACCCTATAATGGGCGTAGCTCATGCAAAAAATTTAGGGATCACAACTGTTATTGTCGAGGATACAAGGGTTGCTGGACACATGCAAGTGTCATCACTTAATGTAGTCGTACCTGACGCCGTAGTTTTGTACATATTACCTTTGTCTAATAATTGGGAACCCATAGAAGGTATTGAGGCTATTCCATCTGTCACACGATGGTATCTGGTTGCTGGCCATCAATATGTTGTTCTTATAAAGGTTTTCTCACAAGGACCTGGCTCACAAGAAGTTTACATCACCGAGGTAGGTAGCGCAGTTTTTCCTTAACTCTAGTTGATTCTAAATGTCATCGAGGTGTTTGTGCTTTGTCTGTGTGTTAATCTAGTCTAAGGAAAAGTAAGTAGTCAAGGGGCATTTACTTTGTATTTGAGTGCATGTATTTGGGCTCTTTAAGTGTTTCTATGATTAGTCTTTTTTACTTTGTTGTAATCATTTTGCGTTCTCCGTGTTGGTTTGCTATTTGCTGTATATTTGGCTTTATATTATATTACTCCATCTCATTTGACCTAATCCATATTGATATCCCTGCGGAGAAAAGAGAAAGGAAGAAGCATTGAGATTGGCATCTGATGACTGTTTTCTCTCTGTGCTATACATTTCTATTCTTCCGTTTCTTTTGCGTTAATACCTTGCAGATTCTGTTTGTTCTTTAATGGCATTGTAGTTGTTCGATATATAGTGGTTTGGGCTTTGGGTTGCTGAAAACGTTGTTCCTTCTGTGTAGAGTGACGATCTCAATTTGTACGACCACCACTCTGAGAACTGGGAAATATCTTTGGTGTCAGATGATATTGTGGTGGAACGTGGTTGGCGAAATTCTAGAATCCTAAAGGCTGCTACTCCTGGACTGGGAAAACTATCAGCTGCTTTAGTTTACTCTGGCGGGAGTGCTGGATCAAAGGAGGTCTCTGACATTTAAACTAATCCAGAGACATTTCCTTTTTTGATTTGTGCAACTTTTTGTTGCAAAGAAGAAAGAGGAGAAGCTTGCTCATTTTAGGAACTGGTTATAAATTACCACTATTTAGTAGGCTGAATTTGTTATTAGAAGAAAGAGGTAGCCTGATTTTATTTGCTTCGTCTTTCATAGGTTCTCAAAATTGTGCAAGAAGTCATGGTCTGTGATAAAGTGAAGATTATTCTGGACAAAAGAAGTGCTACCTCTGACAGTATTTTGCTTCCCTGGGCCCCCGCCATTTATCAGGAAGTGCAGTTAACGGCTTTAGGAGGTTTTAAGTTTCCTACCTGTTCTATTTTCTGGACTTTAATTGGGTTTTTCTGTTCTTGATGAACTAAGTTGACTTTTATAGGTTGTGCAAAGGTGGTCACTGACTTCAAATGGTATTCTTCGGACACGGCTATTTTGTCTGTTTCCACCTCTGGCGTTGTCCAGGCAAAGAAGCCTGGTAAATCTACCATCAAAGTACTATCGGTTTATGATTCATTCAATTATGACGAGGTATAATACTTACAAAATTTATTTGTCCTTATTGTAGTAAATCTCCATATTTAGTCATTCTTATGTTCATTGTAGCATTCATAAAGACAGTTTTTAAATGATCCAGGAGTAATCTGTATGTTACATGCTCAAGCTGCAGATTCTCATGGCTGAAATAGATTCCACAATTACTACAACTAAAATTGTAAAGAAAAACTGCCTGACTAGTCCTGTTGCATATTAGAAACTATGAATCCCTTCGGGAAAGCTGACTTTATTACTTGTGCATGCGTTTAGTAGGAATCATTATTCATTTTTGTTTCTCTACCATTCATGTTAGCTACAACACTGCACGGGTCGATACACACGTCGCCTAGTATCCACCGTTTATGTTGTCCTTGTTTTGTTTATGCCATGACCATGAACAAAGCCAACGTGACTTGCATTGTCTGTAAAGATTAGCGTATAGACTGATCGGTTCAACTGGGTGGACCAATAAATGGTTTGTAGTCTGTCCAGCTCAGCGATCAAACTGCAAGTGATAACAAACCAGATTGAACTGACATCAGCCTGCTTCAACCTAGTTTTTGAAAAAAGTGTGCAAGGTATGTACCTGGTGTTTTGAACCCGGAATTAAATTGTCCTTGGCCATAAGTTTCTCAGACTCTGACCTACCCATCATTGTTGATGATGGTACAGACAAGGATGTTATTGTTGTCGGAGGAAGAAGTATCAGATTGAATTTATCTAAGAATTAATGATTCTGATATGGTTTGGAAGGGGGATATGTAGCCCTGGTGGCATGCTTTGTATGCCCTCAATCACCAGGGGCCAAGCTTTTGCTTGAATTCCAAGTTCAGAATAACTATACTTACCAGTTTGAAGTTTGCGCTGGACTAAATACTGGTGATGGCAAATACATAAGAGCTCTAACAATTCTAGGATTTTGAAGGTCCAGTCTAGACATGATTTCAATGCTATCTTAATAGGCATTCCTTCATTATATGTCCTTCTCCAGGTGATTGTTGAAGTTTCCACCCCGGCTACTATGGTTATGCTGCCAAACTTCCCTGTAGAGACTGTTGTGGGATCACACCTTAAAGCTGCAGTGACCTTGAAAGCGTCAACTGGTGATGCTAATCCCAGTCAGTTTGAATTTTATTTCATAGTTTTCTTTTTATACTGCTTGTTGAAGCTACCTGTCATTTGCAGGTTCACATTTTTATAGATGCGATGCTTTTGGTTCCTTCATTAAGTGGAAGGCTGGAAGTGAATCATTCATCATTGTCAATGAGACTGGAGAAACAACTAAGGTCCAGAATATAATAGACGATGATGATGTCGAGGCCGTGGTCAATGGTCCACCATGTTCGTGGACCTATGTTTATGCTGCTGGTTCAGGTCAAACTATGCTGCATGCTGCACTGCCAAAAGAGTATCACCATTTCGATTCTTTCTCACATGGAACTACTGCTTTGAAAGCTTCATCACGTATAGCGGCATTCCCACCCCTTGTTTTGCGTCAGGTTGGGGATGGAAACCACTTTGGTGGTTACTGGATTGATTTTGCTCAAGTCGAAGCTGATGGACACTTGGAAAGTTTAGATAAAATATATCTTGTCCCTGGAACATATGTTGATGTTATGCTTCTTGGAGGACCTGAAAGATGGGATGGAGATGTCAATTACATCGAAACTGTTGAGTGCTTGGATAAAGAACCTGCTAATTTGAAAGATCATAATCTTGTTCAGCAGCTTCCCAGCAGTTATAGAAGTTTGTACAGAGTCTCATGCCAACTGTTAGGAACTTTTGTGAGTATCTGCATTTTTCCTGGCTTAATCTCGTGGTTGTTTGAATGGTAGATAATCACAATCCTTCTAGGAAAGGACCAATACAATAAGAGGCATTGGAATTTGTTGAAGTTGTTGTTGTTGTCCCACATCGCTTGTGAATGAGTGTTATATGCTCTTTATATTCATGTGACCTTCCTCCACCTAATAGCTTAAGCTTTTGGGTTGGACTTTCTAACATGGTATCAGAGCCAGTGTTATTTCCTTCCCCGTATGTGGGCCTCCATTAGTTAATTTCCACGTGCAGATTGCTTGCACGTGAGAAGGGGTGTTGAAGCTGTTGTCTTCCCACATCTTTTGTGAATGAATGTTATATACTCTTTATATTCATGTGGTCTCTCTCCACCTAATAGCTTAAGCTTTTGGGTTGGACTTTCTAACAAAATTGAATAAACTGAACTGGACAAGAGATTTCGGGTTTTTGGATTTCAGTCAGGATTGGTTGCATGAAGTGAGGGTTCAAAATGGGTTCCTGACATTGAGCAAAAACATGAAACGATCTAAAACCGAATTATGCTAGTGTATAAAATTCCATTACTCTTTCTTTACTTTAAACTATATTTGTAGAGAATGATTAATATCTAATTTAAATTTGTAAAAGATGTTGCGAAAAAATGCTTTAAGAAAAGGCTGTGAAGAAAAGCTGACAACACTACTTTTTTATGTTCGATGTGATTATTGTTGGCTCTGGTTTTGTTCCAGCAACAAAATTCATATACTAATCGGGTTGCTCTGGGCCTTTTAGCAAAACCCAAATAGCCTGGCCTGCTGGCACCCCCAGATCCATCTACTAAATAGTCCTCTTTGAACTCAGGATATTGTCTTCAAACGTGGTAATTTAGTTGGCGTTGACCATCCTTTACCTGCAATTGGAGAAGCATCTTTGTCAGTCATGTGTTCGTTTCCTTCCTCTATCGTGTTAATAGCAGATGAACCTGGTATGTATTATCTTTTTAATTCACCTGTTGCCATGGATGTCTTGAGAAGTCCCTTGACATTCTGTTTTTCACATTACAGTCAATCGAAAAGGTGCTATATTAAGTGCTAGCCAAGTAGAACACACTCCAGAAAGAGTTCGTGCGACCCCTGTTACCGTGGCAAATGGACGCACTATTCGCGTAGCTGCAGCCAGTAGTGCTAGCTCTGGAGAAGTTTTTGCAAACTCATCCTCTCTTGGTTTGAGGTGGGAATTGAGTAACTGTGACGAGCTGGCATATTGGAATGACAATGATGATGTGGAGAGGGCTCAGTCTGGTTGGGAACGCTTTTTGGTTTTGCGCAATGGATCAGGACCGGTACTGTTTGACCCCTTGCATCCATCTTTCGGTTTATTCACAATATAGGCTTAACCATGAATTTTCGGTTTTTCTTTCAATAAGCAAAGACGGTATACTGATTGCTGCTGTATTTCTTCTTTTCTTAAGGTTAGGTTCATTTATCCTATATTTGCAGAAATTGTCGGTCTAATTTTGGAATCAGATTAGGTTTGTGCTCATGCACGGCTTTTTCTTTGCTCTTTTCCCCGAATCATACCATTAAAATATGAATTTTACGGGGACATGCACTTATCTATAATATTTTCTGTTGTCCTTACATTTGAAACCTGCTACAGATCGTACTAAAAATATTCATGAGAATGATCTCCCTTTTATATGCGTATTACATCTGGTTGTATTCCTGAGATTCATATATTGATTGTCAGTGTATTGTACGAGCTACAGTGGTTGGATCTGATCAAATCACGAATTCTGATTATCTTGGGTCTGAAAGTTCTGGAGAGGTCCTCACAGATGCTATACGCTTACAGGTAAGCTCTTTGAATAATCTAGCACTCAATGGGATGCTAAAGTCGTTGCATTTATGTCATCATTGCCTTTGTTTTCTGCTTTCGAATCACCTGTAATCTGACCATTCAAAATTTTCGTTCTGCATTTGTCACAATATGCAGCTTGTATCAACTTTGCGAGTTGACCCTGAGTACAGCTTGCTGTTTTTCAACCCTTGTGCTAAGGTAAGCTAATAACTGCAGATTGTCCCTACTACATCTCCTGTTTTAAGTGGATCAACAGTTCCTGAGTGATTTGAAGATGAAAGATGTATGTCATGCATCTGTGCGTTGTGGATGTGGGAAGCATCATGTCTTAAGGAGGCAATCTTGTTACGCAATAAGTTGAATGAGATCCATGAAAACTTCAACTACAAAATGCGGTCAGAAATAAACATAGGGCACTTGTTTATTCTGTATGTGGATCACTCCTCTTAGCCAAATCTTCTACATCTTCCAGGATCCGGGGCCCAGTAATGCTCTGCCATATCCGGAAAATTGAATGGAGGCTTTAATAGCAAATGCATATTTACCCATAGGGTTATCTGCAATGTTCCCTGCTCTGATAGATTTTGGGCAGTAGCCTCCAACCTTTCGATTTTTTTGGAAGTGCCACTTGACGTTCATTTTCTATCAAACCCATTGACATTACCTACACTGTGTATGATCAATATATGCATCATCTTCAGACGAGCTACTCCTAGTGCTGAGAGTAATTAAAAAATTCTAAAATCAAATCCAGAACTTCAGTTAAGCAAATGAATGAGTCATTTAGCATTTTCTTTAATTGATTTAAGCTATCATGCTGTCACTTTTTGTCAACTCAATTAAGCTTGCGAATATCTGTTCATGGTACATTGGACTGGCAATGACTCAAGATGATGATATGATGGTCGAATGCCCTTTGTCATAACATTCAGATTATAGTTGCTGCATTTTGGGGTAATGCTAGTGAAATTGAAAATTGTGGATTTATGCAATATAAAGTTAAGACTCCGATTTCTTTAACTTAGTCACTGTGAGAATTCAATAAAAACATATGAACTTACTACATATGTAATTGAGCTCACTAGGTATGTCCTAGGATGTTGAAACACAACAGTGAGCATTTAGACTTTCTTTACATGTCATATCATTTCATGCTTTTCAATTTACATTCTTGTTAAAGGAATCTCTCTCTTCTCTCTCTCTATTTTATTGTTTAGGTTCTATATTTCCTTTCTATATCTTTTACTGCAAAAAATACTGGTACATTTATATGAAGAGCACTGTAGAAAAAGAATTCTAAAATGCATCATGGCTCACAAACTGTACAACGGTATAGTCAACTCCAAAATCTGATTTTTTTTCCTTTGGCCTACGTCTAGTCAAGATCTCTTATGTATCAGTAATTCACTTGTTAGAAAGTCCAACCCAAAAGCTTAAGCTCTTAAGCTAATAGGTGGAGAGAGACCACATGAGTATAAAGAGTATTTAGAACCTGTTGTCAAGCAATGTGGGACATACTTCAACACCCCCACTCATGTGCTAGCTGGATTATGAGCGGCACGTGAAATTTTGACTACGCACATTCACGTGGAGTTTTTGAGGAATTTTTTACCACGCACATTCGCGAAAGGGATAAAACTGGCTCTGATACCATGTTAGAAAGTCCAACCCAAAAGCTTAAGCTAATAGGTGGAGAGAGACCACATGAGTATAAAGAGTATTTAGAACCCGTTGTCAAGCAATGTGGGACATACTTCAACATCACTTTTAGTTTTTCAAACTGTCCGTTTGCTTTCTAAGACTCACTATTGAATCTTTATGTTTTGTCAGTGCCACGCAGTCAAGTCCTACTTAACACTGAAAATAAATATGGTTAAAGAAGGATTGATTTATTATACCTTGGATGCTGCTTGATGCAACTTGTCTTATCTATAAGATTCAAACAATTGTTCTGTACTTTTGGTGCTATGCTGTACATTGAGGCATCACATGTGACTACAAGGTTAATTTTTTCCCAGTTAAAACTATCTATAAGTGGAGGCAGCTGCTTTCTGGAATCTTCTGTTAATGATTCTCAAATAGTAGAAGTTATTCACCCGCCACCTGGATTACAATGTTCGCAATTGATGCTGTCTCCTCGAGGACTTGGGACTGCATTAGTCACTGTTAATGATATTGGGCTTACACCACCACTCATGGCATCTGCCACGGTATAAGTTGTTTCTTCAAACTGTTATTCATTATTCATTTGCCGCTAGTAGATTTTCTGAGGTTATGGATGCTTTGTTAATTTTCTTAGGATTTTATATATTATCTTCTGGAGGCATTTATCAAAATCTATGTTGCTTTGCGTGCGAATGAGCGATCCTCCCCGAGGCTATACTTTGCAAGGCTTTCTCAAGTTTCTATAACACAGAGCAATATATTTGGCCTTTGGGTTTTTCTGAACACAAATTTAGCTAGTTTGTACCGAGGATTTGAACTCTGTAGTAGAGTGGCATTATGAAGGTCGAGGGAGTATCGAGCAATTTACTCTGTCTAGGCCTCCAGAAAATCATGTATATAAAATTCTAGCCTGTTAGCCCATAGGAGAAATAGACTTTGAGCCCAATTATCTTGAGTTCACACTTGTGAAACTATTGTGAAAGCTTTGATAAATTTAAAGAACGTGATGTAGTCAGAATCCTGGCTGAGTGCATTATGCTAGCTCTACGATGTTCTGGAGCTTTTAAGGTTCCAGCTGTTTCCTCTGATTTGTCATGGCCTGTCCATCCGTACGTTTACTTTTTGAACTTGTTGATTTTTGGATTTCCTCAAAGCATTGGAATCATATCTTCAGTTCCTCTTAGATGGTTCGGGTCATTTTAAGACATGCTATCCAGCTATTTAGCTATTGGTACACCTATGTTGGAGGTTCAATTTGTAAGAACTGCACTGCACTGTTTTGTCTCACGTGGTTCACTTGCAAAGAATAAAGATTGTTTGAGGGTTCAGCTCCTTCAGTTGCTTCTATATTGTACTCTTTCACTTGGATTTAGTCTTCTTGTTCTGATTTCCTATAGTCTTGTGTTGTTTTTCTTACGTTGGTTTGTTTTTCTCTCTTTTTCCTTTTATATTTATTGTGCACTAGAAATTTTCTGTTAATAAAATTCTGTGTTATGAAAAAAAAAAAAATTGTTCCTCTAATCTGAATTATACATGTCTTCCAGGTCCAGGTTGCGGATGTAGATTGGATTAAGATTACTTCAGGAGAAGAAATAAGCCTTATGGTGAGGCTAACTTGAGGACATTCCCTTCAGAATAGTTCGTATTTTATATAGGCATTATTCTTCTGTAGACTCAGATAAATTTCCATCATTTGATGTTCTTTATCTATCTCACGAAAAGAAGAAATTTCCCTATGCAAAAATATCTTCCATTTTTGGGGCTTAATTTGTGGAGACGTCTTATCTCAGGAAGGAAGCTTGCTAGCTATTGATTTAGTTATCGGGACAAATGATGGTGGCTCCTTTGACTTTTCTCAGGTAAATCATGTACTTTATCTAGCTATATACCATCTCTTATTTTGGCACAAATCTTGATGCTGAAGACATTAAATTTTCTATATATTCAAAATGATATATACGCGCAAATTATTCTCATCCCATAGTTTTTCCTTTGTGTCTGTTTGCGCAGTATGATTTATTTTGTTTGAAAACTTTCCTACTACTTGGATGTGCCTCTATATCTATCACTGTTCTTCCCACTTAGAAAGTGCAATAACTTATGGGGATAATGCAGTATGTTTACATGGATCTTCAAGTGCATATTGAGGATGACATAGTTGAACTAGTGGATGGTAATGATAACACAAGCAGGGATGATGCTCGTGTCAAAGGTCCAAGTTTCATGATTATTGCAAAGCACCTCGGAGTCACCACTTTGTATGTAAGTTCCTCTTCTGCACGGTGCAAAGGCATTTTTCCTTTTGTTTATATCAACGGGTTTTCTTCATGTTGAAATTTTGGAAGCTTACAGAAACAACTTGAAATCAGGTTAGTGTGAAACAGCAATCAGGACATGAACTACTAAGTCAACCGATAAGAATAGAAGTCTATGCTCCACCAAGAATTCACCCTTATGAGCTCTCTCTTGCACCAGGGGCATCTTATGTGGTATGTATCAGATTTACTGGCTTGTTCTCTCATCAATTCGCTTACATCACTTGAAAGGTGCAAAATACATTCAAGTTACATAAGATAAGGTGAGAGTGAATTTTACAAATATGGGAACTATGCAAAAGATGTACTTAAAAGTGTGTTTACAAGATCGACCATGGGAAGCCAAGCACCAATAGTGGAATGACTCGAAACATAAGTAGAGATCTGTCCTCAAGTGGCTCTCAATTCTCAAAGCACTCTTCTCCCCAACCGTGTATTTGATACAATGCATAAAGGCAAAAATCTTCAAAAAGCTTTGCCGGATTTCATTGAGTTATGCCTCCGCTGGGAAATGTGAATTATTAACAGTATGCGGCTTTAAAATCAAGCAACTTGAGGATTACGTTCAGAGTAGGAAAAATTTGAGGCGATCTATGAAATTTCACTTTCTGCACAAACGATGGCGGATCTCAACAGAACCTCTTCCTTCAAGAGCATAACCTTTCAAAGAGTAAGGGTATGTTGTACATTTCAAAGTCAATATGATGTAAACAATCGAAGGATATCGTATATGGTGTGATGAGAGAGGATAAGAACAGATCATACACTTCATATGGTGTTCAATGAAAGGAAATGTGAATTATTAACAGTATGCGGCTTTAAAATCAAGCAACTTGAGGTTTACATTCAGAGTAGGAAAAATATGAGGCGGTCTATGACATTTAGTTTTCTGCACAAACGACGGCCGATCTCAACATAACCTTTCAAAGAGTAAGGGTATGTTGTATGTTTCAAAGTCAATATGATGTAAACAATTGAAAGACATCATATATGGTGTGATGAGAGAGGATAAGAACAGATCATACAATTCATGTTGGTGTTCAATGAAAGGATTTGGAAGTAGATATCACTTTTGGCAAGCACCCTAACCGGTTTTGCCAAATTTCAGCTGTAACATTAGACTTTGTATTCTGCTGTATACAGTAGGTAGTAAAAATGTTTTGGGGCATTTGTTTGTCATAACTCTGTAGTAGTATATGTACTCCTCATACATAAAAACTAACACGCAATAACATCGCAAGATTTTGAAATATGAGCATTTCTGCATTTTTCAGAGCTCATCGGATGTGAGCTGTGAAATTGTGGTGATGAAACATTGACCAATGTGGTGTTTAGTCTGGTGGTAGTGGAGAATTAATGCATGATGGAATCATGGTGATGAAGCGGCTTGGTGGCAGTGCTATTGTGCCGATTAAGTAGGAATAGTAGTAGTGCTGACAGGAGTAGGGGAGGGATGAGGCTGGTAATTGAGTTCACATTTCATGTTATGAATTCATGTCAAGCAGTGGCATTACTAGTTTATTTTTCGCCAAACATGCTAAAATGGGTGTATTGTGAATGTGTTGATCCGTATCATTTTTGGGTTAGGCCAATAGCTATATTCTTTAACGTGGCAATTCGTGTTAGAATTTGTCACCCCTGGATGGCGGTGGTTGTGGAGTAATAATTGTGTTGTGGCGATGGAGGAACTGTTGCTCGAATTCAAGTTTCATATACTATAAGCTGAGTGTACAACTCCATGTCTTGACATATTGACAAGTCGCTTGGAGCGGGAACTTGAGTATGATTTAATCTGATGCAGTGTCTATCTATCCTTTTCCATCTATCCAATTTTCTGTTATATGCAGTTGATTATCATGCTTACCTTTCATTTGACAATACCACTTTTGTCTACGCTAAGCTTACTGTCAGAGGTGGCCCAAAAGTTGGTGTTCGTATTGAATATTCGAGTCTTGAAGATGGGATTGCAATTGTCCATAGAACGTCGGGACGCCTGTCTGCAGTTTCACCTGGGAACACTGTAAGTGACTATGGTAGGCTGATGCTACCATTGTTTTATTGGTATTGGAGGTGAGATTGTGTAACAACAAATCTATGTGGATTGGAGCTTGAGTAATGGATGTTTGATGTTCATATTCTGCATTGCTTGAGCATTCTTTTTATGAAGTAGTTGTGACATTTGCACCATCTACGTTCCACAGCTCGTCCTAAATTTTCTTAAGAGAAATGTGGTATGTCATTAAAAAATCTGCAAGGACTTGCCCAGATAGATGATTCTGCTTGATAGTTTTTTTTTGTAAAGGATGTCCTCTGAAAAGGATGCTGCAATATCCATCTGGCCCTTCGAAGACTGTATTTTACGATTCTTACTTCATCTGGTTGCCAAAATGCCTGGTCTTACAGAGAATAGAATGGATGGGCAATGTGTTTCTTGTTCGGTGATTTAGTTCAATGACTATTATAGACCCAAAAGTGAGATGGGAGAACTTTTGACACCATCAATCGGGTTCGTCTTGTAGGATCATGACAATCTGGAGGTATTGTTTTCTTTGTCTCATTTTTTTATATTATTTGCAGACTATGCTTGCCACGATTTTTGGGAGAGAGAATTCCGTCCTTTGTCGAGCCACTGGTAGTGTCAATGTGGTGGTCCCTTCTTCTGCATTACTGAATGTGCAAAGTGAAAAGCTTGGTGTCAATCGTGAGATGCCTATATATCCTGCGTTTTTTGAGGCAAGGATCTTCATTTAGTAATAAGTCGATTAATTCCCCTAGATTTTTTTATGTACTGACGACTCTTGGGAAATGACCAGGGTGACCTGTTTTCTCTTTATGAGATCTGCAAAAATTATAAGTGGACCATAGAAGATGAAAAGGTTGGACTGATTTACTATGCTTTGAGTGATTACAATTGCATAATACCAAATAATAAGGCCGCTCCACTGTTCTGGCAGGTTTTAGGATTCAACACAGGAGAGCAGTTTCCTGGAGAGAAAATTGGTTACCAGTTGGTATCTTCAAAGGAAATTCAGTTGTCCTATTTTAATGAGAAAAAACTTGGCTTTATTAAGGTTTTGCTTGGAAGGTAAAAGAACTTTTTCCACAATTGGGCCTCTTTTATGCGCTACATCGTATACTTGGGAACTTGGATTGATAATGGTTTTGTTGTACCATGGTTATGTAACCTTAGGTATGCAATGACGTTAACCTGATGTCATTGGTTTCGCTCCCACTCCATGTTTGGGTCTCTCTGTTTGTTTCACTAATGTCTCATTGAAAGTCGGCATTAGAATGGGTATGCAACTTATAATTGATGCCTGAGTCAGTCGTGTCATGCGAACATAAATATTTTACTCAATTGGGCCGTTGTGCCTGGGTCAAGTAGGAATCTCTGTCTGTCTGTGAAATTTGAGTCTATCCCTTTTGCTTTGTTTTTCAGGGCTTCTGTCGATAACAACATAAGAATTTACAAATCCATTAGTGCCTTTGAGTTTGTTTATTTATGATTGTTAACTTTACGAAATCTTTCAACGGCATCTTCTGGAAAGAACTGAGAATACCAGGGTTTGGGTGGTCTTTTGTCTGGAGTAGTACATATTTACCTGCATTCTAGGTCCTCTCTTCGGCAAGCGACTTATGAAGCATACAATGTTGGGGCTACTCTATTTCTGTTGGAATACTGGAGCTTCATCTGTGTCTGTCTGTGCTTGAAAAGCTCACTAAAGTGGGCTTTGACAAGAGTATTTTGCTGACATAATCCTTTTGTTCCTTATTATTTGTTTCTTGTGGGATTGTTTTGAGAGCAAACTATATCTGGTTCTTTTTATATGTGAAATATACACTATTAAAGTATCGTTGATCTATTTCAGGTCCGCTGGCAAGGCCCGAGTTTCAGTTTCATTTTCATGTGATTTTGTTTCTGCTTCATTCTCGGAATCCAAGTTTTACAGTTCTAGTGTGTCGGTATCAGTGATTCCTGATCCACCTCTCGCCCTTGGAGTTCCAATAACCTGGATTCTTCCTCCTCAGTATATTACATCAACTCTGTTGCCTTCATCTTTTGAATCATATGGCCAGTGGGACAGTCACAGTGGAAAAGGGACCGTTACCTATTCCTTGTTGAGAAATTGCGGTGAATTGAATGAAATAGCACTCAGCAAGACTATTTCCATTCAAGATAACAGAATTGAAACAGCCGAGAGTAATGAAGTTGCATGCATTCAGGCTAAAGATCACTTGACAGGGAGAATTGAGATTGCTTCCTGTATCAGGGTCACTGAGGTAGCTATACTACTTTACTTGAGCTCCTGTCTCTAAATTTTACAGAGAATCAAAAGTTAAAGCACCAAAGAAGTGCCGACATGTATAGAAAAGAGGACTGTACTTCTCAGGCAGGACTATAATTTTGTACATGTGCTATTATTTGAAGAAAGACCAAACATTCATGACTATGCACCTTGAATGTACAATATGATCAACTTTTCATGAGTGTTTATTTTTTCCCCCTTTTTTCCTGTACCTACGGTCATAGTTTTCACTTTCAATTATGTTCCCATACTTGGTCATTAGAAGTGAAGCAAAATATTTTACTGTGTCTCAACCTTTTTCTTCACATCTCAGATGGTGATATAACCGACTTTACCATTCTAAGCATTTTCAATCCCATAAATTTCTCCTCTTGTAATATAGAGCTTTAACACTAGCATACAGTGCCCACTTTAAAGGTCCTAAATTGTAGTTGTTTATGGTATTTCTGAGCGATAGCTACAGAGCTTCAATGATAGATTAGTGTTTCTGATTTCTACGTTCTTCCATTTTGTTGGAATATATAAATATTAAACCACGCCTTCTTCTAACAGCTTAAGCTTTTAGAGCAGTTGGCAAGTGGTCCCACAAAATCTTTCATGATATCAGAGCAGGAGGTTCTGAGTTCAAATCTTTCCAGGCCCCTATTTGCCTCCCCAATTAATTTGTTTTTGCTTAGTACTAGGCAAAAGACCAGACTAAGCGTGAGGGGGAGTGTTGGAATATATAAATATTAAACCACGCTTTCTTCTAACAGCTTAAGCTTTTAGAGCAGTTGGCAAGTGGTCCCACAAAATCTTTCACATTTCTCCTCTTCGATCAAGTTGTTTTTGCTAGTTTGAACTTGTGATGACAATGTTATTTTTGGGTTCATCAACCGCCGACCCCAACTAGTTTGGGATAAAGATGATGTTGAACTTGTGCTGACAGTGCCTGTTCTGTACTGTAATCAGGTGGCTCAAGTGAGATTTGCAAATAAAGAATTTCCTTTCCATATAGTAAATCTTGCTATTGGTGCTGAAATTGAAATCCCAATTGGCTACTTCGATGCTTTAGGTACTCTTTTAAAAGCACTCTCAATGCACTGTTGGTTGTGGAGCTATTCAGTCCTCGTCACTATTGTGGTTATGTTTTTTTACCAGGATATGCCTTTTATGAAGCATATGATGCAGTTGCCTTGGACACGGAAGTGAACTATCCGGACATCGTTTATGTTAACACAACAAGCAGTGTGAATAGAAATATCAATCTCAAGGTAACATGCCCATACTAGCTTTTGTTTTTTCGAAGGAATAGGCTACAAAAATAGAATTGTAACGCACCAATGTGCGTCTCAGATATCTAGTCCAGTTTTCTTGCTTTCCTTTGCTCCAAAATAAGACTTATTTTGATTAACACATTAAGAAAAATTGCATCAACTTATTTTCCTGTCCAGTGATTATTCTTTCCTTGTGACTGTGCTCTTCTATCTTATTGAAGGCAGTACAACATGGTACAGCTCTATTGCGAGTGTCGATGAGTGGCAGTACAAGGAAATCAGACTATGCACTGGTACCTTTTTTGCTTTCAATAGACCATGATAGTAGTTTAATGGAGTCTTAGTTTTGTCTGATACCAACGTGTTGGTCAAGCAGACGACTTTTTCTTTAAGAAAAGGGTTTGAAAATATCAACAATAAATATAGATCTTCAAATAATATATACTCACACAACTCGGCATTCTATTTTGGGTAGTTTTTTTTTTTTCTTTTAACATCTTGTGGGAGTTTTTTTTTCTTTTTTATTATATTTTTATATAATTTTTTTCCCTTAATCGGTTTTGCTTTTAGTTCATTTATTTTTGGGTTCATCGACCGCCGACCCCAACTAGTTTGGCATAAATGTGATGTTGATGTTGATCTTGTGGGAGATGACTGACACACTTTTGTAAAGTGGATGCATGATCATTTGTGATTGCCATATCGCTCAGTGGAGATTCTTGTTATTTTACTTAACCTGTTTCATTTAAGTATGAGGGACTCTTGCACCTATTATAGGCTGGAAGCATGGAATCCATCTACTTGGACCCTCTAAACAGTTGTTACTGTGCTAAAGGTTTTGCACCCACTTGAGCCCATAACTCAATAGTTGGCTTATTTGTTAAATGTATTTCTCTTCAATAAATAGAACGGTAGCTCACTATGTATCCTCGAAATTGCTTTTTCTCTGAAAAGCTTCTAGTTTCCCTTTTTGTCTATAGGTACCCTTGTACAATTACAACTGAATTCTAGAGCATCAGCCATTCTCGGTCTTCTTTCTGTTTTGTGCATATTTAATCTCTCTCTTGCAATGTTGCAGTCATATAATATCAATGTATTCATCTCCATTCAGGTATCAGTCGGTGCCTTCATATACCCTCAAAACCCCATCCTTCACATTGGGAATTCACTTGAATTTAATCTAGAAGGTGCGTCTTATGTGAAAAATTTCATCTGTGTAATTGGATGCTTTCTGACATAAGCCACTGTATGTTGGTTATTCACTTCCTGATTTTGTGCAATTGTTGATTGTCCAGTCAAAAGATATCAGTTATTATTAGGTTTTCTTTTATTTCACTCTGAAAGGTTGTAACTTAGACTTGCATTTATTTTGTTCGTAGCATTATTGTCACTTGAAATAGAATTGGTCATCTTTTCTCTAGACACTCAACTTTCAATATGCCATGGATATTGATCTTTTTGAATTTTCATCTCGTGGGAATGTTTTTCTGCTCGTCCCCTACTTCTTTGGCCACTAATCTTTTGGCTGTGAGTGAAAATTTACCTTTATGCATGCCATGATGTGTGTACAATAGGGCTGAGTTACACTACATGACCTATGTCCCTTTGTCATTTCCTCTACTGCCTATTGAATAGGATGAGAGTAGCTTTTTCACTAAATGATGCCAAATTACCTTTTGCATGGTAGGATTCAAGGAGCAAGTTTCTGGGCAGTGGACTAGTGCAAATGACAGTGTCATAACCATAGATTTGCTCTCTGGAAAATCCAAGGCAGTTGGAGAGGGCACTACACGAGGTATTCAGTATTGCTGTATTACAGTTATCCCACTATCTAGAGCCTACCCCTTGCCTTTTCGTTCACATTACCTTACTTCTGAGCAGTTATTTTCAAATCTTCAAGTGCAAAGCTGCAAACAGAGGTTATGGTACTGGGAAGTGACATGGTTTCTGTGGATGCTCCCAGAGAGGCACTAAGCAATGTTCCTTTCCCTGTTAGAGGATATGAGTTCCATGTAAAATTCAGGTCTGTGTTATGCTCTTCGACTAGCATGCTTCTTTGACTGGAATTGATCCTCTTCTATTATCTCATTTTAAAGAGCATGGGTAACTTTTATCGTTCGTTTGGGGCAAAAAGAACAATACTGGTGTAATAGGCTAATGAACAACCTCAGTCAATTTCTGCCTTTTAGAAGGTTGAACCCAAAAGCTTAAAGACCACATGAATATAAAAAGCTTTTAGGATTCATTGTCAAGTGATGTGTGACAATACTTCAATACCCACTTTCATGTGCAAGCCGGATTATGAGCGGCGCATGGAATTTTGACTACACGCATTCATGTGAAATTTTGACCACGGATATTCGCGAAAGGGATAGCACCGGCTCTAATACTATGTTAGAAGGTCCAACCCAAAAGCTTAAGCTAATAGGTGGAGGGAGACCACATGAATATAAAGAGCATTTAGGACCCGTTATCAAGTGATGAGGGTCAATACTTCAACACCGCCATATGCCAACCTTTGGAAATGGTCTTGACCTCTGTACGTGGTTAACATTGCCAGATTTGCTGTACTTGATTGCTTCTTAGGGATGTAAATTGGTTGATAAACTTTGACATAGTAAGCATTCCTTTTCAGCCTATGAAAACAATCCATTTTGTGTGCAGAGAGAGAGGGATAAAATAGATATTTGGTAAATATTAGGTCAGAGTGAAACTTCAAGCTACAGTGTAATCAAATATGGTACTGGATTTCGAGATTGATAGAAAAGTATCTCCAATGCCCAACTTGCTTTCATTCCTTTAGTTAAGTGAAACTGCATTTCTTCTAGAAGATGCTTTCTCTACATCATTTTGCTGCTGGCTGTTCTAGCCTGTTTTGTTTCAGCAGGCTTTGCACATGTGCCCTTTCGATTCCTTCTCTCTCAGATTATTGGATTCCTTCAGGAATTGTGTGATACCATGATCAACGGAACCCTCTTGGGGATCTTGTTTTAATTTTCCTCTCTTACTTACTGAGTAGTAATTTCTTTAATCGAGGTAGTTATTCTCTTATGGGTCTTTTCTAACTCTAACGAGAGCGAAGGCGAGAGAAAACAGAATGGGTGAAAGAACAATAGGCATGACACCTTCTCATTTGAAATTTCAGTGACAGAGGCAGGAGATAGATTTGCATGGATGGCACCGAACCCACAATTTGTGCACTGCGTACTCAACTTGCTTGATATATAGTAACTGAATGCTTTTACATGAGGGCACATTGATACTGAACTCACAATATGTGTATTATATACTCTGCTTGTAGTTTTTCGTAACAATACTGAGATTACTGACAATATATAGTGATCAATTTTATGCAGTGATGGATACAACAAAAAGAAAGAGAGGGTCCCTTATGACTGTGTGGTAGACCCTCCATTTGTTGGGTATATGGCACCTCTTTTCTTGCTTTATTGTAACAAGCCTTACACTTTATCCAGTTCGTTTTTTATCTGTTTCTATTCTTTATTTCATCAAACCTTTCTGAAGCCAATAACTTTGCAATAAAGGTATGCCAAGGCATGGATGGATCTTGACACTGGTAACACGTATTGTCTCTTCTTCCCTTATTCGCCTGAGCATTTGGTACATTCAACACTGAAATCAAAGGACATGAGATCGGATATCTCTATTACCGTCAAGGCTATATTAAGAGAAGCCAGAAATGCATCAGGATCTGCCTCAGCCCTCTTCATCGGAGGATTTTCTATATTGGGAATGGATAAGGTGATGAGTAAAATTTTTTTGGGAACTTATTGTCTTTTGTAATACTATTGATGCTCGAATCAAACATTAGCCTGCTATTTTTGGCTGTGGAAGCAATGAGAACAACTTGTGTTGGACTTTTATCTCTGGCTATCTCTGCCATGGTTCTAGCTATGAGTTATGTTATACATGCTTTTTTATCCATTGAAAAGTCTATGCTAACTCTTTAAGCCCTTTCTGGTGTCATTGTTTAAAAACTAATTTCAAACATTCTGATGTTGCAAATACTTGTGTTTTAGGATGCAATGCAATTGAATCTGACACCCGACAGTAACAGAACTACCATAGCGCTCTTGGGCAACACAGGTATAATGAGACTCTCCCACTAGGCAGAGTAGACAAATTGTCATTCTTTTCTTGAGCTTCAAATCTGGGGTGTGCAATGGAAGAACCCTTGCACGTGATAAAAATTCTGCCACGGTGTGTTTTTGTGCGAATGCCTGATTTTGATGACAAAATCTGTAGATTTTGTATACTTGAAGAACCTGTGTGCTTAGCTAGCTAACTAGATTCCTTTTCTAGTTAATACTTCACTGTTAATATGATCTAGTGTATGTGCTAGAGTGTTCGTGCTTTGATCATTTTTGCCAGGAAAATATTTGGAGAACTTGATTTAGTTCAATGCTGTGACCTTTGAAATACTGTTTTTATGCAGGATTGCCTGGGTAGTTTGTGGTTATTGATTTAAGAAGGACTGGCTTGCGCAAGATTGTTAAGCTCTTTTTAAAATTTGAAGTACTTAAGAAGTAGTTGTATAAGTGAAATTTTGAACGTGGAACTGCAAAAGAGATTTACCCGTTAAAAATTTCTGCAATCTGGATTATTGGGCTTGCTCATCATGCCCCACCATCATTACTCCACCACATGGTGATCATCATCACTTGTGTTGTTGTAGCAGAGGCACCATCATTACAATGATATCCATTTTCTCACTTTACCATTGAATTTGCTTAATGTGCATCAGCATGTCTTCTGTTATGTATCCAAGTTGAGGGTGTTATTATAGGTGCCGAAGTTGAAAGAACTCTCCATGAGATTAGAGTGAATTTTTTATGAGAATTCTTGCGGAGCTTATCACAACTTGGAAACATTGAAAGTGTTTGTGTGATCTAAACCATGATTGGAATCTCTGTCGTACTTGTACCGGTCATTTCTAGTGAAATCTTCTTGCCACTCACCCCGTGAATGAGATCACAATTGAACTGCATACATCGTGTTTGATTTCTTGCTTGTTATCATGTCCCATCAATGTAGTTTCTTTTCTTTTTTTTGTAAGATAAGTGTCATTGGCTTATTTTCCTAACATGTTAATTTTGTTTTTAATTTTTTTTTGTCTTTAGATATTGAGATTCAGCAATCCCCGAATCTCATTACGATATCTCCTATACGAAGAGAAGGTTTTGGGATTGGTAGTGTTGCTGAGTATGAGGTAAGCAGATGCAAGTCTCAACTATTTGAATGAGTAAATTTATTTCTTCCTGGAGTCTAGTTGTTTTTTTTTTTTTGGATAATAAGAGTGGGTGCTGAGTGTTGATTGTATTAAAGAAATAAAGCTGTGTAATGTAAGCTTCAAGCCTATCGCTTCTTCATCGGTACAATGAATGAGATTAGTTTCAAATTTTAGACTTTTGACTGGATAGAGCAAAGAACCCTGTGAAGTCATGTATCTTTCGAATCATCTGCTTTATCCATATCTCCAGGTCAAAGCAATTGCATCCAAGAGCTTCAAGGATAAAATAGTCTTCACACTTCCAGCCAATGGTGAGTGTCCTTGCTCGTGGAATTTCTGCAACCTACTTCACTCCTATCTCATATTTTTAGTGCTTATGTTTTTTTAGGCCAACGAATGGAACTGGATGTGAGCTACACGACCAGAGAAAGGAAGCCATCACCTTTTTCTTTCTGGTTGAGCGTGCCCGTAATTCTAGCGATTTTGATGGTATTGCTCGCCATCTCTTTCTCCATACTGGCCAGGCCTGACAGAAGTGTGCCAGCTGCTCGTCCTGCAATGCCTAGCAGACCGGTGGCACCAACTACACCTGATCGCAGCAGCCCTGGAATAGCAAGCGAGCAGTCCCCGAGGACGCCCCAGCCGTTCATGGAATACGTGAGGAGGACAATTGATGAAACTCCATATTATAGGCGAGAAGCAGCGCGGAGGAGGTTCAACCCGCAGAATACGTACTAGTTGAATGCTTGACTAGATTAGAACGGGAACAGTTGCTCCCTCACTCGGCTATTACCTGTATGAGTTAGGATGATAGACTGACTACATCATGTTCACAGACGGCGTAGGATGAAAGTCACTCAGAATTTTTTTGAAATGTATGTGCTGAGTGATTTTGTATTGAGTAGGACCGAGGGTGTATAAGTGTAGCAGATATGCCACTGGAGGCGTACTTTCGGAAATGCTTAACGTGATTTTTACGGCTGAAGAATCATCTTCTTCACTTGTGAAAACAGGCGTCACTCCAACTGTTAATCAACTTTCTACTTGCAAATGTCTTTGCCCATTCGAGGAATTTTTATACGGTTTCTCCGGTATCAGTTCTTACGTCGTGTGCTCGGGAAGTTTCGGAATCGTCTGTGTGCAACGAGAGCGCGAACCTTAGTAATTGGGCAGTGCTTTTGGGGCGTACATTTTTTCGATTTCACTTGTCTGATGAATCAAAGGTTTATGCTAAGCACATGTTCCCAAATGTTGCGTAAGAATCATATCGGGGGTTTCTAATCGCTAAACTCAAACGACGGAGGCTTATGGGATTTAAGTGCATTGTATCGATGGGAGTTTTTCATTCCTTGAATCAAACAGTCGATGCTTATCGATTCTTTAGTTTCTTCAATTTATTTCGAGGGGCGCGAGATTCAAAAGCTTAGACGACTTTTTTTTTTTTGGTCAAAAAGCTTAGACGACTTTAAGAATGGAAAAATTATAACAAAAAAAACAGTCGAATCGCACAAAAAAAATATATCAAAAAGGTCTTAAATATTGTAACCGGGTCAATTCAATCATAATTCATTTTTTTCACAATTGAGTCATAAACTTGCTCACATTTTGCTAATTGAGTTCATCCGGCTAATTTTGACTAGAAATTAACGACTTGGAAGCAAGTCATCTTACGTGACACCGCCGGCGTTACTGGACTTAATAAAAAATTCAAAAAATAAAATAAATTTCACATTAGCGCCGATAGTGCCATATAAGACGGCTGGTAAATGACCACCGTCCATTAGGGGTGTGCAACTCGAAATCTGGATCGGTCTACCCGAAAAACATGGTCGAAAATCGGTTCCCACTCAAACCGATCCAAGTACTGATTTCAATTTTTGGAAACCGATTGAAACCGATCCGGTTCTTGGTTCTAGATGGAGATCCACCCGGACCAATTTTAGAACTAGTTTCTAGTTATTTTTAAAAGTGCATTGTTTATGTGTTGCTTTAATCGGTTTCATAAGATCAGAGCTAATATTTAAACCGATTAGTATCATAAAATCGATTTTAGATTGTTGCTTTTAAAAGTCCATTGTTTATATTATGGATTGTTACTTTTGGTGGATTGTAATTTTCATTACTTATTTCATCGATACTCATATTATTTTGATAGAAAAAAAAAAAGGGAAAACAAGTTTTCGGGTAGACCCTGGAACATGACCGAAAAAAAAAAGGTCGGTTCTAAAAACAGGTTCTAAGACAAACAGGGTTGGTTTTCAGTTCCAAAAATTGAGAACCGATTATAATAGGGTTGGTTTCAGGGTCTAAGTCTAGACCGGGCCATGCTTACCCCTACCGTCCATGTCATCAATTGTCGGTCAAAAATGGATCCGATGCATTCAATTGACAAAATATGAAAATATTTAGGACTCAATAGGAAAAAAGGTTTAAGAATCATGGTTTTAGGACTTTTCTGGTAATTTTTTCTTATGTGTCAATTCAGCTCTTAGATTTTCAATTGTGCCAATTAGTCCTATCAATGTAGTCCATCTAACCAATTTTGACCGAAAATCACTGGATGCTAATCATTCTACATGACACAATCGGTGCTAAGACAAACAAAATTTTATTAATCTATTGGCCTAATACCCAAAAAAACTCTAACGTTGGCATTTGTGTCAATTATATCCAAAACTTTTTTTTGTCTCATAAAAAACCCCCAACTTTTTCTTTTGTCTCAATTCTACCCAAAATTTTTACTTTTGTCCCAATTTTACCGGCTTAGTACCAAAAAAACCATCAACTTTTACTTTTATCCCAATTCTATCCAAAACTTATACTTTTGTCCCAATTTTATCGGCCTAGTACCGAAAAAATCCTCAACTTTTATTTTTGTCCCAATTTTACCAACCCTCAACTTTTACTTTTGTCTCAATTCTACTCTCAACTTTTACTTTTGTCCAATTTTACGGGCTTAGTACAAAAAAAAAACCCTCAGCTTTTACTTTTGTCCCAGTTTTACCATCGTTAGCCTTTCGTCTATAATCATCGTTAGTTAATCTTACGTGACATTGTTACGTCATTAATGAATTACACAACTGCAAAACTGACATAAGAAATTTTAAAATTCTCTTCTATTTTTTGCTACCCCTATATATTGCTGAGAGATATATAGTCACTAAAGACGGCACATTTCGTACTATTTTCGATACTTAACAGCCTAAAGAATAGCTAGACATGGAAATAATTTGACGAATTTTTAAAATCTTGTTGTATTTGAAACCTATTGTTTGTAAATTTCAAAAATTCATTGGTAAATTCGGAAAAAAAATTCGAGTCGCGTAGGATAAACTAACGGTGATTGTGAACAAAAGGCTGACGGTGGTAAAATTGGGATAAAAGTAAAAGTTGAGGATTTTTTTTTTTGTACTAGGCCGATAAAATTTGGACAAAAGTAAAAGTTTTTGGTAGAATTGGGACAAAAGTAAAAGTTGAGGGTTTTTTTTTTATACTAGGCGGGTAAAATTGGGACAAAAATAAAAGTTGGAGGTTTTTTATGAGATAAAAAAAGTTTTGGATATAATTGTCATAAATACTAAAGTTAGAGATTTTTTTGGGTATTGAGCCTTAATCTATTGATGTATTTTGAACTTATCATTTTATTCATTTTCTTACTTTCTTTTTCCTTTCCTTTCCTCGTTGCAAGGCATCGGCAATTGCCAACAAGGGTCACCCTCGTTGTAGGCCGACTCTAGCCTTTGGCGCAGGCGTCCCTCACCGGTAATTTCCTTGAGCCAGTCGTGGGCCATCGTCGAGACCCGGCAACCAGCGGAGGAATAAGGGAAAAGAAAACGAAAGAGAATAAAATAAAATAAACAAGAAAAAATAATTATAAAAACTCAAAATATATTTATAAATTTTGTCCACTTTGTAGGAAGGTCGGTATTCACGTCAATGGTTTTCGGCCAAAATTGGTCGGACGGACTATATTGAGAGAACGTGAAAATGTTTAGGATTGACTTTGCACAGTTAAAAAGTTTTAAGACTGAATTTGCTCAAATGCAATAGATTTAGGGCTTGTTTTTTTATATACAATTTTACCTTTTAAAAAACTACGATAACCGAGTCAAGTCTCATCGGTGATTGTAAGTTCTCATGTTGCAGCTTCTCTATATTTAATCGAGACTTAAATGTTTCCAAAGTAGAGAAGTTTTCCTACAAGTCGTTTTTTTTTTTTACGAGCGCAAAAAATGAAAGAAAAAAAAAACAGAAAGAAAATCAAACTCTGTTCATTTTCCTTCCAACCAGCCCGAAAAATAAAAATGAAAACCATGCTCTTTTCTCCCTTTCTTTATGGGGCAAATGTGATTTTAAAAAAATGAATTTTTCAATACCTGAATATTAAGTGCTCGATTTTATATTGAAAAAAAAATGGTACTTGATAGCAAATTAAAATTTATACGGTAGATTTTATTAAGTTTCTAATCAGTCGTGAAATGGTAAGTAATATCAAAAGATTTGTGTGAATATAAATTAGGGGTACGTTGCCGACAAGTCGACTCAAAGACATTGTGCGAAGCATGGGTCGACAACGCGGGAGTCGAAGATCCAATAATGCATTTTAGGCGCGAGACGCTACTACACAACTCTATCGACGGTAGTCATCCGTAGATAACGTGGAGCCTACCTTCCCCATCATCACCCCCTCCTAAGTTAAAAGAAAAATACTTTTCTTCTCTTCATCCCAGAGAAGAGCCCTGAATTTTACGTCCCAGAGTTCACACGAAGCAGTTTAAGGACTTTACTCAAATCCAGATACGTTAATGTCCATTGAATATTATATTACTTAGGTAATTAAGTAAGTATTTTCTCGCTTGCCATATTAATTTTTGTAAGCAATATAAGTAATCGTTTTTAAGAAAATAAATTTTAAATTAATTATTTTTTGCGAAATAAATGGAGCGGCGAAATGCTAATTTCAATGGATTTTTTTCCCTATTTCTTGTGTTAATAATTCTTTCACAGCTCCTTGAAAAAATAAAATAAAATAAGTTTTTTTTTTTGGACGAAAAAATAAAATAAGATAAATAGATTGATTTTTGCAAAGTCCTTATAAACCAACCAGCCTTTACCGAGCCAGCCAGCGGGACCTGAAATTTTTGGGGTTTTTAGGGCTTAGAAAGAACAAGGCCGAGCACTTGCCGCTCTCTCGTCTCCGTTTCTCTTCTTCTTCCTCCTCCTCCTCCAAGCCCTAACGCTCTACAACCGTCGCTGACACCACCTTCTTCCCGAGCTCGCCGGAACGCAATGGACCTTCAGGAGAGAGAAGAGGCTCTCGACGGAGAGCAAAACGACCTCAATCAATCCGACCACGTCGAGGAGGACAAATCGCAGTCGCACTCCGGAGACGGAGCTAGCCCTGGGTGAGTTTCCTTGTTCGGCCTATGCTTGTGTGCCGCGTTGAAAAAAATTGGAGCCTTTTTTTTTTTGTCACGTGGTTAGGGTTTCGCTTTGTCGGTTGTGCGGATCTGTTGGGTTGAACGAGGAGGTAGAGGGAATGTTCGTAGAAAAGATGGGAACTAGAAGAAAGTCCTTTTCGTTTCCTCTGTTTCATAAGGAAATTTGTCCTTTGGGAAAATTTTCACTCATAGATCATTTTCGCCGAAATGTTTTGTGGCAGAACGTTTTGCAGTATCTGTTTTGCGAGAGAAGTTTTAAAATGGCCAAATAGATTGGGAAGAGGAAGCTTTCTGATGACCAGTTCTTGTTCCGTGGAGCATAAGGGTTATAAAAGTAAACATGAAACATTTACCCTTTTGTCAGTTTATCTTGATGCATCAGATATCAAAAAGCAAGGAAGTTGTTTTCCTGTGAATTACCCTAAGTTTAGTTTGTTGTAGATGCTATTAATTGGTGCTATTTCTGGATGGGTTTGGGCGTGTTGAATTTAAGGCTCAGGTAGGATAATCTTTTTCAGGCTCATGGCAAGCCGTGGATTCCTTTTTCTTTAGCCTAGCTGAAGTTGCTGTATCTGAAACTGATACAGCCTTTTCTGTTGACTCTGTTTTAGAATTAGTTTACGAGTCTTTCATGTAGTTGTTGATTAGGTATACATTTTTTATCTGTTTTTTGATTTTAGTGTAAATGTAATTGCAGAAAGATTTTTATAGGAGGTTTAGCAAGAGAGACGACTACTGGTTAGTTGTTTGTATTGGATCAGCTTTCCGATGTATCAGTTGTTTAAAACATGTGACTTGGATCAACGGATTGAGTATAATGTTTATGCAGCACAATTTGTCAAGTACTTTAGTAAATACGGTGACATTACGGATTCCGTTATTATGAGGGACCGGAAGACTGGGCAGCCTCGTGGATTCGGGTTTGTGACATATGCAGATCCCTCTGTTGTTGATAAAGTCATTGAGGAGACTCATATTATCAATGGGAAACAGGTTTGTTCAAACCCATTTTGTGTATACATCTGGATTTGTTTTGTAATTACAAGCTTTGTGCTTGATTTGGTTGGATGAGTAGCTTATGTGTTGGATAACAGGTCGAAATTAAGCGTACTATTCCAAAGGGGGCTGCTGGCTCCAAGGATTTTAAGACCAAGAAGATTTTTGTGGGTGGAATTCCTACAGCTGTGACCGAAGGTAACATTATTTTGGTGAAGTTTTTCTTGTATCGTGGAAAACACTGATCTGAACAACTTTTTTTTTACTGACAGATGAGTTCAAGGACTTCTTTACACAGTTTGGTGAGGTCAAGGAACACCAGATCATGAGAGACCATTCTACCAATCGTTCTCGCGGGTTTGGGTTTATAACTTTTGAATCGGAGCTAGCTGTAGATGATCTTTTGGCCAAGGGCAATAGGCTTGAGCTGGCTGGTGCTCAGGTGATCTGGTTTCCCAATTTTTATCTGCTAGTTAAGGCAGTGACTGCTGATATTCGTGCTAATCTTTTTCGTTGTTGAGCTTGGACAACTTTCAGTAAACATTTATATACAATGAAACATTCAGCAAGCATCTGAGTTCTGAGAGTATCCGAAATTCATATAATAGCTGAGAGATCACTATAAAGTGCACAGATTGTCCTACAGTGAACCTGTTTGTACAATAGTGAAATGCCCTATTTCTACTAGAATCCCATAGAATTGCTACTCTGAGTCTGAATGATAGTCATGTAATGGTGGAGAGATATTTGAACTTTGGATTCTTTGTCACATGGCTGTCACCTTATATCATGTAAAAAAAGTTTGATTTTGCTCAGCACTAGTCCAGCTGACTTGTCAGGGAATGGTAATGTTTGTTTCACCTGAATTCACTCATTATGCTTGCTGAATGTTCTCATTTTTTGTTTCACCAGGTGGAGATCAAGAAGGCTGAGCCAAAGAAACCAAACGCCCCTCCCGCACCATCTAAACGTTACTCTGATTCCAGGCCCGCATATGGTGGTGGCTATGGAGATGCTCATGGTGGATATGGAGGTGGGTATGGAGGTGGTGGGTTTGGTGGCTACAGGAGTGGTGGAGCCTATGGAGGAAGGGCCGGTGGTTATGGGGGATATGGTGCTGGTGACTTCGGTGGATATGGAGGATATGCTGGAGGCGCTGGCGGCATGGGGGCCTACAGAGGAGATCCATCAATGGGTTATGCTAGTCGTTACGGAGGTGGCAGCGCCGGCGGCTTGAGCCGGGGATATGACTTTGGAAGTGCTTATGGCGGTCCCAGTGAAAGCTATGGAGGATATGGCGGTGGTGCTGGTGCTGGGGGTGCTGGTGCTGGTGCTGGCTATGGTGGGGCCGGTTACGATGCTGGCCTTGGAGGTGGCTACGGAGGTGGCAGTGGAAGTGGCTTTTATGGGAGTAGAGGAGGATATGGTGGTGCGGGAAGTGGCCGTTATCATCCTTATGGAAGGTAGAATCTCATTGAAATAAAGATGCTTGAGGGTTAAAGTGTAGCGGCAAAATGGGACTTTCTCAGCTTGTAGCATTTGATCTTTTTGACTGAGTCCAAGCTTATATGCTCTCAAGTTCTTTAATCATGTCGAAAAAGGGACCTTGTCATCGTGAAGACAAGATCCATCTATTACGGTTTTCTTTCTTCTTTTCTAGGACTGAATCTGCAAACTACTTAGACATTAACTGCAAATTCTGCAGATGGGTATTTTTCTCTGCTCATTTCCTGCATCTTAAAAGACATTGGTAATGCGTTTCTGTATTGTTCTGTACAATCTCTCTGTTGATCTTGTTTGCTTGTTTATGGACTTTAGTCAGTCCGGTTGACTATTTCTTATCTCATCCTGTTTTCGGCACAACTTTTTGATGCGAATCATTTCGAGTTGGGTATTCTTTTTGGTGCGGAGTTATTGATTTTGCTTTTTCTTTTTGAGCAATTATGATCTTTGAGAAATGTGGGTTGAGCGATGTATTTCGTGTACGGGGACTCTTCTGGAGCTTGGTCTGCTTATCTGGTATATGCACTTCTAATTTGTACATAGCAGCTAGTCTAAGAAACTGTCTTAAGACGTGATATTCCATATCTAGCACATGAAATCGTAACCACGAGCCCGAGACAACCATGACAGTATCAAGCTATGTACGTGGACAAGGCGTGCAATTATTTAGTTTGCAAGATCAAAGCAAGTGCAGCCTATTAGTTTTGTTTGGAGTTGATCGGCTCTATGGTAGGCTGGTTTTCGATCCAGGATGTGGAAGCAACCTGGTCAAGCTCTAGTCCCAAGGTTTTAAAACGAGGAACTAAACAAAGACGCCTTGAAATTAATCTGGAATTGAACCGGCCAATTTCAGGGTAGATTACAGGATGAGCTTGCACGTGTTCTCTTTTTTTTTTTTTTTTTTCTTTTTTGGGTGGGTCTTCCTTTCGTAAGAGTGGGCATAATTGGTACACTAGCTTTCTCTTGTCAAAGAGGTCGAAGCGCTTCAAGGCTTTTGAAGCCGTTGAGGATGGAATCTCCTGTGCTGCAATTTTTTTGTGCTTTTGTTTCTTGAAAGAAAAGGATTAAAGCTGGTTAAAAGTCTAATCTACTGGAATATTCCTTAGTAGACAAGATTCATGAGTAAAAGAACGGATGTCGGTTAACCAGTTCCTTGGGCTCTTATTGGTGATCCAACTCGGTTCAACTGAAAATCGGTTGGTTCAGCCTCGGCCGATGCTCGCCCTAGATTTGTTCTTAAGCCCGATGAAGCCATAAGATTGACTCAAATTGAGAAAAAGGAATTCGCACGCGGTCTGATAGGAAACATTTTGGATGACAGGGGAAAAGGAGGAGAAAAAAGATTAGTAGAGACCGCGAGGAATTGGTCGGTAAAGTAACTATTTACGCGCAAATTAAAGAATATCCGAATATAGATGGGTTAGGAGAGGTTTATATAGTAATCAACAATCATTTTTTCCCATCCCACTTTTATCTTTATTTCGCATGCAATGAAATGCGTAAAGAACATTTATAATGCACACTTTTCATTTCTTTTTCCTCGTTATCGTTCAATCAACATTATATCTCAATTCATTCAATTTTCAAGTCATTTCCTCCTTTTTTTTTCTAGTATTTACCTGAGTACTTTTTTTTTTTCCATTTCTAGTCACCTCTGCACAGTTTTAATGTTTCGTCTAATTTAAGCCCGAGTTTAGTGGGCCATGAGAGCACTATTGCGTAGCTGCGATCCGACCCGATCCGACCCGACCCGACCCATGGCGAGACTGTCCAAAATGCACTAATTTGGCAGCTGAAAAATTAATTTCAAAAGGGATTTTCAATTTTCCTTTTTTCATTTTTTCTGGCTTCTACTCTCTCTTCCCCCCTCCCTCCCCCTCTCTCTGGCGTCTCTGCGATTTATGGGTTTGCTTTGGACCAGAAAAAATCTCTCTCTCTCTCTCTCTCTCTCTCTCTCTCTCTCTCAGGTAGAGACGATAGACAACCAGAATGGCGATGGTTTTGAGTAGCTTGAGTGCCCACCCGAAGGTGCGACATTCAGCATTTCATCATTTCCATGGAGGTTTTCTCTTTTTTCTCGGATTTTTTTATCTCCTCCCCTTTTTGGAATTCCGATCCTTATCTCTACTGAATGCGCATAAACGAGATTGGCGCCTGGAAAAATCACCGGCTTTTCTACGATTGGGCTTTGCTTGCGCGCAGGGTCTTCGAATCTCCTGCAGGAAGAAAGACCGAGAAAGGGATAATCGTCACCCCTATAAGGTTGTCGAGATCACTCCTCCTCCCAGGAGTCTCGGCGTCCGTTGCTTTCCCTCGGTAAGTTGGAGAAATTTCGGTTGTCTGAGTTTTATTTTTTGGGGACTGATTCTGGGCGTGATTGCTTTGTACATGTCCTGTGTTCTTCAGTTACTTGAATTGCTGTCGTGGAATTTTAGAGGGTAAGATGATCTGTTGAGCGTTCGCAAGTAAAGACGATCGAAGCAAACTTCATATGAAAATTCGATATTTTCGAGTTTTCTTGCTCTGTATATGAAGCATTTTTGTCAAATTTGTACTGGGTATGTGGTGAAATGGAGGTATTGGACCATAAGGTTTGAAATTTAAGAGTGTTGGCAATTAGCTGGCGGTAGAACATACTCATTCCCATGTTCGTTGTCAAGCTTGCCATCTGAGGAAGCGCTATCTGGGTTGCTCCATTTGACCGTCTATTAGGGACCTATTGAATGCAAAAGAGAATTCCTTTTCTTTTTCTTTTTCTTTTTTTGGGTTGGGGAGGTGTATACAAGTTTATGCTGAATTTAGAGGGATTCCACTGACTCGGCGTAGCGTAAGTTGCGCAGCACATTCATTATTCTTAGAATATGTTTGGTTTTAAGCTAGGATGACGGACTATGAAGGCCTTCTGTCTTTGAGGTAGTTGATGGAGACACTTGGTGAAAGAAAAGGATTTTGCACATAGATTCGGATCCAGCCTCTAGTGAGTTTCGTACATCGTTATTGAGGATTTTGGATAAAAGGTGTTACAAGTTGCATATATCCAGGTAACAAGGCCATATTTGATGTCTTCACTACTTCAGTGACAACCAAGAGAGATGTTACAAAGGATTTCAATAGCAATAGTCTACTTTGAAGTGCACTTTTGTCCGTGTATATCATTGCATTAATGCTTGAAGAGGTTCGAGCACAATTATGATTTTCTTCCCTTGTGCACGCTTCTTTGCCGGTGATATGGTGCTGTTAAGTGAGTCTGATGTCACTTCTAAGATAGAATAATTGTAGCAAGGTGGTAGTTAACAGAACGTCACGATGAGAGATTATGAATGCAATCATAAGAATAAGCTAACCACAGTGAGTGGATAAAATGTTTCATTGCTCTTCTTGATTTTGCTTCGTAAAATTGATAGTGTTCCTTGATTAGCTTATTCTTTTTTTCTATAAAAAATATCCACAAAGGAATCCTAGGCTGAAATGTGATTGACATGCGCTACCGCAGCTAAAAGATGACAATGACCTGGCACTGGCCAAAATTTGCTAAGTCATGTAATTAGAAATGACTTTGCATTCTGGACATAATGTTTTTTAAGTGCTCTCATCTCATAGCATGTTATTCTGATGTTGACTATGGAGCGCTTGTTAATCATCTGATGCACAAGAAGTAGAGACAGAAAATAATCAAGGGAGAGAGAGAAGTACATGCAATTTAGAGTGGAAACTTCAGAGTTCTGACTGAATATCTTTCAGATACTCATAATCGTCTGAAAATACGAAATCAAGGGCGAACCAATGCACTTCCAAAGCTTAGGCCAAGATCTAGATCCTCAGTGAACAAGTCAAAATCGTATAAAATCCAGTAAAACGTGTAGGAATATCATGACAAAATATGATATCAAATTGATGCAGGTTATACATTGGTGAGAAATGATTAACAATGACATTGAGTACAGACTTGGGTGAAGTTTTTGTTTCCTTGTAAAGTTGTGAAGTGCAGAGTGGAAACTGCTGGATCATCAAAAGGTGTAATTATACTGTAAAGGGCAAACCAAACCAGCTTTCTTACATGTAATAACAGTTTCATTTTGGTGTATCCCCTGAAAGGCGCTGGAATTTTTGTGAAAAAATGGTTGGACATATTGGGTTATAGGGGAAGGTAACTGCTTTGTCTCTGCTCATCCATTCGATAATGAGAGAGACATTGTGATAAGGCCCCAGAAAATTGTTCATAATCTGGATCTATCCTAGTTAGGTGAAGAAGGGGGGTACTTAATCATTTTGTGGAGTGATGGCCCACGACTTGATTTGACCTTTGGCACTTGTGTATGTGCATGTCCCTTGCTCCAAATATGGAAGACAGAAAATGGCCGTGGGAATTTTGTGTTATATTCTTGTTACATCCTTCATTCACTGGTGTAGCACGTTCTGGTTATTCTATCACGTGGCTTGGTGGGTCTTATCCAGTTCTACATGCAAAAATTAAAAGCTAGACTCTTGCTTATGGGATATTTCGTCTGATGCTTCTGTCTTTTTCCCTGGTGGAAATTCCTGGCAGAACTTGCAATGCGGCGAGAGCGTCACAATCGAGGGCCAGGCCTATACTATCTCGGCTGTGACTCACCGCTATCAGCTCCGGAAGGGAAAGTACGAGCCTAGCGAGAAGAGGCTTGACGTCTTATCAACAGGAAGATACATCTTGAACTTGTATTTGGATAATCTGTATGAACAATCTTGTTAGCTATCCAACCTTAGCTGTTCATGTATGCACTGAGAATTAGGAAAGAGAGTTCCTAATAGTATCAGTGATACAAGTCGGATCTTATACGTAGAAACATAAGAAGGCATAGCCCCTTCTCTATTTAAAGAAATCATATTCTCACCAGTACAGTGCATAAAGTAAAGAATTAACTAAATTTGCCTGACGTAGAGGCAATCATATTCTCCATACCTAGCTCAGTTCCCTTTTTTTTTTTTTTTTGGCTGACACATGAAATCATGGAAACTAGTCCTAACCAGCTAAAAGAATGACCTTCTCTTTAGATGATATTAAGAGGGAGTAATTTATGAGACCATCTTCTTAATTAATATGGGGTTGCTTGACTAAATTCTGTGGGTGATGATATGGACCAGACCGATGACGGCAAGAAATTCCCGGGACCCTCTTCATTTTGCGTGATGCGCGCAAGCGATTGCTCCTCGAGACGCTGTACAACACCATAGACGACCTTATTCAAGGAATGACGAGATTAGGATTAACACAATATCTCGTGCAATTCCTGCTTGGATCGGATCGAATCGGTACATCAATATGGATTGGATCGGATCGGTAATATCGATATGGATTCAACCCGAGATGACTTAGTGAATTGCTCATATCCTTACGGGTTTCTCCGATCGTGTTATTTCCGGGATGAGTCTATAAATATCCTGTTTCTGTCGAGGGATTCTCGGAGACTGCCCCCCTCTCAACATTCCTTAGCACATTCATTGCACGCCGAAAAGCAATTGGTTAAAGACTCGTTCTCGTTAATGGGCTTTTCTTGTGGGCCCACTTCCCCCGGGGGGTTTGGTTTCGAAGGAAGGATTAAAAAAAAAAAATCGAAAGCAGAACTTCCCCTAAGTCAATGATTACACGTGTTAGCATCTGAGCAGTGAGCGGGCCTCCCTCGATCCCCCATGACCTGTGGCCCCCACTCTAATTCCTCTCAGCCGTCCGATCGGGAATACCTGCTTCCGGAGCCAGACCGCCCTTTCCCGGTCCCACAGCCAGCGGGGGCCCAGAGGAGGAGGAGGAGGAGGAAAAAGGCGTATGGAAATGAGTGTGTCGCCATCGTTGAGGGGACCACTCAACAACCAGATGCCGGGCCTTTCCCCCCCCTGCTCACCGTCACCCCTACAAAGACGCCCACGCGGGTCCCACCGCCAAAGCACCCCCAAGACGACTTGTCGTTTTGGGACCCACCTTTCCATGTCGGGAGCGCCCAGAGGAAGAAAAAAAACATATTATTGCTATGGGCACACCCCGCACAAGAGCACGAGTGGCTCCGGGCGTATTTTAGCATGGGGCGGCGGGGGAGGAGACATCCGGGCCACGTGCTCACGTGCGAGCATGTGACCCCTACTCCTCGTTCTCGTGGATGATATGAATTTGGGTTGGGTGTGAGTTGCTTTCTCCCATGTGATCTCTACTAATCTCTGTGTTTATAATTTCGATCACGGCATTGGTCAATGAGATAAATGCGAAAAAAAATAATAATAATCTCAAACCACTGGTGGCATGGTTGTCTGGGCTACAACATTTCTATAGCACGAGATTATGAGGTCGAATTTGTTGGCCGTAGCGCATCGCATTTAACTTGTGCATATCAATTTCTTATGGTGATGGATCCTGCCTACCTCAAATCAATTGATTAAAACGGTGCTACATTGGCCTCAATCCACATACCCATATTTTAAGGGTGGGGATCTCTCTACCTTAGAAAAACTAAGGTAGAGGATCCCTTACCTAAGTTTTTCCTTGATTCATTCCGTGTCGACACAGTCATATAGTGCACGAACGTAGTCAAATTCCACCCCCCCCCCCCCCGCCCCGCCCTCAGGGTCAAATTTCCTTGATTCATTTCGTGTCGACACAGTCACACAGTGTACGAACGGACCTCCATGGAATTTTGCATTTGAAGCCCGAATCCGCAAATCAAATTGCCCATGACCCAAGATCAAACCCGACCCGTGCTCCGTCAATCGGGCGGAATCTAGCCAATGAGGACAAACGACAAAAGGTTGTGCACCAATTTTAAAAATTTCTAGAGCAGCTAGATCACCGCATGAAGTGATAATTATATCGAGTTGTTTCTCAATTATGGTGGGGGGCGGGAAAAAAAAAACAGAGAGAGAATCTTTCCTCCTCTTCAAAAGTCCAAATTGGGGATTAAATTAAGGGGAGGATTGAGGAACATCTTGTAAGGACTCTCTGGTTCCTCTAGGTGGTCTAGCTTTTGTGCATGTGCTTTCTTTGGGACAGTTTCTAAGGGTTACAATGTTGAGGGTTTTAATATCGCGAAAAATTCTAAATTAGCACATAGGCGATAAATTTATCCCCGATTAAGTTTTTCATCACAAAAAAATCTCAAATTGGTATACCTATGATAAATTTACCGCCCGTTAGTTTTCGTTAAATTGTTGAATCACGTGAGGCTTTTTGCCCTCCGTTTATCACGGGTGTACCGGTTTGCGATTTTTTATAATATTAAATCGATTCAACAGAAACTAATGGAACGATAAATTTGTCCCAAATGTACTAGTTTGAGATTTTTTATGGTCAATGATTAGTTTATGGTATGTCACGAGTGTACCGGCTTGGGATTCTTTGTGACCATAAAATAAGTTTGGGGTAAATTTATCACATGGGAACTACTTTGAGGTTTTTTATGGTGAAAAATCGATTTAGGGTAACTTTATCACAAGTTTATCTGTTTGGGATTTTTTGTAGTCATAAAATAAGTTTATGGTAAATTTATCGCTGGTGCATCAGTTTGAGATTTTTTATGGTCAAAATTAATATGTGATAACTTTGTCACAAGTGTAACGGTTGGGAAATTTTGCGTGGCCATAAAATAAGTTTATGTTATGGTAAATTTATCGCAGATGTAGCAATTTAGAATTTTTCGTGCTGTTAATTTTTTGTAAATAAATCATAATTGCAAGAAATGAGGATTATCAAGTCAATCGCGAGTTTAATACTCATATATATTAGCAGATATTGCAATTTGTGATACCAGAAGTTTATTTGGCTATTATAATTTATTTATGATCATAATAAGTAGTTAAATGTATTAATTTGTTATTATTGCGACAAATATTTTGTCCCATAAACATAAAGTTTTCTAACCGAAGTAAGTGGGCTTTTTTTTTTCCTTTCTTTTTTCGTTAATTTTTTTAATTCGGCCAATTTTTCAAAGTGATGGTACGTGTTATATTAATTTTATTCGTCAAGACCCGTATTGTAGGATGAGGTCATACGATTAATCCAATTTTCTTACATAAAGAAATCGCACAACAAGAAAGCAATAAACAAAATAATATTGGGGGACGTGTTCCCTACCAAAGATCATCATATATCAAGATCACCCATCTAAAAAATGAGAATTGATTTTCGAGAAAATTCAAAATAAGGGTCTGACGTAGATCAATATCAACGTACTCTTATTTTCTCAAATAAATGCACGAAATTGACCTTTTTTAAAATAAGAGCATGATGCGCCATCTTTGTTTTCAAAAAAGGGCATAATCAATGGTATTTTCGTCATTTTTTATTTTCCTTTTTCCTTTCGTTTTCGCCTGTGGTTGGTTTCATGGCTGGCCACCGACGAGGCAAGCAGCCTCGCCTGGGGCACAAGGGTTGCTTTGCTAGCTACCGGCGAGGGTCGCCTCCCTAGGCAATCTGACGCCATCGAGGGCAACATTGCCTTGATAGCCCCACGCAAGGTCGCCTAGCCCTACGGCCGACCACCGGCGAAAATGAAGGAAAAAAAGGACCCAAAAAAAAATATAGAAAAAGCGCAAATGATGAAAATGTCCTTGGTCAGGCTATTCTTAAAAAAAAAAAACACTTCATTCTTTTATTTAAAAAAATGTGGGCACTTCAGATCTTTATTTAGAGTTTCCCTTACATTCCCCAATCCTGTAGGTAAAGTTGAAAGGCCATAAAGATTTGAGCATGGGATTATTGCAAACGAAAAGAAAAAGTTCCCTAGAGTGCCCCAAAATCACACTCCTTCCATCCACTCGAGGACCTCCTTTTTCCTTAGTTGTTTTACAATTTCAAGAGCAAGAAGCCCTAGGGAACATCTCCAAATTAGCATTGTTTGCTTTCTTTCTTTTACCAATACTTATTTAGCGAGTTAAATGCGCAAATGCATAGATAAAAATTGAAATAACGTTTAAAACGATTACGAAACTCAACTGATTATCCATATGTTTTTGTAAAAAGGATCGATAAGTTGTGTCGTTACAAATCGATAAAAGATTAATCGTCATTATACTTATAAGCCTCACAAGACTCGTCAATCGACCAAAAAAACAAAATGCATGATACTTGTCTCTATCTCCGAAATGATTTTCGAAATCGCATTGTAAAAACCCCAGATATCAAGTCGCATGTAACGTCACAGATATATTAGCACTAGACTGGACGTTGTGCTAAATACCTTAAGTCGGGGATTGTGTTTGAACGTTCAATTCGACATGCCGGGCATTCTACCACTTTTGCATAGGTATTTTTTACGCGCTTTATTACCATTCAGTCTCGATCCTCTAGATCCAATCAAATCCTCTAAATTCCCATAAAGTTGGTTGACTCTAACTCAAATTGATGTTTACTTCGGGTCACGATCAACATAATCAATGCCGCTCGAAAATTACCTGTTATGCAAATTTTATTTACAAAGCGAATATAAGAAAATTACCTTTTATACAATTTTTTTTTTTTTGGCACCAGTCTAAATTCTACACAGAGCGAAACCACCCATTATGCGACGAAAAACGACAGAGAACCTTTCTTTTTCCCCCCTTCTCCCAGGAAAGATTATATTCATCTTCACTGGTAATCGTCGCTCTCTCTCTCTCTCTCTCTCGCTCTCGCTGTGTGTGTTCCGATCCGATCTAAAATCGCTCTTCGACGAAGCAGAAAGGCCCCATTAACACTCCCAAAGCTGCATCACTTTCTCTCCTCACTTCTTTCTTTCCTTTCTGTCTTGGCGGGTCTCATGATTCCTCCCTCCTCCTTTTTCTCTATCTCTCTCTCTCTCGAGTCACGAGACTTGCCTTTCTCTGCATTGATCCCTCCCATCTTTGATCGGGTAACCCTTTTGGCTCTCTTCTTTGATCTGTTCTTTTTCATGGGTTTTGTTGGCTGGAGAAGAGTTGCAGCGGGATTCTCTTTTCTTGACCTTTTGGCAATGATATGTGTCGCGTTTCGATTTCCATTGACGCCGCCACTCGGCGAGTAGTCTAAATGTGACATTTTTCTTTGCTTCGAGTTCATTTCTGGAGTGACTTAGATGGGGGCGCTTGTGTACTCGCCAAGATTCTTGATGGGGTTTTTGATTGGATTGTCAAAGCAATGTGTGGTGTACGATGCCCGTGTAATTGTAGGGAACTCAACTTCTTGATTCGTTTGTACGATGCTTACATTCTTCTTCTTGTTCTTTTTTTTTTATAATAGAGATGTTGACATTCGGTGGACTGTGAATCACGTTATGAATCTTGATTTTCTGGTCAGACGCGCAGTATCTCTTTTTAATCGAGTCATATCTTGCTTGAGATGCATTTTCTTTTTCGTGGGTTCTGACGAATTTATGTCATTACCTGAAAATGGTTGATTGTCTTGTGACAGTTACTTGCGTCCAGAATGAAGAATAGGCTGAATATTCTGTAGCGAGCAACTTTAGCTGAAAGAGAGGTGTCGTTCATAGCTCCGACCTTGGGATTTGATTCTGTTCAGTGTCAAATTGCGGTCATGGAGACTCTCTTTGATGAATTGAGTCCTATACCAAAGACTCAGAATTTGGCAGCTTTAATAGGGAATAATGCCCCTTTGACATCAAGTACTCCTAGGCCATCTCGGCCTCCCTCTCCTAGACGATCTAGAAACGGATTGTCTACTGCATCCTCTGCAAGTACGCCCAGTTCTAGCGTGGGGCCAATCCGGCACCCAATTGGTTCGCTCAGCAATGAGAAGCAGTCGCAGAAATCGGCCCAAAGCGACATGCAAAGCGAAGAGTCGCAAAGGTTGGAAAGACAAGCTTACAATTTGGGCAAGGGGAAATCCGAACAAGTAATCCCAAATGGTGTCATTGATAAATCATTGGAAAGTTCTACACGGGACAATAAAATGGCAGAAACCAAATCTTCTGTGAAGCAAGTCTTTGATGATTCTGAGAACTCTGATGCAAGTGGCTTAGTGGAGCCTGAAAGCCGTGTTTTAGGTGCATGCAAAGGAAGTTCTGAACTATCGAGCAGTCAGTTGTTACCTCTCTCAAAAGCAAATTTTTGCTCCAGCCCTCAAAACAGCATGTATTCTGCCACTCTGTATGCAGAGGCAAAACAGAGTTTCACCAACACGGATGTCAGTGAATGTGTGAGCAGTATTGAGAAATCGGGTGAAAGTGCAGATGTTAGCAACTCGTGCGACTTTATTGAAAGCAGGAAAACCAGCCATTACAGAGGCAGTACGGGGAGTGATGTCAGCGATGAGAGCAGCTCAAGCAGTTTGAGCAGTGCCATGTACAAGCCTCACAAGGCAAATGATACAAGATGGGAAGCAATCCAAGCTGTGCGATCTCGTTTTGGGGCATTGGGATTGGATAGCTTCAGGTTCTTGAAGAAATTGGGGTGCGGAGATATAGGCAGTGTGTATCTATCTGAGTTGAAAGGCACTCGAAGTTATTTTGCCACAAAGGTCATGGATAAAGAAGCTTTGGCCGGTCGGAAGAAGCTTCTGAGGGCTCAGACAGAGAGGGAGATATTGCAGTCTCTGGATCATCCTTTCCTTCCAACTTTGTATGCACACTTTGAGACAGAGAAGTTCACTTGCTTGGTCATGGAGTTTTGCCCCGGGGGGGACCTGCATGCTCTTCGGCAAAGGCAACCAGGAAAATATTTTTCCGAGCATGCTGCCAGGTGACGAATTATTTGCTTTTTCTGTCACTACTTGTTGACTAAACAATGTCATTTGGATTACAGAGAATGTTATAAGTAAGGCTTTTTGGAGGAAGATTGTTTGCTGTGGAGCTTCTTTCCACACCAGGAAGAAGTTGAATCTGTAATTTCTGTACTTAAAACTTGATGATTTCACCTCATGGAAACCACCTGCTATCATCCCATAACTTAATGGACTGTGGATATGAACCGAAGCAGTGTCAATGATCATTAGGTTTTTCATTTTCTGGATTGGTGCAGTTGGATAGATCTGACTAAGTTACAATTCAAAAAAGGGGGCATAATTCTCATTGACTTGGCTGGCACTTCCAATTATGTCCTTTAATGTTTCATGTTGCTGCTCCTTCTGATCAGATCTCTTTGTTTTTCCATATTGTGAAATCTTTTCTCCTGCCCTGATTGTGTTCAGGCCACAACTTAGACTCTGGTTGTAGAATTTGTATTTTGTTAGCCAATAGATTGTTTCAATAATGTCTTTTTTAGCCCAACTGTCTGACCACTTAAATACACGTATTCATCACATTTACATTTTATGCATGGTCAAGATGTTTAGGCTTAGTTGTTGATTCAATTGTCAGTAAATTGTCCCATCTCTAATGGGTCTTGGTGAACTGCATGGGACTCTTTTGATGAATTGACTATTGTCCAAGTGGACATGATCTCCTTTGCCAACTTTGTCAAATTTCTCTGGACAGAATGACGATGATAACAAAGCTGGTGTGTTTGTTGCCAGGAGCTGAACTTTTTTGGTTATTCACCTGCAGACATAATATCATTTGCCAAGTATAGTTGCTCACAACTTCATGAAACCTCTGCTTCGCAGATTTTATGTGGCGGAAGTTCTCCTTTCTTTGGAGTACTTGCATATGCTTGGGATCATTTATAGAGACCTTAAACCAGAGAATGTTTTAGTCAGGGAAGATGGGCACATAATGCTGTCAGACTTCGATCTATCCCTAAGATGTGCTGTCTCCCCCACTCTGGTCAAATCCTCAAACTCAAGCCTTGAGTCGAAGACATTCTGCGTTCAACCCGCCTGCATCGAACCAACCTGTGTAATGCAACCAGATTGCATCCAACCTGCATGTTTCACACCTCGCTTATTTTCAAGCAAGAGCAAAAAGGAAAAGAAGAATAAACCTAGGACCGAAATATATCACCAAGTGAGGCCTCTCCCCGAGCTCATGGCAGAACCTACAAATGCTCGATCTATGTCCTTTGTTGGTACACATGAGTACTTGGCGCCTGAAATAATTAAAGGTGAAGGACATGGCAGTGCAGTAGATTGGTGGACATTCGGAATCTTTCTTTATGAGCTTTTGTATGGGAAGACCCCATTCAAGGGGGCGGGGAACCGAGCTACCCTGATCAACGTCGTGGGACAGCCTTTGAGATTCCCGGAAACACCAAATGTGAGCTTCGCCGCAAGAGACTTGATCAGAGGGTTACTTGTTAAGGAACCACAGCATCGGCTCGCTTATAGGCGTGGAGCTACCGAAATCAAACAGCACCCTTTCTTTCAGAGCGTGAACTGGGCGCTAATTCGTTGCGCGAGTCCACCAGATGTGCCCAAACCAGTAACACCAGAGTCTCCGATGAAGCCCGCTAGTAGTGCACCACAAGCATCCGCGAGTGAAGCAACAGGTGTGGATGTGAAACCTTCGGGTAATTATTTGGAGATTGATTTTTTCTGATGGCTGTGCTCTGCTCTCTCTGTCACTATCTGCCCACCAGTTTCTGTTATATCTCTTGTATTTTGTTCCAATGGTTCCTCGTCCATTGGTGAAGCGATATGAATCTAACTCTCATGAACCAGCGGATGTGACTGTTCCATTGTACTAGCCTACTGGGACCTGCAGCAGCATTGCTGTTTCCCAAGTGTACTGAACGAGGAACAAGTTCGTCACACAGTCATCTCGCTCTCTCTTTTGCCATGTTCTACGGATTTGTACTTTCAAGAGAAATGCTATTTGCATCGTGTACGCACGTCCAGACAAAGGGGATTTAATTTTGGCTGTGGTTTTTTGACTTGCGGGTTGGCGGCATTCCGTACTTACCATTTGCTCCCTCTGCAGAAGCACAATTTCACTTCATGTGCAATGTGATATCTAATTTTTAATATCATCATTACAGTCTCCAAACTTAGCCTCTAAATTATAAAAAGATGTTCAATATAGTCCTTTTATCAATTCAAGTTTAGGCGACATTGGATATTTTCTTATAGTTCAGGGAATAAGTTGAACATATTTCAAAAGTTTGGAGATCACATTAAACAAGATGAAAATCCAGATATTAGAGTTAAAATTCAGGAATAATATTAGTCAAATTAAAACTTCAAGAATCAAATTGCACATGAGGCCAAAGTTTAAAGACTGTTTGTGTCAATTTTTTCTAAATTGATTGACCTGCTTCTTCTAAGGTGACCGCCAATCAGGAAGAACAAAACAAAAACAACAATTCCGCAAAAGCCGAATGAAGTAGAAAGGCGAGTCTGTGCTAAGTTTGTCTTGAGTTTTCGACTGGACCTGAGTTTTCTCAGCGCTCCTTTCTATTTGGCGAAATACGATAATGAAAATGACAGATATGGAGCTAGGCAAGGCGTCGCTTCCCATTCATATGCAAGGCAATCGAACAGGCAGTGCCCAACAAAGTGCAGCTCGCAAGCAAATCAGAACTAGTTTACCCAAGTAGATGAACCAAGACATTAGCAAGCGAGCAAGAGAGCAAATTGAGGAAACCCCATTCCTAGACAAAGAGAACATGAACAAGAACCGATAGCTTGTGCAAGCAAACGCGCTACAAAACTTTGTTGAATTAGGCATCCATCTTAAAACATTTAAATTCCTTGAAAGAACAACAAACTCTTCCCTTCTCTGACATCCATCCCCTAAGAAGGAATGCAAAAGGAAAAAAAAAACATCTTCTGATTGGCAGGGCCAGAGCTTTATAAGCAATGCTAACTGTTGAAGCTGGAAGCAGGATGGACGAAGAAAGATCCAAAAGAATGTGGCTGATCTCTCACTCATCAAAGTCAAACGAAAGGACCTCCTCAGAAACATCCAATAATTCCTCGACCTCCACTTCTTTCGCTTCGTACTCTTCCTCTTCATCACTAGCTTCTCCATCCCTCAGGTTCTGTCTCTCCAACTTCTCCTCTTCGTGCATCTGCTTCCACCTGCTTACCCATTTCTCCCATTCATCCTTCAACATTCTGCGCTTCTCGCGGTCCTGCTCGCTCAACAGCATTGACACATCCTGATCCTCTGCCTCGTACTTCTTGCTATACTTCTTCAAGTTCTTTGCAATCTCTTCTTCCTTCTCAGGAGTTAACAATGATGGTGGCCTCGGGCGCCATGCAAACTGCAACCAAGGAATGTCCAAAAAGAGGTGAGGTATTCTGAGAGCAAACATCAAACGAACTAGTTGAACAGTCAAAAGCAGAGCAAACATCAAACGAACTAGTTGAACGGTCAAAAGCACAGCCGAAAATGTAACCCTAATTCTTCACGTGGATATATTGCCAATCTTGGTCACATAACAAAATAACCAGAAGTCCAGTCAAGAAAGAAAACTTCTAGGACTGAAAAAAAAAAAAAAAGAGTCATGGGAAGCTTGCACATTCCACAAAGTCAACCACACAAAAAGAACTAGAATAAAGAACTAGAATAAAGTAAGAAAATGCGCACCTGAAAGAAATGATCCTTCAGAATCCGGTACAGCAGCTTGCCGTTAAAGGACCATATGTTGAAACCATTTTCCATCTCATGTACTGAAGTTACAGCTGTTGCAACATATCTAAGAGCACCAAAAGACTCAGCATCACGACCCAAGGAGAGAGAGAGAGTTTTCCAGCACAAGATGGAAAACACACACGAATAATGCATAGTTTAGTTACAAAAAGCTTCCCAAGAACTATTGATTTACGTCATTCGAAGTAATGGATATTGGTCTATCCTAATTCAGGATGGATTGGTGTGGTTCCTCTAGAGAACACTTATTTCACACAGACTTAACATGACTTTCCATGGCAAGGAAGGAGCCCCACTGTGAACTAATACCTATAGAACCAGCCCATATAACGTCTCTTTTGAGAGCCAGAGGAAATACATCCTGGGTGAAGCTTTATCGTCACTGCAGTAGAGTTTAACTGCCACCAATTATCTGCTCCACACTTGGCTACCCAGCGTTAAATGTTCGATTAGCCCCGCTAAGCCTCAGATATTCTAATATCACCAATTGCACTTCCTATTTCTGCTCCTAGCCATTTATTTGTAGAAAATTTGTGCACTGTTTAGTTACAACAAGCTTCCCAATCAAGAGAATTTCTTAATTACCTTCCAGTAGGGTCCCATTCAATATCTGTTGCCATGAAATGCTCTGCTGTAGCCATGGTTTCCAGCTCATCCACATTGTAAAATTCCAACTGACCATTGAAATTCTTCAATCCGGCGAGTATAATGTAGCGACCAGCAGGGGACCAGAAAAGAGCATTCGCTTGCTTCCCCTTGAGAGTGGTTAGCTTTGAAACACGGCCTGTGTTATTGCCACTTCTCATCGAGTAGAAGCTCACATCAGGCTTTGGGCCATCACCATGAACCACTGCAAATCTATGGCCCTTGGGCTCCCAAGCAAAGGCAATAATCTTGTCATTCTTATTCTCGAGCTCCAAAACCTCAATAGGTATATCTCGTTCTTTGATTCTGAAGAGCTCAAAGCCTGTGTAAGTGCTCTTCTTTGTTTTTGTATAACGGTCCACCTTGACAGCCAGATAGTCCCCATTGCTCTGCCAATACATCTTACAATCACTAACGCTGAAAAGATTTTTCTGTCGCAATTCCTCCTTGCTAGGAATTTGGACAAGGCTCACCTATGAAGTGTGAAACAAGATTAGGAAAATCACCACCAGATTATACAAAAGATACTGCAGAAACAAAACACTCACCCTAGCTGGTTGGTTTCCACCACCAAGTTCAGGAACAAACAGCGCAAGAATGGAATCAGTTGGAGACCAGCAAAAGTCCATCACATTTTCAACTTTCAGAGATTTCTTGTCAACGAGTGAAAAGGTTTCGGTTTCATATACAGAGACAACACTTTTCCCAATTCGAGCGAAGTACTTATCATCTCTTCCTCCACCCCACCTGTTTCACTAAATAAGTAAATATATATCCACACACCCACACTACAATGACAGAAAGCTTAAGAGAGAAGGTAGAAGAGGTCAATGTATAAACGAACCCACTTGGAGACACACGGAGAGAGAGAATGGGTAAATAACCTGAAAACGGGCCAAGAGACTCCTGTAACAGCCCCAGTTCCACCAACAGCAAAATCATCAGCACTTCCTTTGAAATCTCTCATTATTTTCCCCGTTCTCACATCAAAAATATTAATCACGACCCTCTGCACGGTAGCTCAAATAAGGAACAAGAATTGCAAAAAAGACACAGGATACAACATTGCACGAATTTCAAAAACCTGAGGATCTCGGGGATTGCTTGGTTCGTGGCTGCTGTATGTCACTAAGTACTTCTCGCCAGGTGAAAAATCAATCAGTTTCACCTGCATTTGCCATTATAGTGCTTAAGAACGAGACAACATAAGCTAAAGAAACAAAGACAGGTTATAATGCACAAATATAACCTGAGGATGAGCATAGCGCATCAGACGATTAAAGGTAGAGGCGCCTCCCCAAATTGCAGAACCCTGCCGGTGCACCGTTGCTAAATAAGTTCCTAGTGGCGACCATTGCACGAAACTTTCGGTCCAGAACTGTCACAGGGAAAAAGACATAATTCATTCATCAAATCCAGATAAAATGGCTCAAGAAGTAAATGAAAAGAGGGGAAAAGTCTAGCATTGCACTCACAGGACGTCTGTGCACAGGCTCAGGCTTCAACTGTCTAGCGTCATTCCACAAAACCTCAGTATCTGAGCCAGCACGAATGACAAATTGATCACGAGCTTTTTCATCAGTGAGCCACTGCTGAAGATTCTCCTGTAAAAATATACAAAAAGACCATTTTTCTGTTGGATGACAAAGTAATCTACACACTGATTGAGCACCCAAAATAACTCCTATGAAAGGAAGGTGGAAAGTCCAGCAAACAACATTAAGCAAATACAGACTCTGGTGCATGATGTAATGCCTTCAAAACATCTACACCTACATCTTAAAAGCATGAACATGATCCTTGCGTTAAAATTAAATTCAATTAACATAAATTTTGATTCAGAGCATTGAGAAAAGAGTGAGTGAGAGGTTAAAGCAACATAAACTGACATGTTTTATCATATTTAGAATAAACGAGTGATAAAACTGTGCTGGTCAAAGGAATTACAGGCTCAAAAAATAAATAAATCCACTTCTGGAGAAGGATTTGAGTAACTACCCCTGGGGTATAAGGCTTAGTTTCGGGAGGTGCCCATTCATCAGGAACTCTCATAAACCTATCGAAGTCCTCAAACATGCTTACAGCAAAAATATGTGATCTATCCAACTTATACCCATTCGTCTTCTCTTTTGCAAGCTCAGCTTCCTGCAACAATAACCAGAGAAAGAGTTACACAATCAGAAAGATATATTTGATAGACTTTCCAACTGCAAGATAAAGCCCCGCAAAATTTTTCAATTTGCCATTTAAGGCAACTGAAATGAGCAAAGTTTGGCATATTAGGATGATAGACAATTCAATGCATCGGCTCATCTTGCTCACTATATGTATGCCACAAAGCATTAATCATGAATACATTTACATAAACTCATCACACAAACAAACTATATGACTGGGACAAGGAGGTGTGCTTGGAGGGGGGAGAAAGCAAGGGGTGTTTTTCTTTTCTTTTTCTTTTTTTGTTTTGTTGGGGGGGGGGGGGGGGGGGGGGGGAAGCACCTGAGCCGTGTTGTACTCGATAAAGCAGTATCCTAGAGTCTTCTGTGTATCTGGATCAACAGGCATCCAAAGGCCATCCTCTTTAATCACACCAATCTGACCATAGATTTTGCGAACAACACCTTCGAGCTTCTCAAATTTCTCGCGGGGAACAACAGGGAGATTATCAACGATAATAATATTTCCCAACCCCTTATCCAAATCCAAAATATCCTGCCGGTATAGATCTTCATCATCACTGTCATGAAAAGATCGAGTGAGGAACCAATACCAAAAAGAAAAAGAACGGGCATAGTGAAATATGGTGAGAATATCACTCAGTGCAAACTTCTTTTCATGAAATGCATCACCCAATGACATCTAAGACACCTCCTCGTATTCCACTCCAGCTATTATGCTTCTTAGTTCGTTTCTCACATAACCATCGGACAGGATCGCTCTGCCTTTTATACCAATCGAGACATAGGCCTATCACTGGACAAGCACCTAGCCCGTCACTTTTGCACTCTCGAAAAACCACGTACTTCAACGGACAAAACCCATGAAACGAATTGGAGAGCTACGAATTTTCTATCGGGCTAGGCTCCAAGTTTTCGTTTTCAATCAACTGTGCCCTCAAATTCATAACAGAAATCCTCTCTACACAAGAACGCACAGAACCAAGTGCCTCTTCCCAGTTTTCTGTAACAGCAGCAATCCATCTATAGAGCTCACATCCACGAAAACAAACGCATAAGCACCAGTCAAAGAGAAGCACATAGAGAGAGAGAGAGATTCCTCATCTCGAGACCAAACTAAGTGGAGATGGGACGAAATGCTCACCACTAGAGTGAGAGAAACCGACCTGATGATGCCGAAATTTTCCCCTGGAGGGAGCTGAACCGAATCGAGATCAATCTGGGACATATCTATTCCCAGCAACGCAGCCCTGTCCTCTATCGTCGCGTCGTCCATGGCTGTTGCCTCTAAAGAAAAAAAGAGCGAATCGCAACCTAGAAACAGAAACAAACCTCGTAATGAGCTAAGAGAGGAGACTGTTCAGAACGAGAAACCCTAATCAGGCAGGAGAAACCTCGAGAAGGCGCGGCGGGCTAGCTGGCGAACGGCGCAAATGATGGAGGGGGAGGTGGCGACGCGAGGAGAGAATTCGAGAAGGATTGAGAGTCGACGGATAGAAGAAGGAGAAGTTGATCTAGGGTTTTTAGTTTCTAACCGTTTTTCCCGAGTAATTTTCGTTTCCTAGTAATTATTATGGGTAAATGTAAAAGAAGGGAAAATCGGATATAAAATCCATTTATCAAATTCACTATGAGTGTGAGACCCTCCAAAAAAAAAATATATCACTAAGAGTGTCTAAATTTAAATTTGGGATAAGTGCACTAAGAGTCCTAAAACTTATAATGTAAGCGCAAATAAGTCATAAAACCTTCAAAAAGTTCAATCCAGGCCTAAAAATTGTCGCGAACAAATATTTGAGTTCTAAAACTTTCAAAAAGTGTAATAAAATCCTAAAATTAGTCACGAAATTGCAATCGAGACCTAAAATTTTAAAAAGTGCAATAAATTGAATGCTTCATTGAACTAATATGCTAAGTTTTATGACTTGATTGCACTTCTTGAATGTTTTAGGACTCGAATACACTTTTGTGACAAATTTTATCACTTAATTGTACTTTTTAAAACTTTTATGACTCTAATGCATTTTTGTGATAAATTTTAGTACTTCCAATGCACTTTTCCCTTTAAATTTTTATAACAAAGTCAAATTAGTCCTTCGAAGCTTATTCATCAATTTTTATAATAGCACTATTATTGAGGTTTTAGGATAGATTTTCGTGTCAATTTATTTCCTAAATCGGCAAATTTTTATTGCATTTTTTGTCTTTGTAAATATTATGATAGTTCTAGTTAAATATAACTTAGCTTATGATCCCTATAACAGAAAAAGTTGAACCTCGACTAGAGCTGTATCGTATTGATAATCCTGCTGTTTAATTTTATATTTTAGAAATTTAACTAAAATTTATTAAAATCACGAAACACAATATTTTGAAAAAAAAAATGTTTTTGAAATAATAGGTACATCAACCTACTATAACTCTAAATGATAATCCCACTACAAGTTAATATATACTTAAATAAAACTATTTTTTTTAATCGAGGTGTCTGGGTTAACTTGCGCTCGCCTCAACTATTCTAAAAAAAGCCATTTTAATATGTACAAAGACCAAAAAGATGAAGAATTAATAAAATGATAGCTTTTTTTCGCTAAATTGGGAAATGGATTAAAATGAAATAAGTTACTACTACAGTTTAGGCAATAGTGTAATTATGAAAACTTGAAAATAGTACCAAGAGACGGATTTGACTTTGTGATGGATTAGATCGGACTAATGAAAGTTTTTAAACATTTGGAAGTACTTTGAAAACTATGTTGAACAAATTAAGGTTCCATTTGTCTCACAGGAAATGCGATATTTTTGGAAGAAAGTCATTTTTCAAGAAAATAATAATATTTTTCGATAATTCTGCTGAAACCCGAAAGTAATGAACTAGAAAATATTTCCCACATTTTGATAAGGAAAATCAATTTCCTTCATGCACTCCTTTTAACAATTGTATATTTTGTATATTTTCTAATTATTTTTTAAAATTCAAATTTTTAAAAATTAATTTTTATTTTTCAATTTTCTTGACTTTTATCTTTTCCATTTTCCTCCACCGCGGTCGGTTCAACAAGCCCCCGGCTCGCCTTGATCTAGCAAGCCTCAGGCACTAACCATTGCCCGGTCAAGGAAGAAGGAAAAATGAAAAAAAAAGGACAAAATAAAATAATTAAAAGAAAAGGAAACTATAAAAAGCGAAGAAGGGATTTTTTTTTTAGATAATAAAAAAGAAAATGAATGTGAAGAAGTGGAGAGAGGAAAGACGAAGGGAATTTCTCACTTTTGGTGGTGTTTTTTCTATCAACGGAAAATACGTGTCTCAACTCATTTACTTTTCGTGAACCTGAACCAAACATCGAATAATTCAAAAAGTATTTTTCTAAAAATTATTTTTGTGAAATAAACGGGGCCTAAAAAGTGGGCTTTATTAAAGCATAAATTGAAAGGCCTCAACCAAACGGGCTAAGCCCGAACCATGATCTGTCCTTTTCCTAAGGATCGGGCTAGGTCTAGTTGAGGAAGGACCCGGCCCGGAGCAATATGCCATACCCGGTCTGGGTGGGCTAGAGTCAAAACATAAGCCCGTTGGGCCTACCAAGATGGGCCCATCAACACAAATGCTTCAAACGCCTCGTCCTCGTTTGCAAAAACATCGGAAAAACGAGTCCTCAATTTTGGTCCGGTGTACGGTGACCCTCAACTTCAATTCAATATTTACTACGATTTATAAAATTTTAATATGCGATCTCTATATTCAATTCGATTCCTAAATTGTATGAACATGTTCAATTTAGTTCTTAGATTTCTTATACATGTTCAGTTTAGTTCCGACGCACAATGCACGATTTTTGAATTTTGAATTTATTCAATTTGATTGATGATTCGTTCAATTCTTAATATCATTCATGTTGAATGCGTTTTTAATTTATTTAGTGTGGTTTTTAAGTTTTTTTCAATTTAAGTTCAAGCACAGAGCGGATCAAGCTTAGGCTTCAAGAATCAAGAACATAGACAAAGGTCAAATCAGCTCTAATCCCACGAATTCAATCTTCCTATGTACAGCATAATCACTCCTTTCTCAACTTACTCCCGTTAGCTAATCCAATGTTAAAACCTTGATTAAGCCCTAACGCTAATCAAACTATCTTCTTTCTTCCTTCTTCTTCTTCTTCCATAGAGGAACAGAGGGCAGCCTCAGGCTACCGATCGTGCTTCAGCTTCGCCACCATCTCCTCCACCAGCCTCAGGCTCGCCCCCTCCGCGTCGATCTCCTCCATCAGTTGCTCCACCAGCTCGTGCTTCTTCTGCTTCTTCTCATGCTTCGCGCTCGCGCCGTAGTCGGAGCAATCCCTGAGCAGCAGCAGCAGGTGCTGAGCCATCTCCTTGGCCCTCCACGTCCCGTCCACGCTCAGCTCCAGCAGTCCCGGCACCGCCCCTTCCCTCAGCACCGCCTCCCGGTGCTTGTCCCTGCAGCTCCTCACCATCGCCAGGAGTACCGCGACCGCGTGCTCCCTGCACTCTGGAGACCCTTCCTCGACCGCCTCCACCAGGGCTCGGATCGCGCCGTCGTGGCCGGCGACCTCATGGACCGCGTGGCTGGACGACGCCACGACGTTCTCGAGCGCCGCCATCGCCTTCTCCGCGGCCTCCGGGGACCGCGGCGAGCTGGAGGCGATGATCAGGTCGAGGAGGGAGGGCACGCCGCCGGACGCGACGATGAGGGGGGCGATCCGGCGGGAGGTCGAGAGGTTGAGGAGCGTGGAGACCGCGTCGAGCTTCGTTTGCGGCGAGATGGCGATCGGAGGGGGATTCGCAGCGATTTCGCCGGATATGATCGCAATTAGTGTTTCGATGGCGCCGGAGGATGCGATCGGCAGCTTGTTGGCGCGGCAAGATGAGAGGATCATCATTGCTGTCGCTGCCAATTCAGCCAGCGACTGGCCACGAAGGAGATTCAGCATTGCCGGTATGGCTTCGCATTTCACAATCTGAATTTTGTTCCTGCACAAGAAAGTACCGCAATGTTAGTCAGGATAGTGTAATACTTCAGATAATCAATGTAGAATCATCTCTTTCGTGTGCTATACTAGCCGCAATTTCAAACAACTAACGAAATCTTCCGTCCAGTTCGTTACCTTTAGGGACAAATTTTGGAGTCGATGCCGATCAGCGTGATAATTCGTGCCGTGTGGAAGTGTTGGTGGTGATTCGTAAGTTTGGGAAAAGAGAAACTGATAAAGGTGGTACCTTTCGCTGCCGAAGGCGAGGGCGAGCAGAGCGAAAAGAGAAGCTTCAATGGCGCCATCATCTTGGGAGCGGAGCATCGATATCAATGGAGGAATCACACCGCAGTCGGCCAATTTGTGCCTCTGTTTGCTGTTGAGTTTGCTAAGCTCGATAGCGCCCTGAATTTGCGCTCCGCCGTCACCGCTCAGTAGGGCCTCAACAACAAATTCCTCCATTGCCCTCTTGCTCTGCTCTCCTCTCTCTCTCTTTCTATTCAATCATGGACATAAGAGCTTACCTGTGGAGCAGCAGTTGCAGGGTTTGTATATCAGTTGCTTGGAGATACAAAGGTTGTCTTTTGGGGGCATCCATTGTTTCAGATTGAAGCAAACACTATCTCTCTCTCTGCTTTTTTTTGGATCGGCCTTCTTTTGGGTTACTGTGTCTGAAGTGGAAAGAGAATGACGATACCCATGAGTGAATCTTTAGCTTTCCTTTTGTAGAAGCAAGACCCCAACCCCCCCTCATCCTCAGCTTTCTGGTAATTTTTAGTATTTCCATGTGGAGCGTGCTTCATTATTTCCTTTTTTCCCTGGGAAATTGTTGCTGTTTTGTGCCTTATTCAGCCGCTGCTGATGCATGTGCAGGATAAGCTGCTGGTCCATCTATGCTCAGATCATGGACCTAACTCCAATTGGGATATCCTTTTTCCTCTGTCCGAGGTTCGCGAAAATATCCTGTTAGTACCTAAATTTCACAACTGACGCGACGACATGGCTAATCGCGAATTCGAGTAATATCATCCTCGCGTTCTTTTCTTCTGTTTAGTGTAAGTTGCGTTTATTTCTCGTAATCTTCTCACAAAGAAGATGGATTTGGTCCCTTTGCTGAAAACCTAATCATGAATTGGCTACAACTCCCCTTGAGGGCGGAGATGGAAGATGCCGGTTTCGATCGCCCCGGCCCCGACAGTTTCTCATCGAATTTGCAGCGGCTGCTTTAGGTTGTTCTTTGAAACATCAGCCGGGGGCTAAAGTCTAAAGAAAGGAAGGTGTAGCCACGGAACTTCATAGTCTGAATTTGTCATTATCACTTGTTTTTTTTTTTTTTTTGTGAACATATTTCCCTTTCCTTCTAAAATACAGATTGAAGGTGCAGGCTGATTCTTAATATTTTTTTTCCTTCCATTTTAGTACTTACTTGTGGCATACTTGATTTAAGGAATCTTTGCTTAAAGCGATTTTGGTTAATACTTTCCAATTTCAATTTCATTATGAACAGGGAATTTTCCTAAATAAACACATTTGATAGGTTCTTCTTCTGCCTACCTCAGCTCTCTGCAAATTGAAAGCAATCCCCTAAAAACACACTGTACAGGGTCAATTTCGTAACTTTCGCTTCGAAGATCGTCACGGTTTTATCGAAAAGTGAGAATCGAAACCAGAATCCTTTCTTTCTTTTTTTTCTGTCTTAAACCAGACCAGGCCACATGCCGAAGAACAAAGCCCGACGCTTCCCGCGCAGTCGATTTCATCCAATCACGAAGAAGTACGCCTCTGAATTGTGGGCTGCTGCTGTCTGTTTGCGATTCAGCCGCATGACCTTATCCTCGGCTACTCCTGTTTTGTTCCTCGTAGGCTTCACCATAATGTTACGGCACGGTGGTTGGGAGACTGATGCTAGACGATCAAAAGGTGTAGAGTTCGACTCTTGGGTCTCGCACCCGGTTTTGTTTCGCTTTCATTCGGTGTATGAGGACGGGGAGATTAGATCGATCGAGACATCTCAATAGGTCTGCTGGGTTCCCGAACCGCCGCGAGAAAAAAAAAAACGGATCGTGGGGACGGTCGCCTCGAAAAGTCTGATCAATATTCTGAATATGTGCATTGATCCGATCGAAAAGAACGACGCTCCTCATATTAAACCTGATTCGTAGTTTCGAAACAATATTGGTTCCGAATTTCCAATATATATATATATATATATATACTTAAAAAAAAGGAAAAAAAAAAAGGTTATCCAACAGGGTAGGGGGGTGGACTAGAAAGAAAGCAGGAGCAGAGGGTATGGCATGGGGACCGCCAGTGTGTTTTTTAAGGAATCTTACCCACTTTGCTCTCGCCGTTATACGGCGGCTTCATGTTCAAGCAATTCTTCTCGCTTTCTCATGATGTTGTTGTTTTCTTTTTTCTTTTTTCTCTTTTCGCCTTTCTTCTATTTTGCTTTCCGTCATTATTGTTGCTGTATAACTTGACTTGTAATTTTTCATCAGTATGTCACGTTTGCGGGTAGTTAAGAGACCACTGGACAATTATTCAGTGTACTGTGCATGGCCGGGCTTTTTTACGGCCACAACCGTCGGACATCACCGATTCTATGTGGAACCCTGGCGTTCCGTTTGCTGAGATTCGTCTGAGATGTCAACGAGCAAGAGAAGAAAAAGGAGGACCTCATTCTAAAGGAAGAGTTTAACAGTGCAATTTGTCATCCAAAAACCATTATATGTAAGAGGAAAAGCCGAACCGGAAATCATATACCCGCAATATAGTTCGGCGAGACCGTCGTTTTTGCCATCGAATAGAGCGGGAAAAAAGGTTTCTTCTGGGACGAAACGATAACCAGGAGCACATAATGTCTCTGTAGAATCCAGAAGAAAAAAATGGTACAACGGAGTGTATGAGATCGGTATCTCTAAATGCTGTGGACTAAAGTGTCTGCCGTCCGTTTTGACAGCCAAAAATTGACAGCATGGTGCACATACAGTAGTACAGATGACATATCTAATGATGCCCGTAAAACACAAATTAAAATGAAAGAACGAAGATGATAGCGCAATCGATGTCTCAATCTCTCTTATGCTCGGACTCCAAAAATACGGTACTTTCAGCGAGTTAAAGATCCAGTCTCCGTGAATCGGCACCTAAGAGAAATAGTTGCATCAGGAATCTTGATATCTGAAACCAGCGAGACCTGAGGACCCGCGGGAACAGAACAGTACGTGGTTTCAAAAGAAATGCTTGGAAAGCACTCCTTGCTGTTTCCGAGGCAACCGGTAGGAGGCAATCGATTCATCACTAATCTTGCAGACTGAAACCAAACATCTGAGACTGGAAAAAGATTGGATAAAGGAGTTTCACAGGGAGCTAAGTATTCGAAGAGAGCTATTCTTGGCTCTATAAACCAAAATCCTGTACGTAGTGATGGTTCCACGATTTGCAAAAGGCTCGAGGCATGGATCATTGCAATCTGAAATATGGAGAAATGTAACTAAAAAAGTTAGATGAGAACACAACATTTGATCTTAATCTGGAAGGAGGGGGGGAAGATCAAAATCATCTAAAATGAATGAATTCACAAATGCCGCTACCTACCTGAGGTCCAGCTGAATGGCACATCAGCAACCATCATCATGTGAGCGAAAGTCTGAAACCATTCTGAAGTGAACTCAGAATTGAATGCTTGGACAACTGAATTAGTAGAGAAACTTGAAGGGTCTGCAAGTCTAGTCGCCTTGCATCCAGACTAGGTAGAAGGCCAATATGAAGTGGATGTTGTCATATGCACTGAAAAACTTGAGGCCTTAGGGCAATTATGTGGACTAGCTGCGAGAATAGCATCGAGATCTCTATCAAAACTGACCGTGTTTCACTTTCTTAGCAGAATTCCTCCGTGCCATTCAATTGAACTTCCACATTGGGAACATAACCTTCCTCTGTCATTCTCACTTCCAAGTTCCTCAGCAGTTCAAATATTTTCCAAGAATCCTGGTGGGCTCTATCATCAACAACAAAGGCGTGCGTCTTACTCTTCACCTCAATGACACTTTGTCCAAATGCCTTCTTCAACTTCTTCTCCTTAATCAGACTTCTAACTTTTGACATATCATCCCACTTCCCGTGCATAGCATATATGTTTGACAACAGAACATAGTATCCAGCATGATCAGGATCCAGATGGAGAAGATGTCTTGCTGCAAGCTCCCCCATCTCAATATCATCATGAATCCTGCAAGCACCAAGCAAAGCTCCCCAAACATGAGAACCAGCTAGAGTTGGCATCATTCTAATAACATCTATGGCCTTATCCAACTGTCCAATGCGACCAAGAAGATCGACAACTATACCATAATGCTCCGAATCAGGCTTCAGATGGTACTTGTGCACCATCTTGTTAAACATTTCTATTCCTTCTTCAATCAAGCCCGAATGGCTACAAGCAGATAACAACGAGAGGAATGTCACGTTATTTGGCTGCACTGATGAACTTCTTGTCATCTGGTAGAATAGTCTCAAAGCTTCTTTTCCTTGCCCGTGAATTCCATAACCAGCAATCATTGAACTCCAGATGACAACATCTTTCTCACACATGCCATTGAAAACTTTGATAGCATTGTCCAAGCTACCACATTTTGAGTACAATTCTAAAAGAGTAGCTCCGACGTACATGTTATCGCTGAAGCCACTTCTAATTAAGTAACCATGAAGACAAATGGCTTGCTGGAGAATTCCAAATTCAGAGCAAACTGCAAGGATTTTGACAATAGCAACAGCATCAGGAATGATTTCACTAGCTAGCATGTTGCGGAAAATATCCATGGACTTGTATGCCATTCCATTTTCAGCACACCCACTCAAAAGAGTGACCCAAGCAACAACATCTTTGTTGGGCATTCTAAGGAAGAGATCAAAAGCTTCATCAGGAGATGAGCACTTCATGTACATGTCAACGATAGCAGTTGAAACTGATACATTTAGCTCTATTTTTTTCTCTGAAGCAAGTGCATGGATTTTCTTACCCTCTTCCAAGTTGCGTCCTGCAGCACAAGCTTGTAAAGCACTAACTACACTAACTTCATTTGGTTCGTAACCCTTCTCGATCATTTCATTGAAAAGGTCTAATGCCTCATCGGTAGCTCCTTTATAGACATAACATGCGATTATGGAGCTCCAAGAGATAACATCTGTCCTTGGCATCTTCCTAAACAAATTCGTAGCCAAACGGATGGAACCTGTCTTTGCGTACAAGTTCAAGACTGAGTTAAGAAGAGATAAGATGGCATCGAAACCCATCCGATACATAAAACCGTGCACAGAACTTCCAACCTTAAGACACAACAACTGGGTACAAGCTGAAATGGCAGTTATGAGACTTACTGGGTCAGCAACAAAACCCCCAGTCTTCGCCATTCGAGTGAAAAGCTGCAGAGCTTCAACGGGAGAACCATTGCGCTCAAACCCAGTAATCATAGAGGTGCACATAACTACATCTGGACTCGGAAACTCTCTAAACACTTTCAAGGCACTACCCATTTGCCCACATTTCGAGTACAAGTCGATCAAAGCAGACCCCACGAACATGTCCATATCAACCTCGCCGCTCTTCTTCACATACCCATGAACCATTTCGCCGTATTCTAGCACTCGTAACCCCGCGCACGCCTTTAAGGCAACTGGAACGGTGAAGTTGTCGGGCTTTCCTTCGGTGCTCTTTCCATTCGATACCATTTGCTTGAAGAGACGCAGCGTCTGCTCATACTGCCTATCTCTACAGTAGCTCCCGAGGACAGAGTTCCAGAGGTAGACACTTCTGTGAGGCAATTCATCGAACAGCTTCCGGGCACTTTCGACGGACGCGGACTTGGCATAAGTAGTGGTGAGCTTTGTGGCGTAGTGGCGATCATGGGCAACCCCCGTTTTCAGCAAAAGCGAGTGCAATGAAGCAAGATGCCTTCCATCCTCACACGATTCCATGAATCGAAGCAACACTTCCCTCCTCGGCATAACCCAAGACACGGGACTTCCATGAAACAGTTGGTGGTAACTTGCTTATTTAATGAGATCTTGGTGAATTGGATGGTATTTTTTGCTAACCATGCGTGTAAACTTTCAAAGAAACTTTAGTGATTTACTGGGATGTAAGTAAATTACTTGTGAAATTGTTAGTTTATAAATCGCACTTGTAAGATTGGAAAGCATTTGGATACTGGGTGGATATGTTAAAAGGAAAAATTATGTATTTTCTTTTTGGAAAATGAATTTATAAACTTTTCGAGGGGTTTTTTTCCAAATTAAGATTTTTTAATTTTTTTTGCCAAAATAGATTTATATTTACCAAATTAGTACTCAATCGGCAGTTGGACCGCCGATTGGGTTCTAATTTGCACAATCTTTATTTTTTTAAAATTTCATATATTTTTTGCTTAAAAAATTATTAAGATAAATAAATACTTCTTAATTATTATATTTATGTAATTATTTAAATTCATAAAATGATTAAGATATAGGAAAATGATGCATTTAGGGCTATTTTTTACCAAGAAATTCTTAAGTAAAGTCAAAACAAATCAAATCTTTCACTTTTATCGGAGGGAAAAACTCATTCACTTTTATCAGAGGGAAAAACAACACTAAGGATTGTATAGCATATTTACAGAGCCAGACTTTCTTCAACCCACGAGATATCAGAAGAAGTCGAAACTGCCATTTTGGGTATTGACGAGACGAAAATAAGCCCACAAGCAACTTAAACAATTATTATAGGTATCATTTTTTAACTATGCAAGCAAGCAACAGGAACATATGCTAGACTTTTCCTCCTTGTCTGCAATATGCCTATTACCTGCATAAAGCGATAGGATCGTATATGTTAGTGCCCTATGTCTTTTTGTGTGCTTGGGTTGTATGAATTGTTGTAAGCAGGGCAATCAAATGCTCCAATACTTTGCAGAGTTGATAACTAGGTTCAGAAAAAGTTATACATTGAGCATCGCATGGTTGAATTGCTAAAAGAAGATTAGCTGTTCGTCTTTTCAGTTGCATGAGGAATTTGAACATATGCCAGCACTTTCTGATTTTCACTGAATTTCACCGATTTGTCTCCACTCTCTAGGCACAAGGTGGGAATTTTAAGTGTTCTTGTAGTATGATCAAACTCCTCATGTAACTGAAGAGTGTGTCCAACTTTGATGAACTTCTTCCTCGAGTTTTCAGGGAACTTCTATCTTTTCTTTACTTTAAGCATTAATTCAGTCCATTTTTATCAACCAAATCAAGCACGTTACATCATGCTGCTTGACTTCATCTCTGATTCATCCGTGGATACAATGACTCAATGATACCATTCATTGCACTGGAAAAATTCCCGAGTTTCCGTTGTTTGCAAACATTATCATGTATCTAGTTCCTTTGAACTATGAGTCCTAGAAAGCCGATTGGTAAATGTATAATGTCTATTTGTCTATAGTTTCATATAGTTGTTGATCCCCATAGATGTCCTTATATGTTTTTATGTGTTGGCTCTTTTGTCCGGTAAAACTGTTGTAAATTGGTTCTATATGAATCATAGTTGTTAAGGCGACAAGGCGAGCAAAGGCCTCTAAAACGCCTAGGCGATTAGATGCCCGCCTAGTTGTCCGCAAGGCAATAAGGCGACAATGTAGCTAATTTTTTAAATATGTATAATTGTATATTTTATATTTGTACTTCAAAACTTACATTCATGATTCAACATAGCAAATATATACATGAAATATTATTAAAAATAAATAACTTTTAATATAGTAAATATATGCATGAAAGATTATTAAAAATAAATAACTTTTAATATATAGAAAATATATTTTACATTTATACTTCTCAAGACGTCCAAGGGGTCACGCGTCCACAAAGCGACGCCTAGGCGACCAAGGTGCCCGCCTTGAGGAGAGCTAGCAAGGCGACAGGACGCCTTGGGCATCCGAGGTCGCTTTGTCGCCTATTATTGACACCTGATTTTTGACTATATTTTATTTCAGTTTTTATTTCTAAAATTAATTAAAAATAGCAAAAAAGGTCAAAAAATTGCAAAATCAACTTTGGAAGCCTTAGCCTAGCCTTGGGAACCAATTTTGAACAAAAAATATTTTTTGTATTTTTAAATATTTTTTGTTATTTATTTAATTATTAAAATAACCAAAAAATCAGAAAAATACCATCCGTGGTCAGAAAATTACAAAAAATATTAATAAATTTTATTTTAATTTCCTCTTTAATATTATAACTTCTTATCAGGGAAATTAGGCTTGGGTCATGGTGTTCCTTCACAAACATAAACCCGTACCGAGCCTGAAAAATCCTTTTCGAGTCTTTTAATTTTCAATTCTCACTTTTCATGAGCTATGACATTGAATTCTAAAGTTTTGAAATGCAATTGGGTCAATTTGCCCTCCCATTTGATCAATTTTAGCCAAAAGGGCTTAATTGCATAAAAATCTTTTAATTTAGTCCCCGGTTTTACAATTTTTGAAATTAAATTTCACACGGGCACACCCATTAAAATTAAACACCTCTACCCAACATTTTTCATCATGCTGAATCCATTGGTGGGCTCAATTTTGGCTAATTCGATCGTTTAGGCCTTCGATTTGGCGAAATGAAATTTCGGATCCTAGGGACAATTTGGGGTTTTCACATAATGTCAATAAATTGATTCACGAAAATACCCATATTTGATGGAAAACATGTCAAGGAATCCGATTTTGCCATCAATTTCATGAAAAGAGGTCATTTGGGGGGTCAATTTGGCGATTTGGCCGAACCGGGTCGGTCGGGTCAGACCCGACCCGACCCGGTCCGACCCGGGTCTGCAACAATGGACAGAATGTGCAGCAAGGCGTGCAGAACAGAAAAAAAAAACAGGGGGGCATGGGCGACGCGTTTTGGGGAGAAACAAAAGGCAAACGAGCGTGGGGGACCATGGCAGACGTCGGGGGGGGGGTGTGCTGCAGGGCGTGGGCACAAAAAACGGGCCGGTCGGCCATGAAACGGGGGGAGATTCTCGGTTAAAAAACCGAGCTTGGCCGAGAGAGGGAGATTTTTCCCGAGCGGAGGGGGAGCGCGAGAGAGCTTCCTTGGACCTTCGGCAACGCTCCTCGACCATCACCGGAGCTTAGTGGCCGTTGGAGAGCTCCGAATAGGTTGGTATTTGCTCCCGAGCTTCATTTTTCTCAGTGCACGCCATGTGTTCGGCGAAATGATTCAGTGAGCATTTTACTTCGGGGCTCTCGGCCGGACCTTTCCCGACTCCCTTTTGGGCAAGGCTCGCTTTAAAAATCATCTAGATCCAACTCTAAGCTCGTGTTGACCTTTGTTTTGCATTGAACCGCGACGAAACACGGCTCGGAGCTTCGCCGGCCTTGATCCGAACCGGGAGCTCGACGAGGGATTTCCGACGGCCACCGACCATCAAAGGACCATAGGTAAGCTTCTAAACCTTCCTTAGATGCCATGTGAATGCCTAGAATCGAGTTTAAACAAATAAAATTTTTCCATGAATTCTTCGCCGGAGCCGGTCCGGTTCGCCGGTTTTTAGCGTGTTCACGGTTATTATTTGTGTTGTATATTGATGTGGGTGGTCCAAGAAGTCGAATGCCGCAAGAACGGGCGAAAAATACCAAGTTTTGGGCCCGTTTCGCAATTTTTCCGGCGACCTCGCCGGAATTTTTACTATTCCGGCGAGGGTCGCCGGAATTTCCACTGTTCATCGTCTTCTCCGGCGACCCTCCGGCCGGTCAACGGCCGACGTGGCGCGCCACGTGGGCAGCCACGTCAACCGGGTGGGGTCCGGTCCGCTTATTTTTAAGTCAAACGGAATTAACGGCCACGATCGCGACACGTGTCGCGATCCTAGAATTTTGGAAAATAAATAAATTAAAATCAATCCGGCGGACGAGATTGTGCCAAGTGGCACGCTGTGGAACGTCCGATCTAAGGTTAGATCGGACGCGCCGAAGGTGGCCACGTGGCACAATCTGGAGCGTCCGATTTGAATGGTTTTCTAAAAAAGGAAAATAAATTAATTTTTGATCCGACGGCTATAATTGAGCCACGTGGCTCTCTGTGGGTCTTCCGATCGAGTGAGAGATCGGACGCACGAGAACAGGCCACGTGGCACAATGAGGACCGTCCGATCCGGGGAATTTTCGGATAATTAAATAAAATAGATAAAAAATCCAAAAATTGTTTAAAAAATAGGAAAAAATATTTGAAAAATAAAACGGTGTCGTTTTAGACCGGTGTCGACCCCTAGGGTCGGGCCGGGCGCCCGAGAGGCGCGGGTCGGGTTTGGCCCGGCCCGGAAAATATTTTTGAATATTAAAAAAATTCAAAAATAATAATAAAATAATCAAAAAAATCAATAAAAAATGAAAAATCATGAAAAATTCAAAAAAATTCGGAAAATCCAGAAAAACTCTAAAAAATTCCAGAAAATAGGAAATGGTTACATTCAACTGGCCATGACCTGTTCCGGGTCATTTGACCCCCGATCTTTCCAGAAATGACGGTTTTGCCCTTCCGGCAAACCGTCTTCCAAAAAATTCTAAAAAATTCAGGAAAATCCCAAAAAATAGGAAATGGCCACAAACAACTGGCCAAGGCTCATCCCGGGTGTTTTAAACCCCGAACCTTCTTAAAAAATGACGATTTCGCCCTTTGGGCGAATCGTCTTCCAAAAATTGAAGAAAAGTCAAGAAATTCCAAAAAAATTCTAAAAAATGAGAAATGGCCACGAACAACTGGCCATGGAATATTTTGGGTAATTTGGTATCCAAACCTTCCAAAAATGATAATTTTGCCCTTCGGGCTAATTGTCCCCGAATCTTCCCATTTTACCCCTAGCCCTAAATCACATCTTCCCTAAGCCCTTATGGCTATACTAGGAGGCCAATGATTGAAATTGATGTGCATTGACATGATTTACTTATGTACTTGATTGCGCTTCCATTAAAATTGATTGTGATTGATAGGACCAGTCTTCCAATCTGCATGAAACCCTAACTCATACCTATCTCACCCAAAATTGCGCCTGCGTGAACTCTTAGTCAGGAAAATCACTCGCGTTAGGTACTGAAAGGGCGTTGGTAATGACACCGACGTAACCAAGTCCCCGAACCCAAAATCTCTGGTTCCGCAGAACTGATCGATCTCTCCCAATCGGTCAGTAAGGTTTCCGGTCTACCCTCCAAGAAAGACCGGTGGCGACTCCAAATGCATGCACAAGTTGCACATGCCACCACGACCACACTGAAGGTCGAAAGCGATCGACTCTTATCGTCGAATCCCTTAAAGAAATACCCCCGTCGCGATTTGGTATGGGCCTGGGAGGGCCCGCGCCGATCAAAGGCCCGCGATCCACATTTCAGAGTGGGGGCCGCGACCGGTAATCCATTAGCCGCGTCCGATTTCGGACGGGTCGCGACAGCTGGCGACTCCGCTGGGGAAATTGTTCTAGAACACTTGGTTCTAGACCTCAAGTGGACTTAGGCCGTAATTAAAACGTTGAGTGATTTTTCTAACCCTGCAGGCGCTCTTGAAGGTGAGGTAAGTCCGCTCACGATAGGTGTTATATGTTTTTGCAGATTGGAGTGATAAGGGGTGTAGTCTGTGATTAACATTGTCTTATGCAGGATGGGCGTAGGAATGTATGTTATATGGATGATTTGAAGCGCTGATTGATATATAAATTGTTGCGCATGATTCACTGCATATTTGAGGATCACGACACTTTGCACAAAGCGCCCAAACCCAGGCCGCGAAATCACCTTTTTAGGTAGCCATAGATCAGGGATCGATATGCAACGCTCTAGCGTGGATTGCGCTGGGGTTGACCATATTCGATCCCACTCACTATCCAAGTCGAGACTTTTATCCATTTGTTGTGGATTGCGCTCATGGACGAATTTATCGACTCGGATAGGGGGAAGCCTTTAGGTTTCATGCCTAAGCCATTTTGATTTCTAGAGTCAAGCCTCACTTGTCTCATGCGCATGTATATGGATGGTTGGTATACCTAAAACCAAAAATCATTGGGTACCTCTCATGGTAAGGTCCTGCCGTTTCTATTTAAATTCAATTGCAGCCTTTTATTTTTGCACAATAGGCTGCATTCATCAAATCCAATGGTTGAGTCTAATTCCAGTATAGAGTACGGATAGAAAAGATGATCTCTCCAAGTCGGTCCCACATCCTGGACGTATTCAAGTATGAGCGACGCGTCATCCGCCATCAGACTGCCCGGACATTCAACGGAGTCTACCCTCTTCGAGCTGTCCGAGGAATGATCCAGTAACCTTACCGGAAATTGAAGGATAGGCGATAACAGCAAATCCAAGACACCCGCCGGACGCTGTCAAGATGTTATCTGATAAAAACGAAGACCCGAAGGGCCGAACCGAAGACACCAGGCGTCATCCCTCGAAGACCCGACTTGGGGCATCTCTTTAGGTTATTAAGGGTCACGTTCCAGTCGTCCCTTTTCTTTTATCAGGATCATCGAGTCTGTAAGGAGCACCCGTCTGTGGGTCTCCCATCTATCTTCTGCACCTCGATTTCTAATTCTTGTCTAAGTGTCTTGACATTGGAGCGCGACACTGGAATTTTTCTCAACCATCCGGATTTTTCGGTTCAATTGCATGTCTTGCCCAGACGAAATTTTCGTTAGAACTCACACTTGGCATGTTTAACCCAAGTACGAGAATCTAACATTCATTTCATGGTGCGCCGGACATGGAATTGAACCGGTCTATAGCGTGCATCATTGGTAATCCTTGGTAATTAATTAAAGTCGTCCATGTTTCCTGAATTCAAGAGGAGACCTGATATCCAAATTACCTTCGGAAAATCATTTCAAATTGGATGTCCTATCTCTCACCGAATTTAGGACACATTGGAATTGCATTTTTATCTTCTTGAAAATTCCACAGATTTTCTGGGGATTTGTCAAAAGTAATAACCATGGATTACGCTCCTTTTAGTTTTATGTTTTCTCTTGAAAAACATCGATAAGAATTTTTCACATGAGGTTAAGGCTTGTGTAAAAGTCCTTATCTTCGTTAATCACAAGAAAGCATAAAATTGAAAGGATTTATGCTTTACTTCCCTTTTTGACATATTCCTGTCATTCGAACAGGTGATTTCCAGAATCAAAATCTAAAAACTTGTGTGAAGAATCAGTCACAAGTCAAAAACGCTGGACCACCCCAAAGAGTCAACTGATGAGGGAAGACCAGGGAATTCTCAAGAAAAATAGTCAACTGATGAGGGCATCTTGCCATCCTTCAAGACGTGGAACGGCATGCAATCAAAGGAACCACATGCGGAAGAGAGTTAGCTGTAATCTATTCTCTTTAAATTTGAAAATTTGATGCTTGTGTTTTATTGATCCTCAGGAGTGGTGCTTCAAGAAGATTGAAGCTAGCCGACAACTCGAGCCACTAGGATGGATGTTTGAAGACAGACAAAGGAGTCAACTTCTCACTAAGACGAGATACTGGGGCAAAGCCCGCCAAGATGAAAAGAGATAGGAAGCTCCGAACGGCATATATCCCCTAATTGAAAAGGGAACCGTAAAAATTGTGAAAGGATCAAAGCAGTCGACTGGGGCAAACCCCACTTAGCCAGGGCAAACGCCACCTGACCGGGGCAATCGGATCAAGGATAAGGACGTGTCGTTCCTAATTGATTTCCAATCAGATATTGGCATAATATTTCCTACCTCTTCCTCTCAGGTGAAAAACAGGTCGAGAAGAAAAATCCATCTGCGGATAGACAGGAGGGACATGTTTCACATGGCAGACATTTGCCGAAAATGCCCTCATCTGACCACATGCAAGATGATGGTGGAACGATGGATAAGATGGTTGAAGACCAACAAATAGGAACTTGCCTTCCCTACAAGATGAAAAGGTGGAGTAAAAGATTGTGAAAGCGTAAGGTGAATGCGACAAGACACAATGAAGAAAATTGTCGCTTGTGAAGTAACACTCCAGGGTGTTGAAGTACTCAGCCACAAGTAAACCTGTGCTTGCTGATGTCAAACAACAGAATGACCGAGGGACGTCATAAAATGACGACAAGGCAAGATATGCATGAAGAATTTGGAATGCATGGATGAGACCAAGGAGTGTCAAACGTTGCAGAACATCAAATGCTAAGATCTTCGGAAGATTGAATACACCAACACGACATGATCAAACTGCCTGCAGCTAAATCAGCCAGCCCAGGCGAATCACCCAGTGGCTGGGGGCAAATCACTCTCTACCCGGAAAGGGTACCAAATGTAGGATGTGCCGAATTCACCATGGGGATACGTAGGGGAAGTCCCTGAAGCAGTAACCGCCCATGAATCATGATGAAGTGGGGTAATCCACCAAGGACGAAACACACTAAGCCCTTCTAGAGGAGGAAGAGAGCGATGCAGGGCCATTCATTCGGGTAAAAGGACGTATCGTTCCAAAATGATTATTTTCTTGATAAGAGAATAACGTTTCCTTTCATTTCCTCTCAGGTGATGATCAAAAGCTGAGGACCCAAGATGCAGTGCCTTCAAATGACCAAACAATGAGTATCCTTTTCATGGCATCTCACACATGCATTCTGGCTAAATATTTTCAAGAGCATTCTAATGGCTCAATTTCCGAACAAAACTTTTGAGAAAAACCTAAAGAAGTTTCTTATCATTTAGAAATGGATCTCCTCTGGGGCAAATCCTGGAGAATGATTCATCGCCAACCAAACGGAGGGATCAAGGCCACGAGATAGAGGGCCAAAATTCCGCAAGCTGCGCGTTTGTGTTCAAATGGAAACACAAAGCAAGGACAAGGCAGTATCGTTTCAATTTGCCTTGAATTTTGGAACGCAAACTAACACCTAGTTCCCGTCTTTGACAGGGGCTCGCCATCAAGGCGAAACAGGTTTTCATATTACATGTATTACCCATTGGAATACATGACCAAGGGTAAAATGTATCGTTCCAAGTTTTTGCGAAATTCGTGAACATACAATGACATGCTTGTTTTACGTTTTCAGGGATCCCCGGCCACGGTGGACAGGTAGGTATCCCTTTCCCTAATCAATTGAAGATGTTAGATAAAAACATAGGGAAAACGAAAAGCTTTCAGAATCTAATGTCTGGAAAAGGCATAGAGTTCAAATTTAATTGGCATTCATGTTTTGAAACAGGAGGTTGTTTGAACATGATTAGAACATGCATGGTGCGTCATAAAATCCCCATGGCAGGCAAAATTTTTGGAGAAAATGAAAGAGATCTTTCCAATCAAAGGTTGTTTAGAACCTTCAAAAGGACGTTTTCTCAAAAGACGAGAGGCAAAGCCTAATCCAAACACGTCCTATACACACTTGAGAGAGAAGTGGAGCGGATCATATAGCAAAATCTGGACCTACGGAAGTAGGAATTATTCGCAGCAATTACATGGATTGGGATGACGGAGGCATTCGTTTCATATCCCCAAACACTACAGGTGACCATTGACAACCCCTTTGAACGGCGGTTTTCATTCTCAACCCTGTCAAGAACCACCCCACATTGGGGCAAAATGGAGGCGAGTCCAGCAACATCAGGAGAAAATGGTTAGAAATTCTCTTGCTCGGACTAACATCAATCTTTGTGTGTTGTTTATATGGTAATCCAAGTGCCATAGGATGACAAGAAGCATTCATTTCTCTATCCCACACACTATACCCTTTGCACAGCCAAGTTGGGCCTGCTGTCGCGACCCATCCGGAAGCGGACGCGGCTAATGGATTACCGATCACGGGTCTTGGATCGGTGCGAGCCCTCCCAGGCCCATACCAAATCGCGGCGGGAGTATTTTTCAGGAGGATTCAACGATAAGAGTCGATCGCTTTCGACCTTAGTGTGGTCGTGGTGGCATGTGCAACTTGTGCATGCATTTGGAGTCGCCACCGGTCTTTCTTGGAGGGTAGACCGGAAACTTTACCGATCGATTGGGAGAGATCGATCAGTTCTACGGAACCAGAGATTTTGGGTTCGGGGACTTGGTTACGCTGGTGTCGTTACCAACGCCCTTTCGGTACCTAATGCGAGTGATTTTCCTAACTAGGATTTCATGCAGGCACAATTTTGGGTGAGGTAAGTCTGACTTTGCACATTAACCAGTTTAACATGCTCACGTAATCATAATAAATAAATAGATGTCAATCACATAAATATCTATCCTACGTGGTGATCATGGAATTATGATTTAATGGGTCTCGAGCCAATGAGACCACATATAATCATTTTAATATTTTAATAACGGAGAGCCGCTCTTCGCTTCTTCTTGGTTTCTTGAACTCTTCAAGAATTGGGCCCCAAAGAGCTCGCCGACTTAAAAGGCTCCTCCACGTAATCCTCGTAGCATTTACATCAACAATTGACTATGCTAAAAATAAAGATTACATGAAAAATAAAAGGAGTACGCAGCCTCCATTTAATAATTACAACCCCAAATATATAAATAATCATCATACATTCATATATACATCAATCACATTGATTAGGGATTTTTCCATGATCACCACCCTTTCACGTAAGTAATAAATTCACAATTTAAAACTTAGGAAGGCACAATAAAAATTCTACGTTGAATCATATTCAGAATTTTTACGTAAAATAAGATAGCCATAAATTTTCGATTCAAAATTGATTTAGTCTCAATTTTTGCTACGTTGATTAATTTATCATATAAAATAATCAATCTCCATTAGCCATGTAAGACGAACAATTCGTTAATACATATTGGCCATAGTATTGCAAAAATTGCAAAAAATCAATTAAATGCACGAAAACACCTAAGGATTGGCTCTGATACCACTGTTGGGATCCACGTAACACGTAGCGGAAATAAATAACAACCCACACATGTATCTCCAGAGGCGTACTTCGTGCATTTCAATCGAAAAAAAATCACAAAGTCTCAAAGGGAGTAAATAGATTACCTCTCGTAGCGTGCTTGAACGGAGGTGTCGGTTCGATGTTCTTCGATCTCAGCCTCCACAAGTGTTAGGCATCTAGTTCGGACGCACCACCAATTGACGAACGGGGAGACGACTAATAACTCCACAACAATTGTGCTAGCAATATGCGGAATCAATATTCCGAACTTAGTATATTTTGCTCGCTCAAGATTATGAGAATATAGAGAGTGTTTGTGTTCTTCTCTCTAAGCTCTCAAAAATTTGCACACTCTACAAAATGTCTCTCTCCTCCCAACCTCAAAACTCTTGCCATCCTTTTATAGCCAAAAATACCTTCAAATAAATTGTATTTAAAAATAGCACTAACAATTATAAATTCTATCTAAAAATAGCACTCACAAATAAATGACATTTAAAAATAGCACTAACAATAGCACTCACAATTTATAATACAAAAATGCTATTTAAAAATAGCACTAACAAAGGTGTTAAAAATAATAACCATTATTGTTATTACAAGAGTTAAAGAGGTTACCAAACAGTACAAATATGCATAATGTATAAATACGTATGACGTATAAATACGTAGAGCATACGTATACATCCGTGAAACCGAGGACTAATTGAAAGAAAAATATGCAATTAAGCCCTTTTGGTAAAAATTGATTAAATTGGAGGGCAAATTGACCTAATTGCACTTTAAGACTTTAGAATCCAATGTCATAGCTTATAAAAAGTGAGAATTGAAAACTAAAAGACTCGAAAATGATTTTTTTTAGGCTCGGTTCGGGTTTATGTTTGTGAAGGAACATAGTGACCCGAGCCGAATTTTTTAGATTTAAAGTGACACACTTGAAGAGGAAATTAAAACAAAATTATCGAATATTTTTGGGTATTTTTCTGACCACGAATGGTATTTTTTTGATTTTTTGGGTATTTTTATAATTAAATAAACTCGAAAAATATTAAAAATACCGAAAAATATTTTTTGTTCAAAATTGGTTCCTAAGGTTAAACCAAAGCTTCCAAAGTTGATTTTGTGATTTTATGACCTTTTTTATATTTTTAATTAATTTTAAAGAATAAAAATCACAATAATAAATGGTAAAAACTCAGGTGTCAACAGCTGCCCCTCTTTGAGAGGAATCTCGTTAGAGGTTTCTCTCAAAGATAAGGTGGCACCTGATTCCTAACCGACTCAACTGGGAAAATGAGAGAAGAAATGTTATGACATCGGATCCTTAAGCCTATTGATAAAAGCTCAAATCAATCCCCGGTTTGCTCTAACAATTTGAACATGGGCCGGAGTGAGAGAGGCTTACCTGAAGCTCACCTGTCGGATGCTGCCGGTTGCGACGACTTTCAAGAAGATGCCTAGGACTCGTCACAGAAAATCCTAGGGAGATTAACCTCTGACCTGTATGGTAGGTCATACCATTATGGGCTTCCTAATTGGTAGGAACCTAAGGAAGGCGCATCCCCACGCTTTGGGATTTGCTAGAGATTTTAATCCATATGGTGGATCAGACCTTCATGTTGATCCTTAAGGCGGTATCTACTTCGTGTTGACCCTTGAGGCGGTATCTACCAATAAGTTGACCCTTGAGGCGGTTTCTACCTTGGTTTGACCCTTCAGGCGGTTTCTACCTTGGTTTGACCCTTCAGGCTGTTTCTACCATGAGTTGACCCTTCAGGCGGTTTCTACCTTTGATTTGACCCTTCGGGCGGTTTCTACCTTGTGTTGACCCTTCAGGCGGTATCTACCATGTGTTGACCCTTCAGGAGGTTTCTACCATGAGTTGATCCTTCAGGCGGTATCTACCTTGTGTTGACCCTTTAGGCGGTTTCTACCAAATTTGATTTGACCCTTCAGGCGGTATCTACCTTGTGTTGACCCTTCAGGCGGTATCTACCATGTGTTGACCCTTCAGGCGGTATCTACCTTGTGTTGACCCTTCAGGCGGTATCTACCTTTGATTGACCCTTCAGGCGGTATCTACCTTTGATTGACTTTGAAAATGGGTCTCATGACGAGAGTTCTCCACGTCCGATGAGATTTCCTGAATTTTGAAAAGGGGGTCTCATGACGAGGGTTCTCCACGTCCGATGAGATTTCCTGAATTTTGAAAAGGGGTCTCATGACGAGGGTTCTCCACGTCCGGTGAGACTGCCCAAATTTTGAAAAGGGGTCTCATGACGAGGGTTCTCCACGTCCGATGAGACTTCCTGAATTTTGAAAAAGGTGTCTCATGACGAGGGTTCTCCACGTCCGATGAGACTGCCTAAGTTTTGAAAAGGGGGTCCTGGGACGAGGGTTCTCCACGTCATGCTAGGACCGCTTGATTTTTTGAGAAGTGGTCTCATGACGAGGGTTCTCCACGTCCGATGAGACTGACTAAATTTTTTTTAAAAGGGGTCTCATGACGAGGGTTCTCCACGTCCGATGAGACTGCCTAAATTTTGAAAAGGGATCTCATGACGAGGGTTTTCCACGTCCGATGAGACTGCCTAAATTATGAAAAGGGGTCTCATGACGAGGGTTCTCCACGTCCGATGAGACTGTCTGATTTTTGAAAAGGGGTCTCATCCTCACCCATTCTTTTGAAAGATCCCAAAATTTGTCGGGAATTCAGTTTTGAAGTAGAGAAAGATTTTATTTTGACAAAGCTTCATTTGATTCTGTTGAGGCGACATTCTGGGAGCTGGGTTCTCCAGGTATCCTGCAGAAGTTTAGGCCTGAAAGATTTTTCTTCACCAAGAAAACGTTAGTAATCTTTGGGAAGACCACGGCCGTCCATTTTGACAAAACCGTATGATTTAAGTTTTAATCGTGAAATGTGCATTTTGATGCTGGGGGTTATCCAAAGCATTCTTGCAACATGCAAATGTGATCACAAATCCCTTGCACGGAAAATCTGGATCAACAGTTTGAAAATTCCAAAAAGAGTTTGTTCAAAACATCAATTGGAATATTTCTCGACAATGAGGTCTTCTCACCTGTTTTGCGATCGTGTTTTTTTATAGGGGATAGACTCGATTCCCTACTAACCCGTGCCTAGGTTTTAGGCTCATTCGCAGCGCATACATTTTGATCGGTCGGGAGGTCTTCCACGGGACCGTAATGTTGGGCTTGGATATTGGTCTTCAAGGGGGACTCACTTTTGAGTCAAGGTCATTGAATGAAAGTTTTCACCATATGCTCCGGGTTTACAAGTCAAGAACCCTGCAAAATGAGAAAGAAATAGTCTTGCTCGTACTTCTTCGAGCTGAGCTGTATGTTAACCCAAGTGTCTTAGTCAGAGAAGACTGTTTCAGGGTTATGATGTTGGTAGGATTGGGGACCGAAAAAGGCTTGTTTTTGGCCCAGAATTCATGACGAGTTTGACATTGGTGATCATTGCTGATTTACCTCCTGTCTTTTCCTTTCTGCATCTTTAGTTTTTGAGGTGTACAACCGATTTTGAGGTGTGCACCAGCTCTTTAGAGAGCGTCCCTTGTTGCATTCAGAGACCGACTCTCTCCATGTCTTTGTTCTGTGCTTGGCAGCATTTGGGGAGCAGCTTTTTTTATTTGACTCCTTTAAGAATTTTTTTTTTCATCCAAGTTTCACTGGGGATCAAGCAAACAGCTTTCATGAGCATCGGCCTTGCTTTTACCAGGCACTTTGCTTTTTCTCGATGCCGTGGATTTTTCTCATTCATTTTTGAAATCCCACTTTTTCTCATCTTCATAGGATCGCGTTAGACCTATGATCAAAGGTCTAACAAGGTTAAACATTAACTTAGGAATTCTTTTGCAAACCCTAAGTCTTGAACTTCTTCGTTTCTGAAGTGATGCTGCATCCGTCTTGGAATGTGCAATGATCACCAACGGGTTTATGAAATGATTCTGCAGGCTCAACTTGGCTATGCAAAGGATTCGGTGTGTGGGATAGAGAAATGAATGCTTCTCATCATCCTATGGCACTTGGATTACCATATAAACAACACACAAAGATTAATGTTAGTCCGAGCAAGAAAATTTCTAACCATTTTCTCCTGATGCTGCTGGACTCACCTCCATTTTGCCCCGATGTGGGGTGGTTCTTGACAGGGTTAAGAATGAAAACCGCCGTTCAAAGGGGTTATCAACGGTCACCTGTAGTGTTTGGGGGATATGAAACGAATGCCTCCGTCGTCCCAACCCATGTAATCGCTGCGAATGGTCCCTACTTCCGTAGGTCCAGATTCTGCTGTCTTATCCGCTCCATTTCTCTCTTAAGTGTGTATAGGACGTGTTTGGACTAGGCTTTGCCTCTCGTCTTTTGAGAAAACGTCCTTTTGAAAGTTTTGAACAACTTTTGATTGGAAAAATCTCTTTCGTTTTCTCCAAAAATTTTACCCGTCAATGGGATTTTATGATGCCCAATGCATGTTCAGATAACCTCATGTTTCAAAACATGAATGCCAATGAAGTTAGAATCCTATGTCTTTTCTAGACATCAGATTCTAAAAGCTTTTCTTTTCTTCTCTATTTTTTATTCAACATTTTCAATGGATTGGGGAAAGGGATACTTACCTGTCCCCCGCGGCTGGAGATCCCTGAAAATGCGGAAGAAACATGTTATTGTTCGTTCATGAATTTTTCAAAAAATTAGAACGATACATCTTACCCTCGGTCGTGTGCCCCTGCGAGTGCACACAGGTTGTCAAAATTTGTCCTCCTTGATGGTGAGTCCCTATCAAGGATAAATAGCAAGTGTTAACTCATATTCCCAAATTGAAGACAAATTGGGACAATACAACTTTACTCTTGGTTCTCATCCCGTTCTGACGTCGCGTATTGATATGAACCACGTCTATCAAATCCGCTTATCCATGCTTGGAATATTTGCAATATCAATGGTTCAGCTGCCCCCGGTTGGGCAACGTCTGTTTTGTTATTTGAACAGATGGCTCCTTGGGTGATTTATCCACGTTTAACACCTGAGAAGGGAAAGAAATGAGACATTACTTTGGTATTCGGTTGAAGATCATTTAGGAACGATACATCGTTTTACCAAATGGGAGGCTTCGTGACCAAACGTATTTCGTGCTGAATGGGGGTAGATCCCATTATGCTCCGCGGGTGATAGTCATCGTTCATGGAATTTGCTCCACGGATTAAGTGATTAATCCATGGCCCTTGGCTCGAAGACGTTCAAAGGGTAATGTTGACACTCAGAGCGGTTAGTTTTCAGCATTAATTACAATGTTCCCGCGGGAACTTTACAACGAAATCCGTAACACATTCATTCGATGTATTCACCTCTCACTCTCCTGAGCCTTCTAATGATTTAGCACACGAGCTTCGAACCAGATGTCCGGTCGCCGGTACCGGTCACGACTGCGAAGATGCACTTGTTCCAAAATGCTTGACCCATAGGCTGAGTTGCTCATTCAGGAGATCGTCCGACCGCTCGAGTCGTCCAAGTTGAGCATCCTTAATTGCTGGTGACGGACTTCTCCCACTTTCGGCATGAACAACCTGGTTTCTCGGTTTATGCGTGATCCACACGCCGAGTTGCTCACTGAGGGACTCGCTTGAAATTTCAAGCCATTGACGCCCAAGTCGGGCATCCTCAACCGTTGGCGATGGGTTCCTCACACTACTTTCGACATGAACAACCTCACTTCTCGAGTTGGTATTTTCATCGTTGTCCAGTAGATTTGTACCCGATGCTGGATTCGCCGTAGGAATAACACTAACGATCGGTTGGTGCTCAAATTGGGGAGTCCATACCTGCTGAAATTGTTGTACATACTCTTGGGGAGTACCAGGGTAACTCAGGGGGGAATTCAGCCGATCGAACCAAGAATAGATGTTTTCAAGGAGATCGTCTGAACCATCGAGCGACTGACACTCAGGTTGAGTATTGTCGACTACTGGAGAAGGAATCTTTTTGCCATTTTCGTCATGGACCACCTGATTCTTCGAGCCGGAATCTCCGTAATCGTCTCGCAAGATTGTATGTGCATCTCCTGCCAGTGTTAGATCCGCTGTAGGACTAGTATTAACGGCCAGTCGGTGCTCAGACTGGGGAGTCCCGATTTGCTGAAATTGCGGTACATACTCCTGAGGAGTACTGGGATAACCCATGGGAGTACTCTGATTGATGCCTGAACAATCGACCGTGTAATTGTCAGTCCCATCGGTGTTAAGAGGTGATTGGATGCTTCCTGCTTCATGAGGATTGCGATCACAGCCATGCTCATCGTTTAAACTTGAACTGCCTCTCTCTTGGTCTAGCGCCACTCGTCCATCTCTCAGTAGTCTTTTGTAGCACCAAAGGTGGTTCCTGACTTTATTTCTATCCAATTCTGGCATGTTCATGATCTTGAGTATGCGCGATGGGCGAGCCAAACTGATCCCTAACTGTTGAACTGCATCAACAAATTTGCTATGAAGCTCCGAGGTCCAATAAAACCTTGTTTTCTTGCTAGCCGAAGTAGGGTTGGCAACTCGGCGGCTACTCTTCGTGGAATCTGGTCGTGTTGAACCGCCTCTATCTTGGTCTAGCGACGCTCGTCCATCTCTCAGTAGTTTCTTGTAGCGCCAAAGGTGATTCTTGACCATATTTTTAGTCAGTCCCGGCACGTTCATGATTTCGAGTATGCGCAATGGGCAAGCAAAACTGATCCCCAACTGTTGAACTGCATCAACAAATTTGCTATGAAACTCCGGGGTCCAACGAAATCTTATTTTCTTGCTAGCCGAAGTGGTGTCAGCAACTTGGCGGTTACTCTTCTCGGAATCTGGTCGTGTTGGAGGTTGCTCTGGAGGGGATTTAGTGGTCTCAGATCGGCTGGTCATGATGGTGAGTTCATCATCGAGCGGACCCGACTTGTCATGACGCATGTTCCCTTCCACAATGGGCGTCGACTTTGACCTTATAGCACTAGTTTCCTCTTGTAGATCCTCGGCGGTACCCGCCTGTTCCGAAAGATGTTGCGAAGGGCATTGCAACAAATGAGCATTATAAACCCCCAGATCTGGCTCTTCAGTGAATACTCCGTCCGTGGGAACAGGGTTACCGCACTCCAGGCAAATAGCGATGCTTAGAGCTTTTTTGTACTGAGTGTTTTTTATTCGAAGCTTTTCATTTTCCTCCCTTACAACCGCTAACTCGTGCCGATCGCGTTGCTGCTTCAGCCGGGTTCGTTTGTTTTCAAACCAGCACTTGACCTTCCGAGGCTCCCACCCTATCTCCTGGCCCATTTTGATTTTCTGTTCCATGTCCGGATAGGGGTATTCCCTGAAAAACAATTCGAGTTTATGGACTTGACCTGAAGTGTTACGTTTGAGATATTCCCCTTTCTGACGCTGATAACCGTCGCGGGTACTGTTCTCGTTAACCAAGCCGCGGGTTTCATCATTAGAAGGATCGGTCTCCATGGCCCTCGTGTCAGGTTCGGTCCTGAGATCTTCAAACTCTTCCAGCAGCTCAAGCTCGGAGACCTCCAAGTCTGGCGCTTCCAGTAAATGACAGAATCCCTTGAACATTTTGACCGGGATATCACTGTTTGATTTTCCGTTAACTCAGCTTTCTTTGTTCCTCCTTGGATCTTCACTTTCTCTGCAAATTCTGAGAGGTTAAAGGAGCCGGATCACCGTTCTTCGATCAAAGGTGATGGCTACCCGACGAGCGCTCTTCTCAATGTTTCGAGATTCCCACTTCGTCCTTTTGTGATGGCTACTTGACGAGCGTTTTTCTCAAGGCTTCGTAATTCCCACTTTGTCCTTTTTTGCTCTTTTCTACGTGAACGGAGCCTGAAGATCTCTTGCGTTGATTTCGCTTTGTCGAGCACTACGCTTGTCCCCCTGGCCCAGTCTCTAGAGTAACAAGCCTGCCCACCTTTCGGCGCCATTATGTTTCACAAAACCCGAGATCACAGGACGGTGGTGGATTCGTGACTCATCGGGGATGCATTAACGAAACCCGCTTGGCTCTACTGCACATAAAATATTATTACCACTTCTCCCTGTACTCGAGCATTTATAAGGTGATAGATTGATGTCAAGAAGATTAACACTTTAGCCTTATCAGACTCAGCCTCTCAAACACTCTTCACATTCTCACTCTCTTCTCCGTCATTCCATCGCATATGGATTCCTCCTCTATGCCTGTTGCCTTACCTGAAGCTTCGACCCAATGGGAGAGATTTTACCACCTCTTGGGTAGGGGTTATGGCTACATAAACAATCATCCTGAAGCTGAGGTTGAAGTTCGTACTCTGATTCCGGCCCTGGATACTGCGTGTATTGAAGGTACGAAACTGCAAAGGGAGTTTGTGATCTTCCCAACTCTCTTTAACAATTTCATGCAGGCTTACGAAGTTGCTAGCCGGGAGGTCACTTTGGCTGGTATCGTGCGAGCCCGTTATCAGGACCGAACTGAGTCCCTGATGTTGGCCATGCTGACGGCCGATAACCATAAAAGGGCTGTTGAATACGCCCACGCCCAGGTTTCGATGCTGGTCCGTGAGAGGGACAACTTGGTGGAGCGTCTGGCTCTTTTTGACACCGCCTTTGAGCAAGACCAGCACAACTTCGTGCTGAGGTTCCAGTGTGCCTGGTTGGAGGAAAGGCTTGAAGACCTGAGCATGGATATAGCTCGCGGGAGGGTACTGGCTCATGACTTAGAGCTTGAGTTCGAGTACTATGACACCAAGGTGAACGAACTTAAGGAGAAATGTCGTCTCCTTTTCTTCAAGCTTGTAGACCTCGATTCCCGGAGTGTGGGTTGTAAGCAAGGCATGGATAGCATGGAGAGTCAGTTAAGCTTTTTTGTGATGCTTGTCAGAACTCATTTTGGGTTTACTGCTCCCCCTCAGTGATCCACTTGTAAACTTTCCTGCTGAATAAATGCGAGTTTGTTTATATATGCTCTTTCATTCTGCATTGTTGACTAGCCAAGAAAGGTTTTTGCTTTCGGATTTACGCGACTCCTTTTTCGCCTGTGTCAACAGATTGACTACGCATCATTCTCACAGCCCGACGCTTTATATTTGATTGACCTGAATGCCTCGTGAGAAATAGATTTGTAGTTGCTCGAAACTTAAAGATTGCCCCTGATTTTGCGGTCATTGCGTTTGGGGCCGCTAGTAATCTTTCACTTTCGAGCTCGATCACATTCTGCTAGTAACTCATGCTATCAATTCTGCCTTCACGCGTCGGGGCTGATTTTACCTTGAACTTAATAACAAGGAATTACCGTATACACACGAGATGACGTTTGCGAAAAACATTATGCAGAATCAACTCTAGCTATTGAAGAAACAAACGCATGCACCGATGAGAACTTTACAATAGGAGATACATCCTTCTCGCGTACATCCCCTTCTTTCTTGGGGCATGTCCAATGACTAACCAGTCTGGCCTCAGCTTAGGTGTGCCATTACCAAGTGCAGATCATGGTTGCCAACCTTTAATAGCTTCCAACTGATCGAACCAGGTATCAAGTCCTTCATCGAAGAAATCACCCGACCCCTCGAACGATTGATGTGTAGGTTGAGCTGCATCGCCCGACGGGTTCTTCGAACTGGAACCTCCATCTTTGTCTGGGATTATAAGAGGAGATTTGATCGATTGACTACCACAAGCATCTCCCACTTGGGGATTATGGAAATAAGAGTGCTCCAAGCTTTCTCCCATTAGATCATCTGAAGCCATATGCTCTGATTGGGCAAACCCTTGAGCACTGGGCGTGGTGGGCTGATCTGCGACAGGATGAACACTGACTAGCTGCTGCTCGGACGGAGGAGTGCTTACTCGTTGCACTTGTGATGCGTGTTCTTGAGGAATATTGAAATGACTCGCGAGGATATCCTGATCAAATCCCCAATAGTCGTCCAGATTCGACCGGGCCTCATTTGTCATAAGGGTGCTGGGTTCGCAGCCGAGTCTATTGCTCGGATTCAGTTCTGCATAACGCTGTCCTAACGCCCTTCTGTAGCAACCAAGGTGATTCGCGACTAATTGCTTGGTAAGTCCCGGTACGTTCATGACCCTAAGTATGCTTGTCGGACCTATGAAGTCGAGTCCTATCTGTCGAACTGCGTCCAAGAACTTGAGATGAAGCTCCGGGGGCCAAGTGAATTTCTTCTTCTCGTCGTCCAGAGTGGCGTAGATAGCCTGCCGACTAACCTCTAACTCCTCTTGAACCGTATCTGATCTTACCGGAAGTTGTTGTGGAGGAGATTCATGGGCTTCGATGAGGTGACTCCGATCATAACGACACGTATCTTCTTCCTCCGAAGACATTGGTATAATTTCTGTAGGATCGATCTGCTCATGCGCGCCATTAGCAGGATCTGATTGTACCGGAGATGGCTCAAGGGAGCAGGGGGATAAATGAGCACCTTCCATCTTCGTAGAAGGCTTACTGGGGAACAATTTACTGAGGGTGGTAGGGCCACCGCAGTCAGGGCAGGTAATAGTACTGAGAATTTTCTCATACCACATGTTTTCCATTTGAAGGTTTTGGTTCTGCTCTTTTAGGGCCGTGATCTCCTTACGCCTGTGTTGGACACCTAGTCTGAAACGTCTATTCTGAAACCAAAAATGGATTCTCATAGGATTCATTCCCAGCTTCTGGCCCAATTCAATCTTTTGTTCCTCGTTTGGGCAAGGGCATTCATCGAAGAAAGCTTCAAGCTCCTGGATTTCTTTCCGAGCGTAGCGCTGGCGACTTTTTCTTTTCCGGGGTTGAGCGTCGTGGCCACTGCCGTCGTCACCACTGCGATCTTGATGTTCGTCACCGGCGATGTTGAGTTCCATGGCTTCGATGTCGAATCTGATTCTAGAGAATTTGAGGTCTTTCAACGAACTCGTCACTCGGGGTTCTCTGTTCTCTTTTGTATACTCGCTCTTTCGATTTGTTGCCTCCTTTTCCTCGAAAGCTAGGTCTGTTCAGCGTTCTGTTTTTGAAACGACGGAACTGTTTACCTCCTGCTCAGCTTTCCGACACGAATGGGTAACCAAATCCTTCCGCGGCTTCTTCGATAGTAGCGCTCGCCTTTCACTTTTCCTCGATAGTCATGCCTGTTCAGCACTGTCTTCTCTTTTTAAGTGGCAGAGCTGTTCACTCGCCGCCCAGCTTTATGCGTGATGGAACAACACAATCCTTTCGCGGCTTCTTCGATAGTTGCGCTCGCCTTTCACTTTTCCTCAATAGTCATGCCTGTTCAGCACTGTCTTCTCTTTTTAAGTGGCAGAGCTGTTCACTCGCCGCCCAGCTTCATGCGTGATGGAACAACACAATCCTTTCGCGGCTTCTTCGATAGTTGCGCTCGCCTCCCTCCCAGCTTTAATAATGGCGAGACCGAATTTGTCAGGCCTGAAATTGCGGATCAGGACATGTCTGATGATTCACGGGAGGAGCAGCCCTCGCTTTACATTAATTAACCTTGCTCCACAAGCATTATTGCTGCAACTTTTCTCCACTCTCGAGACGCTATAAAATGCGGAGTTGGTGTTTGGGAGATTAACGCTCTCATATAATTTGCTTCCATCCTCTAATCGCTCCACTACACACATCTCCGTCGAAAATGGCTTCTTCCCAAGTTCACACTTTCTCAGCCGAAGCTTTGACTCGATGGAAAGAGTTCTATAACCTCTTGGGTCGAGGCTACGCTCACATAGCCGATCATCCCGAAACCGAGGATGAGATCAGAGTCATGTTCGGGGACCTGGACATCACCTCCCTCGAGGGTACCGCGTTGGGGAGGGAATACAATATTTTTCCAACGCTCTTTACGAACTCCTTGGAGGTCTACCGCGCTGCTCATCGGGGAGTTACCGTGGCTCGTGTCTTGCGAGCCCGTTATGAGGATCAGTCCGACCGCCTAGCGTTGGCTGACTACCTGGCCGATAGTCACAAAAAGGCTGTTGAGTTCGCCAAAGAGCGGGTTTCGACATTGCTACGCGAGAGGAGGAATCTGGTGGAGGACTTAGCTCTATCTCTGGCTACCTATGAGCGCGATCGACGTAATGCCCTGCTAAGGAATCGGAGCGAGTGGCTGGAAGAAAGGCTCAACGGCATAAACGAGGATATAACTCGTGAGAATGGACTTGTTCGGGACTTGGAAGCAGTCGCCGAAGATCACGAGACTCAGGTTGTTGCAGTCAATGATGAACGCAAACGCCTCCACCTCAGGCTTGCGGACCATGATACGCGGAGTGGTGCGTATAAACAAAGCATCCATAACCTGGAGGGCCAGCTGGGCTCCTTTGTGTCGTTGATTAGGGCTCACTTCTGCTTTACTTTTCCACCCCAATGAATTGTATGATCTGGTTTGGGCAAGAATGAATGAAAGCCCCTGTGTTTGTTTTAGCTTTTATATGATCCATTTCTTCGAGCATCCGGACATCTTAGACTTGGATGAGCCGATCCATAATAAGTCGAGTAGATGTGTTCTGATTTTCTAACTCACTCATGGTCAGATGAAAGAATAGCCTCAGACTTATCCAAGAAAAGATTTCTTTATGCTACTTGTTTTTCACCTGCAAATGAAAAGACCGAGTCAAAAGGAATAATCTGAAAAAGAAAGCATAGACCCCTTTCAATCTTATGCTTGCTCGTAATTAATAATGACAAGAACTTTTACAAGGATTTTAATCTTGTGCGAAAAGTTTTTATCAATATTCCTCGAAAGAAAGCATACTATTGAAAGGAATGTAATTCACGATAATTGCTTTTGACCAATATTCAGAAGAGCGAATTAGTCAAAAATGCAAGGCATAACGACGTGTTTTTAAATTTAATTGAAGATACGGCATCCAAATCAAGGCCGTTTTGTTAAGAACGAGAGCAATTTGGACATCTATCTCGTCATTAAATTCGAAATAACGTCAATACTCTTGATCAATTATCGTGGATTACTTAGTGACGTATGACATGCATGGACCAATTCAAGTGTATAATTCCTTCTAGCGAAATTGGGGTTGGATTACCCTGTACGACCAAAAAGGTCGTGTAAGATTTTCAACTTTAGTTTCCTCTAAAGGAATTATAAACTTGACTTGGGAGTATTCGGATGATTAGAGAAAATGCCACTATCACATTCCCATGACCCGTCAAAAGAAATACAACCGAGTTCCATCTGAATGTATACACCAATAGATCCCTAATACAATCACTCTAAGGGGTGAGATAGAGAAAGCCTCGATAAAAATAAACCCTATACAAGAGGACTAGTAATGGAAAATGAAACCAAGGAATGTGATCCTAACGTTTAAGGATGCCCCAAGTTCGATCTGTGACTTCCGGATCACTTGCCCCAACTCGTCATCTTCATTGGACGATATCTCAATAATGTCCATAGTAGGCTCCTTTGTTGCTCACTCGGTGTTCGCCATGGGATATCATCCTCCTCGTCTTCTATCAAGGACGTTTGGGAAAAACACATGCATCTATCCTTGAAATGGCATTTAATCTAATCACCAGAATGCAATGAATGAAATGCCTATATTTATATGAACTGTAATAGTTTTGAGGGATAGAGAGTCTTACCAACCCAACTCGTCGACTTATGTGCGATTTTAGGTGTACCAACCGCCCAAAGACATGCGCATGAGACAAGTGATGGTGAACTTCTAAAAATCAGAGGGTTTGGCACCTAAGGTTAAGGTTCCCACCTCGAGTTCTAGAAAGAGCCGATTCCATTGCACAACTATCGTTGCATTGGGACTCAATCCATAGTTCGGAGCGAGCGGAATTGAGAAGTGGATTACCCCGTGTTTTTCCTCACGAAGATTCCATTTTCAATTCCTTCTATTGTGTTCCTAAAGGCGGCGCCTGGGGTTTTAGGCGCGGTTGTGTGTGTCCATGTGTCGTGATCATCACAATGCAAGTCATGCACAACAATTTATCAATCAGCACTTCAAATCATCCACACAACATACATTCCTACGCCACACCTGCGTAAAATAAAGTTAATCACAGACTACACCCCTTATTACTCCAATCTGCAAAAACATATAACACCTATCGTGAGCGGACTTACCTCACCTTCAAGAGCGCCTGTAGGGTTAGAAAAATCACTCAATTTTTATTACGGCCTAAGTCCACTTGAGGTCTAGAACCATAGTTTCTAGAACAAGTCCCCAGCGGAGTCGCCAGCTGTCGCGACCCATCCGGAAGCGGACGCGGCTAATGGATTACCGATCACGGGTCTTGGATCGGTGCGAGCCCTCCCAGGCCCATACCAAATCGCGGCGGAAGTATTTTTCAGGAGGATTCAACGATAAGAGTCGATCGCTTTCGACCTTAGTGTGGTCGTGGTGGCATGTGCAACTTGTGCATGCATTTGGAGTCGCCACCGGTCTTTCTTGGAGGGTAGACCGGAAACTTTACCGATCGATTGGGAGAGATCGATCAGTTCTACGGAACCAGAGATTTTGGGTTCGGGGACTTGGTTACGCTGGTGTCGTTACCAACGCCCTTTCGGTACCTAATGCGAGTGATTTTCCTAACTAGGATTTCATGCAGGCACAATTTTGGGTGAGGTAAGTCTGACTTTGCACATTAACCAGTTTAACATGCTCACGTAATCATAATAAATAAATAGATGTCAATCACATAAATATCTATCCTACGTGGTGATCATGGAATTATGATTTAATGGGTCTCGAGCCAATGAGACCACATATAATCATTTTAATATTTTAATAACGGAGAGCCGCTCTTCGCTTCTTCTTGGTTTCTTGAACTCTTCAAGAATTGGGCCCCAAAGAGCTCGCCGACTTAAAAGGCTCCTCCACGTAATCCTCGTAGCATTTACATCAACAATTGACTATGCTAAAAATAAAGATTACATGAAAAATAAAAGGAGTACGCAGCCTCCATTTAATAATTACAACCCCAAATATATAAATAATCATCATACATTCATATATACATCAATCACATTGATTAGGGATTTTTCCATGATCACCACCCTTTCACGTAAGTAATAAATTCACAATTTAAAACTTAGGAAGGCACAATAAAAATTCTACGTTGAATCATATTCAGAATTTTTACGTAAAATAAGATAGCCATAAATTTTCGATTCAAAATTGATTTAGTCTCAATTTTTGCTACGTTGATTAATTTATCATATAAAATAATCAATCTCCATTAGCCATGTAAGACGAACAATTCGTTAATACATATTGGCCATAGTATTGCAAAAATTGCAAAAAATCAATTAAATGCACGAAAACACCTAAGGATTGGCTCTGATACCACTGTTGGGATCCACGTAACACGTAGCGGAAATAAATAACAACCCACACATGTATCTCCAGAGGCGTACTTCGTGCATTTCAATCGAAAAAAAATCACAAAGTCTCAAAGGGAGTAAATAGATTACCTCTCGTAGCGTGCTTGAACGGAGGTGTCGGTTCGATGTTCTTCGATCTCAGCCTCCACAAGTGTTAGGCATCTAGTTCGGACGCACCACCAATTGACGAACGGGGAGACGACTAATAACTCCACAACAATTGTGCTAGCAATATGCGGAATCAATATTCCGAACTTAGTATATTTTGCTCGCTCAAGATTATGAGAATATAGAGAGTGTTTGTGTTCTTCTCTCTAAGCTCTCAAAAATTTGCACACTCTACAAAATGTCTCGCTCCTCCCAACCTCAAAACTCTTGCCATCCTTTTATAGCCAAAAATACCTTCAAATAAATTGTATTTAAAAATAGCACTAACAATTATAAATTCTATCTAAAAATAGCACTCACAAATAAATGACATTTAAAAATAGCACTAACAATAGCACTCACAATTTATAATACAAAAATGCTATTTAAAAATAGCACTAACAAAGGTGTTAAAAATAATAACCATTATTGTTATTACAAGAGTTAAAGAGGTTACCAAACAGTACAAATATGCATAACGTATAAATACGTATGACGTATAAATACGTAGAGCATACATATACATCCGTGAAACCGGGGACTAATTGAAAGAAAAATATGCAATTAAGCCCTTTTGGTAAAAATTGATTAAATTGGAGGGCAAATTGACCTAATTGCACTTTAAGACTTTAGAATCCAATGTCATAGCTTATAAAAAGTGAGAATTGAAAACTAAAAGACTCGAAAATGATTTTTTTTAGGCTCGGTTCGGGTTTATGTTTGTGAAGGAACATAGTGACCCGAGCCGAATTTTTTAGATTTAAAGTGACACACTTGAAGAGGAAATTAAAACAAAATTATCGAATATTTTTGGGTATTTTTCTGACCACGAATGGTATTTTTTGATTTTTTGGGTATTTTTATAATTAAATAAACTCGAAAAATATTAAAAATACCGAAAAATATTTTTTGTTCAAAATTGGTTCCTAAGGTTAAACCAAAGCTTCCAAAGTTGATTTTGTGATTTTATGACCTTTTTTATATTTTTAATTAATTTTAAAGAATAAAAATCACAATAATAAATGGTAAAAACTCAGGTGTCAACACCTGCCAAATTATTTCATAAACCCGTTGGTGATCATTGCACATTCCAAGACGGATGCATCATCACTTCAGAAACGGAGGAGTTCGAGACTTAGGGATTACAAAGAAATTCCTAGGCTAATGCTTAAAGCATGTTTAGACATTCGATCATATGTCTAACATGATCTACCGAGGATGAGAAAAGCGGGATTTGAAAAGGAAAAGATGATGAGAAAAATCCCCAGCGTCAAGAAAAAGCAAAGGGCCTGGTAAAAGCAAGGCCGATGCTTGGGTGAACAATTTGTATCAATCCCCCAATGAAACCTGTTTTGAAAAGGGGAGAAGAAAAATTCAGAGGGAGTCAGATTCCAAAAACTGCTCCCCAAGTGCTATCAAGTGTAGAACAAAGATATAGAGAGAGTCAGTCTCTGAATGCCACAAGAGACACTCTCTAAAGGACTTGTGCACACCTCAAAAGCGGTTGCACACCTCAAAAATTGAAGATGCAGAATGGAAAAGACAGGTGACAAGTTTGCAATGATCACCAACGTCAATCCCCTCATGAATTCTGGGCCAAAAACAAGCCTTTTTCGGTCCCCAATCCTACCGACATCATAACCCTGAAACAATCATTTCTGACTAAGACACTTGGGTTAACATATGGCTTAGCTCGAAGAGGTACGAGCAAGACTATTTCTTTCTCATTTTGCAGGGTCCTTGACTTGTAAACCCAGAGCAGATGGTGAAATCTTTCATTCAGTGGCTTCGACTCCAAAGCGGGTCCCCCTTGAAAACCAATATCCAAGCCCAACATTACGGTCCCGTGGAAGACCTCCCGACCGATCAAAATGTATGCGCTGCGAATGAGCCTAAAACCTAGGCACAGGTCAGTAGGGAATTGAGTGCATCCCCTATAAAAATCATTACCTCAAAACAGGTGAGATGACCTCCTTGTCGAGAAATATTCCAATTGATGTTTTGAGCAAACTCTTTTTGGAATCTTCAAATTGTTGGATCCAGATTTTCCGTGTAAGGGATTTGTGATCACATTTGCATGTTGCAAGAATGCTTTGGATAACCTCCAGCATCAAAATGCACACTGCATGACTAAAACTTGAATCATACGGCTTCGTCAAGTGGCCAGCCATCGTCTTCCCAGAGATTACTAACATTCTCCTGGTGAAGAAAAATCTTTCAGGCTCAAACTTCTGCAGGATATCTGGAGAACCCAGCTCCCAGACTGTCGCCTCAACAAAACCAATGGTAGATACCGCCTGAAGGGTCAAATCAAAGGTAGAAATCGCCTGAAGGGTCAATTCAAGGTAGATACCGCCTGAAGGGTCAAATCAATGGTAGATACCGCCTGAAGGGTCAAATCAATGGTAGAAACCGCCTGAAGGGTCAGCTCAAAGGTAGAAACCGCCTGAAGGGTCAACCAATGGTAGAAACCGCCTAAAGGGTCAATCAAAGGTAGAAACCGCCTGAAGGGTCAAATCAATGGTAGAAACCGCCTGAAGGGTCAAATCAATGGTAGAAACCGCCTGAAGGGTCAACTCAAGGTAGAAACCGCCTAAAGGGTCAAACCAAAGGTAGAAACCGCCTGAAGGGTCAAATCAATGGTAGAAACCGCCTGAAGGGTCAAATCATGGTAGAAACCGCCTAAAGGGTCAATCGAAGGTAGAAACCGCCTGAAGGGTCAAACCAAAGGTAGAAACCGCCTGAAGGGTCAAATCATGGTAGAAACTGCCTAAAGGGTCAATCGAAGGTAGAAACCGCCTGAAGGGTCAAACCAAAGGTAGAAACCGCCTGAAGGGTCAAATCAAAGGTAGAAACCGCCTGAAGGGTCAATCGAAGGTAGAAACCGCCTGAAGGGTCAACTCAAAGGTAGATACCGCATGAAGGGTCAAATCATGGTAGAAACCAGGTGTCGCGACCCGTCCGAAGGCGAACGCGGCTAATGGATTACCGATCGCGGGTCTTGGATCGGCGCGGGCCCTCCCAGGCCCATACCAAATCACGGCGGGAGTATTCTTCGAAGGATTCGACTATAAGAGTCGATCGCTTTCGACCTTCAGTGTGGTCGTGGTGGCATGTGCAACTTATGCATGCATTTGGAGTCGCCACCGATCATTTTTTTTAGAGTGTGATTGGACCACCCAATCGAATAGTTGGGAGTTTCTATTCAATTCTGCGAGAACCAGAGAAATGGTTTCGGGGACTTAGTTACACCAACTGTCAGAGTTGACGCCCTTTCGGTACCTAAGTTGACTGAATTTTCTAGCCTGAGATTCATGCGGATGAGTAAGGTATGAACCCTAAATCTAGAAATTCATGCAGATAGGAGTGATTATCCTAGCAATCACAATCAGTAATAAAATGCGCAACTCAAGGAATCTAGATATGCAAATAAATCACATGGCATTCCTAGTAAGGCCCTATTTATCAATCACAGCTCAAGAATGATTTAGCTGTCCTAGCCATTCTACACACGATCTAACCTAAGAAAAGCATTAGGAAGCATCGAAGGAGTTCGAGAGTACTCACATGGGGTTCGCCGTGCCCTGGTTTGGTCTTGGACGAGCTATCGAGCTCATGCCGACCCGATTATATTTGGGGATCCACTCGGCGTTTTACATCATGAAATCATGTGAAACAAAAACGAAAATATTCAGCAAGGGGAATTTATTGTAGATGGTGGTCGATCTAATTGGACGTCAAGACTAAAAAATATGTAGAAATTTACAAATTAAAATACTCGAATGACATTTTTTTGCCAAATTCAACTCTATGCGTCGTGAAGAAATACATGCAATTGAACTTGAATTTTGACTATTTATGAGTTCAAAATGAAAAGGAAATTAAAATAAAAATATTGACTATTTTTCTATATTTTTACGACATCGAACGCTATTTTTCTTCATTTTTCATGTATATTTCTATTTTTGGAAAATATTAAAAAATATGACAAATTATTTTTTTTTATCAAAAATGGTTCCTTTAGCTTGGTCAAGGCTACCAAAGATGATTTTTTAATTTTTTTTAACTTTTTATAGATTTTTTATGAATTTTTAAAAAATAAACTATGAAAGACTGATAAAAAATCAGGTGTCAACACCAGGTAATCCCATCGGACGTGGAAAACCTCCGTTTTGGGAACCTTTTCAAAAAATCAGGCAGTCTTAGCATGACGTGGAGAACCCTCGTCCTAGGCCCCTTTTTTTTAAAATTAAACATTCCCATCGGACGTGGAAAACCTCCGTTTTGGGAACATTTTCAAAAAAAATCAGGCAGTCCTAGCATGACGTGGAGAACCCTCGTCCTAGGACCCCCTTTCAAAAATCAAACAGTCCTAGCATGACGTGGAGAACCCTCGTCCAGGGACCCCTTTTTCGAAAAGCAAGCAGTCCTAGCATGACGTGGAGAACCCTCGTCCTAGGACCCCCTTTAAGAAACAAACCATCCCATCGGACGTGGAAAACCTCCGTCTTGGGAATCTTTTTCAAAAACAGGTAATCCCATTGGACGTGGAAAACCTCCAATTTGGAAACCCATTTGAAAAATCAAACCATCCCAGCGGACGTGGAAAACCTCCGTCTTGGGAATCTTTTTCAAAAATAGGCAATCCCATTGGACGTGAAAAACCTCCAATTCGGGAACCCATTTCAAAAATCAGGGAATCCCACCGGACGTAGAAAACCTCCGACTTGGGAACCATTTGAAGAACCAAGCAACCCCATCGGACGTGGAAAACCTCCGATTTGGGACCCATTTTCAAGAGAACCAAACAATCCCAACGGACGTGGAAAACCTCCGGCTCGGAACTCTTTTTCAAAAAAGCAAACATCCCCGTTGGACGTGGAAAACCTCCGACTCGGGACTCATTTTCAAAAATTAAACATTCCCGTCGGACGTGCAAAACCTCCGATTTGGGACCCCTTTTCAAGAGAACCAAACAATCCCAGCGGACGTGGAAAACCTCCGTCTTGGGAATCTTTTTCAAAAATAGGCAATCCCATTGGACGTGGAAAACCTCCAATTTGGGAACCCATTTCAAAAATCAGGAAATCCCACCGGACGTAGGAAACCTCCGACTTGGGAGTCATTTGAAGAACCGAGCAACCCCATCGGACGTAGAAAACCTCCGTGTTGGGGACTCCTTTCTAGAGAACCAAACAATCCCATCGGACGTGGAAAACCTCCAATTCGGGAACCCATTTAAAAAATCAAGAAATCCCACCGGACGTAGAAAACCTCCGACTTGGGAGTCATTTGAAGAACCGAGCAATCCCATCGGACGTAGAAAACCTCTGTGTTGGGAACTCCTTTTGAGAAACAAACCATCCCAGCGGACGTGGAAAACCTCCGACTTGGGACCCCTTTTCAAGAGAACCAAACAATCCCGTTGGACGTGGAAAACCTCCGCCATGGGAATTCTTTTCAAAAATAGGCAATCCCATTGGACGTGGAAAACCTCCAATTCGGGAACCCATTTCAAAAATCAGGAAATCCCACCGGACGTAGAAAACCTCCGACTTGGGAACCATTTGAAGAACCGAGCAATCCCATCGGACGTAGAAAACCTCCGTGTTGGGAACTCCTTTTGAGAAACAAACCATCCCAGCGGACGTGGAAAACCTCCGACTTGGGACCCCAAACCATCCCAGCGGACGTGGAGAAACCTCGTCATGGGACCTCTTTTAAAAAAAAGAAAAAGAAAAAATAGGTAATCTCATCAGGCGTGGAGAAACCTCGTCATGAGACCCCTTCCCAGAAAAACAGGTAATCTCATCAGGCGTGGAGAAACCTCGTCATGGGACCCCTTTTCAAAATTCAGGTAATCTCATCAGGCGTGGAGAAACCTCGTCATGAGACCCCTTCCCAGAAAAACAGGTAATCTCATCAGGCGTGGAGAAACCTCGTCATGGGACCCCTTTTCAAAATTCAGGTAATCTCATCAGGCGTGGAGAAACCTCGTCATGAGACCCCTACCAGAAAAACAGGTAATCTCATCAGGCGTGGAGAAACCTCGTCATGAGACCCCTTCTCAGAAAAACAGGTAATCTCATCAGGCGTGGAGAAACCTCGTCATGGGACCCCTTTTCAAAATTCAGATAATCTCATCAGGCGTGGAGAAACCTCGTCATGAGACCCCTACCAGAAAAACAGGTAATCTTATCAGGCGTGGAGAAACCTCGTCATGAGACCCCTTCTCAGAAAAACAGGTAATCTCATCGGACGTGGAGAACCCTCGTCATGAGACCCCTTTTCAAAAATCAGAAAATCCCCTTGGACTTGGAGAACCCTTGTCCCGGGAACCTTTTCAAAAGATCAAACCATCCCAGCGGACGTGGAAAACCTCCGACTCGGGACTCCTTCTCAGAAAAACAGGTAATCCCATCGGACGTGGAAAACCTCCGTTTTGGGAACCCTTTCAAAAAATCAGGAAATCCCATTGGACTTGGAGAACCCCTGTCCTGGGAACCTTTTCAAAAGATCAAACTGTCTCGCCGGACGTAGCAAACCTCCGACTGAGAAATCCCCTCTGGCCCCGCTAGTCAGCGCCATGGGATCCCCTTTCAAGCCAAAAATATCTCCTCTATCACCGCTAGTCAGCGTCATGGGATCCCCAAAGCTCGGGGTGCTCGATAAATCTTTCTGTGAGTGTTTCCTGTCAGTAGCCGGGAAAGGTTTTCGAGGAATAAAGCCTGGGATAGTGTGTCAGAAGCTACGAGGGCCTATATTAAAAAAAAACAAAAAAATAAAAAATAAAAAAACAAACAAACAAACAAAAAAAAGAAGAAAACAAAAAAAAAGGGAACAAGCCCCTCCTTTTTCCGGCATCCTGAGAGCGCAGTGATAAAACCTCAGAATCCGCATGCGCAGGATCCAATGGGCAGACTTCAGGTAAGCCGCTCTCCCTCAGGCCCACGTTCGAATTGCAAGAGTAAACCGGTGATTAATTTGAGCATTCATCAAAAGACTCAACAGTCAGATGTCATAGCATTTCTTTTTCCCCAGTCGAGTCGGTTAAGACTCAGGTGTCATTTTGTCTTTGAAAGCAACCTCTGACGAGCTCACTCTCAAAGAGGGGCAGCTGTTGACACCTGATTTTTGACTATATTTTATTTCAGTTTTTATTTCTAAAATTAATTAAAAATAGCAAAAAAGGTCAAAAAATTGCAAAATCAACTTTGGAAGCCTTAGCCTAGCCTTGGGAACCAATTTTGAACAAAAAATATTTTTTGTATTTTTTAATATTTTTTGTTATTTATTTAATTATTAAAATAACCAAAAAATCAGAAAAATACCATCCGTGGTCAGAAAATTACAAAAAATATTAATAATTTTTATTTTAATTTCCTCTTTAATATTATAACTTCTTATCAGGGAAATTAGGCTTGGGTCATGGTGTTCCTTCACAAACATAAACCCGTACCGAGCCTGAAAAATCCTTTTCGAGTCTTTTAATTTTCAATTCTCACTTTTCATGAGCTATGACATTGAATTATAAAGTTTTGAAATGCAATTGGGTCAATTTGCCCTCCAATTTGATCAATTTTAGCCAAAAGGGCTTAATTGCATAAAAATCTTTCAATTTAGTCCCCGGTTTTACAATTTTTGAAATTAAATTTCACACGGGTACACCCATTAAAATTAAACACCTCTACCCAACAGTTTTCATCATGCTGAATCCATTGGTGGGCTCAATTTTGGCTAATTCGATCGTTTAGGCCTTCGATTTGGCGAAATGAAATTTCGGATCCTAGGGACAATTTGGGGTTTTCACATAATGTCAATAAATTGATTCACGAAAATACCCATATTTGATGGAAAACATGTCAAGGAATCCGATATTGCCATCAATTTCATGAAAAGAGGTCATTTGGGGGGTCAATTTGGCGATTTGGCCGAACCGGGTCGGTCGGGTCAGACCCGACCCGGTCCGACCCGGGTCTGCAACAATGGACAGAATGTGCAGCAAGGCGTGCAGAACAGAAAAAAAAACAGGGGGGCATGGACGACGCGTTTTGGGGAGAAACAAAAGGCAAACGAGCGTGGGGGACCATGGCAGACGTCGGGGGGGTGTGCTGCAGGGCGTGGACACAAAAAACGGGCCGGTCGGCCATGAAACGGGGGGAGATTCTCGGTTAAAAAACCGAGCTTGGCCGAGAGAGGGAGATTTTTCCCGAGCGGAGGGGGAGCGCGAGAGAGCTTCCTTGGACCTTCGGCAACGCTCCTCGACCATCACCGGAGCTTAGTGGCCGTTGGAGAGCTCCGAATAGGTTGGTATTTGCTCCCGAGCTTCATTTTTCTCAGTGCACGCCATGTGTTCGGCGAAATGCTTCAGTGAGCATTTTACTTCGGGGCTCTCGGCCGGACCTTTCCCGACTCCCTTTTGGGCAAGGCTCGCTTTAAAAATCATCTAGATCCAACTCTAAGCTCGTGTTGACCTTTGTTTTGCATTGAACCGCGACGAAACACGGCTCGGAGCTTCGCCGGCCTTGATCCGAACCGGGAGCTCGACGAGGGATTTCCGGCGGCCACCGACCATCAAAGGACCATAGGTAAGCTTCTAAACCTTCCTTAGATGCCATGTGAATGCCTAGAATCGAGTTTAAACAAATAAAATTTTTCCATGAATTCTTCGCCGGAGCCGGTCCGGTTCGCCGGTTTTTAGCGTATTCACGGTTATTATTTGTGTTGTATATTGATGTGGGTGGTCCAAGAAGTCGAATGCCGCAAGAACGGGCGAAAAATACCAAGTTTTGGGCCCGTTTCGCAATTTTTCCAGCGACCTCGCCGGAATTTTTACTATTCCGGCGAGGGTCGCCGGAATTTCCACTGTTCATCGTCTTCTCCGGCGACCCTCCGGCCGGTCAACGGCCGACGTGGCGCGCCACGTGGGCAGCCACGTCAGCCGGGTGGGGTCCGGTCCGCTTATTTTTAAGTCAAACGGAATTAACGGCCACGATCGCGACACGTGTCGCGATCCTAGAATTTTGGAAAATAAATAAATTAAAATCAATCCGGCGGACGAGATTGTGCCAAGTGGCACGCTGTGGAACGTCCGATCTAAGGTTAGATCGGACGCGCCGAAGGTGGCCACGTGGCACAATCTGGAGCGTCCGATTTGAATGGTTTTCTAAAAAAGGAAAATAAATTAATTTTTGATCCGACGGCTATAATTGAGCCACGTGGCTCTCTGTGGGTCTTCCGATCGAGTGAGAGATCGGACGCACGAGAACAGGCCACGTGGCACAATGAGGACCGTCCGATCCGGGGAATTTTCGGATAATTAAATAAAATAGATAAAAAATCCAAAAATTGTTTAAAAAATAGGAAAAAATATTTGAAAAATAAAACGGTGTCGTTTTAGACCGGTGTCGACCCCTAGGGTCGGGCCGGGCGCCCGAGAGGCGCGGGTCGGGTTTGGCCCGGCCCGGAAAATATTTTTGAATATTAAAAAAATTCAAAAATAATAATAAAATAATTAATAAAATCAATAAAAAATGAAAAATCATGAAAAATTCAAAAAAAATTCGAAAAATCCAGAAAAACTCTCAAAAAATTCCAGAAAATAGGAAATGGTCACATTCAACTGGCCATGACCTGTTCCGGGTCATTTGACCCCCGATCTTTCCAGAAATGACGGTTTTGCCCTTCCGGCAAACCGTCTTCCAAAAAATTCTAAAAAATTCAGGAAAATCCCAAAAAATAGGAAATGGCCACAAACAACTGGCCAAGGCTCATCCCGGGTGTTTTGAACCCCGAACCTTCTTAAAAAATGACGATTTCGCCCTTTGGGCGAATCGTCTTCCAAAAATTGAAGAAAAGTCAAGAAATTCCAAAAAAATTCTAAAAAATGAGAAATGGCCACGAACAACTGGCCATGGAATATTTTGGGTAATTTGGTATCCAAACCTTCCAAAAATGATAATTTTGCCCTTCGGGCTAATTGTCCCCGAATCTTCCCATTTTACCCCTAGCCCTAAATCACATCTTCCCTAAGCCCTTATGGCTATACTAGGAGGCCAATGATTGAAATTGATGTGCATTGACATGATTTACTTATGTACTTGATTGCGCTTCCATTAAAATTGATTGTGATTGATAGGATCGGTCTTCCAATCTGCATGAAACCCTAACTCATACCTATCTCACCCAAAATTGCGCCTGCGTGAACTCTTAGTCAGGAAAATCACTCGCGTTAGGTACCGAAAGGGCGTTGGTAATGACATCGACGTAACCAAGTCCCCGAACCCAAAATCTCTGGTTCCGCAGAACTGATCGATCTCTCCCAATCGGTCAGTAAGGTTTCCGGTCTACCCTCCAAGAAAGACCGGTGGCGACTCCAAATGCATGCACAAGTTGCACATGCCACCACGACCACACTGAAGGTCGAAAGCGATCGACTCTTATCGTCGAATCCCTTAAAGAAATACCCCCGTCGCGATTTGGTATGGGCCTGGGAGGGCCCGCGCCGATCAAAGGCCCGCGATCCACATTTCAGAGTGGGGGCCGCGACCGGTAATCCATTAGCCGCGTCCGATTTCGGACGGGTCGCGACACCTATGCGACGCCTTGATAATTATGATATGAATGTCTTCTGTTTTGATGCAAATGGAGTTTTTTTTTTTGGTCGAGATGCTAAGGGAGTTGTATTGACAGGTTCTTCGGTACCCTGGAACCGGACCCGAAACTTGTGACAAGGGAGGTTCCAGGTTCCAAAGTATGCAAGGTAGGTTTTAGGTCCCGAAAAATGAGGAACCTATACTAGCGGATAGGTTTCAGGTTCCAAGTGGAACCTACCCGGAACATGCCAGAACCTGGAACCGCTCACCCCTAGCCGATAACTTATTAAGCTCGTGAATAAGGATAATAAAATTTTCAGATAAAATAATGAGAAAAAGGGCAATTTGGATAGACAGCCTCTTATCACCAATGTTATCCTTTTTTTAGCCATTTTTTTTTTGTCACAGGAAATCAAACGAACCCATATCTATATATAGATACGTTTTTTGAGTAAAGTGAAAAGCAAAATATAAGAAAGAAAAAAAAATATAAGGAAGATAGATAGATCCGTTTCTACACGATCGAATTATATTTGTTCAATGTTTGTCAAAATAATCCGATATAAATAAAAAAAACATAAATAGAGCAAAAGAAGAGGCTTTATATCATCTCGTTCTGCTAAGAAGGAAAGTTGCTTCAACAGCTCAGATCCATGCAGCATACCAGAACATGACTATGACTATAATGGACCGAACGAGTGGAATAAAGGGGATCAACTCCTTCGATATTAAAAAAAAAAGAGAAAAAAATGGATAAGAAAGGCCAGTAGGATGAAACTTGGTCAATCTTTTTCTTCAATTAGCACAAGAGTTCGTAATATTTGAAACTACTCAAGGGAGGAATCTGTCACGCCCCAAATCCACTGTAAGAGCCATGACACGGCCATCCTTTCACACAAAGGACGCAGTCTCAAAACATAACAAGGTTCAACCTGGTATCAATATATATATTCACATATATGACAAAAAGGTCCTGCTGTTACAGTAACAGAGCTTTCTAATAACCATCAAACAGATCACTATGTATATCCACCAAAAAAGACACGTACGTATCTCTACCAAAAAGATATACACCTCTAGTTACAGCTCAAAGGCTCATCAAAGCCACATCTAACTCAAAAACACATACCCAAAAGCCCTACTAACAAAATGTCGTTTGCTAACGACCGCCATCGTGCTACTTGCGACTTCCTGAACCTGAAAGACAAGGGAAAAAGAAGGGGTGAGCTAACACGGCTCAGTGAGTAATATATTTCTTCTAAGCGGATCGAACAATCACTATGCACATTTCAATATCAAAATATAACTCGTATAAGTCAAAGTCGAAACATAACAGATCTCTATAGTCAAAACAAGTTATATAAAATCGTAACATAATAGGTTTATAGTAAAAATATTTGTTTCAAACCACGAACTCCAGTAAAAGTAAGTATCAATGGTCCACTCCATTGATAAATCTCGTCAAAACACAAGCCAATGGTCTATCCATCGACTAATCTCAGCAAAACATATGTCAGTGGTCTATTCACTAACCAATCTCATGCTCAAAACGCTCGTGACAAAGGCGATCAAGATTCCCCCCTTGGCAAGGTCTCCACCTACAATGCCGGTGGCTCGGCCCACAAGGATATCCTAACTAGTATGTACATATCCACAAACCCATCAACCGGGTTTACAGCCATCTTGAGCACCACAAAATCCAACAACAATATCCTCCACATAACCAAAATATATATATCACAGTCAACCCAAAATCAGCAGCTCAAATCATATCAAATAGACAAAAACAGCAGTAAAGGTTCGATCCTGTTTTTATGCAACAAATATGCTATTTGTCTCAGTCCATAACACATATATAAATTTCTCTTTCAAAATATACACTCTACAAACACAAAGAAGAAATAGTATCACTCACCTGATGATGTCAAAAGCGAACTAGAAATGTTACTCGGAACGACACGTCTGAAATCCTATCAAAAGTAGGAAAAATGGATCAAAAACTGAGTAATAAGCTACCCTAGAACACGACTCAACTGAAAAGGGCATATTTGCTACTAAGACGATACCTATGCACCAATAAAACACTCGCTTGTAGTAAAAAAGTAAGTTTTCCACTTTGCACAATTTGCGCGATAAACTTTAACGGGCCATAACTTCCTCATCCGAGCTCCGATTTAAACAATCTTATAATCCAAAGAAAGCTCTTTTAACATGCAACAATAACCCCAACACAGCTTGTCCAAAATCCATTTGAAAATTAGTGAAAATGGGCGAAACAATTATGGTCGCTACTGTTCATCGCACACACCAGATTTGAAATTCTTATTCCGGGCAAATTGTAACTCCAAATCAAGATCCGTCGAATCCTACGGCTTCATAATACCCTAAAGTTTCATTTCCATACAAAAGCGCAGCTAAACGATTAAGAAATCAGACCCGGCGACTCATATTCCACAAAAATCCCAAATAGAGCCATAACTCCGAAAATCCCTTTGATCGGAGGGAAAAAGAAGCGCAAATACTTACCGATCGATGTTAATCAATGTCGGAGAGGCTTGTCGGCAACGCGAGGAAACCCCTCTCTCCTCTCTCCTTTCTCTTCTTTCCTCTTCTTCTTTCTTCTTCTTCTTCTTCTTCTGTCGTTCTGTTGTGGTCCTGGTGGCTAAAAAGGAGGAAGAAAAATGTTGGGGTTGGGCTGGGCTTAATGAAATTATGGGCTTCTTGGGCCTTAGATATTACAATCTACCCTCCTTAAAAAATTTCGACCTCGAAATTTGAATAACTAAACTTATCTTAACTTTCGAACAAATGAGGATACTTGCGTCTCACACCCTCTTCGAGTTCCCACGTAGCCTCTCTTTTAGTGTGATTCTGCCACTGGATCTTAACATAAGGAATAGTTCATCATCGTAACACTTGCTCTTTCCGATCAACTATCCAGATGGGTTGCTCTTCATAAGTCAAGTTCTCTCTTAGTCTTAAAGGTGTGAAATTCAGGACATGATCAGGATTCGGCACATATTTTCGTAATAAAGATACATGGAACACATTATGCACCCCTGATAAAGCTGGTGACAGAGCAAGTTTATAAACAACTTCACCAATCTTCTCTAATATCAATAATGGTCACACGTATCTTGGACTCAACTTTCCATGAGTGGTAAATCTCATAATACCTTTCATAGGTGGCACCTTTAAGAATACATGATCTCCTACGTTAAACTCTATGCTGCACCTTTTTAGGTCTGCATTACTTTTCTGTAGGCTTTGTGCAGTTTTCAAATGCTCTCGAATCATTCTGACTTTCTCCTCTGACTGCTGTATGAACTCAGGGCCAGTTAGTCTTTTCTCGCCAACATCATCCCAACAAATAGGACTTCTGCATTTTCGACCATATAAGGCTTCAAAAGGAGCCATCTTTATACTGGAATGGTAACTATTATTATAAGAAAACTCAGCCAGATGTAGATGTTCATCCCACAAACCTCCAAAGTCAATAACGCAGGATCTCAACATATCTTCTAGTGTCTGGATCGTTCTCTCTGACTGCCCATCTGTTTACAGATGAAAAGCCGTGCTGAAGTTAAGTTTCGTTCCCAATGCCCCTTGTAAGCTCTTCCAAAAGTTAGACACAAATCGAGGATCCCTATCAGAAACAATACTCACTGGAACTCCATGTAGCTTAACTATCTCATTCACGTACCGCTTCGCCATATCTTCCATTGAAAGGCCAAATCGATATGATAGGAAATGTGCCGACTTAGTCAATCGATCGACGATCACCCATATAGCATTTTTACCACTAGGAGTCCACGGTAAGCCGACAATGAAGTCCATGGTGATATGTTCCCATTTCCATTTAGGTATCTCGAGTGGATGCAGATGTCCACCTGGTTTCTGGTGCTCAATCTTTACTTGCTGACAAACCAAACATTGATCGACAAACTTCACAATATATTTCTTCATGTTAATCCACAAGAAATTTCCTTTTAGATCTCTATACATCTTAGTACTTCTTGGATGAATCGAGTATCTAGTGGTGTGAGCCTCCTACAATATCTCATTTCTCAAGTTTGCATCATCGGGAATACATAACCGGCCGCGGAATCTCAGTGATCCATCCACGTGAATACTAAACTTTGGTTGTCCCCCAGCTTCTACGCCTTCTCTGATCTTCCCCAACTGAAGATCATCGTTCTGCTTAGCCCTGATTCTATCAATCAGAGTTGCCTGCACTTGAAGATTAGCTAACTGAGTACCAAGCTGATGTACCAACACCTCTAATTCTAGTTTTCTCATATCTTCGAGAATAGGCTGCTGAGAAGTGAACAATACTGCCAGGTTTTCCGAAGATTTACGACTCAAGGCATCTGCTACTACATTTGCCTTCCCAGGATGATAGTTGATTGACAAGTCATAATCCTTCAAGAGTTCTAGCCATCTTCTCTGCCTCATGTTTAATTCTTTCGGAGTAAAAATGTACTTCAAACTTTTATGATCAGTATAAACTTCACATTTCTCACCATACAAATAGTGTCGCCATATCTTCAAAGCAAAAATAATTGCTGCTAACTGTTGACACCTGATTTTTGACCATCTATTATGGTGATTTTTATTCTTTAAAATTAATTAAAAATAGCAAAACAAATCATAAAATTACAAAATCAACTTTGGAAGCCTTGGCCTAGCCTCGGGGACCAATTTTGAACAAAAAATATTTTTGGTATTTTATAATATTTTTTGAATTTATTTAATTATAAAAATATCCAAAAAATCAGAAAAAAATACCATTCTTGGTCAGAAAAATACACAAAAATATTCAATATTTTTTTTTAATTTCCTCTTCAAGTGTGTCACCTTAAATCTTGTAAATTCGGCTTGGGTCACTATGTTCCTTCTGTTGACACCTAAATTTTGATCATTTTATTTTATTTTATTTTATTTTATTTTTTATTTTTCATTTATTTTATCATTATTATTATTTTACTTTTAAAGAAAAAACGTCATCATTAAAAAGAAAAAAAAAAGAGAAGGAATATTTGACCAATGATGTTGTCTTGTTTTTATTTTATTTTATTGTTATATTATTATTGTTGTTGTTGTCTTTTTCTTTTTCTTTTTCTTTTTCTTCTTTTTTCTTTTTTCTCTTTCTTTTTCCACACACATGCTCACGCACGTTCTGGCCCCCCGCTCGACTTCTCCTTCCCCGGGCTCTTCCTCTCTGGCCGAGCGACACCACCACCAGACGGCTTCTCCATTTCCCTCATCGCCCATATTGGTACGGCCACCGCTCCCTTAGCCACAGAGCATCACCTCCAACCGCTGTCGCCGACCCACAGCCATCGCGACAGCCCATCGCGGATCGCCGTCCGAGCACGACAACACCAAGACCGACCAAAGCTTTCAAATCGGTTCCATCATGTTTAGGGCCAAACCGAAGTCAACAGCCCCCTCTCCGAGCTTGGCGACGACCTGATAAGACTCACAAACCCGCTGGAATACTCCGAGATAGCCCACAAATGTGAGACTCCTCTTCAAGCTTGAACCCGGCCTCCAATGGCAACTTAGGCTAGAATCATTCGTTTGTTGCGCTGTTTGTCGCAATTTATTTGTATCGCTTCACTGAACATTTTTGCTTTTGATCGCATGATATTCCATCGCCGGAATCGTTCGTTCTGCCCCTTACCACCGCCGGCCGGTCGCGAGCTCTAAAGCTCGTTCTAGACCAAACCGAAGCCCACCGGCGGCCAGGTAAGTCTTTCCAACCTTCTATGATGCTTCCCAATAGATTTTCCTAGATAGTTGACGTGTAGAACGACTAAAACCATGCCTCGCCGGAAACGTAGCCTCGGTCGGAAATTGCAGGTTAGCCATTTGATGTTCTGCTATGTCGAGATTCACATATGTGATAGAGGAGGTCGGTACGAGTCGAGGGGCGTCGGTTTCGTGCGATTTGGACGTCGGAGGGCCAAGATATCGCCCTCCGACGAGGCGCCGGCGAGAGAACGCCGGCGCCGGTCGTCTTCTCCGGCTGCTCTGGTCGTCCGTTGACCGGTCAACGCTGACGTGGCATGCCACGTCAGCGTTGGTGGGTCCGGGCCGGTTTAATCAAAGCCCAGATCGGACGGCTGTGGCTTTGCCACGTGTCGCCATCTGGGACGTTCGTTTCCTTTGAACGAAACGACGCCGTTTTGTCATGGAGGGGGGCGGGCCGGTTCATGGGTCGCGGGCCTGGGCGTGGGCCGGGTCATCCGACCCGGTCCGCATAATTTTTATATATATATTATTATTTTTAATAAAAAATAATAATAATAATAATAAAAAATTAAAAATTCAATAAAAAAAATAGAAAATCATAAAAAAACTCAAAAAAATTCTAAAAAATTCTAAAAAATTCTAAAAAATTCCATAAAATAGGAAATGGCCACATTCAACTGGCCACGACCTGTTTCGGGTTATTTGACCCCCGATCTTTCTAGAAATGACGGTTTTGCCCTTCCGGCAAACCGTCTTCCAAAAAAATTCTAAAAAAATCCAGGAAAATCCCAAAAAATAGGAAATGACCACAGTCAATTGGAAAAGGCTCATCCCGGGTGTTTTGAACCCGATCATTCTTAAAAATGACGATTTCGCCCTTTGGGCGAATCGTCTTCCAAAAATTGACAATTTTGCCCTCCGGGCTAAATCACGCCTTCCCTAAGCCCTTATGGCTATACTAGGAGGCCATGTGATGTGAATTGACGTGCATTGATGTGATTTATTTATGCACTTGATTGAGCTTTTCATTAAAATTGATTGTGATTGATAGGAATAGTCTTCCAATCTGTATGAAACCCTGAATCAAACCTACCTCACCTAAAATTGCGCCTTCATGAACTCCTAGCTAGGAAAATCATTCGCGTTAGGTACCGAAAGGGCGTTGGTAATGACACCAACGTAACCAAGTCCCCAAACTCAAAATCTCTGGTTCTGCAGAACTGATCGATCTCTCCCAATCGATCAGTAAGGTTTCCGGTCTACCCTCCAAGAAAGACCGGTGGCGACTCCAAATGCATGCACAATTTGCACATGCCACCACGACCACACTGAAGGTCGAAAGCGATCGACTCTTATCGTCGAATCCTTTAAAAAAAAATACTCCCGCCGCGATTTGGTATGGGCTTGGGAGGGCTCGCGCCGATCCAAGATCCGCGATCGGTAATCCATTAGCCGCGTCCGTTTTCGGAAGGGTCGCGACACTAACTCCAGATCATGAGTAGGATAATTCTTCTCATGTACTTTCAACTGCCTCGAGTCATAAGCCACAACTTGACCATCATGCATAAGAACACAACCTAGACCTTCCTTGGATGTGTCACAGTAGATAGTAAAACCGCCAGTTCCTGAAGGCAAGGTTAATATGGGAGCTGTCACCAACCGCCTCTTTAATTCTTGAAAACTGTGCTCACACTGATCTGACAATACGAACTTAACGCCCTTCTGAGTTAGGCGAGTAAGAGGACTAGCAATTTTGGAGAACCCCTCCACAAATCGCCTATAATAATCGCTAACCCAAGAAAACTCCTTACTTATGTAACATTTGTAGGGCGATTCCACTGAACGACTGCTTCAACTTTCTTCGGGTCCACAGAAATACCATCCTTAGAGAAGACATGGCCCAAGAACTCTATATGATCAAGCCAGAAGTTACACTTGCTGAATTTAGCATATAACTTCTTCTCACGCAAAGTCTGTAAAACCAGTCTCAAGTGTTGTTCGTGTTCCCCTAAACTCTTTGAATACACCAGAATATCATTAATGAAAGCCACAATGAATCTATCAAAATACTGCATGAACACTCGGTTCATCAAGTCCATAAAAGCAGCATGTGCATTCGTTAGTCCAAAAAACATGACAAGAAACTCATAATGCCCATACCTTGTTCTGAAAGCAGTCTTCAGCACATCATCTGCTTTTATCTTCAACTGATGATAACCAGAACGAAGGTCAATTTTTGAAAATACCTGAGCACCTTGGAGTTGATCAAATAAGTCATCGATCCGAGACAAATGATACTTATTCTTGATAGTCACCTTATTAAGTTCTCTATAGTCTATGCAAAGCCGCATGCTACCATCTTTTTCTTCACAAAAAGAATAGGAGCTCCCCAAGGTGAGACACTGGGTCTAATGAAACCTTTATCTAAAAGTTCCTGTAGCTGCGTCTTCAACTCTTTCAATTCAGCAGGTGCCATCCGATAAGGTACTTTAGAGATAGGTGTTGTCCTGGGCAACAGTTCAATGCAAAACTCAACCTCTCTATCCAAAGGAAAACTAGTTAAGTCATCAGGGAATACATCCGAAAATTCTCTAACAATCGAAATATTTTCCAGCTTTGTAATTTCCTTAGTAGTGTCTTTTACGCAGGCCAAATAACCACAGCAACCCTTCTTTAGAAGCTTCCTCGCTTGCATAGCTGAAATTAGCTTCGGAAAAGTGCCTTTACAACTTTCCAAAAAAGAAAACTTGGGTTGATTCGGAAGTCGAAAAACAACTTTCTTCGAATAGCAATCAACAGTAGCATGATATGCTGATAGCCAATCCATCCCAAGAATAACATCGAAATCCCGTATATCTAACAACATCAAGTCTCTAGGCATTTCCACATTATTAATCTGGAGCTTACACCTCTTGAGTACACAATTAGCAATCAAGAAGTCACCCGTAGGAGTATCAACACGCAACTCGAAATCTAGATGGTCAGGTAGCACATCAAGTTTCTTTGCAAATTCCGTAGAAATAAAGGAATGCGTAGCACCAGAGTCGAACAATACATAAGCACACCGTGAGGCAAGTGAAATAATACCTGCAACAACGGTGTTAGAAGCTGCGGCATCATCTTCTGTCATAGCAAAAACTCTCCCAGTCATCTTCTGCTTTTGCTGACTATCTTGCGGCCTACTAGCTGAAGAACCTGTCTTCTTCATAGAACAAGTACTTGCTATTGTTGACACCTGATTTTTGATCAGTCTTTCATAGTTTATTTTTTAAAAATTCATAAAAAATCTATAAAAAGTTAAAAAAATTAAAAAATCATCTTTGGTAGCCTTGACCAAGCTAAAGGAACCATTTTTGATAAAAAAAAATAATTTGTCATATTTTTTAATATTTTCCAAAAATAGAAAAATACATGAAAAATGAAGAAAAATAGCGTTCGATGTCGTAAAAATATAGAAAAATAGTCAATATTTTTATTTTAATTTCCTTTTCATTTTGAACTCATAAATAGTCAAAATTCAAGTTCAATTGCATGTGTTTCTTCACGACGCATAGAGTTGAATTTGGCAAAAAAATGTCATTCGAGTATTTTAATTTGTAAATTTCTACATATTTTTTAGTCTTGACGTCCAATTAGATCGACCACCATCTACAATAAATTCCCCTTGCTGAATATTTTCGTTTTTGTTTCACATGATTTCATGGTGTAAAACGCCGAGTGGATCCCCAAATATAATCGGGTCGGCATGAGCTCGATAGCTCGTCCAAGACCAAACCAGGGCACGGCGAACCCCATGTGAGTACTCTCGAACTCCTTCGATGCTTCCTAATGCTTTTCTTAGGTTAGATCGTGTGTAGAATGGCTAGGACAGCTAAATCATTCTTGAGCTGTGATTGATAAATATGGCCTTACTAGGAATGCCATGTGATTTATTTGCATATCTAGATTCCTTGAGTTGCGCATTTTATTACTGATTGTGATTGCTAGGATAATCACTTATATATGCATGAATTTCTAGATTTAGGGTTCATACCTTACTCATCCGCATGAATCTCAGGCTAGAAAATTCAGTCAACTTAGGTACCGAAAGGGCGTCAACTCTGACAGTTGGTGTAACTAAGTCCCCGAAACCATTTCTCTGGTTCTCGCAGAATTGAATAGAAACTCCCAACTATTCGATTGGGTGGTCCAATCACACCCTAAAAAAATTATTGGTGGCGACTCCATGGCATGCACACTTAGCACATGTCACTAGACCACACTGAAAGTCGATCACGCATACCTCCGTTGCGATTTGGGTAATGGGCCTTGGGAGAGGCCCGCGTCCGACCAGACAGGACGACCCATTAGCCCTCGAGAGCCCGACAACCTCAAGAGGGTCGCGACAGCTATATGTCCAAGCTGTCCACAAACAAAACAAACTCTACTGTCCGCTGGTGCACTCCTCTGGATGGAACAATCACGTGCCATATGCCCTGTTTTTCCACAAATAAAGCAAGCTCCTATCTTGCGGTGACAAATATCGCCATGATATTTTTCACATGTAGTGCAAGGCCCTTGAATCACCTGATTCTTTCCCTTTTCACAACTGCTAGTGCCTCTTTGTCTGGTGCTACCACTTGCTTGACTTTCTTGAAAATGAGTGAGCTTCGGCCTCTTATATAACGAAGCACCCTGTGTGCCGCTGATAGAAAGCTCTCGTTCAATCTTGATTGCGCGTTCCAACACATCTTTGTAAGTAGGCAATGAAAGAGACACAAGTGTAAAACGAATATCGGGCCGGAGTCCTCTCACGAAGTGCTCAACCTTTTCCCCTTCATCAGCCACCAGGCGTCCCGCAAATCTACTCATCTGGTTGAAACGACCTGCGTACTCCATAACAGTCGAGTCACCCTGTGATATGTGCAGAAAATCATGCTTCATCTACGCTTGGAAAGATTGTGGAAAGAAATGAGCATTGAAGGTCTCCTTAAAATCCTTCCAAGAAATAATAGTATCTTCGTCTCCAAAAGCTGACCTCATTCCCTCCCACCAGTATTCGGCTTCACCTTCTAGATAATGCGTAGCAAAGTCGACCTTTTTATCCTCAAGAACCTCTTCGACTCTGAAGATCACATCTATCTTTTTAATCCATCGTTCCGCCGCAAGAGGATCCATTTTTCCATCATAGGTCGGTGGTTTCGCCTTTCTGAACTGGGCGAAAGTGTAGCCTCCATCACCCTTAGGTTCCACAGCTCCAGCTAAAATATCTTGGGTCTCACGCTCGTGGTTATCCCCTCTTGATTCTCAAGATTCAGCTCTCGTACCCTCTTCTCCTCTTGAAGGCATGCCCCTAGAACCCCGAGGCGCATCCCTAGAATCGAAGGTGATAGCTCTCTTGCTCCTACTCCTCTTGCGATAAGTGGCAAGCAGCTCAGGGTCGGAGCTCATGGTTACCTGGATCCAAGAATGAAAAGGAAGCTATGCCTTAGTATCTCTTAGACTAACACATTAAAATCTATCGCACAATCTCACAACGTCCCATATCTACCCACAAAGATCATAACCTAAGCTCTGATACCAATAAATGTCATGCCCCAAATCCATTGTAAGAGCCATGACACGGCCATCCTTTCACACAAAGAATGCAGCCTCAAAACATAACAAGGTTCAACCTTGTATCAATATATATATTCACATATATGACAAAAAGGTCCTGCTGTTACAGTAACAGAGCTTTCTAATAACCATCAAACAGATCACTATGTATATCCACCAAAAGAGACATGTACGTATCTATACCAAAAAGATATACACCTCTAGTCACAGCTCAAAGGCTCATCAAAGCCACATCTAACTCAAAAACACATACCCAAAAGCCCTACTAACAAAATATCGTTTGCTAACGACCACCCTCGTGCTACTTGCGACTTCCTGAACCTGAAAGACAAGGGAAAAGGAAGGGTTGGGCTAACACGGCTCAGTGAGTAATATATTTCTTCTAAGCGGGTCGAACAATCACTATGCACATTTCAATATCAAAATATAACTCGTATAAGTCAAAGTCGAAACATAACAGATCTTTATAGTCAAAACGAGTTATATAAAACCTTAACATAATAGGTTTATAGCAAAAATATTTATTTCAAACCACGAACTCCAGTAAAAGTAAGTATCAATGATCCACTCCATTAATGAATCTCGTCAAAACACAAGCTAATGGTCTATCCATCGACTAATCTCAGCAAAACACATGTCGGTGGTCTATCCACTGACCAATCTCATACTCAACTTCTCAAGAGTCTAACCATGGTCACGTATAACGCTCGTGACAAAAGGCGACCAAGATTCCCCCTTGGCAAGGTCTCCACCTACAATGCCGGTGGCTCCGCCCACAATGATATCCTAACTAGTATGCACATACCCACAAACCCATCAACCGGGTTCACAGCCATCTCGAGTACCATAAAATTCAACAATAATATCCTCCACATAACCAAAATATATATCACAGTCAACCCAAAACCAGCAGCTCAAATCATATCAAATAGACAAAAATAGCAGTAAAGGTTCGATTATGTTTTTGTGCAACAAATATGCTATTTGTCTCAGTCCATAACACATATAGAAATTTCTCTTTCAAAATATGCACTCTACAAACATAAAGAAGAAATAGTATCACTCATCTGATGATGTCAAAAGCGAACTAGAAATGTTACTCGGAACGACACGTCCGAAATCCTATCAAAAGTAGGAAAAATGGATAAAAAACTGAGTAATAAGCTACCCTAGAACACGACTCAACTGAAAATGGCATATTTGCCACTAAGATGACACCTATGCACCAATAAAACAATCGCTTGTAGCAAAAAAGTAAGTTTTTAACTTTGCGCAATTTGCACGATAAACTTTAACGGGCCATAACTTTCTCATCGAGCTCCGATTTAAACAATCTTGTAGTCCAAAGAAAGCTCTTTTAACATACAACAATAACCCCAACACAGCTTGTCCAAAATCCATTCGAAAATTGGCGAAAATGGGAGAAATAGTTGTGGTCGCGTACTATTCATCGCGCGCATCAGATTTGAAATTCTTATTCCGGGCAAATCGTAACTCCAAATCAAGATCCGTCGTATCCTTCGACTTCATAACACCCTAAAGTTTCATTTCCATGTAAAAACGCGGCTAAACGATCAAGAAATCAGATCCGGTGACTCATATTCCACCAAAACCCCAAATAGAGCCCTAACTCCGAAAATCCCTTCGATCGGAGGGAAAAAGAAGCGCAAATACTTACCGATCGCTGTTAATCGATGTCGGAACGGCTTGTCGGCAACGCGAGGAAACCCCTCTCTCATCTCTCCTTTCTCTTCTTTCCTCTTCTTCTTTCTTCTTCTTCTTCTTCTGTCGTTCTGTTGTGGCCCTGGTTGCTGAAAAGGAGGAAGAAAAATGTTGGGGTTGGGCTGGGCTTAATGAAATTATGGGCTTCTTGGGCCTTAGATATTACAGAATCAAAACGCCATCGCTGCCGAATTGAGCCTTTCCTCGGAGGCTTGGATGTGTGTTGTCCTGTAATCCTCGCGATACCTTCGGAGGTTTATACGTCGAGATCACTTCCGAGCCTTAGCTCTGTCACGCGCGGGCCGAGTAGACCGCGCTGACGGAACGGCAACGGCGAGAAGTGCGGCATCGGGATTACTGTAGAGGTTCCATTTACATCCGGCCGGCTACTCCTCCTCCTTATCCTTTTAACCCCGCTCCCCCTTAGGCCTCGAAAAACAACGTTCTTTCTGACTCTGCTTATATCGTTTAACGCTTTAAAGCACCGCCTGGTCCTTGAGCGCTTGCTCGTGATAACTAAATTCCTCACGATTGGCGTCGCAATCGAAAAATACAGTTCATTTGGTTTATTATATTCTTGCTCAAGTCGAATAATGAAAAATCATCATGCACTGTTGCTTCATAGGATGGATCTATAGGAATTCACGTATACCAATTGCAATATATATATACACTTATGGTGCGTTTGTTTCGAGGAAAGTGTTTTCAGGGAAAGTGTTTTCAGGACTTTCGTCTGTTTGGTTCGCGGAAAATGATTTGGTCAACGGAAAGTACTTTCCAGTCAACAAAGATTTTATTTATTAAAATAAGAAAGTGAATTCCCCAAAATAAAAAGGTGAAAACACTTTCCCAAATTTGAGTCTCACTTTTTTTGAAAAATGAACTGAAGCCGATCCCGGGACCGGGGCCGAGGACGGGAGCCGGGATCGGGGCAGGTGTCGGGGACCGAGGCCGGGGCCGGGATCAGGTCGGGACCTGGGATCGGGGTCGGGGACCGAGAACCGGGCCGGGGCAAGGGCCGAGGACCAGGACCCGGGGCCGGGGTAGGGGCTTGGGACGGGGGCCGAGGCCGAGACCCGAGAACCAGGACCGAGATAGGGCTCCGGGGCCGGGGCAGGGGTCGTGGACCAGGGTCGGTCCCGGGACCCGCGGACTAGGGCCGGGCAGGGAACCGGGGTCGGGACCCGAGGATCGCGGTCGGGGCCGGGAACCGAGAACCGGGATCGGGGACCGGAGCCGGAGCCGGGGCCGGGGGTCTGGGCCGGGCCGGGGGCCGAGGCCGGGAACCGGGATCGGGGCCCAGGACCCGAGCTGGGACACGAGGCCGGGACATGAGGGCGGGACCGAGTCGGGAGCCGGGGCCGGGCCTGGGGCCGGGAACCGAGAACCGGGACCGGGGACCGGAGCCGGGGCCTGTCCCGGGACCCAAGGACCGGGGTCGGGGCAGGGAACCGGGGTCAGGACCCGAGGACCGGCACCGGGGCCGGGAACCGAGAACCGGGGACCGGAGCCGGGAGTCGGGGCCGGGCCGGGGGCCGAGGCCGGGAACGGGGATCGGGACCCAGTACCCGGGCCGGGATCGGGCCGAGGCCGGGACCAGGGCCGGGGGTCGAGGCCGGGAACCGAGAATCGAGAACCAGAACTGGGACCGGGACCGGGACACAGGGCGGGGACTGGGGCCGGGGCCGAGGCTAGGACCGAGACTGGGGTCGGGGCTTGACCGTGTCAGTTTACGTCAGCTCTCTCGACCATTTTTCTCTCCTTAGTATTATGGACAGTCCCTTTAATGAGAATAAAATCGTTTTATAAATGAGAATCAAACACCAAAAAATATTTTCGATAACATATTACCAAACATCGGAAAACAAATCGTTTTCAGAGAAAATGGTTTTCAGGAAACCACTTTCTCTGAAAACGATTTGTTTTCCGTTGTTTGGTAATATGTTACCGAAAATATTTTTTGGTGTTTGGTTCTCATTTATAAAACGATTTTATTCTCATCAAATGGACTGTCCATAATACTAAAGAGAGAAAAATGGTCGAGAGAGCTGACGTAAACTGACACGGTCAAGCTCCGACCCCAGTCTCGGTCCTGGCCCCGGCCCCGGCCCCGGTCCCCGGCACTGGTCCCCGGCCCCGGCCCCGAGTCCCGATCCAGGTTCTCGGTTCCCGGCCCCGGTCCAGGGTCCCGGTTCTCGGTTCCCAGCCCCCGGCTCCGCCCAGCCCCAATCCCGACCCCGAGTCCCGGCCCAAGTCCTGGGCCCCGATCCCGATTCCCGGCCCGGCCTCGACCCCCGACTCCGGTCCCCTGTCCCGGTTCTCGGTTCCCGGCCCCAGCCCCGGTCATCGGGTCCTGACCCCGGTTCCCGGCCCCGACCCCGACCCCGGTCCCCGGGTCCTGGGACTGGCTCCGGTCCCCAGTCCCCGGGTCCTGGGACCGGCTCCGGTCCCCGATCCCGGTTCCCGGCCCCAGTTCCCGGCCCCGGCCCCCGTCCCCGGGTCCTGGCCCCGTCCTCGGGTCTTGGCCCCGGCCCCTGGTCCCGGTCCCGGTCCCGGCCCTGGTACCAGCCCCGGTCCCCAGCTCGGTCCCGGCCCCGTGTCCCCGCCCGGGTCCTGGGCCCCGATCCCGATTCCCGGCCCCGGCTCCGGTCCCCGGTCCCAGTTCTCGGTTCCCAGCCCCGGTCGCGGTCCTCGGGTCCCGACCTCGGTTCCCGGCCCCGGTCCCTGCCCCGGGTCCTAGTCCTCGTCCCCTGCCCCGGCCCTGGGGCCCAGTCCTAGTTCTTGGGTCCCGACCCTGGCCCCCGGCTCGGCCCCAACCCTCGTCCCGAGCCCCTACCACGGCCCCGGGCCTGGTCCCCGGCCCTTGCCCCTGTCCCGACCCCGTTCTCGGTCCCCGACCCGGTTCTCGGTCCCCGACCCCGGTCTCGGCCCGGTTCTCGGTTCCCGGCCCCGGCCTCGGTCCCCGACCCCGGTCTCGGCCCCGGCCCCGACCCCGGTCCCGGCCCCGGGTCCCTGTCCCCGCCTCGGTCCCCGGCCCCGGTCCCTGGATCGGTCCCCGAGATTGGCTTCAGTCCAGTTTTCAAAAAAAAGTGAGAGACTCAAATTTGGGAAAGTGTTTTCACCTTTTTATTTTGGGGAATTCACTTTCCTATTTTAATGAATAAAATCTTTGTTGACTGGAAAGTACTTTCCGTTGACCAAATCATTTTCCGCCAACCAAACGGATGAAAGTCCTGAAAACACTTTCCCTGAAAACACTTTCCTCAAAACAAACGCACCCGAAGTGTTGTTTCGGTTCGTAATCATTCATCGATGAAACTATACAACTTCGTAACGTTTCGTCGAAACTGTACGACTTCGTAACGTTTCATCGAATCCTTTCGACGAAATCATGTCTTTTCGTCAACGAACCCTTTCAATGAAACCATACGTCTTTGTGACTCTTCGCTTCACTCTCTATAAATATATAAAGCACTGATCATCGCATTAGATACATTAACAGTTATGTTCTTCATTCATTTATCATCGTCATCATTTTTGTGCGATTATTCCACGAAGTTGTGTTCGAAGGTTTCCTTTGAAACAAGTATCGATTTCGAGGAAAGACGATCCGTTCTATCCTGGAAGGAAATTGTCCAAAAATCTTGGGTACTAGCTCAGGGGACAAATTTATCTTAAGGACACAACGTGAATTCGATGGGCTTGGATCATTCATTTGCATTCAGATTATTTGTTTGCGATTGGTTTTAGGTTTATCTATCAACCTAATTTTCTATACGAACATCAAGTCCCGCTTATAAACGACAACAATCCTAATATATGAACTCTACCCTCTTAGAGAATAACAATCTAAAGACAAATTTTGATTTCCTATGTTGGGTTCATATAGTTATTTTTGTTGTACGCATTCTGTTTTGGCGTGTTATTGTTAGTTTCTTCCGATGAAAATTATATTTGATTGCATATTCGGATTCTTCTCGTTGATACGAGAAAAATGAATAGTCGAATGCATTAAGGGGACGCCAAAAATTGTCGCATGCGCCCACATGCGCCTCGGTGGGGGCGACGTGTGACAATCACCGGCAAAGGTTACTGTTCATGTCAATTTTGTGCGTTTTCGTTTGATGAAATTTTAAAATAATCACATAGTCAGATATGGCTCGTCGAGACGAGCATTTTGAATGGTCGATGGTCACCGAAGGCCACCAGAAGGTGGCACTTGAGCCAACACGAGCCAGCAGCATGGCTGCTCGTGGTGGTCACGCGTCTGACGTGTGACCCATCGTGTCGGTTGACCAGGGTCAACCATATGTCGACGTCAGCATTGACGTCATCGACACATGACAATGATACGTGTCAGGGTCAACCCAACCCATTGACCAACCCGACCTGACCGTTGACCCGTTGACCAACTGGTTTTGACTTGTCGAACCGGTCGACTGGTATCCAGTCGGACCAATTTATGGTCGGACCGGTTTCGGACCACTGTTCAGCCGCGATTACATGCGGCGCACGTGCCACGCGTGCGTCTCACACGCCGACGCTTGTAACAACTAAGGGTGAGCAGTTCACAATCCAATTCAGTTCCCATCAATAACCGGGAACCGGATCAATAGTCTCGATTCTCATTTTTTGGAACCGCAGACCGGACCGGCCATCCCGAGAACCGGGAACCAATAAAACAATCAATTAGTTTTGCAAAGAAGCTGAGTGTCGCCTCATGCTCCTTGGGCTTTACCTGTACTCCAATCCTAGCATGACCTTTCAAGCTTTCCAGAACACAAAATGAAGAAAACATGGCGAAAATGATGCTGTCATTTTCACTCAAGTAGATCCTGACCTTTAAAACCAAAATAGAAAGGAACAAAGTGCTTGATATTAGGCCTCTTTATCCTTTTTCTAATCATTTGTTGCTTCTCAAGCAATGCAAACCCAATACTCCACCCAAGTGCCATGGATTCACTCATTCTGCTTTCTAGGTTTGGATAAACGATCTTTCTTGTGAATATTTTTTAGAGGAAGCAAATGGAAGGATAACCGGCATTCTAGGGGCGATTTTGATGTGGAGGTGGAATGCTAAGAGCTTTTCAGCCGTCAAAATTGGTAGAGCAGGATTTGTTGGCACTTCTGAAGTCCGGAACCATTCTAAGTAATGAAGGGAAGAAATTTTGGGTGGATTTCAAATATGAAAGTCTCCCTCCTCTTTTATTACTCGCGTGGGAGAATTGGGCGTCGCGCGAAATACCGGGAGGAAGTCTCTCACGACTATAATAGTCTAGCCTTTGATAATGAGGGATGCTTTGGGCAATGACTTAGAGCTGAAGTGCATGAATTCAGCCCTTTTTTTAAGACCAGGCGGTCCGGTTCCAAAACCGGACCTTGGAACCGAGAACCGGACTGCCTAGTCACCGATTCCAATTTTAGAAAACGGAATCGGGAACCAGACCGGATCCCCCTAAAATCGGAAACTGGACCATCAGTCCAAGTTCGATCCGGGCGATCTTTTTTGCTCACCCCTAGTAGCGACGCGAGAGGGCGCATTTTCGCTCCATGGTCTGCGACAACTTGTTCGTATGGTCCTACTCTATATTTTGGTATATTAATATTACATGTTTGAGGCTTTTGTGGATGAAAAAATGCATATGAAATCCTATGCACGTGAATTTTTCAAAGGTATTTTGGGTTTTCCATTTAGTTTCAGAAATGGCTTTAATATCGATGATGCCTATTGCGTCTATTCTGACTTATGCAAACAAGCTAGAAAAGTTCAATGGGACTAATTTCAAGAGATGGCAACCTAAGAAGTTGTTCTATCTTGCGACTTTGAATTTGGCAAATTCCTGAACTTTAAGATGGTTGATTCTAAAACCGTCAATGGTCACGCATAACATTCATGCTGAACGTATGATTCTAAGTGAATCACTTCAAATGGTTGTTTTCATTGAAATGTTACCACCGTCTTGGAAAGATTTTAAAAGTTATCTCTAAGTGTGAGGGTGAGGAATATTATGTATAACGATAAGTATCGACGTCTATATCGAAGACATGATATTGTAAAACAACTACTCTCTAGTGGAATTATCACGATTGACTATGTGAAGTCAAAAGATAATGTTATAGATCCATCAACAAAAGGCCTAGCTAGAGAGATGGTTGTGAAAACATCAAGGGCAAGGGGTTTAAGGCCTATAAATAAGTCATCATAACGGAAACTCTACATAGTTAACTGTAGATCTCAAGATCTAGGTTCAAAGGAACAACCAAGTTATGAAAGTGGTGTAAAGTACTGTAGGTTCTTACTCATTCCCATATAGAGACAATACTAATATGTGGAAGTTAAGAGTAAGCATTTAATGATTCTAAATCGAGTATATGATATACCAAAAATTCAAAAATCACCTATGTGAGTGTGAAGTGAGGGCCGCTTTTATGAGAATTTGAATGGCTAAATTCTCTAAAGCACTCGTGAAAGTACTCATGAGACCAGGGGGTGTTCATGGCCAAAACGAACACAACAGCGAGAACCGACTTTGTTCGAGAGATCGTTGTGTGATTTCTATTGTTTAGGCTTACGTTAAAGGTCAACAGTTTAAAGACATCAAGTTTACTGATTGACCGAGTAAGTCCGATAGATCTCGCCAGGGAAAGTTTAAAGTCTCAAACTACTTATCTCGATGCAACGTTCTCTCGTGGAATATTCGCACATTGTATGCCATGCATTCATACAAAGTTTTGACAATTGAACTTTTCATTCATGTGGGGATTGTTGAAACTTTGGTCTCAAAATCCCATAAGAAGTTGAATAAGAAATGAAGAGTTGTTTCGGTTCGTAACCCTTCATCGATAAAACTGTATAACTGCGTAACGTTTCATCGAGACTGTACGACTTCGTGACGTTTCGTCAAATCCTTTCGTCGAAATCATGCCTCTGTACGATTTTGTGGCGTTTCGTCGAGTCCTTTTAACAGAATTGTGCCTTTTCATCAACGAACTCTTTCGATGAAATCATATGTCTTCATGACTCTTCACTTCACTCTCTATAAATATATAATGCATTGACCATCGCATTAGATACATTAACAGTTATGTTCGTCATCCATTCATCATCGCCATCATTTTGTGCGATTATTCCGCAAAGTTGTGTTCGAAGATTTCCTTTGAAACAAGTACCGAGGAAAGGCGATCCGTTCTATCTTGGGAGGCACTAGTTGAGGAGACAAATTTATCTTAAGGACACAACGTGAGTTCGTTGGGCTCGGATAATTTATTTGTATTCAGATTACTTGTTTGCGATTGGTTTCAAGTTTGTCTATCAACCTAATTTTATGTACAAACATCAAGTCCGGCTTATAGGCGACAACAATCCTAATATACGAACTTCTATGCCTAGAGAATAACAACTCCATTTGGAGACGGACCGATGAGAGAGGACACATTTGAAATGTTATCCCATGTTATCGTGCATGTGAAGAGCGGTGAAACGATGGTATTAACATAGAACAGGAAAAAAAAAATAAATCTTTTGCTAACTCTTGGTCATGTGAGCTCACTCGCCCCAAAGCTAGCTCTAACGGCAATATTTGCCTCACACATCGAGCATAAATTGGCGCAGTAATAGCTCTCCCCAAGTGAGTGACTGTTGGAACCAAACATGTTGGTAACATGAACTCTGGTATCAGTGATGGATGGGTTCAGGCATGCTCAAAAGGAATATGAACCACTGTCTAATTCTGATCCAGTAAATGTCAGGGACATAAGTTTTTTGGGTTAATTTTGCAAAACCCAAAAATCAGTTCTTCTCGAATCAATTAATGGATTTCTTTATTTAAGTTTATATATGCCAAAGCTTTTAGCCAGAACAGCCCCGGCTGGTGGGTTGTTGGGCCAGTCCCCCTCGAGGAATATTCGAGCCCGCGAAGCGGGCTCGGACACCTCGATCATAAAAAAAAAAGATTTTAGCCAGAACAGCTGGGCATTTGGTCTTGTGGTATGATTCTCGCTCAGGGAGGTGCCGAGTTCAATTCTCAGAATTCCCCTTTGGTTTTTTTGCTTCTCTCTCTTTTTTACGCTGTTTTTTCCTCGACTTTTCCTAATTAGAAAGCCAAAACTCCACCCGAAAACAAGAAAAGGGAAAAAAATGGAACTTTTACGAGCTGCTTTATATGCACAAACTAACGGGTGAATCTTTGAACGATGATTTTTCAATCAGTGGGTGATTAGTGAAGCAGAGTTTGTCCACAGAAGTCACAGCAAGCACAGACCAACGTTTGGAAGCAGAGTTCATTTCATGTGAACATTACAAGAAGTTACCAGTGAGAGTCAAATTGGAGCCTCTATGAGTCAGCGGTCTCATCATCTCTGGAATGAACCGAATGGGCCTCGGTTACAATCCGATGCCAAACAGATCAGAGCTCAATTGTCGATTCTCTCTCTTTTTCAGGCTATAAGGAAGCACAAACGCAATGAGATGCAAAATGAGCCTCTTTCTAAATCACCCTCGCGAAAAGGGAAGCGACCTATTTGACCAACTCATTCAACTCACCACTCCAAAGACGGAATTATTCTTGGACACAAATGTAGCAGTGGATGATGATGAGGAGAAAAGATGGGACAGATCTAAACTCGTGTACACACATCAAAGATGAGGACCCGGCTTCGACCTCCACGAATATGTTTGGAAAGCCATGTGAAATCGAATAGTAAAGCTGATCACGAACAACAGAGGGCACATTTGATTAAAGAGTCGAACAAAGAACATGGGAATGAACTTATTTATAGAAGCAGAACCAATGGAAGCCAAGTCGGCAGAAGAGGGATAGCACAAGACTGGCCATGCACAAGCCCTTCCTGTGCATGGCCAGTCGTGCTCTCTATCTTCTGTCAACAAACACCCCTATTCACTCACCCAGAACAGCTCATGCCTGCCTCATCCACCATATTTCGTTGCCAAACGCATTTCTTTTCCAAATCTATTTCCTAGAACAAAAAAAATGGAAAAACTGAGAAATAGAATGAGTTTCATGCACCTTTGAGCAAAGCAAGTTTCCATTTTTCTGGGGCTCTCTTTTTTTCTGGGGTGACGATGACTTCCTGTGAGCTGTACAGCTCTGTTCGGTCACTTGCAAGTTGCAAGTGGAGTAACTTAGGAAAGTCTCATATTTCTTTATCATCAAGGACAAGTTGATAACTCTCTCTCTCTCTCTCTCTCTCTCTCTCTCTCTCTCTCTCTTTCTACTACCAGACCACATCAATGTTCTGTTCTAAGCAAATTGGCCGTGGGTAATTGATGCCGGTTGAGCTTCGAAAGTGGAATCAGACCTCGAGAACCTTGGTCAAACAAGGCTTTTCGAGGGGTCTTGGCGTATGCGATTTGCACAAAACTGGGCACCATCGGCTCGGGCTGTCAAGCTTGGAATGGCCGAGTAGTCCTGCCAAGGGGCAAGGGCCCCCGCAGCCCCGCCAGCCATGGCTGCGATGGCCCTGGCCCTTGGCTGGCGGGGCTACTTGGCCAACGAAAGACATACATATATAGTCATTTGTAATATTTTGGTGACGATTGATTCACACCTGAATACTATAATTTTTGCCGCAAATATGCTTTTGGATGAACAAAGTAGACTTAAGTAAGAATAAAGTTTAGTGGTAATTTGCATATCTAAAGGCTCATACTATTACTATTTCCACCTCTCAAATAGCTTTAGACACGCTTTAAAATTTAAATGGTCCAAATATGACCTCACTATTAATGGGGAGATGGATGAAAGAGGAAAAACATATGAACATGATAATTTACATCGACATTTCCCAATATGTTGTTTCTTCTTCTTTTATTTTCATAACATTGAAATTCACCCATTCGCCGCTTGTTTAAGAGAATCATCTCAGATCCAAGTACCCGAATAAATTTAACATTCTAGATACAAATTTAAAAGAATATTATTAAAATTGTTGTTAATGTTCATCGCGCCGATGTTGGATGCGTGTCGTATATCGAGCACATCCGACATGCTCGTCAACACGTATCTGACACGCAGTCAACGCCAGCGACACACGAGTGATGCTCAAGTCGGTAAGGAAATTGAAGAGGTCAGGGCGGAGGGCGTCTGCTCGGACCATGAGAGAAATGAAGGAGAGAGATAAAAATAAAAATTATGAAGAATAAAAATAATATTGAAAAAGTTATGAGAAAATGTCTACATTAGAGCCAGACATGCCATGTGGGATGATCGGCATCAACGTCGGCAATTTTAAGCAAAAATTGGCTAGATTCATTGAAATGGTATCAACGTAAAAAGGTTGAAAACTAAATTGGTTCAATTAAAAAGTTTAGAACCGACGTTTTTGTACTTCTCGCCACTTTTGAATGATATCCACTCAACCGTCGGTCATGCTTTCTATGTTTCTAAGTTTCCTTCTCTCTCGAATCCAAGACCGAAGAGCGGGGATGAGATATAGAGTTGCTCACCACATAATTGGGTGCCACCAGAGAGGGAAGAATTGAATAATACATTTGATGTAAAAGTTAGGCATTGTATTAATTTATTTTATTGGATTAATTAATATTCCCTTACTATAAGATAGGCATTGTTTGGTGTTGAATTTGGTGTAAAAGTTACTAAAGAAAAAGGGAAAATATTTTTTTAAAATTGAATTTTTTTAGGATTAATACCGGGAAAAATCCTAAACTGGTACACCTATGATAAATTTATCCCAAACTATTTTTTTTACCACAAAAAATCATAAACTGATACACTTATGATAAATTTACCTCAAACTATTTTTTGACCTCTAAAAATCATAAAATGGTAAAATTGCGACAAATTTACCTCAAATTAATTTTTTTACCATAAAAAATCTCAAACTGGCACACGAACGACAAATTTATCCTTTATCAATTTCCATTAATTTGATTTAATATCACGGAAAAATTTTAAATTGATACACCAATAGCAAATATAGGATAACGTATACACTCAACAATTGTCACGTATCATACAATTTAGTAATTTGACGATAAAATTTAAGATAAACTAACAAAGACTAAATTGATCACAATTGTACTAATTTGGGGTAAATTTATCACATGTATACTAGTTTAGGATTTTTTATGATTAAAAAAATAATTTAAGGTAAAATTATCACATGTATATTAATTTAGGATTTTTTGTTATATTAATTCTGTTTTTTTTATAAGCCTCCATTAGGAAAGTATATGAAAACTAAACTCCCTGAAGTAATATATTTCTTTTCGAAAAAAAAAAATGTAATATTTTTCTGGATTCTATTAGGAACCCTAAAATCACCCTCGCCCTCCCTCTCGTCTCTCTCTCTCTCCAAACAAACCCTAATCTCCCTCGCCCTCGCTCTCTCTAGCTCCCGACAGGCGACAAGCCTAAACTTCCTCTCCATGGCTCGTCTTCCTCTCTCACGCTACAGGAGAGCTTGGTGGCACAGTAGCAGACACCTCATCACCATGCTTCTTGCCCGAGAGAGAAAAAAAACCATTCTCGCCCGAAAGAAAAACAAAGGAGGAAAAGTTGCCGTTGGGGCATCTCCAGCAGCATCTCCGGAGGGGCCAGCGTTCGTATATGAAGCGTTCATATATCAAAAGTTATGCAATATACGGGGTGTCGCAGATTCTGCTATTGATCATTTGGCGAGGAGCACGACTCTTAGCCTTCCTGATGTTGTTAGCTCTACTTGTCGTGTTTGGAAGGGGAAATCAGAAATTGGCTATGGAACTCATGCGATAGTATATGAGGGGGTATATGAGGGCCTGCACGGAGACAAACCCGTTGCCTTGAAACGGTTTGTTGGTCGACGGAGCTTTTGAAAAGCTCCAATAGGATCCTCATCCCAACATCGCTTACAATTTTGCCGTAGATCGGACTGAACGATACTTGTATGCTACACAAGAACTGTGCCTTTTCAATTTGTCGTCGGATGTTCCTTTTTGACTTAGTCAAAAAGAAGAGAAATATTACATCAACATCCCCTGTCAAGACAAGTGAGCTGCAGATACCACAACAAAAAAATCCAATATCTTCATAAAACGAATCACATGTCATTCTATCACACGACTCAACTAATTGACATAGATTTAACACTAAGATGATGACTACACCCCAACGGAAGCTCGTCTATAATAGAAAACAACTGCTCACAACTACGGACTACCCGCGCGCCAAATTTATCAAGACCATAACCCCCTCTATCGAGCTCGCTTTTAAGCGATCTTACAGTCTACACGAAGCTTATTCCCCATACTACAAAAGTCATAGTATGAAAAATTTCGGCCAACGAAAAGAAGCCAAGGAAATCAGCCCTCCAAGTTCACTAATTGCGCAGTACAGTACAAGCACCTGAATTCAAAAACTCATTGCGGGCAAACCGTATCATCAATTCAAGATCCGTCGAATCCCACGGCTTCGCAATATCCTAAAGTTTCATCATTATATAAAAACGCAGCCAATTAACCATGAAAACGGACACAACAATTCAGATATCATAGTAAAATAACTCTCGCTCCACTCTCTCGAGTCTCTTCAAAGCATTCTCTCTTCTCTCTCGTTGCTGGAAAGCTCTCGCTTTAGCTTACTTAACATAAACAAGCAAGACCCTCACGAAATGATCTCGTTCGTAATGAAATCCCAAGATTGAAGTCAACAGAAGATGAGACTATAAACATATATGTGAGATATGAATTTATTAGGATCAGAGAAGCATGAGAAACAAATCCAACTTTTGTAATCGACAAAAAGGAAGAAAAAAAATACCGTCATCACTTCCCTGATAATAGACATAAGAATGGAATAAGTCATGTTGCCTAAAAAGGAAATAATCCCCAAAGGGTCAAAACAACATCACTTAGAAAAGTACTTCCTAAACATGCCATTCTATCACACGACTCAACTAATTGACACATATTTAATGCAAAGATGATGACTACATCCCAACGAAAGCTCGTTTATAACGGAAAACAACTGCTCTTCGTTATGGACAACCTGCGCCAAATTAATCAAGGCCATAACTTCCTCTATAGAGCTCATTTTTAAGCGATCTTATAGTCTACACGAAGCTTAGTCCACATACTACAAAAGTCATAGCATGACAAACTTCGACCGACGAAGAGAAGTCAACAAAATCATCCCACCAAGTTCACTGTTCGCGCAGTACAGTACGCGGCTATGAATTCAAAAACTCATTCTGGGTAAACTGTAGTATCAAATCAAGATTCGTCGAATCTCACGGCTTCACAACATCCTAAAGTTTAATCATTTTAGAAAAACGCAGCCAATGGATCATACAAACGTACACAACAACTCAAATTCATCAAAAATCCCTTCTCTTTCCCCTTTCTACTCGAACTCTCTCCATCTCTTTGCAATATTATTTTGCTATCTTCTTTTTCGATTAGAACCGTTCGGTGAGAAAGAAATAAAATTGCGGTGTTCGTTTGCATGGTCCGTTGGCTGCGTTTTAATATAATGATTAAACTTTAAGAGGTTGTGAAGTCATGAGATTCGACGGATCTTGATTTGATGTTACGGTTTGCCCGCAATGAGTTTTTGAATTCAAGGACGCCTACTATACAACGCGAACAATGAACTTGAACGGATGATTTCCTTGGTGTCTCTTCGTCGGCCGAAGTTTGCCATGCAATGACTTTTGTAGTATGCGGAATAAGTTTCGTGTATACTGTAAAATCACTTAAAATCGAAGTCGGTGTCATATCCCTGAATTATCATAATTATGACGCAATTAAACAACCACCAATTTGGGGTAAATTTATCAGATGTATACTAGTTTAGGATTTTTTATGATTAAAAAAATAATTTAAGGTAAAATTATCACATGTATATTAATTTAGGATTTTTTGTTATATTAATTCTGTTTTTTTTATAAGCCTCCATTAGGAAAGTATATGAAAACTAAACTCCTTGAAGTAATATATTTCTTTTCGACAAAAAAAAGGGTAATATATTTTTGGATTCTATTAGGAACCCTAAAATCACCCTCGCCCTCCCTCTCGTCTCTCTCTCTCCGAACAAACCCTAATCTCCCTCGCCCTCGCTCTCGCTCTCTCTAGCTCCCGATAGGCGACAAGCCTAAGCTCCCTCTCCATGGCTCGTCTTCCTCTCTCACGCTACAAGAGAGCTTAGTGGCACAATAGCAGACACCTCATCACCATGCCTCTTGCCCGAGAGAAAAAAAACCATTCTCGCTCGAAAGAAAAACAAAGGAGGAAAAGTTGCCGTTGGGGCATCTCCAGCAGCATCTCCGGAGGGGCCAGCGTTCGTATATGAAGCGTTCATATATCAAAAGTTATGCAATATACGGGGTGTCGCAGATTCTGCTATTGATCATTTGGCGAGGAGCACGACTCTTAGCCTTCCTGATGTTGTTAGCTCTACTTGTCGTGTTTGGAAGGGGAAATCAGAAATTGGCTATGGAACTCATGCGATAGTATATGAGGGGGTTTATGAGGGCCTGCACGGAGACAAACCCGTTGCCTTGAAACGGTTTGTTGGTCGACGGAGCTTTTGAAAAGCTCCAACAGGATCCTCATCCCAACATCGCTTACAATTTTGCCGTAGATCGGACTGAACGATACTTGTTTGCTACACAGGAACTGTGCCTTTTCAATTTGTCGCTGAATGTTCCTTTTTGACTTAGTCAAAAAGAAGAGAAATATTACATCAACATCCCCTGTCAAGACAAGTGAGCTGCAGATACCACAACAAAAAAATCCAATATCTTCATAAAACGGATCAAAACGAATCACATGCCATTTTATCACACGACTCAACTAATTGATATAGATTTAACACTAAGATGGTGACTACACCCCAACGGAAGCTCGTCTATAATAGAAAACAACTGCTCACCAATACGGACTACCCGCGCGCCAAATTTATGAAGGCCATAACCCCCTCTATCGAGCTCGCTTTTAAGCGATCTTACAGTCTACGCGAAGCTTATTCCACATACTACAAAAGTCATAGTATGAAAAATTTCGGCCGACGAAAAGAAGCCAAGGAAATCAGCCCTCCAAGTTCACTAATTGCGCAGTACAGTACGGGCACCTGAATTCAAAAACTCATTGCGGGCAAACCGTATCATCAATTCAAGATCCGTCGAATCCCACGGCTTCCAAATATCCTAAAGTTTCATCCTTATATAAAAACGCAGCCAATTGACCATGAAAACGGACACAACAATTCAGATATCATAGCAAAATAACTCTCGCTCCACTCTCTCGAGTCTCTTCAAAGCATTATCTCTTCTCTCTCGTTGCTGGAAAGCTCTCGCTTTAGCTTGCTTAACATAAACAAGCAAGATCCTCACGAAATGATCTCGTTCGTAATGAAATCCCAAGATTGAAGTGAAAAGAAGATGAGACTATAAACATATATGTGAGATATGAATTTATTAGGATCAGAGAAGCATGAGAAACAAATCCAACTTTTGTAATCGACAAAAAGGAAGAAAAAAATACCGTCATCACTTCCCTGATAATAGACATAAGAATGGAATAAGTCATGTTGCCTAAAAAGGAAATAATCCCCAAAGGGTCAAAACAACATCACTTAGAAAAGTACTTCCTAAACATGCCATTCTATCACACGACTCAACTAATTAACACATATTTAATGCAAAGATGATGACTACATTCCAACGAATGCCCGTTTTTAACGGAAAACAACTGCTCTTCGTTATGGACAACCTGCGCCAAATTAATCAAGGCCATAACTTCCTCTATAGAGCTCGTTTTTAAGCGATCTTATAGTCTACACGAAACTTAGTCCACATAATACAAAAGTCATAGCATGACAAACTTCGACCGACGAAGAGAAGTCAACAAAATCATCCCTCCAAGTTCACTGTTCGCGCAGTACATAAGCGCATCTGAATTCAAAAACTCATTCTGGGCAAGCCGTAGTATCAAATCAAGATCCGTCGAATCTCACGGCTTCACAACATCCTAAAGTTTAATCATTTTAGAAAAACGCAGCCAATGGATCATGCAAACGTATACAACAACTCAAATTCTTCAAAAATCGAAATTGATGTCACATATCTGAAAATCATTTCAACAGGAGAAATGAGAGGCGCAAGTGCTTATCGGGAGTTGCTAATCATTGTCGAAATTTGGCAAAGCATCGAGGTATGGAGCATGACCTATCTCATTTTTTTCTTTCTTCTTTCCCTTCTCTTTCCCCTTTCTGCTCGAACTCTCTCCATCTCTTTGCAATTTTATTTTGCTATCTTCTTTTTCGATTAGAACCGTTCGGTTAGAAAGAAATAAAATTGCGGTGTTCGTTTGCATGGTCCGTTGGCTGCGTTTTAATATAATGATTAAACTTTAAGATGTTGTGAAGTCATGAGATTCGACGGATCTTGATTTGATGTTACGGTTTGCCCGCAATGAGTTTTTGAATTCAAGGACGCCTACTGTACAACGCGAACAATGAACTTGGAGGGATGATTCCCTTGACGTCTCTTCGTCGGCCGAAGTTTGCCATGCAATGACTTTTGTAGTATGTGGAATAAGTTTCTTGTATACTGTAAGATCCCTTAAAATCGAACTCGGTGTCATATCCCTGAATCATCATAATTATGACGCGATTAACCAACCACCAATTTGGGGTAAATTTATCACATGTATACTAGTTTAGGATTTTTTATGATTAAAAAAATAATTTAAGGTAAAATTATCACATGTATATTAATTTAGGATTTTTTGTGATATTAATTCTGTTTTTTTATAAGCCTCCATTAGGAAAGTATATGAAAACTAAACTCCCTGAAGTAATATATTTCTTTTCGACAAAAAAAAAGGTAATATATTTCTGGATTCTATTAGGAGCCCTAAAATCACCCTCGCCCTCTCTCTCGTCTCTCTCACCGAACAAACCCTAATCTCCCTCGCCCTCGCTCTCGCTCTCTCTAGCTCCCGAAAGGCGACAAGCCTAAGCTCCCTCTCCATGGCTCGTCTTCCTCTCTCACGCTACAGGAGAGCTTGGTGGCACAGTAGCAGACACCTCATCACCATGCTTCTTGCCCGAGAGAGAAAAAAAACCATTCTCGCCCAAAAGAAAAACAAAAGAGGAAAAGTTGCCGTTGGGGCATCTCCAGCAGCATCTCCGGAGGGGCCAACATTCGTATATAAAGCGTTCATTTATCAAAAGTTATGCAATATACGGGGTGTCGCAGATTCTGCTATTGATCATTTGGCGAGAAGCACGACTCTTAGCCTTCCTGATGTTGTTAGCTTTACTTGTCGTGTTTGGAAGGGGAAATCAGAAATTGGCTATGGAACTCATGCGATAGTATATGAGGGGTATATGAGGGCCTGCACGGAGACAAACCCGTTGCCTTGAAACGATTTGTTGGTCGACGGAGCTTTTGAAAAGTTCCAACAGGATCCTCATCCCAACATCGCTTACAATTTTGCCGTAAAGCGGACTGAACGATACTTGTTTGCTATATAGGAACTGTGCCTTTTCAATTTGTCGTCGGATGTTCCTTTTTGACTTAGTCAAAAAGAAGAGAAATATTACATCAACATCCCCTGTCAAGATAAGTGAGCTGCAGATACCACAACAAAAAAATCCAATATCTTCATAAAACGAATCAAAACGAATCACATGTCATTCTATCACACGACTCAACTAATTGACATAGATTTAACACTAAGATGATGACTACACCCCAACGGAAGCTCGTCTATAATAAAAAAAAAAACTGCTCACCACTACGGACTACCGCGCGCCCAATTTATCAAGGCCATAACCCCCTCTATCGAGCTCGCTTTTAAGCGATCTTACAGTCTACACGAAACTTATTCCACATACTACAAAAGTCATAGTATGAAAAATTTCGGCCGACGAAGAGAAGCCAAGGAAATTAGCCCTCCAAGTTCACTAATTGCGCAGTACAGTACGGGCACCTGAATTCAAAAACTCATTGCGGGAAAACCGTATCATCAATTCAAGATCCGTCGAATCCCACGGCTTCACAATATCCTAAAGTTTCATCATTATATAAAAACGCAGCCAATTGACCATGAAAACAGACACAACAATTCAGATATCATAGCAAAATAACTCTCGCTCCACTCTCTCGAGTCTCTTCAAAGCATTCTCTCTTCTCTCTCGTTGCTGGAAAGCTCTAGCTTTAGCTTGCTTAACATAAACAAGCAAGACCCTCACGAAATGATCTCGTTCGTAATGAAATCCCAAGATTGAAGTGAAAAGAAGATGAGACTATAAACATATATGTGAGATATGAATTTATTAGGATCAGAGAAGCATGAGAAACAAATCCAACTTTTGTAATCGACAAAAAGGAAGAAAAAAACACCGTCATCACTTCCATGATAATAGACATAAGAATGGAATAAGTCATGTTGCCTAAAAAGGAAATAATCCCCAAAGGGTCAAAACAACCTCACTTAGAAAAGTACTTCCTAAACATGTCATTCTATCACACGACTCAACTAATTGACACATATTTAATGCAAAGATGATGACTACATCCCAACGAAAGCTCGTTTTTAACGGAAAACAACTGCTCTTCGTTATGGACAACCCGCGCCAAATTAATCAAGGCCATAACTTCCTCTATAGAGCTCGTTTTTAAGCGATCTTATAGTTTACACGAAACTTAGTCCGCATACTACAAAAGTCATAGCATGACAAACTTCGACCGACGAAGAGAAGCCAACAAAATCATCCCTCCAAGTTCACTGTTCGCGCTGTACATAAGCACCTCTGAATTCAAAAACTCATTCTGGGCAAGCCGTAGTATCAAATCAAGATCCGTCGAATCTCACGGCTTCACAACATCCTAAAGTTTAATCATTTTAGAAAAACGCAGCTAATGGATCATGCAAACGTACACAACAACTCAAATTCTTCAAAAATCGAAATTGATGTCACAAATCTGAAAATCATTTCAACAGGAGAAACGAGAGGCGCAAGTGCTTATCGGGCGTTGCTAATCATTGTCGAAATTTGGCAAAGTATCGAGGTACGGAGCATGACCTATCTCATTTTTTTCTTTCTTCTTTCCCTTCTCTTTCCCCTTTCTGCTCGAACTCTCTCCATCTCTTTGCAATTTTATTTTGCTATCTTCTTTTTCGATTAGAACCGTTCGGTTAGAAAGAAATAAAATTGCGGTGTTCGTTCGCATGGTCCGTTGGCTGCGTTTTAATATAATGATTAAACTTTAAGATGTTGTGAAGTCATGAGATTCGACGGATCTTGATTTGATGTTACGGTTTGCCCGCAATGAGTTTTTGAATTCAAGGACGCCTACTGTACAACGCGAACAGTGAACTTGGAGGGATGATTTCCTTGACGTCTCTTCGTCGGCCGAAGTTTGCCATGCAATGACTTTTGTAGTATGTGGAATAAGTTTCTTGTATACTGTAAGATTGTCGCGACCCTCTCGAGGTTGCATGTGGGCTCTCGAGGGCTAATGGGCCGTCCAGTCTGGTCGGACGCAGGCCTCTCCCAAGGCCCGTTACCCAAATCGCAACGGAGGTATGCGTAGTCGACCTTCAGTGTGGTCTAGTGACATGTGCTAAGTGTGCATGCCATGGAGTCGCCACCAATCATTTTTTTGGAGGGTAGATTGGACCACCCTATTGAATAGTCGGGAGTTTCTATTCAATTCTACGATAACCAGAGAAATGGGTTCGGGGACTTAGTTACGTCAACTGTTAGAGTTGACGCCCTTTCGGTACCTAAGTTGATTGAATTTTCTGCAATTTTTCTCAATTTTTTTTTGAATTTTTCGTTAGTATTCACTTTTTTTGAATTTTTTTTATTTGATTTTTTTTATTATAAATTTCCTGAAAATAAGTCCCAACTGAACGGTCCCTAACTCGCCACGTGGCGTCTCGGTGACAATCGAATCATTTTAATTGTTGTAAAATTCGAAATTTATTTCTTTTAATGTTAAAATATTTTTTTTATTCTGAAAATCATCGGATCACGGCACGTGGCTCATCTGCAACCATCCAATCTAGCATTTTTTTTGTTTTTGTTTTTATAGGACGCAACACAATGCAAAAAATAAAGAAGATATTAAGTCATTATACAACATAAACATAAGCAAAGGAGATGGGATCCGGTGAATTTTACGACGTCGGAGTCCGTCGGTGCTCGTGCAATAATGTGTGGGGATATAAACCACCAGCAGGAGGCTCGGCCTTCCGATTCTGGGGTAGCACAATATAATTTACAGAAAATAAATAAATAAAACACCTTGGACACCAATAGGAGGCTTAGCCTTCCGATTCTGGGTCTTTTATGCGAAATATAGAAATGCTATGACATAAAGTAAATACGCAGCAAATATTTAGACACCAACAGGAGGCTCGGCCTTCCGATTCTGGGTCTTTTATGCGAAATATAGAAATGTTATGACATAAAGTAAATACACAGCAAATATTTAGACACCAACAAGAGGCTCGGCCTTCCGATTCTGGGTCTTTTATGCGAAATATAGAAATGCTATGACATAAAGTAAATACGCAGCAAATATTTAGACACCAACAGGAGGCTCGGCCTTCCGATTCTGGGTCTTTTATGCGAAATATAGAAATGCTATGACATAAAGTAAATACACAGCAAATATTCAGCAACCTTAAAATTCCAGAACATAGCCTATCATCTTAGGAAGCCATCACCGAAAATTTCACCTTAAAAGGAGTCCAAATGAGTGAGATATGACCACAATACCTCAATTCGCTCGATTTTCGTCGACTGTTTTTCAAAAAATCACCATAATTTAACCAGACCTCGAAAATTCACGAAACCAACGGGAAATTGTTAAGGACATCTTAACTTAACCTGTGATGGTCAGAGGGAGGCGCAAAGGTCGCCGGAAGGGCTGATCGTGGAGGACGACGGCGGCGGCAGAAACTGGTCGTTACAGGGTCAGCAGCGACCTTTGCTCATTCAAACGGCTCCATCGGACGAATGGCTGGGCCAAATGAGTCTTATAATATATCCCTGGAAAGATAAGACGATAAGCTTTCTATTGGAGGTGGTTTCGCCTCGATCTGATATTGGACGACGGAGTTATGACCGGAACAGTGAGATGGTTCGGGAAAGGGAGAGGAGAGAGGAAGAAGAAGAAGAAGAAGAAGAAGAAGAGGAAGAAGAAGAAGAAGAAGAAGAAGAAGAAGGAGGAGGAGGAGGAGGAGAAGGAACCACGGATGATGGGGGGGAGGTGCCTTAAATACTAAAAATAAAATAATAAAATAATAATAAAATAAAATACTAAAAAGTAAAAAGAAAAAATTATAAAATAATCAAAAGCGAAGACAAAATGATTAGTCCACTTTTCTTTTAAATGATGATGTTTTCACTCCTTTTCCTTTTAATCATTACTAATATTTTTGCCAAATTCAATTTTATGATGATCAAAGAACACCTAAAATCAAACCTGAATTTTACTATTTATGAGGTCGGAAAATGGATAAAATAAAAATACCGAATATTTTTATATATTTTTGTGAACTCAAATATTATTTTTCTTGATTTTCTTGATTTTCTTTTTCTTTTTTTCTTTTTTTTGTATTTTTCGAAAATATATTAAAAAAATGAAAATTATGAAAATTATTTTTTTGGTCAAAATGGTTCATTTAGCTTGGCTAAGGTCACCAAAATTGATTTTTCAATTTTTCAACTTTTTATGGATTTTCTATGAATTTTCAAAAAATAAAAATAAAAATAAAAATAAAAATAAAAATAAAAATAAAAATAAAAATGTTGATCAAAATTTAGGTGTCAACAGCTGCCCCTCTTTGAGAGGAATCTCGTTAGAGGTTTCTCTCAAAGATAAGGTGACACCTGAGTCCTGATCGACTCGACTCGGGAAACTAAAGGAAAAGGAGTCATGACATCCAATCTTCATGCTTGTCCATGTATGCTCTTTCTTGAAGGGGGAAACATTCATTTGACATGAGAGTGAGATAATAGAGAGACATACCTGCCACTTACCTGTTCGATGTTTGTGCGATTTTCGCGGTGTTTGATGGATTCAAGAGAATTTCTAGAAACTCGTTACTAGAGTATCCTAGAGAGGTTAAGCTCTGACCCGTATGGTAGGTCAAACCATAATGGGATTCCTAACTGATAGGAATCTAAGGAAGACGCGTCCCATTTGGGATTTGCCAAGGATTTTGATCCGTATGGTGGATCGGACCATTGAGTTGGCCATTTAAGTGATTTTTACTATTGGGTTGACCCTTCAGACGGTTTCTACCGTTGTGTTGACCCTTCAGGCGGTTTCTACCATGAGTTTGACCCTTCAGGCGGTTTCTACCCTGAGTTGACCCTTCAGGCGGTATCTACCGTAAGATGACCCTTCAGGCGGTATCTACCTTTGTTTGCTTTGAAAAGGGGTCTCATGACGAGGGTTCTCCACGTCCGATGAGACTGCCTAAATTTTGAAAAGGGGTCCAGAGACGAGGGTTCTCCACGTCATGCTAGGACTGTTTGATATTTTTGAGAAGGGATCCTAGGACGAGGGTTCTCCACGTCATGCTAGGACTGCTTGATTTTGAAAATGGGTCTCATGACGAGGATTCTCCACGTCCGGTGAGACTGTTTGATATTTTTGAAAAGGGGTCCTAGAACGAGGGTTCTCCACGTCATGCTAGGACTGCTTGATTTTTGAAAATGGGGTCTAACCTCACCCCTTCTTTTGAAAGATCCCGAAATTTGCCGGGAATTCAGTTTTGAAGCAGTGAAAAATTTTATTTTGACAAAGCTTCACTTGAGTTTGTTGAGGCGACATTCTGGGAGCTGGGTTCTCCAGGTATCCTGCAGAAGTTTGAGCCTGAAAGATTTTTCTTCACCAAGAAAACATTAGTAATCTTTGGGAAGACCACGGCTGTCCATTTGACAAAAACCGTATGACTTAAGTTTTAATCGTGAAATGTGCATTTTGATGCTAGAGGTTATCCAAAGCATTCTTGCAACATGCAAATGTGATCACAAATCTCTTGCACGGAAAATCTGGACCAACAGTTTGAAAATTCCAAAAAGAGTTTGTTCAAAACACCAATTGGAATATTTCTCGACAAGGAGGTCTTCTCACCTGTTTTGCGATAGTAGTTTTTTTATAGGGAACGCATTCAATTCCCTACTAACATGTGCCTTGGTTTTAGGCTCATTCGCAGCGCATACATTTTGATCGGTCGGGAGGTCTTCCACGGGACCGTAATGTTGGGCTTGGATATTGGTTTTCAAGGGGGGGACTCACTTTTGAGTCGGGGCCATTGAATGAAAGTCTTCACCATCTGCTCCGGGTTTACAAGTCAAGAACCCTGCAAAATGAGAAAGAAATAGTCTTGCTCGTACTTCTTCGAGTTAAGCAATATGTTAACCCAAGTGTCTTAGTCAGAGAAGACTGTTTCAAGATTGTAATATTGGTAGGATTGGGGATCGAAAAAGGCTTGTTTTTGGCCCAGAATTCGTGACGGGTTTGACATTGGTGATCATTGCTGATTTGCCTCCTGTCATTTCCTTTTTGCATCTTTAGTCTTTGAGGTGCACAACCGATTTTGAGGTGTGCACCAGCTCTTTAGAGAGCGTCTCTTGTTGCATTCAGAGACCGACTCTCTCTATGTCTTTGTTCTGTGTTTGGCAGCATTTGGGGAGCAGCCCTTTTGGGTTTGGCTCATTAAAGGATTTCCTCTTTTCCCATCCGGCTTCATTGGGGATCAATCAAACAACTTGCACGAGCATCGGCCTTGCTTTTACCAGGCACTTTGCTTTTTCTTAATGCCGTGGATTTTTCTCATTCATTTTTGAAATCCCATTTATTTCTCCTCTTCATGGGATCGTGTTAAACCTATGATCAAAGGTCTAACAAGGTTAAGCATTAACTTAGGAATTTTTTGCAAACCCTAAGTCTTGAACTCCTTCGTTTCTGAAGTGATGCTGCATCCGTCTTGGAATGTGCAATGATCACCAACAGGTTTATGAAATGATTTTGCAGGCTCAACTTGGCTATGCAAAGGATTCGGTGTGTGGGATAGAGAAATGAATGCTTCTCATCATCCTATGGCACTTGGATTACCATAACACACAAAGATTAATGTTAGTCCGAGCAAGAAAATTTCTAACCATTTTCTCCTGATGCTGCTGGACTCACCTCCATTTTGCCCCGATGTGGGGTGGTTCTTGACAAGGTTAAGAATGAAAAACGCCGTTCAAAGGGGTTTATCAACGGCCACCTGTAGTGTTTGGGGATATGAAACGAATGCCTCTGTCGTCCCAACCCAAGTAATCGCTGCAAATGGTCCCTACCATCGTAGACCCAGATTTTGTTATCTGTCCACTCCACTCCTCTCTCAAGTGTGTGTTGGACATGTTTGGATTAGACTCGCCTCTCTTTTGAGTAAACTTCCTTTTGAATGATTTGACAAATAATGATATTTGGAAAAATTTACTCCCTTCTTTCCCAAAATTTATCCATTGAGGGGATTTTGTGATGTATCGCGCATGTTTTATTCATGCTTTGGGCAACCTCCCGATTTAAATCATGAACATCGATGCATTGGATAATTTTCATGACGACTGAAAGGATTTTAACATTCTTTATCTCCAGCTAACTGGGAAAGGGATACTTACCTACCTGTTGCGGCTGCAGACCCCTGAAAATGTAAGAGAAGCATATCATTGTATATTCACGAATTTTTTTGAAAATCGAAACGACACATCCTACCCTCGGTCATGTACCCTAACAAGTAGTACGTGGGATGTAAAAACTTGTTCGTCTCCAAGGCGACTCCCTTGTCAAAAACAAACAATAAGTGTCAGTTTGCGTTCCAAAATTAAAGACAAATTGGAACGATACCGCCTTGTTCTTGCTTGGTGTTTTCATTTGAACATAAACGCGCGGCTTGCAGAAATTGGCCTTCTATATTGTGGCCACGATTCCTCCGTTTGGTTGGCGATGAATCATTCTCGAGGATTTGCCCCAGAGGAAATCCATTTGTGTTTTTGGGCGCATTTCAGCGTCACTCTTCATAGTTCCTCCACTTGATCAAAGACCCTTCCTTGGAGTGCTGACTCCCAAGGTTAATAATTTTATTCGCCTCCTCATTGGCGAGTTCTTTTCTTTTGTGGCTTTTGGCGCCAACGACTTCCTGTTAAATGAGGAAAACTCATGTTAAGCATGGGATTTATGGAGATCAAATTGGAACGATACAAAGTTACCGCCTCTAGGTTTGTATCCTGGGGTTTATTTCTGATGCAGATAACTCTGTCATTGCGTCTACGGATTTTGCCAGAGAAGAAACGTCTTTCTTTGCCCAGGGCAAAATTGATTCGCATGCCCCAGTCATGCCTTAACGCTTTCCGCTTTTGTTGGAGATTTCTAATCCAATCTGAAGGAGTCCACGCACCTGCATGTGAAGAAATAGACGTGGGTTTTTTATCTGACTTCATTTGGAATTTCTGAAAAGAGGTACTCCCTCCGAAGTTTCGTCCTTTCGTGCTTTTCGAGCAATCTGCCCCGGTGAGGCCGGTTTCGCTATTTGTCCTATTTGGATTTGATGACCCTGGTCTGTTGCACTTTTAGGGGGGGATCATGAGAGTTTGCCCCTGGCTGGGCTTCTCGGAGAAAAGGGAGAGACTTGTTCCCACGAGTTTTGCCAATCCTGGTCATCTATGAATTCATGCTTTTCATTCTATTCAAAGAAGGTATTGATAAAACTTGAGATTTTCTTTTCAAGCATTCTTTTCACAGAGATTTTCAGGTGATGAGAAACTTTTTCAGGTTTTCTCAAAGATTTTGTTCACAAATTGAGCCATTAGAACGCTCTTGAAAACATTCAGTCAGACTTATGTTATGAAAAGGGGTATTCCTTGTTTCGTCATTTGGAAGCACTGCCATCTGATTCCCCTGCTTTTGATCGTCGCTGGAATGGATGGCTCCGCATCGTTTTATTCCCCATTTAGGAGGGAAGCTCCTCCTCGGGAACCTGAGTTATTTAACAACTGCTATGTATGCTTGGAATGGCATGCTTGAAATGTCACAAAGACGGTTATAAAATAGAGAAAGTTCATGTAATGATAAACTTCCTTGGGAGACGTCTTAAGAAAAATTGAAAGGGTAGGATGGGAGCTAGCCCTCATATCATTGGGCATCCTCGCATCCTAAAACTTTGCAAACCAGGAGACATGTGGGAAATCAGGTCTCAGTTTTTTTTTTTTCGTCATTGACTGATTTGTGGCTCCCACACGTCCCCTTTTTTGATTTTTGATTTTTGATGATTTTTTTTGGTTTTTGGTTTTTTTTTTTTTAGTATACTTATATTACAATACAACACGTAAGAAAAAGCCTGAGGCACCTAATGTGGATTTAGATGCGTCGAAGAGAGACAGATATCTCTTTACTCCATGGTAGGAGCGTCACCGTCGAGTGATTTGACAAAATCTCCCAAAGACAAGCTGGTCAAATCAAGTTCCTCCGATGTCGTTTTTATCCCCTCGTCCTTCGACCATTTGGAATCCTTGGAGAAGAACCAGTCGAATTTGTTGTCGAAGATCACCCCCACGGTTTGGTGATCAGGAAGTGGATTATTTTGCACGTTCGGCTCTGTTTTGTCGAATTCAAGGATGCAATTATCGATAAGGGCTTGCACCTTGTGCTTCAAAACAATGCAATTGTCTACGTTATGGCCCTTCTCTCCCATGTGATAGGCACATGACTGGCTTTCATCGTACCCGTTAAACTTCACCGGATTCGGCCTTGGAGGCTCTTTAGCCACTAAGTGCTCCTCTAGTAACATAGGAAGTAATTTCGATAACGGCCTTGGCAGGGGGGTGAACTGCTTGGGAGGCAACTTCCTCCTTAGTTCATATGGTTTCTGTACCGACATCGACGAGTTTCCTTGCACCGTACTTGAATTGGAGAACTGCTTAGGGTTGGGTGGGTTTGGTACGAAGGCCACATCAACTTCAGCCTCCTTCTCCCTTCGGGCCGGATATTGGCGTCTTGTTGCGATTTCTGGTGCTTTCCTTTCCCTCATCGCCCATTCCAGCCTTTCTGCGATTTTTATGAGGTGTACAAATGTTTGACAACCAGATGTGTTCAGCCTATCGAAATACTCGTAAGGCAACGCTCTCAAGAAAAGGTCGACCAGCTCGTCCTCTGGAATGGACGGTTTGACTTGTGTTGCTAAGGCCCGCCATCTTTGAGCGTAGGCACGGATTGCCTCATTCTTCCCTTTAGTGGTCCTCAGCAATTCTTCTCTGGAAGGGGCTGTAGCAGTATTGAACTTATATTGATGTAAAAAGTCCTCCGCCAAGTCTTCCCATCCATCATAGTCCTCCAAATCTAATTCGATGAACCAAGCCAGAGCAGCACCCGCCAGACTCTCTTGAAACGTGTTCATCAGCAAGGGAACGTAGTCAGAAAAAAGGGCCATTTTGAGTAGGTAATATTTTAAGTGGGCTCGGGGGCAGCTCGTCCCGTTGTATTTTCTGACGAAATCGGGTTCTTTATAGTCTAACGGCGCTTCAATTTTTGCAAATGGTGATATCTTGTCAAATCGAGCCAACTCATACCCTTGGCTGCTTAGGCATTCCTCTATCTTCGCTAGCCTCTTTGCGCCTTCTTCGATTTTGCCCGGGGGTTTCTCCTTTTTGTCTTTTTCTAGGTCGATGACTGCAGACACGGCCTTCGGTAGTGCATCAGCTGCTAACACTCGATTAACATTCTCGGCCACATTCTCTTCCCGAGTTCGGGCCACATTCGAAGCATTGGGGGGTGCGGGCGGAGCATCCTGGCTGAGGTCATGATTTCTTTCTTGTGCAGCCACCATCATGGCTTTCATTTCTGCTAGCATGGTGGCCATTGACGCCATCTGACCTTCCAAACTATTCACGCGAGATCCCAACTCTTCTTGCTCCATTCTGGCTCGGAGACGAGTTATAATACGAGTTATTCTTGGTTCCGTGATTAAAGCTACCTGCCCTGTGGTAGGTAGAAAGAGGTGTTAGCATATGGAAAAAAGTTATACTGAGTTCAAGGGGTGAAAGGAATGATACTTACAAACCTTTTGAAGGGGGTAAGACATGTCAAACACATCGATCATGCGCATGTAAACTTGTGAAGTTTTGACACCTAAATGGTGGGGTTCCTGAGGCTTAAAGGCTCCCACCTCGAGTTCTAGAAAGGGTAGGTTCCATTGCACAACTATCGTTGCATTGGGACCCAATCCATAGTTCGAAGTGAGCGAAATTAAAAATGGATTACCCCGTGTTTTTCCTCACGGAGGTTCCATTTTCAATTCCTTCTATTGTTTGCTTATAGGGGCGCCCGGGGTTTTAGGCGCGGTTGTGTGTGTTCAGGTGTCGTGATCATCACAATGCAAGTCATGCATAACAGTTTATCAATCAGCGCTTCAAATCACCCACACAACATACATTCCTACGCCAACCTGCATAAAATAATGTAAATCACGGACTACACCCCTTATTTCTCCAATCTGCAAAAACGTTTAACACCTCAAGGATTAAAGTACACACTTCAATTTGAAGAGCGTCTGCATAAAACAATCAACTTTTTAATCGGCTCAAGTCCACTAAATGGTTAAGAACCAGTCCCCAGTGGAGTCGCCAGTCTGTCGCGACCCTCTCGAGGTTGCATGTGGGCTCTCGAGGGCTAATGGGCCGTCCAGTCTGGTCGGACGCAGGCCTCTCCCAAGGCCCGTTACCCAAATCGCAACGGAGGTATGCGTAGTCGACCTTCAGTGTGGTCTAGTGACATGTGCTAAGTGTGCATGCCATGGAGTCGCCACCAATCATTTTTTTGGAGGGTAGATTGGACCACCCTATTGAATAGTCGGGAGTTTCTATTCAATTCTACGATAACCAGAGAAATGGGTTCGGGGACTTAGTTACGTCAACTGTTAGAGTTGACGCCCTTTCGGTACCTAAGTTGATTGAATTTTCTGCAATTTTTCTCAATTTTTTTTTGAATTTTTCGTTAGTATTCACTTTTTTTGAATTTTTTTTATTTTATTTTTTTTATTATAAATTTCCTGAAAATAAGTCCCAACTGAACGGTCCCTAACTCGCCACGTGGCGTCTCGGTGACAATCGAATCATTTTAATTGTTGTAAAATTCGAAATTTATTTCTTTTAATGTTAAAATATTTTTTTTATTCTGAAAATCATCGGATCACGGCACGTGGCTCATCTGCAACCATCCAATCTAGCATTTTTTTTGTTTTTGTTTTTATAGGACGCAACACAATGCAAAAAATAAAGAAGATATTAAGTCATTATACAACATAAACATAAGCAAAGGAGATGGGATCCGGTGAATTTTACGACGTCGGAGTCCGTCGGTGCTCGTGCAACAATGTGTGGGGATATAAACCACCAGCAGGAGGCTCGGCCTTCCGATTCTGGGGTAGCACAATATAATTTACAGAAAATAAATAAATAAAACACCTTGGACACCAATAGGAGGCTTAGCCTTCCGATTCTGGGTCTTTTATGCGAAATATAGAAATGCTATGACATAAAGTAAATACGCAGCAAATATTTAGACACCAACAGGAGGCTCGGCCTTCCGATTCTGGGTCTTTTATGCGAAATATAGAAATGTTATGACATAAAGTAAATACACAGCAAATATTTAGACACCAACAAGAGGCTCGGCCTTCCGATTCTGGGTCTTTTATGCGAAATATAGAAATGCTATGACATAAAGTAAATACGCAGCAAATATTTAGACACCAACAGGAGGCTCGGCCTTCCGATTCTGGGTCTTTTATGCGAAATATAGAAATGCTATGACATAAAGTAAATACACAGCAAATATTCAGCAACCTTAAAATTTCAGAACATAGCCTATCATCTTAGGAAGCCATCACCGAAAATTTCACCTTAAAAGGAGTCCAAATGAGTGAGATATGACCACAATACCTCAATTCGCTCGATTTTCGTCGACTGTTTTTCAAAAAATCACCATAATTTAACCAGACCTCGAAAATTCACGAAACCAACGGGAAATTGTTAAGGACATCTTAACTTAACCTGTGATGGTCAGAGGGAGGCGCAAAGGTCGCCGGAAGGGCTGATCGTGGAGGACGACGGCGGCGGCAGAAACTGGTCGTTACAGGGTCAGCAGCGACATTTGCTCATTCAAACGGCTCCATCGGACGAATGGCTGGGCCAAATGAGCCTTATAATATATCCCTGGAAAGATAAGACGATAAGCTTTCTATTGGAGGTGGTTTCGCCTCGATCTGATATTGGACGACGGAGTTATGACCGGAACAGTGAGATGGTTCGGGAAAGGGAGAGGAGAGAGGAAGAAGAAGAAGAAGAAGAAGAAGAAGAGGAAGAAGAAGAAGAAGAAGAAGAAGGAGGAGGAGGAGGAGGAGAAGGAACCACGAATGATGGGGGGGAGGTGCCTTAAATACTAAAAATAAAATAATAAAATAATAAAATAATAAAATAATAATAAAATAAAATACTAAAAAGTAAAAAGAAAAAATTATAAAATAATTAAAAGCGAAGACAAAATGATTAGTCCCCTTTTCTTTTAAATGATGATGTTTTCACTCCTTTTCCTTTTAATCATTACTAATATTTTTGCCAAATTCAATTTTATGATGATCAAAGAACACCTAAAATCAAACCTGAATTTTACTATTTATGAGGTCGGAAAATGGATAAAATAAAAATACCGAATATTTTTATATATTTTTGTGAACTCAAATATTATTTTTCTTGATTTTCTTGATTTTCTTTTTCTTTTTTTCTTTTTTTTGTATTTTTCGAAAATATATTAAAAAAATGAAAATTATGAAAATTATTTTTTTGGTCAAAATGGTTCATTTAGCTTGGCTAAGGTCACCAAAATTGATTTTTCAATTTTTCAACTTTTTATGGATTTTCTATGAATTTTCAAAAAATAAAAATAAAAATAAAAATGTTGATCAAAATTTAGGTGTCAACAAAGATCCCTTAAAATCGAACTCAGTGTCATATCCCTGAATCATCATAATTATGAAGCGATTAAACAACCACCAATTTAGGGTAAATTTATCACATGTATACTAGTTTAGGATTTTTTATGATTAAAAAAATAATTTAAGGTAAAATTATCACATGTATATTAATTTAGTTTTTTGTGATATTAATTCTGTTTTTTTTATAAGCCTCCATTAGGAAAGTATATGAAAACTAAACTCCCTGAAGTAATATATTTCTTTCCGACAAAAAAAAAGGTAATATATTTCTGGATTCTATTAGGAACCCTAAAATCACCCTCGCCCTCCCTCTCATCTCTCTCTCTGAACAAACCCTAATCTCCCTCGCCCTCGCTCTCGCTCTCTCTAGCTCCCGACAGGCGGCAAGCCTAAGCTCCCTCTCCATGGCTCGTCTTCCTCTCTCACGCTACAGGAGAGCTTGGTGGCACAGTAGCAGACACCTCATCACCATGCTTCTTGCCCGAGAGAGAAAAAACCATTCTCGCCCGAAAGAAAAACAAATGTGGAAAAGTTGCCGTTGGGGCATCTCCAGCAGCATCTCCGGAGGGGCCAACGTTCGTATATGAAGCGTTCATATATCAAAATTTATGCAATATACGGGGTGTCGCAGATTCTGCTATTGATCATTTGGCGAGGAGCACGACTGTTAGCCTTCCTGATGTTGTTAGCTCTACTTGTCGTGTTTGGAAGGGGAAATCAGAAATTGGCTATGGAACTCATGCGATAGTATATGAGGGGGTATATGAGGGGGTATATGAGGGCCTGCACGGAGACAAACCCGTTGCCTTGAAACGGTTTGTTGGTTGACGAAGCTTTTGAAAAGCTCCAACAGGATCCTCATCCCAACATCGCTTTCTGTCAATAAGTCATTATGACGGGACTCTCACCTTGATGTCGGGTTATGACCCAGCAAATTCGAAATTAATTTGGCAGCTCCTAGTATAGATCCCACGGTGGATATCTTCCTTCTATTCTAGGCGATATTGATTGCACGTTTTTTGGGACAACCAAATGGATACTCTGCACCGATTAAACAAAAGAAAATTATGCAGACCAAACTGAGCATATTCACGGTAGTATTTGTGTGGTCCACTAGTCCCCATTCTGAGTTTTCACAAGATGTACTTCAGAGATTTTTCTCATGAGTAGCATTTAAGGAAAAAAGAAGATCAAAACTCTAATTGTAATGAGCATTTACCGGATATACTGGCGAAAGAACAATCAACTCCATTGATGCATTTGATTCCCAAGTTGAAAATCTTCGCGCATAATGGTTCGCTAATCAACACATTACTGGGTTTCAAGTTATTTTGCACAATTCCCAATTCGTGCCTCGATGCCTTGCTAAGTTCCGACAACGATTAGAACCGTCCGGTGAGCACTCGCGCCTCTCGTTTTTCTTGTTGAAGTGATTTTCGGATTTGTGTCACCAATTTCGATTTTGGATGAATTTGAGTTGCGGTGCCCGTTTGCATGGTCCGTTGGCTGTGTTTTTATATAATTATTAAACTTTAGGAGGTTGTGAAGTAATGAGATTCGACGGATCTTGATTTGATGTTACGGTTTACCCGCAATAAGTTTTTGAATTCAAGGATGCGTACTGTACAACGCGAACAATGAACTTGGAGGGATGATTTCCTTGGCTTCTTTTTGTCTTTGTCGGCCGAAGTTTGCCATGTTATGACTCTTATACTATGTGGAATAAGTTTCGTGTATATTGTAAGATCACTTAAAACCGAACTCGGTGTAATATCCCTGAATCATCGTAATTATGACTCGATTAAACAATCACCAACTAAATACCATCATCACTTCCCTGATAATAGACATAAGAATGGAACAAGCTGTGTTGCCGAAAAAGTAAATAATCCCCAAACGGTCAAAATATCCTCACTTAGAAAAGTACTTCCTAAACATGTCTTCACTGCTATAATGCAAGGAAATAAATCTATACGACTGCATCAGCAATGCAGAAAATAGCTTGGAATAATACGAAACCAAGTCATCGGGACATGCTATGCTAAAAGATTTAAGAGATTTTACAGTCCACACAAAGCTTATTTCACATACAACAAAAGTCTTAGTATGGTAAATTTCAGTTGACAAACAGAAATAAAAGAAATCAGCCCTCTAAGTTTATTGTTCGCGCGGTACAGTACGCGAACCTGAATTCAAAAACTTATTCTGAGAAAACCGTAGTATCAATTCAAGATCCGTCGAATCTCACGGCTTCCCAACATCCTAAAGTTTCATCCTTATAAAAAAAAAAAAACAGCCAATAGACCATGCAAACGGACACAACAACTCAAATTCATTCAAAATCAAAATTAATGCCATAAATCTGAAAATCACTTCAACAAGAGGAACGAGGGGCGTGAATGCTTACCGGACATTGCTAATCGTTATCGGAACTTGGCAAGGCATCGAGGCATGGAGCATGATATCTCTTCTCTTCTCTACGCCTTTCTTTTTCTTTCTTCGTTCTATTCTCTTTCCCCTTTCTATTGGAACTCTCTCCCTCTCTTTGCAATTTTATTTTGCTATCTTTTTTCACTTTTTATTATTATTTTATTATGCGAGTCTCACCATTCATTTTTGACTTAGTCAAAAAGAAGAGAAATATCACACCCTCATCCTCTATCAACACAAGTGAGCTGCAGATACCACAACAAAATAATCTAATATCTTTATAAAACGGATTAAAACAGAACACATGCCATTCTATCACACGACTCAACTAATTGACACAGATTTAACGCAAAGATGATGACTACATCCCAACAGAAGCTCGTCTATAACGGAAAACAACTGCTCTTCGTTATGGACAACCTGCGCCAAATTTATCAAGGCCATAACTTCATCTATCGAGCTCGGTTTTAAGCGATCTTACAGTCTACACGAAACTTAGTCCACATACTACAAAAGTCATAGCATGACAAACTTCATTCGACCGACGAAGAGAGGTCAAGGAAATCATCCCTCCAAGTTCACTGTTCGTGCAGTACAGTACGCGCCCCTGAATTCAAAAACTCATTCTGGGTAAACCGTAGTATCAAATCAAGATCCATCGAATCTCACGGCTTCACAACATCCTAAAGTTTAATTATTATATAAAAACGCAGCCAATGGATCATGTAAACAGTCACAGCAACTCAAATTCATCCAAAATCGAAATTGGTGTCACAAATCCGAAAATCACTTCAGCAGGAGAAACGAGAGGCGCGAGTGCTTACCGGACGTTGCTAATCATTGTCGAAACTTGGCAAAGCATAGAGGCACAGAGCATGACCTATCTCATTTCTTTTTCTTTCTTTTTTCTCTTCTCTTTCCCCTTTCTGCTCGAACTCTCCCCATCTCTTTTCAATTTTATTTTGCTTTCTTCTTTCTCTTCTCTTTCCCCTTTCTGCTCAAACTCTCTCCCTCTCTTTACAATTTTATTTTGCTATCTTCTTCCATCTATTTTCGATATGCACTCGTGCCTCTCGTTTCTCTTTTTTCTTATTTCGTTCGTTCGAGCAAAAAGGGGAATCAGTTCTATTGACATCGGCCCTCGATCGTTTAGAGACATGCTATGCTAAAAGGTTTCGCCAGCTCTTGATGTATTCCTATGGTGTCACGCTTAAATTCTGCAAAGGAGAGAATGCCTTTAAGGATCACTGGCTATAAGACTGACTAAAAAGAAGAAGAGAATAGTAGCTGTCCCATGATTGAAGCAGTCAATCGATCCACGGATGGACTCAACTCGAAGCGCCTTTTCTAAGCGATATTGCTCATCTTTTGCTGTCAATAAAAAGAAACCATTCTTCAGACTTTGCCCAGTAGCACTCATCTAAATGTCGTGTCTACTACTGATTTTTACTTATATATAATTGACAGGTGATGGTTCAATTACGCTCCGAGAGAACGAGGGAGTACCTGAACTCATTGTGGAAGATCCTCGTAGTAGACAAAGCTGTTTTTGATGGCCTTTAACAAATCTTGAAGGGATAGACGTCTGTACCGTCTACTTCTTTGTAGGAAGCATACAACTGGACGATTCATTTCACTCATCCAACCAGTAGTATGAGGAAAAATTCATTTGGCTTTCTTCTCCAATAATGTTAACATTGTTGAAGGTTTTTTTCGCCCTAGTCTATCGCTGAACGCATTGTAAAACCCCAGTCTCTTCGTTGAACTTTAAAAAAATGGATAACGGAGCACATGCGATGCGTTTGACCAGCCAGTTTACTAAAAGCAGTTAACAACCGACCAAAATACTTAAAGAAACCACATTTATGTCAATATGACGAGACTCTCACCTTGATGTCGGGTTATGATCCAGCAAATTCGAAATTAATTTGGCAGCTCCTAGTATAGATCCCACGGTGGAAATCTTCCTTCTATCCTAGGCGATATTGATTGCACGTTTTTCGGGATACCCAAATGAATGCTCTGCATCGATTAAGCAAAAGAAAATTATACATCCCAAACTGAGCATATTCACTGTAGTATTTGTTTGGTCCACTGGTCACCATTCTGAGTTTCCACAAGCTGTACGTCAGAGATTTTTCTCATGAGCAGCACTTAAGGAAAAAAGAAGATCAAAGCTCTAATTGTAATGAGCATTTACCAGATATACTAGCGAAAGAACAATCAACTCCATTGATGCATTTGATTCCCAAGTCGGAAACCTTCACGCATAATGGTTCACTGATCACACATTATTGGGTTTCAAGTTATTATGCACAATTCCCAATTCATGGAAGTGAATGAGTGCCGATACCACGTTCTTATATCCATTATATTCGACCACTAAAGACATTGGATCGGATACATGATTATATACATAAAGTAATATGTTATGGGGAATTAAGATATCACCTAGCAGAGACGTCCATAAGACAGGTTGTGAATCCATGTATAAATATAATCCCTACATGAAATGAGAACATACTACCATAATTTCTACGATTATTAACTTTCATCTTCTAAACTCCCAGCCATTTCTTTGACCACACATTGCCATGGGAAGTACTAAAAACTTATTCGTTGTTTTTTCGTCAATTCTTTCGCTTTACGTGAATTACTTAAGAAGCGTTTTGGTCTATTCCTAATGTTTTGTTGTGGTGAATCCCAAAGTCATCTCGTCTCAACTATCACTCTATGTCTGCTACTTCACACTCCCTCGTCTATCACGCGGTCGGGACGCCATCACGATGCCCTCTCTCTAACACCTAGTACAGGTTACGGTCAGATTTTAGGAGTACCTCATCAATTCCAGCAATCTAGTTGAGGGATGATCTACGCCCCTAAATCTTTAAACCGCATCTTGCCTCGAACATTTGTGGGCTTCAAGTTGTATTCCGAGGAGAATTCCTGAGTTACGATTAAAAGATTCAACAAACTGAAGAGAAGATGCTTCTGAGTAAGTCATAGGTAACGTTTAGTGTAATTCAAGGCAGAATTGTGAACAACTTATTGGTGAGGATCCTGTAGGAACAAATAAGAAAAAAAGGTGAAAGAAGATAGCAAAATAAAATTGCAAAGAGAGAGAGAGTTCGAGCAGAAAGGGGAAAGAGAAGAGAAAGAAAAAGAAAGGAAAGAGATCATGCTCCGTGCCTCGATGCCTTGCTAAGTTCCGACAACGATTAGAACCGTCCGGTGAGCACTCGCGCCTCTCGTTTTTCTTGTTGAAGTGATTTTCGGATTTGTGTCACTAATTTCGATTTTGGATGAATTTGAGTTGCGGTGTCCGTTTGCATGGTCCGTTGGCTGCGTTTTTATATAATGATTAAACTTTAGGATGTTGTGAAGTCATGAGATTCAACGGATCTTGATTTGATGTTACGGTTTGCCTGCAATGAGTTTTTGAATTCAGGGACGCGTACTGTACAACGCGAACAGTGAACTTGGAGGGATGATTTCCTTGGCTTCTCTTCGTCGGCCGAAGTTTGCCATAAGTTTCGTGTATACTGTAAGATCGCTTAAAACCGAACTCGGTGTCATATCCCTGAGTCTTCATAATTATGACACGATTAAACAACCACCAACTAACAGATATGAGCAAGTTGTTGGCGGACCAATCCTTTGTGTCATCCGTAATTGCATCGGTACTGCATCTTTCACAAAGTTATCAGTGTTTACTGCATGATGGTGAAACTCATTATTCCTATCCTCTTTTGGTCACATGATTATCTTGTGTTACCTTTAATTTCTGAAGGGTTCCAATTCACTAAAATATATCATGATTAGCTGAGGGATGCAATTCGAAAAAAACGTGTCTTCGTACTTTGGTTCTCTTTTTGTAACCGTAGACATTCACGATGAATATTATATATATATATTTGCATAAACAAGCATATTGCGCTGTATAAAATATTTGCCGCCCCTAAGTAAATTGGCGCTTTCAAAGATAGAGGGTGGAGCAAAAAGGGCAGAGTACCGTTCCCGAAAATCTTTGCTTTCTCCCCGAATCAGTCCAGAGTTGATATCATACCCACTACCCGACCAATCACAGGCCGGGCAGTGAAGTCCAACTTAGCCAGACGAGCTCCAGCTGTCATCACTCCTATCGCTGGTGATTTCACCGTTCATCTTTTTTATAAATTCAACAGTCACTAAGTACAATGAACACAGAGAGAGAGAAAGAGAGATTGCGCGCGCGTCATTATTGTTGCTGAAATGGTACTCTTGTGGCTTCTTGTTTTGTAGCTGTGATTCTGGAGATATGCGGGTTTGGATGGAGGAGTGGATGGGGTTCACGGGAAGTACGACACTGGTGCTGGTGTCGTGGAAGGGAAGTTGTACGTGCATTTGGTCCCCATAGGCACGACCGTCGATCAGTGCTACGTCAGCTTGAACAACTCCATCAAGGTCCTTCAAATTTTCGGGATCAAAGAGCGAAATGTAGTTTTGCTATAACTGTCGATTGATGAATAATTTCCAGTTTAGGCGAATGGGAAAATGCTTTTATGCATGTTACTGGTTTTGCAGGGTGTTTGCGTCGAGAATGTGCTTGATTCCGTCATCAAAGCATTCGCGTGAGATCCCAATAGGAAGTTTGTGTTCGCCGAGATGGTAAATTCTGTTAATTTTAGACTGACTCTGATGCATGTCTCTGAAGGTTCATTTTCTGTTTTGATCATCTTTGAACCATGTTTTTGAGTTCTCTGCAGTCATTCGATTTTGCTATCTGAGGCTTGAATCTAGTTGATCAGCTCGACTCCGCTGGTATAAAGCATTGTTGCCAAACTTCAATCCAATTGACCGTGGTGATATCAATCTAGCAATTCTGCAAATCCATTATGGGTGACATGAATATACTGATGGTTTTTGGCCTTTAAAGAGGTTCAAATCTTTATGCAATTGCATCGGAAGAGTAACTGTACTTCCAGCATGCCACCAAGACACACTAGACAGAAGATATTGAAGTTCAGCATAACCGTCCCAATTAACATGAAAGGGGCAGTTGCACAGTATTCTTTATCGTTGTTGTAACACAATGACGTAGAAGCAGATCGTAGCCAATTCTTCTCCTCCGAAGACAACCGGAACAACGGAGAATCCAGATTCCGGTCAGGATCTGGCTCCGAGTCTGGGTTTGGGTTTGGGTCTATGTCGGATATTGCCCCATTCAGGAGACTGCATTTGCCACTCCATGCTCGCCAATTTGGCAACTAGTGACTCTACTATAACCCAACCTCCCATAACCCTTTTTTTTTTTTTTACGAAAAAACATACTACTTTCATTCATGATCATAAAGGATATCATTTGAGTCACTCCAATCCAAACATAATAAAGACCAGAGATTCCGAGGGGGCTTGATCAGCCAATTCGGGTTGAGGGAGTCAGTGCGTTGTGCTTTGGCCACCCAGTTGGCTGCTTGGTTTGTGGAGCGGGGACAGTGGGACAGATCAACATATTTAAGCTTATGAATATGAACTCTTTTTCCTCTCCTTTTGGTCTTGTTTTCAAAGATTGTGAATATGAACTGATTTTCTGAGTAATTTGGTTTTTGAGTTGTGTAGAATGTCATGTCCCTACTACTGTGCACGTGGAGGATATAGAAGCCTTTGATCCTAATCGCACCTTTGGTCAGTCCCTCGCATTCTTCTTGTTCTTGCAGTTGATTTAATGAAAATGGGCTGGGGTGAAAAGGTTTGATGAAGATGGTATCAATACTGAAGATTTATGGTTAATGGGTAATCCAAGGTCCATTTAAAATTAATGGATGTATGTTAGTCAGTGTAGCCATGTAAAGTAGGCAGATGGAATTACTCTGCTAGAGTTACAGTTGCTTTTCAAGTAAAAGGGCTTCGCCATGACACGTCTATTTGGGGAAAGATGAGGATTGGTTGTTTAATTTGTGATAGTTCCAGTATGAATCAATGAAGCGATGGCATGAAATACGCGGGACCAGATTGTTCTGTGTTCTTTGCATTCCTTTGAGTTGTGATAGCATTCCTCTTGATCAAATTTTTCTGTCATGCGGGTGTTGATTGAGATGCAAGAGAGAACATGATGGATTTCTCAGTGCTTATGTCCAATTTAATCTGCATTGGAAATACACGATAAAATGTTATTTCAAGAGCAGGCTGGCGATGCCACTTTTTGTATTTCTGGGCTTCTGATTAGCCTATGAACTGTGAAGAGCAGGCTGCTAATGCCCAAACTTTTTCTTCTTCTGGACTTCTTATTAGCCTGAGAACCTTTGAGATGTTCTTTTGTCTTGTACGCGCGATTTGACTATTCAAATATATGTGCATGCAGTTTTTGTATATGAACCAAATTCAGCACTTCCAATTAGTGTTGTTGCTCTTGCTGATCTTACTGGTTTCATGCCTCTCCAAAAAACTAAAGTCCTTTCTAGTAGTGCTGTAAGATCTTTCCCCTTGGTCCTTGCACTCCTTGTGCATTTTATGGAGCCTTTGCTTTTCTGTGTAATAACAGAGTTTTCCTCTGTAGGTGTTCTACCCTCCATTTCCGAGGCATGTATGGAAGTGGTTGGGTCTCACGCCGACAAATGAGACAACTTCATTTCCCACTTGGGTGCTGGCTACAGCTGTATCATTTTGCCTGGCGGTGTACAAGTGACCTTCCTCATGGAGCATGAATCCGAGGTCTAACCCTCTGAACTCCATCTTTTCTTGTCACAATTCATCTCACTCTATCAGGCAATATGTTTCACTGAATTTACACCTTTTTTGCCATTTATTAGTGAGATCAGGGACGCTTGACTTTGTGGCATGACAAATAGCACTCATTAGTTCACTGCCTGGTATGCTGGTTATGGTTTGCTCAGTGAAGCTGTTGTCTCTGGAGAAGTTGAAGGATACCTTAGTTGCACCCCCTGCGGTGCCCTAAACACAATCGTGCTCAATTTTGACAGTTCAAAAATAATTTTTTGACTAAGAATATGGGGTAGTTATCGATTCTTGACTTGGGCTTGTGCAGTGATAAGTGGAATAGTATCGAGGATTCATTAATTGCAATAAGCCATCAGCTCTACTTCAACAATATGTTTCCACTTTCTCCTTTCTGCATTGGGAACTTATAAACGGTCTTTGAGTCCTCGGTTGCATAAACAGCTTCCTTCTCCAGCGTGGACAGAACAAATAAATGCATATATTCTGAATCAATTATTCAAAAGTTCAGCCAACAATTTGTTTTTTCGTCCTTTTATCTGTATATGATAGTACGAATGCAAATTCTAACATGTGCAATCTATACCTTTCGTAGATTGCCTTTATTAGGATTTGCGCGCATAGCCATGGAGATGGGCTGCCCCTGGTTCCAGTTTTCTGCTATGGTCAAGTAAATTCTGTCTTCGCCTTTCTTCTCCGCTCTTTTTACTGGGGCATTTCCACATCATTCGTTGTCTAATGCAGCTTGTTAGATCTAATAACTGAAGCTCACATAGCTGTTTTGTCCTTGTCTTGCTACAGTCAAATGTCTACAAGTGGTGGAAGCCTGGTGTAAAGTTGTATCTGCAATTTTCTAAAGCAATTAAGTTTACCCCAGTTTTCTTCTGGGGAATCTTGAGGCACGTATGACTTTGCTGAATTAGGAAGATGGGATTGTGGGATTGTTGAGGATTTTCAATGAGTTACACGTCTAAAGTATAACTGTGATGCTCCCACACATCCGGTATGTGTGTTACATGATTTTCTCTTTCACAGGTCTCCTTTACCCTTCCAAAATCCAATGCAAGGGGTGGTTGGTAGACCCATGAATTTATGAAGACGTCCAAACCCACCATGGAAGGGGTAAACTTTTGTCGGTTTTCATCATCTGGAATGTAGTTCTGCACTTATGGAGCTCTGCACTTATTCTGCACTTATTCTCAACAATTCCAAAAATTGGATGCTTAAAGTGCCTTAATGTTATGACTCGCAAAATTGACATATACCATGTGGTTTCTACTGCAATTTAAGATCTACAATTCCATTTGGCAGGTCAACGAGATGCACGGCAAGTTTATCGAAGCACTCAGGGACCTCTTTGAAATGCCAAGGCAAGGGGTTGGCCACGCTGATCTTGAGCTGAAAATTATTTTAACGTAGCTTCGATTCGGTTTCATTTACTGGAGACCTTGTTTATATGTTTCAGTCAATCAGGACTCATAAAACCCTAAAGCGAGGGCAATTGTATCCCCGTACATGTCCCATGTCCCATCTACATACATTGACGCTAGTCTTGTTCTTTCTCACTATCTTGCGGCTCTGGAAGTAAAGAGAGACTTGATTGGAACCCCCAAAAATCCATTATGTTCAAAATCGATTAAAGTGGGTAGTGGACATAATATAAGTCGTTCGTGCATGGTTTATTGCTTTCTACTTCAATATAGTTGTGGCTCTTGCTCCTCAAGATCCTTCCAACATTGACATCTAGTTGGCCTTAATATATCAAGGGCTTTCGAGGTGATGCGACTAGTCTTTTGAGTCTTCCTTTTTTGGTCACCCTGCACTCTAATGCAGTATCCAATTATGCGATGCTGGAAGATATTGTGCTGAAATTAAAGGACCCCATAAATTTAACACTCCTAATTTTCCCATTAACCCATATAAATTTTAACATACACCGTTGTTTCCAACCGAACTTATCTTCCATCCCTTTAGATTACACAAAATGTTGCCTCAAATGATTTTTCCGAGAGCTACCTCCTCTCAAGCTTCCCTTGGGGAACTCGGGAACAGTTTACTACCCACTATTTAAGCCTGCGGCATGCGGCCGCTACATCCACGAGACCAAAGAAATTCTAACGCAAAGCGAACACAATCAGCTCGTCTCCGGCTCGTAAACTACGCAGCACATATTGACCAATATTTCATAATGCTGGTTCGGTTCCAAGCTTTTTGCACTAATGTATACGAAGTCTGATGTCCTACCACACAATCCTAACTTTCAAACAAACGATGAATGTATTCAGTGCCTAGATAGAAGGATCAAACCAAGATGCACAAGCAATATCACTGCAAAAAGGCTTCCACCAAGATCAGATTCAGGTCGATAAGCTGAAATAAATATCTTTACATGCCAATGCTGTTGCTAAAAGGGAACGACCAAATATCCGGGTGTATAACTTGGCCACGCGCAATTGACGCCTAATTTCTTCCTCAAGGTCCTTCCAACACTGATCCCAAAGGGTGAAAACATCACTTAAAAAGTTTCAAGTGCTTCCCCAGGACATCTTTTTTGCATAATCGAGACACCATCTTATAGGACTCCATCAAGAGCGCAGGAAATCGTCCGATCTCCTACCATAAACATCAAAGCATGAAGCCTTGTATACATGCAGCTACGAAATTACCACAATCCTAGAGATAGAGAGAAAGAATGAGAGTACCTTCGCTGGTTTTGGAGCATCCATGGAGTGTGCTGTCGTCACTGCTCTATCCCTGGAGTCACTAAGAAAGGATAGTCTTGTCTCTGAATTCATGAGAAATGGTTGTTGAAGCACCTCTGATGCCTTCGGCCTGCCAGTTACTAAAAGCAATTAACTACTGACCAGAATGCTCAAATAAATCATCACATGAACAAGGCCGAGATGGACCGACTTCTTGAGTTCAAAAGCATCAATAGGTGCCATCCCTTTAACAATTCAAATTCCATCACCTCAATGAAAGAGAACTCACACCTCAATATAGGATCCGGTTTTAGTAAATCGAATATCAAATCACGAGCCTCTGGTATGGAGGCCACCGAGGAAAGATCCATGGCGTCGTTCAAGATATTGTATTCAGGATGTCTTCCAAATGGATGTTTTCCACCAGTGACACAAAAGAAAAGGACACAACCAAAACTAAACATATCAATTGCTCGAGTTGGCACCTCATGTGCTTGCCATCCTGGGGTTCCAGGATCTGCAAGATAGACATTAGAGATCATCAACAACAAAAAAAGTCAAGCTGTCACGACCAGGACAATATAGAGATGGGTATGATAGATTCCCCAGTCAATGAAGGGAAACAGTGGCGTTAAATCTTTCATGAGCACTTACTAATGCAAGATCCCATATCAGATAGCTTAGCAACTAACGGTTTCCCAGTAATCAAGATATTTTGAGGCTTTATGTCCAGATGGAGTATTTCCAAGCCATGCAAATAGTCAAGTCCTGATACCACCTCCCTGTATAGTGTAGACATTATGAATTAAACAAATGATGCAACCAAATAGTATCCTGGCCACTCAAAATCATTAGAAACAAAATTAGATATTCCGTATAAATCACATCATCATGTACTCTATTCGTGCATAAGGATTCTGTAGCATTCACCAATCTCTATCAAAAGAGAGAAGGTACATCAATTCTACCAAAATGGGAAAACCAATCACTACATGATAGATAATAACTAATTTACATGGGAAGACAGCTACAAATACAAAATCTTTGTAAGCAAATAAAGGGTTCGTGAAGGCAGTGATATCGATGAGATCCTTCTGAATCATGAAGGTATATGCAAGCAAGTTCACTACAAATACAAATCTGTGACAGTTAGACTAATACCTCATCAGTTTCAGCAGCAAGGGTGAGGGACGGCCACCATCCGTCCACAAGCTAACATCCCGCATCGTATCCCTAACATATCTCAACTTGCTCTTATACATAATCATTGATGGTGAATCATCAAGGGAGACAGATAAATCTGAAGAATCTGAAGGGGCTGAAAGTGCTAGAATTAAATCATACAAGCTGCAAGTACAGCGCTCTAGAGGAAAATAAATGAAATCCTCGTCACATTCAGGTTCCCAATACCGAACAATATTTGGATGTATCAACTCAGGACACCAATAGGCAAGGTTAAACCGATGACGTACGACTCTTTTGACCGCAACAGGTGTGCTGTGACACCCCCAAACTTCCCGTTTGTCCCATACTCTCACTTTTCTCTCTCTACTCATTTGCCACCCTTCCTCATTACCGTTTGTCCCCCACGTTCTCTTGCCCCCTCCCTTTCTTTTCTCTATTTTACTTCTCCCCTTCCCCCACGAGAACAGAATCCCCCTTAGCCGAGCCTCATTCTCCTCCTCCTCTCGTCGGTTTTGAGCGACGCCACAACCTCTGACCACCAACCACCGCCTCACCATCACTCCTCAACCTCCTCACAACCTTCCTGACGCCACCTCACCGGTCGTTGCCGGTACTCTGTTTTGGAGTCAGTCGCGGTTCGGTTTTGTTTTTAGTTCGAACCGGCCGCCACCGTCGCTCACCACCGCCGCCGACGACTTCCTAGAACCCCTCACGAGTTCCCCTGAACTCATGGTCGCCGATCGCCGCACGTGGGGCCTGGATTCAACCTCGAACAGCCTCCCCGTTTTCTGCGCGCGAATCCTCTATTTTCGCCGGTTCTGTTCGCTGCTGTCCCGCCGCCTTTGGCCGCCTTCCGCCGCCTTCCTCCGGCCCTAACCGATCCCCTTCGACCCCTAGGTGAGTCCCCGAGCATTGGCGGGCCTCGCCTCAGCCCGTGGGGCCCAGGACCGCCTCAAATAGCCTTGTTCCCCTGTTTTAATGCTGCTACAAAATTCTGTTTTAGGTCGCCGGAGTTCGCCGGAGCTCCACCGTCGCCGCCGCCTTCTCGCCGAACCTCCGTCACGTGTCCTAGTTGGTGTCGGGTCGTGACGCCTCTCAAGAAACCTTAGAACCGAGGCTTAACCGTGTTTTATCGCCGAGAACCGTCGCCGCCGACATTGTCGTCGCTCGTTGCCGCCGCCGTCACATTGTTGATTTTGAGTCGGCCCAAGCTTAAATAAATTGTGAGTTGACCCTAAACCTTGGTTAGGGCGCTAATTGCGCCTAGGGTTAGTTGGGTTAGCAATTTTGGTAATAACATAAAGTGATTACGGTTGGTTTAGTTAGAAACCCCGGTTTAGGTTAAATGACCGTAATCGACTAAGTTAGCTTGATTAATTATATTGTCTGTGGTTAATTGTGATTAGTTGAAATTGATTGATTTATCGCGAGAGAGCGATAGGTTAAAGACGAGTGATCGATCGACAATTATAAATTAAATGGGCTAATAAATGATTATTGTTCGAATTGAGCTTTATATTGTCTAAATGAAATTAAATGCTCGTAATTGGTTCGATGATTTTCATCGGTGTGATTATCCCGTTGGAGGGCTGATGGTGTGACTGGAATTACTATTGAGTGTTAATCGCTACTTGGGGATTTATCGCCCTATTTATGATTGGATGCCCGAAATGTTCATTGAATGAATTGACATGTATTTGGGAGTTATTCGTTCCGTGATTGCAGTATCTAATTGATAGTCTGCATATGCATATTACCGTGTGCAAAATCAAAGAAATATGGTTTAGCATGAAAATGGCCGTGGGTCGAGTCTTTAAGCACGTTGTGTGAGCATCCAGCCTAAATCAAAGAGAATAAAAATTGATTGTTATGGTGGGTGCATTGTGTGGTCATATGACGGAATGATGATGGGTTTTTCCTGGTAAGTTCGTAGTGTACTAATAGTACACCAGTACCAGTCATGTGGGACCATATGACTTATCAGAAGCACGACAATCCTGTCTCGTGCCGGTTAGTACGGGCACAGGGCTGATCGGATGCCGGTCGCAGCTTGTGATGGACCGACGCCCCGTATAGGGATGCCTACTTGTCGTACCGTGCAACGGGTGCACTGGAAGACCGCTTGTAGTAGCCGCTGTCGAGAGGGAAAAGGAGCATAGCCCGGTTCGTCCGGATGAGTATGGGATCGTACTATTTATGAGAGTCAAATCACGCCAGTCGCGTAGATCCTCTCATGGTGCCATTGGCACGATCATCGTTAATAAAAGGACTCGTGTGGAGTCTTGTGCATACTTATGGATATGATGCTTGTTTTAAGTGATTGACTTATTTTACTGCTGAGTCGAGTCAAACATTGCATTATGAGTGGCTAAATGCTGGTAAGTGTGCATGTGAATGATTATTATATCGTGGTTGTACTTGGATGTGATTATATGATTCTGTGAGCTTTCCGTTAGGATGCCTTGGGCGAATCAGTTTCCTAACCGAGCTTAGGCTTAATTCACTGAGATTTATTTCTCACCCCGTCGTAGGATAATATTTTTCAGGTCCCAAGTGATGAAGCCCGTGGACGCCAAGGATTGGCGGTAGGAGTGATCTTTTGAAGTAGATAGGAAGTTAACCTTACCCGACCGAATACCCTTTTGAGGTCTTAGTGAGCTGCTGTTGACACCTAAATTTTGATCAATTTTTATTTTATTTATTTATTTATTTATTTATTTATTTTTCGAAAATTCATAGAAAATCTATAAAAAGAAAAAAAAATTACAAAATTACAAAATCAACTTTGGTGGCCTTGGTCAAGCTAAATGAACCATTTTTGACAAAAAATAATAATTTTTCATTTTTTAATTTTGTTTTCGATATATATATATATATATATGAAAAATCGTAAACATAGCATAGAGATGGTAGAGATTGGGGGATCAAAGATTCTTCCTTGCTTTCGGTCTATGCGTTGCGAAGCCTTCGTGAGTATTAAAATCCCATTCTCATCCATGGATATGTTTCTTTTGGTGGGTTGGTCTTCTGAGGAATTCCTAAAAGCAAAGGGAACATAATATATCACCAAAAGAGGGGAGTGGCGCCGTGGCTGGTAAAGGAGAGGACATTGAGGGGGGACAAGGGAGAGTGGAATTAATAAAAAAGGCAAAAGGAAAGGAGTGGCTCCTTCCTCAACAACCTGAACATGCATCTTTTCTCGGGGTTATCTCCTTCTCCATCGAGAGGATCTTCTCGAGAGATCATCGACGAGAGAACATTTTTTTTGGGGGCGAAACCCATGCTAAAGCAGACCTGTCGAGTGTGCTTCTGCTCGGGGTAGAAGGTTCAAGCTTCACGCGGCGGAAGCGCCGAGCGAGATCAAGAGTCTGTTTGTACAATATTCGGAGAATGGGATCATGACCGTCGATCATCTCCACAGGTTCTTGATCGAAGTTCAGAAAGAAGAGACTCCCGAGAGTTAAAAAAACCACATGGAGACAGCCATTGGCGGCCAGCCTCTGCACCAAACAGACCGGGAGTCAATGCGACTCGCACCGGCGTGCTCCGTTCTCCCCCCTGATCATTTTTTGTCACACCATACTCGAGCTCGACGAACCTGCGACCCATTCTCTCTTTGCTCGTTACCTCACCAAACCCCCCATGATCAGGCCCGATATTCCTCTATCGATGGACCCGGCACCATCCAATGGTTCCTAGCTTTCGTTTCAGCCCCGACCCGAGCCTCCCTTCAGTCCATCTACAGCCCTGACGAGTCCGGAGGATTGTTGCCCGCGAAGCCGAAGCTTCTGTTCAGCCTTTTCAGCCGCCGCTCGGCCATTGTTCTAGGGTCTCCCTGACGTCCACCTGGTCAGCCATAGTCCCCCCCAGCGTCCCTGTTTCGCTGCCCGACGTTAACTCATATCAGCTCCATTGTCTGAAGTCACGCCGCCATTAAACGATCCGGAACTCTTCATCCTATTCTCCATTGCCTACCCACGGTTCCGCTCGAGTTTGACACCGCTGCTGTTCGAACCTCCTATGTCTGGTTCCGCCCCTCCACAGCCATCTCTTGATCCTATCCCGGCCATCCCTTTGCGACTGTTAAGCTGTCCTGAACCCGTCTTCATTCCTCATCATCGGCCACTGACTCCTCATAAGAGGGGGATTCATCGAGATATCAACACTTTCGGCCGCTCAACCCAACATTCTGACTTCATCATTCCCACCTTGAACCATCAACGAATACGGCGGAACAACCATTTATGACTATGAAGGATGGGACACGAACGAGAGATGAGAGACAAGCTGTCTCAGCCGCGACGATGAGCGAGTCACAGCCGTGATGAGCGATTTCGGACAAGTGGAGCATGGTGGTCGTCGACGGACGATGACGAACGGCTTCAAGCCGCATGTGTAAGTCCCTTAAACTTTGATCTTTGCTAGAGTTTGTTGAAGTCAGGATTGAAGCCGTGAGTAGTACAAGAATAGAAGCTGGTCGTGAGCATGGGGGTGACGTTGAAATTTTATGAGATAGCAACCTAAAGAAGACGATGCATTAAAATAAGTAATAGAAATAATAGTAAAAAAAAAAACGTGAATGCTTCGTTGAGTTGGAATGTGGGTTTGCTTCCGCGGGTTGAATCTGTTTTTACATGTAGGTTAGTGTATGGGCTGGATTTGTAATTTGGGCCTTAGAGTGCTGTTCGGTTAATGTATGGGCTGGATTTTTTTTTTTTTTTAAATTAATTAAAAAAAACAAAAAAAATCAAAAAATAGGAAATGGCCACAATCAACTGGCCAAAACTTATCCCGGGTGTTTTGAACCCCGACTCTTTTCTAAAAATGACGATTTTACCCTTTTGGCGAATCGTCTTCCAAAAATTGAAGAAAAATCAAGAAATTCCAAAAAAATTCTCAAAAATGGGAAATGGCCATGATCAACTGGCCATGTAATATTTTGGGTAATTCGGTATCCAAATCTTCTAAAAATCGACGATTTTGCCCTTCAGGCTAATCGTTTCTAAATCTTCACATTTTACCCTTGGTTCTAAATCATACCCTCCCTAAGCTTTTATGGCTATACTAGGAGGCCATTGGTTGAATTGATGTGCATCCATGTGGTTTATTTGTGCATTTGATTGCGCTTTTATTTAAATTGATTGTGTTTGATAGGAATAGTCTTCCAATCTGTATGAAACCCTGAATCAAACCTATCCCACCCAAAATTGCGCCTGCATGAGCTCTTAGCCAGGAAAATCACTCGCGTTAGGTACCGAAAGGGCGTTGGTAATGACACCGACGTAACCAAGTCCCCGAACCCAAAATCTCTGGTTCCGCAGAACTGATCGATCTCTCCCAATCGATCAGTAAGGTTTCCGGTCTACCCTCCAAGAAAGACCGGTGGCGACTCCAAATGCATGCACAATTTGCACATGCCACCACGACCACACTGAAGGTCGAAAGCGATCGACTCTTATCGTCGAATCCTTTAAAAAATATTCCCGCCGCGATTTGGTATGGGCCTGGGAGGGCCCGCGCCGATCCAAGATCCGCGATCGGTAATCCATTAGCCGCGTCCGCATTCGGACGGGTCGCGACAGCTGCCCCGAAGTATGGGGTTGTTTATGTCAGCTATAGCTCAATAGGGTTAATTATCATCAGTTGTTTGGTTTAATGTGTGTGATGATCTTTTTGTGAACTATCTTGGTATTTATCTCTTACTAATGTATCCATGTTCAAATTTATGTTGTCTTGGAGTAAACCATTTCCGCATGCGTAATAAATTGTCGTGGGTTGATAACGAACCTGAGACGCTATCTCTTATGACCCTTGGGACGATTTGACCGGGATGTCGCGTGCTCGGGGTTTGGGGCGTGACATGTGCCATCATCGTACAAGCCCTCCAACACTGTGGACCCACTTCCCTTACCGATTACTGTATTTGATACGAAGATCTTACCAATCCTAGTCCCTCCAATGCCGTGATCAGGAAGCCGAAATCCCTTAGCCATTATCACTTTCCGAGTCCACCAGTAGGTCGCCAGGGGGAGAGGGAGAGGGGAAGAGGGCGAGGACGGTGCTTAGGTTAGGGTTTAAGGCAGAGGGCGAGGGAGGTTTATCCAAAAACTAACGAGATAATTTCGATTTCTTTCCTTTTATCTCACGGAATTATGTTTCTTCTATCTCGTTGAAGTGAGTTTTAGCGACATTAACTCAGTTTTCGGCCCAATTCCAAAAAAAAAAAAAACCTCAAATTTTGGTGTTTGTCTCAATAATATCCACAATTTTTTTTATCTCCTAAAAAACCTCTAACTTTTTATTTTATCCCAAATCTACCAATCCAATCCCAAAAATACCTCAAACTTTGGCCTTTGTCCCAAAAATATCCACAACTTTTTTTTGGTCTCCTAAAAAACCTTCAACTTTTGAATTGTCCCAAATCTATCAATCCAATCACCAAAAAATCCTCAAATTTTGGCCTTTGTCCCAAAATTATCCACAACTTTTTTGTCTCCTTAAAAACCTCAAACTTTTTATTTTGTCCATAATGAATCTTAGGTGGCAGTTTCACCTCATTATAATTACATCTTCGTTGTTAACGTGGAAAAATTCTCAAAAAATGTTCTCTCTTTAGATTAGCAATTAGGGCTGATTTTCAATCGTGCTCTTTTCATATCTCTCCCTTACATCTCATAGAATTCCCGACGATTCTGATGTCGGCCATCTAGCTTCTGTTGAAACTCCAAGTGATTCTCGACTGTCGTTCGATGGTGTGGCCTTATCTCGAGACAATAGCAACCATCGTCATTGGCTCCTTACCCATTGATAGTCTTCGATGCCAATCGAGCCTCCCACCAAGGACCATCGTGCCGATCCTACCTCTGTGACGACAAGCTGCTGCCCCCAACGCTTTCTTGCGATCATCATTTCGGTAAAGATTTGAAGTATAAGAAAAAGATTCGTTAATATCTTGTTCCCACTGAAATTTGTATGTGAATCTCGGGTAACTCAATTATGTCTCGAAATAAATAATGCGACTGCAATGTGTCAAATATTTTCCCTTGAAACAATTGGAAGTACAATTCGATCTTTGTCTAACAATCGTGGGTTCTGTTCAACTGAGCGCAAAACGCTCTTTTTTTGTAATAATTGTGGTAGATTTGAGACAAAATCAAAAGTTTGAGGTTTTTTAGGAGACAAAAAAAGTTGTGAATATTTTTGGACAAAGACCAAAGTTTGAGGTTTTTTTGGGACAAAATCAAAAGTTGAAGGTTTTTTATGAGACAAAAAAAAGTTATGGATATTTTTGAGACAAACACCAAAGTTTGAGGTTTTTTTTTTTGGATTAGGCCCTCAGTTTTCTGATGGAATTAACGTATCAAACGTAGGCATATATGAACTTTGGACGAAAGAGCACGGATGGTTTCATTGCAGCATTGGCAACATCTTAACTTGATTTTCTCGTATGCAGTTGCTCCTCCAACCCAAGTAATTCTTGTTACCCTAATCTCTGGTATGAACATGCTCTGACGCTTCACGTTACCATCATCTCTCCAATGTCGTTTCTGTTTAATTTCACTTTGGTCTGACTTGTCATAGGATTCTTCGAGGTCTTTTTTCCGTGTGCAAAAAAATGCTGCAAAGAATTGTCCTTACGAATTTCGGGACAGGAATGACCTTTCCACATTAATGTTCTTCTGCAATTTAACTAGGCTGGATTAAGGCTGCATTTGATTGTCCAGATTTGGATTGGATTTGGATAAGATAAGTTAGTATCAAAAATCCTCTAGATATCCTTCGAATTGCATAAAATATTTCAACTTCTTTAAAAATAGCTGGGATTAAAAATCTTTAAAAATATTTTGAAATCTCATTCGCCCAGCACAGTCTCGCGTGCAATATTTAGATACTATCACTTGAGCTCCCTAATTCACGTCCTTTATTTCAACTTCTTCCCGTTCATCTCCTTCGCCCTAGTTATGGTTTCAATCTTCTTCGATGTTGCAGGTATCTATATTCTTTTACCTGCTTTTCATCTTTAAGCGTTATGTGGGAAAATTACTAAAAAAGCCCTAAACCTATTACAATTATGTCAATTTAGTTCTAAACACTTTTTTTTTCAATTCAGTCTTAAATCTTTTGTAATTGTACCATTTCAATCCATCCGGCGAATTTCGACCGGGTGGTGCTAACGTGAACACTAGTCGGCCGGCCCAGATCTGGGCTTGCAAGGTCGAGCCCCTCCATGGTTGGGCCTCTGGCCAATCGCGGACCTTGGCGACTAGCTGGAGGTAGGATAGGGGAAGGGGGAAAGGAAAAAAAAATAAAGAAAAATAAAATAAAAATATAAAAATGATTAAAAAATGAAAAAAAAATATTTAAATATTCCATCACCAGCTGAGCGGTGTCTACGTCAATCCCTGGCCAGCCAAAATTTACTGGATGAATTGAAATGACATAATTACAAAATGTTTAGGATTGAATTGACACAATTACAATAAGTTTAGGATTTTTTTATGAGTTTCCCTCATTATGTTGTCTATCCTGCCAAGAAATTGCCGGTTCATCCAAAGGCACGTAAGCCAACCGAAGAGCAATTGGCCAAGTCCCCTAATCAGTCACCGGCTGAAGACTTTTGAAGTCAAATAGCCATATGCTATGAGAATTACCAATCAACCTTTTTGCTGCTCCTGCGAACCAGTCAACCTCCGGTGGTGTGTGACGGAGGTTTGTTATGTAATTAGCGCTTTCTTGGTTCAATACATCTCTTACCTTTTACCCAAAAAAAAAAGTCCCTAAATGAAAGGTGTTCGGATCAGTTTGTTGTCCTCTATCTTTTTCCTTGAGAAGACTTGTGTCTGAACCAGCATTTGTGTAATTGTTACATACCTTTGAGGCCTCCTTGGCTGCTTGAAGTGCTTTACACTTCATGTAAGGTGTTCGGATCAGTTTTTAAGCCCAGATGTAGAAACCTGCTTTGACACCAAAGAAAGTCGACATTGAGTCGGATAGTCGCACACCGGGGCATCATAGACTCAATGCAGCTAAAACCCGAAACACGAATGAGGCATCATTTGATCACATTGCAAACTGCGAGCAATGAAAGCACATATCTACTAGACATCCTATGATTCGCTTTTACTGAGAAGCCAATTTTCATTTGATAAATGATTTAAACATACAAGGAAGGGAATGCACCACCATTGAGAAAGATGCGTATGAGAATCCAGCGGAACGGCAAGCATTCTAGTTGCCAAACGGGCCACTGCCCTCACCACAGACAGTCAGGATTATAGTGAAGGGCACATTTTTCCCAAGTTTCCTAACGGCAATTAGTTAAGTAAACAATAACAAACCAAATTGTCTTTCAATTCATGTGAAGGGATGATTCCAAGGAACCAGGACATCATTATTCTTAAGCAGGAATACCTGTCGAACAAGCAGCAATGATCAGACGTTCTAGGTGAGTCATCAATTTCAATATTTTTGCAAGTATTTATCCGAGAACCCCTCCAAGGAAGAAGGCAATTCCAATGTTAATGGGCATGAACAAATTTGCAACAAAATTGGAACAGTTCAGAACAGTTAAAGACCAAATAGATCAAGAACTTTAGAGGCTCCACAAATGGCTCAACGAACTATGACAAAAAAAAATAATCCAGTATGCACCTTCAAATTTTATAGGAATGGAAGGACACGATTTGCTAGTACTGAGAGTGCAAAATTGCCTAACCATGAGATTATATCCTGAAGAGCAGCAGTCTTGGGCTGGCTGGCGAAAATTATCTAGGGTGGGAAGCCGATGAAAACTATCTGCAATCAGCAGAAAAATTAGCCATCAATGAAACATTCCACACTATTAGAACACAGAGTTACCTCTTAAATCTTCCAACTGCTAAAACAAACACCATCTATGCTAGTTTATACTAGGTTTTTTCAGCTTTTTACCTTGTCCAGGGCCTTCCTAGTATCTGCAGGGAGAAAAATGCAACGACCAGTCGCCGTAAAATCTCCCATCACACAAATGAGAACTTGCAGAATCAGCATGAAGCCACTTCAAACAATGACAAGAAACCCATCTTTTCTTTTCCCCCCTAAATTTGCTGATACTTGATGCTAGTCTTGAGCCCTCAGGTTCTTGCTTCTGATAATTATTTGCCTAGGCCTTTTGTGTGCAAGTGAACCACCAATGATTCTTGTCCAGGCTGATTCCAGAGTTTTGTTCGCAAAAACATGCTTCAAGAGATAACAAGGGGCTGAACATGCCTAGATGGGAAGAACATTAATCAAGAACCTATCAAATGAGGCGTCACTTTGTCCAACACTCGAGAGGAGGTTTGTAGCTGTTGGACAATTACGCCCATTTAAGGGCATAAATCATGACAATATTGATTATTGCCTTTATTCCAATATTTATGTAGATATCAATAGATATAATTAATTTCCTAATTGGTTCTAAGAGGATGGTTTTGGTAACTCCTCTATAGTGAATTGGTATCATCACTCAGTAAAAACTCTCTCTCTCATTCGAGGCTTTCTGTGGGAATCTACAACGAACGACCGGAGGATTGAGATTCCTTCACTTCTGCAATCGGGGCTTCTAATCTATGGCTATCAAGGTAAGTCCGTTCCATGTGATTTGCCTTCACAATCAGTAATTCAAGCCGATCTAGGGCTTGTATTGTGTTTTATTCCGTAGCGTATTTGTACGTATAGAATCGGCATCCGTTCCCTTCAGTAGCCAAAAGGAACCCTTGACACTGAGCTCTTATATTCAATTTTCAGGAGATTAGTGGAGTATTTTATAGTTCTGGGACTAGCTAGAAACTTCAAGTCATTCACTTAAACTTGCCGCTTCCCATGCTACATAAAATTGAATAAATTTGCGAGAGCAAGAATAAAGAATTCAAAGATAGCCAAAACTTTGTCAAAAAATTGAAGAAATGAAATTTCATCATCTTGACTCATGTGATGCCATCACAGACTGATTTGAATCACTTCCCACTTCAGATTCTCTGCTTTTGATATTTAATCTTCCGTTTACTCATGTCTTGCGCTCTTTTACACTAGCTATGTAAAAGAGACGAACGGTTCGGTTGAATGAAGACACTTGTAATATTATAATCAGTAAAACTTCAAGATGGGATATGACAGGGAAAACACAAATGTATCCCAAGAACTTATGTAGATGGTTCCAAGAAAGCATGGCAAGGTGGTTGTCATTTAATTTCTCTGCGGCAAGAAATTCAATAAAAACTGCCTCCAAGTCTACATTTCCATATGGAAAATTGTCCATACCTCGATGACTCTGTTTGTCAGCGGTGAGCTAAAAGTTTGTGACTGGTGAATGCTGTTGGATAACAGTGTTAAATAAATAACAAAACTGTTTAATGAGTATGGAGGATACTTACAATTCGAATGACATTAATAAATATAAGCAAGCTGCCTCAAATGTGAAAATACTAATTTGAGCCTTCAGAAGCAGTATTGAAAATTCATCAGATGCAAAAATTTGTCAGATGCAACTGCATCTGATCCCGTCAGATGCAATTCCTTCCGAACCCGTCAGATGCAGTTCCTTCTGAACCCGTCAGATGCAACTCAGATGCACCCGTCAGATGCAGTTCAGATGCACCCGTCAGATGCAGTCCTTCTGGACCCGTCAGAAGCAGTCCTTCTGAACCCGTCAGATGGAGTTCCTTCTGGACTCGTCAGATGGAGTTCCTTCTGACCCTCCTTCTGAGTCTCCTTCTGAGCCTTCCTTCTGAGCCTTCTTCTGACCTTCCTTCTGACCCTTCCTTCTGAGCTTCCTTCGAGGCCTGTGTTCAACACAGTTTCCTTAAAACAGATTCGTCCCCTCCAGTACGTGCTTTGAGGTTTCGTGGACGTCTGTCTCCCATGATACAACGGTTTAGTAGCGATAGATGCTAACACAGCACTCCAACGCTTCCGGCGAACTTGAACAACACGAGAACACTATCGAAAACAATGAAAATGCCGACAATTCCAAAGAGGGAGATTTTCGCAGTTCTTTTCGTCATGTACTCTCTATCTTAGAAATAGAACGGGAAGCCACCTATTTATAGGCTAAGCGGGGCATTGCGGAAATAAATAATAACGGCCAAATTAATTCTGTAACCACAGAATTATAGCAACCGTTACTTAGTTAATACCATTTACACACCGGTAATTAACGTAAGCACGATTAACGGCTTGAGTTGGAAAAATTAAAAACAGAAGGCAAAAATGGGCTTGTCGCAAGGCCCACTTTCCGGTCCGGCATTCGCGTACGCAGGTCGTGCGCTCGCGCCCAAGTTCAACTTGTCGGGCTTCCGTCGGGGTCCGGGATTTGCATCCCCCCTGCGCGTGCGCGCGAGGCATAGTGCTTGTGCTATGATAGTTACCACTCAAAGAGAGTGTATCCATATATAAAGCACTTCAAGGCCTTCTTCCTTTCCTATATGGGACTAGTGTTTTGTCACTTCCCACTTCCAACTCAATGGTGTTCTTTGAGAAACAATTTCTCATTCACTCACCATCAAAATACCTCATATTTCCAACAATCCCCCACATGAATGAAAATTGTTTTGGTTTTGACTCTGTGATAGTGTTCAACAAATGAAACTTGCATAGGATAGGTAGGTATCACCCTTTGAACCTTCCCTTGTGAAAGTATATTTAATTTACCAGCTGTCCAGTAGACATGATGTCCTTGAACTGTCCTGCTTTCTTAGTAAATGACCCATACACTTCACACAGGAATCATCAACGTTTGTTCAGTTCTCATGACTATGTTCGTTTTGGCCATGAACATCGTCCTGGTTCTGCGAGAGTTTCTAGAGAATTCAGCCCTCAATAATTCTCCTTTGAAGCGGCCCCACTTCTCTCTCACATAGGTGATTACTTAATCTTGAGTAATTGATTTACTCCACTTAAGAATCATTAAAGCAATAATTGCTATCCTTTCCCTGATAAACCCCCACAATAATTGGTTTTCCTCCATATACTTGGGGGATATCAAATCACTGTTTCTTTTATAGGAATGATTTGAGGGATAGACCCCCCACAGTGATATCTTAAGTTCGTATACTTAGGTTGTCCCTTTTGAACCTAGATCTTGGGATCTCCGGTCAGCTAGGTTGGGTTTTCCGTTATACAAACTTTTCTGTAATGGGCTGTAGTCCCATTCCTATAGTGGCCTTTCCAACTAACTCTCTATTTAACCCTTTGGTTAGCGGATCCGCAATATTATCCTTTGACTTTACGTAGTCAATAGAAATAATTCCAGTTGAGAGTAGTTGTCTAATGGTATTGTGTCTACGACGTATATGTCTAGACTTACCATTATACATGTTACTCTGTGCTCTTCCAATCGCAGATTGACTATCGCAATGTATATAGATTGGTGGCACAGGTTTTTGCCATTTTGGAATATCCTCTAGGAAATGGCGTAGCCATTCAGCCTCTTCACCACATTTATCCAAAGCTATAAATTCGGATTCCATTGTGGATCTAGCTATAACAGTTTGTTTACAGGATTTCCAAGATACAGCCGCACCTGCCAGTGTGAATACATATCCACTAGTAGATTTTGAGTCTTTTATATCAGATATCCAGTTTGCATCACTGTATCCTTCTAATACAGATGGATACCTGGTATAGTGCAGGTCATGATTCCGAGTATACCGTAAGTACCTGAGTACTCTCACTATTGCTTTCCAATGGTCAGCACTCGGATTGCTCGTATATCTACTCAATCTACTAACCGTATAGGCAATATCTGGTCTAGTACAACTCATTAAATACATTAGACTTCCAATAATTCTGGAGTATTCTACTTGAGAAACACCATCTCCTCTATTCTTGGATAGATGAAGACTATTGTCTAATGGTGTTCTAGCAATACCAGAATCATTCTTGCTGAATTTTTCAAGAATCTTGTCTACATAGTGTGACTGGTTTAAAACTAAACCTTCCGATGTTCTCGTGATTTTAATCCCTAAAATCACATAAGCAAGTCCCATATCTTTCATGTCAAATCTTGAATTCAACATATTCTTGGTAGATTTGATCATTCTGTCATCACTACCAACAATGAGTATGTCATCTACATACAAACATAGAATGACATATCCATTCTCTGTCTCTTTAATGTAGACACATTTATTACATTCATTGATTTTGAAACCATTGGTAATCATTGCATTATCAAACTTTTCATGCCATTGCTTTGGCGCTTGTTTTAGACCATACAATGATTTTACCAATTTACAGACTTTCCTTTCTTGTCTTGGAACTACAAAACCTTCAGGTTGTTCCATATAGATTTCTTCATCCAAATCACCATTTAGGAAAGCTGTTTTTACATCCATTTGATGTACTTCTAGATTTCGCAATGCTGCAATCGCAAGTATCATCCTAATGGAGTTTATTCTCGTCACGGGAGAATAAGTATCAAAGTAATCTAAGCCTTCTCGTTGCATGTATCATTTGATTACAAGTCTGGCTTTATACTTATCAATGGAGCCGTCTGCTTTCATCTTCCTTTTAAAGATCCATTTGGACCCTAAAGGTTTACAACCAGGAGGAAGATCCACTAGCTCCAAAATATGATTCTGCAAGATAGAATCAACTTCACTTTTTATTGCCTCTTTCCATAGAGGTCCCTCAGAAGAACTCACAGCTTCTGTATAAGTTAGTGGTTCTTTTTCTAACAAATAAGTTAGAAAATCATTTCCAAATGATTTTTCCACTCTTGCTCTTTTGCTACGTCTTAGTTCATGATCTGAATCATAACTTTCATCGTTCATAGTTTCATTTGTTCGTTTGGACGAACTTGAACCATCATTGGATTTATAAGGAAAAACATCTTCAAAAAATGAAGCATTCCTAGACTCCATGATCGTATTCTTGTGTACATCTGGAATCTTAGATTCAAATCGATATGCACTACTGTTATGTGCATAGCCTATAAAGATACAGTCCACCGTTTTAGGACCTATCTTAGTTTTCTTTGGTGTTGGAACAATTACCTTAGCAAGGCAACCCCACACTCGTAAGCAATTGTAGGATGGTCTCCTACCTTTCCATAGCTCATAAGGAGTTTTATCCTCTTTCTTTCGAGGTACCTTATTTAAAAGGTAATTGCTTGACAAAATAGCTTCACCCCACATATTTTGAGGTAAGCCTGAACTTAGTAACATCGCATTCATCATTTCTTTCAATGTGCGATTTTTACGTTCAGCAACACCATTTGATTGAGGTGAATAGGGCGCAGTTACCTCATGTATAATTCCGTGTTGTGCACAGAATTCACCAATTGGTACTTCATACTCACCGCCTCTATCACTTCTCAATCTCTTGATTTTCTTATCAAGTTGATTTTCAACTTCATTCTTATAGAGAATAAATTTCTCTAAAGCTTCATCTTTGCTTTTAAGCAAATACACATAGCAGTATTTAGTGCTATCATCGATAAAGGTAATAAAATATTTATTACCACCTCTTGTTTGTACGAATTTCAAATCACAAACATCATTGTGAATCAATTCAAGAGGTACGGTACTTCTGTCAATCGATTGAAACGATGATTTCGTAATTTTGTCTCAACACAAATTTCACATTTGTGTTTTGAATCAATTTGGAATGAGGGTATATGTTCCAAGTTAATTAATCTCCGCAATGTATCATAATTAACATGTCCGAGTCTACCATGCCATAAATTGGAGGACTCAAGCAAATAAACGGAAGACTTATTATCTTTATTGATAATCGTCATAACATTGAGCTTAAAAAGCCCATCAGTTACATATCCCTTCCCCACATACATTCCAGATTTTGACAAAATAATTTTGTCTGACTCGAACACCATGCGAAATCCATGCTTGTTCAATAGTGATCCGGACACCAGATTCTTTCGAATTTCCGGCACATACAAGACATTGTTCAGAGTCAGCTCTTTCCCAGAAGTCATCTTCAGAAGCACCTTCCCTTGGCCTTCAACCGCAGAAGAGGCAGAGTTTCCCATGAATACTTTCTCCCCATCAATTGGTTCGAAAGTTGTGAACAATTCCTTATTGGAACACACGTGCCTTGTAGCACCAGTGTCAATCCACCATTCCTTTGGATTGGACCCAACCAAGTTCACTTCAGAAATCATTGCAGAGAGATTTATATCTGACACGTCTTTTGTCATGCCATTCACCATATTTGTCTCATAACTCTTCCTCTTTGGAAGACTGCAATCCACAGATCTGTGACCCGTCTTGCCACAGTTGAAGCATTTTCCTAGAAACTTGTTCTTGGAAACTCCTCCTTTTGGTCCCAACTTCGGCTTGGCGACCTTCTTGTTCTTGTGGCCATGCTTATGCTCCACAACATTTGCCTTAGCTGTAGCAGGATTGAATCCTTTGCGTTCAGAGCTTCTGTTGTCTTCTTCAATTCGAAGTCTAACAATCAGCTCCTCTAGGTTCATTTCCTTTCGCTTGTGCTTGAGATAGTTCTTGAAATCCTTCCATCCAAGAGGTAGCTTCTCAATAATCGCAGCCACTTGGAAGGTTTCACTCAAGTTCATTCCTTCAGCCTGAATCTCATGCAAGATCACTTGAATTTCTTGCACTTGACTGATTACAGCCTTAGAATCCACCATCTTATAATCAAGGAATCGACCGACAATAAATTTCTTTGCTCCGGCATCCTCTGTTTTAAATTTCCGGTCTAAGGATTCCCACAACTCCTTTGCCGTCTTTATTGCACAATAAACATTGTACAATGAGTCATGTAAGCCATTCATGACATAATTCCTACACAGGAAGTCAGAATGCTTCCAAGCCTCAACAGCATTGAAGGCTTGCTTATCAGTTTCTCCATCGGATACCTTAGGAGGTTCCTCAGTCAAGAATCTCGCAAGATTCAGTGTTGTTAAATAAAACAACATTTTCTGCTGCCACCTTTTAAAGTTCGATCCGTTGAACTTTTCAGGTTTCTCACTATGGTGGGAAGAAGGCGCAGCAGAAGCAGAAGATGACCCAGGCTGATGGACAGCAGAGGCAGAGCTTTTGGTGATGTCATCATCATGCACATCAACAGCTTCTTTTCCAGTAGCCATTTGAATTGTAAGTGTCGAATCGAATCGAATCTGTTTTAAGATTGTTGGATAACAGTGTTAAATAAATAACAAAACTGTTTAATGAGTATGGAGGATACTTACAATTCGAATGACATTAATAAATATAAGCAAGCTGCCTCAAATGTGAAAATACTAATTTGAGCCTTCAGAAGCAGTATTGAAAATTCATCAAATGCAAAAATTCGTCAGATGCAACTGCATCTGATCCCGTCAGATGCAGTTCCTTCTGAACCCGTCAGATGCAACTCAGATGCACCCGTCAGATGCAGTCCTTCTGGACCCGTCAGAAGCAGTCCTTCTGAACCCGTCAGATGGAGTTCCTTCTGGACTCGTCAGATGGAGTTCCTTCTGACCCTCCTTCTGAGCTTCCTTCGAGGCCTGTGTTCAACACAGTTTCCTTAAAACAGATTCGTCCCCTCCAGTACATGCTTTGAGGTTTCGTGGACGTCTGTCTCCCAGGATACAACGGTTTAGTAGCGATAGATGCTAGCACAGCACTCCAACGCTTCCGGCGAACTTGAACAACACGAGAACACTATCGAAAACAATGAAAATGCCGACAATTCCAAAGAGGGAGATTTTCGCAGTTCTTTTCGTCATGTACTCTCTATCTTAAAAATGGGCTTGTCGCAAGGCCCACTTTCCGGTCTGGCATTCGCGTACGCAGGTCGTGCGCTCGCGCCCAAGTTCAACTTGTCGGGCTTCCGGGATTTGCACCCCCCTGCGCGTGCGCGCGAGGCATAGTGCTTGTGCTATGATAGTTACCACTCAAAGAGAGTGTATCCATATATAAAGCACTTCAAGGCCTTCTACCTTTCCTATGTGGGACTAGTGCTTTGTCACTTCCCACTTCCAACTCAATGGTGTTCTTTGAGAAACAATTTCTCATTCACTCACCATCAAAATACCTCATATTTCCAACAATGCTTGGACTAACAGTTGGTGACTTCATCGTAATACATAATTTCAAGGAGATGTTTAGAAGGGAATGGAGGCTCGAGCATCCGGACAACGTACATGCAAAGAATCTGAAAAGTCTGCAAACAAAATACATGGAGGAGGAAAGAGAGAAAAGTCCTGCACTGTCTGTGCTCCAAAGACTAGACAGCCTCGGCCATTTGGTAACTTGGACAGATTGTCTCCATTTTATTTGCCATTCTAATCATTGATAGAAAGAAATTGAACTTGTAGAACTAATAGGAGGTCTTAGCAAATTCTTTTACTCATTCGTGTTTTAACTCTCTAAGCACGACGCCTTGATGAAACACCGACAGGTTCTGGACGAAAGGCAGAGCTTATCAGGAAGATATCCTTCAGGCCTGGTCGCAGATAAAATCAGAACAAAAGAATAAGATCATTGCAAGACCATATCATCCGAACTAGAGGAAGCTCAGCGCAAAGGGACATTGATGGATCGAGTGGCAATGCTCGAGGACCGAGTTTTACGGGTTCTTCCACGAATAAGATCATTGCAAGACCATATCATCCGCACTAGAGGAAGCTCGGCACAAAGGGACATTGATGGATCGAGTGGTAAGGGTCGAGGATCGAGTTTTACAGGTTCTTCCACGAATGAGTTTTATGCTCATGCCCTAATTCTGGCTCCTGAGTTATTTTTCCTAGCCCTAATCTGATTTGAAAAGTCAATATTGTAAATGATTATGGGTACGAAACAGAGTACCGTCATTTAGATGAGGAAGAAAGTCTTAATTTAGGTTTAGATGACGAGGGTGACGAGAAGGTTGAGGTTATTTGAAAGAGGAGAAGTAGATCCCATTACATGATCGAAATGGTAGAATCCGATATTTATTGTCCGCATGACATTCGAAGATGCAATTTTGAGGCAGTGTGGCTGATCAAAGAGCAATCCAATGCACCAAAAACATAACCAAATTTGTAAGAGCTAGGTGTGTCCAAACCAATTGCAACTAAATGATTTATTATGCTTTCGATATAAACAGTGGGTCATTCCATTTGAAATAGTGCATTCATGCGAATATATTTAATTACAATTTCGAGAATAAGAAAGTTTCTACAGCTTACTTAGCTACACTTATTGATTCTCATTAAATGCCAAAATTAATGCGCATGAGTTGACGAAACTCGGTTTGGGGTGATATGTCACTTTGAGCTAGTGTAATAGAACAAAGCTAAAACCGTTAAAAGGAACTACATGCCAATCATAAGGGGTATGTTGTACGACTACTTGGGAGACCTTTATATTGTAAGACCCACGAGCAAAGTGGAAAGGCTGCTGCCTAATTTTCTACCATTATTTGATAGGGTTTACATTGGTTTATGCCTCTAGAAAGGATTTTTGGCGGGATGTAGGAGGATCGTTGGATTAGATTGATGTCTCCCGAGGGTTTGATCAAGGACGAGTTAGGGCTTGCATGATAACCATTCTGGTTCTTTGATTTTGTTTTTCTGAACAGAAAAATATGAGAACCTCGTTTGATGATGTAAATGATTCTGATTCCGTTCCTAGAATTAGTTTTAAAGCAAAAATTGGGGGGAAAAAAGTTGATCTAGAGAAAAGGAATCACTTTTAAGAATTACAAGACAGAATGAAGCCACTTTTCCCTCAACCTAAAACAGAACAATGAGGTCTTATTTAAAAAAAAAGATAATAAAAAATAATAATAAGAGCTCAGATTAGGCTAGTTTCACCTCATTTTCATAAATTTGGGTATAATTTTTTTTAGATATCATAGATTTTATTCTTTTTTAGAAAAATCATAAGCACCTTTGAAATTAAAACTGAACCACATTTTTCTAATCCATTAGGGCTTCATTAGGTTTTATAATGTGATTCATCAATGATTCCTTGGTTGTGCACTTGATTTCATTAATTGTTATTTGCGTAGGTTTATGTACTTTAGACTTAGTCTAATTTTAGAAAAATTTAATTTTAGAAAAATTCTAGAGAAAGACAATAACTAGCGTGAACACTTAGCAAGCTCTCGTTGTTAAGTTTTGGATGAATTAAGACTAAGATTTGATTTCTTGAACAAAAAACGCACACCAATGCAGGATAGTGTAGTATATTTTCCTTGCAGAAACGAGTGTATAGCTCGTGTTGGTTATCTGCTCGATAAAAAAAACTAGATGAGACCTCACAATAAATGGCGAAAATGACTTGTGATAATTGTTGATATTTATTTTCACATTTCAATATGCAACATATTGTATAAGAGAATCAATATGAATTAATCTTCAATTAATTCAAAATGTAGAATGAAATTTCACAAAGTAACTACGTAAGCAGTTGACTTAAATGAAAAATATTAGGAAGAACAATTGTTCTCAGAAACAGAAATTACGTGCATTTACTAAACACATTTATGTTTCAGGAACAAAAATTTTATACATTTACTAAACGCGTTCTAATTCTCTAAAACTCTTCTAGGAAACAGAATCGGAAAAAGTCATTTTAATCATAATCACATTTTTGGATCAGAATAGTTGCCATGTGGGCCCTTGTTGTACATTGTAGGGATATCTAGCAGCATGGGCAGCGGAACATCCAATTACTTCATCTAGGCGTCTCAACGAATCTTTCACCATGGAGTTCCTCATTAAAATTTATACGCGGCTGATTTGCAAAGCATGTGTCCCCAATCATTTATTATGGAATCCAATTTAAGAAATGTTATAATTTCCAAACAGTCTTTTTCATAGCCATTAGCCACAGAAGTGTTGGTTAGGATAAATTGAAATTCTGGCATGATCACAATTGATAAGTGCACTAGAAGACCTAAAACTTGTCGCGAAAATACAATTGAGTACTAAAACTTGTAAAAAGATGCAATCAAGTCTCAAAACTTGTCAAGTTGATACAATAAAGTCATTCCGTTAACTTCGTCCAATTTGGTTACACAGAAAATGCTAACGTGGTTTTCTTTATTTATTTTTCTCTCTCATATGTGGCAAGTAACTTAAGTGGTGAGCTCTACGTGTGCAAAACGATGAGACCATTTCTTAATCTAAAAGGGTGTCATTCTTCCTAGCCCCAAATTGAAGCAAATCGCTCTTCAAAGCCCTAAATTGAACGGAAATGAAGAAACCAGAGAGATCTCTTCTTCATCCAGTGGTCTTGAGGAGATCCGAACGAAGAGTTAGGTTTCGTTACCTCTGCAGTATCCTATTCCACTGCCTTGTTGGCCTATAGAAGAATGGAAGATGGAATGAGGTTCTTCACTGAATTTAGGGAAAATTATTTGAGGGGTGAGATAGGAAAAGATGACGACGAAGATTGGGAGAAAGAATTTGTCAAGCATGAGAATTTTCACAGTTCGAGTTTGCCAACAAGTGATGAGGAGGTGGCTCGCGAAACAAGAAAACTTGAGCGAGAAAGTAATGAAGCTTCTTTCGGATATGAACAAGGCAGGGCTTCAGCCTGGTCGGGCAGAGCACGAGCGCCTCATATGGGCTTATTGTACTCGGGAAGACCATTATGCTGTTTGCAAAGGAATTATACAAGAGAATAAGAGAGATGCATTTGGAGATCAGCCTATCCGTGTGCAATCACTTGATTTGGCTGATGGGGAAGGGCTGAGAGATGGTGGGCGGCTCTGGAGACTTATGAGGATTTGTTGGACAAGGGACCAAAGCCGAATAACATGTCTTATGAATTGATCATGTCTCATGAATTTATTTACGAGGATTTGTTGGCCAAGGGACCAAAGCCAAATAACATGTCTTATGAATTGATCATGTCTCATTTTAACATTTTACTAACCGCGGCTAGAAGAAAAGGGATTTGGAAATGGGGCGTTAGGCAAGGGGTGTCCACAAAGGGGTTTTTTTTTTCCAATTTAATATTTTAAAAAAATATTTACAAAATTAGTTACTGTATGAAAATATTCGCGCGTTGGTATTTCCAGCGCGCGACCCTTTGCGGGCTGGTATTAACCGCACGCAAAGGGGGAAGTGCATGCGCACTGGTATATCCAGTGCGCACGCACTTGCCCCCATTTTTTTTTGTTTTTTTTGTTTTTTATTTTGTTTTTAGTTATTTTATATTTTAAATTTCTTTTACATAATTTTATTATTTTATATTTTCAGGACTAAATTTATTTTTGGAGTCTGCAAGGCTAATACGTATTTGACAAATATAAAATAATTGAAAAACTAAAAAAAATATGAAATAAAAAATATAATTTTTTTCGGGTTGTCAAATACGTATTAGCCTTGCAGGTTCCAAAAAAAAAAATAGTCTTGAAAATATAAAATAATAAAATTATGTAAAAGAAATTTAAAATATAAAATAACTAAAAAAACAAAACAAAAAAACAAAAAAAAAAATGGGGGGAAGTGCATGCGCGCTGGATACCAGCGCGCATGCACTTCCCCCTTTGCTGGTAATACCAGCGCGCGACCCTTGCGCGCTGGTTTTTCCAGCGTGCAACCATCGCGAGTCTTGCACGCTAGTATGTCCAGCGCGCGAGACCCAAATTTATAAATATTTTCACACAGCAATTATTTTTGTAAATATTTTTTTAATATTAAATTGAAAAAAAACCCTCCAAAAAGCCCGCGTCGGCCAGAAAATTAGGCGCGGCTAGAAGAAAAGGGATTTGGAAATGAGGAGTTAGGCAATGATGTCCAAAAAGCCCGCGTCGGCCTAAAAATTCACCCTAATTTTTGGGCCTTTCGGGCTGGCTCGATACTGTTAAGATTGGCCGGCCCGATTCCATTTTTTTTTCTTTTTCCACCCCACGTTTTCTTTTTAATTTAATTTATTTTCATTTTTATTTTTTATATCCTTTAATTTGACGGAATGTGAAGTGATTTTGTTTAAAAAAAGAAAAAAAAAAAGAGAGTAATCAACCTGACCAAACCCGGTTGAAACCTGAGCAGTTTCGGGCCAGGTCAAGACTCGGCCCGGGACACCCTGAGCGTTAGGTTGATCAAGAAAATGGAAGACAATGGGCTTAAACCTGGAAGCAGGGAATGGAATGGAATGGAATGGAACGCAGTGCTTGTCACTTGTTCCAAGGCATGGGAAGCTAGTACTGCCATACAGATTTTTAAAATGATGGTGGAGAAAGGAGAGAAACCGACAATCATCTCCTACGGGGCATTGCTTAATGCACTCGAGAAAGGGAAGCTCGACGACGAGGCCCTCAAGGTGTGGGACCACATGATCAAGGTTGGCGTTAAGCCAAACTTGTATGCATACACGATCATGGCTTCTACATTCACGGGACAACGAAGGTTCAAGATGGTGGATGCTGTGATTAAAGAGATGAGTTCATTGCCGACTGATCAATGGTGAGTCGTTGTGTGCTGTAGGGAGGGATGCCGACAACCTGTGGCATGGGCAATGGTACGTCTAAGTTCTAACAACTTCATCCAATCGTCTCAACGAATCTTCCATTGCGGAGTTCTTTACTAGAATTTCTAAATTACTGATCTTGCAAAACGAGTGTCCCGTTCATAAATAACAGAATTTTTTTTTTTTTATCATTTCCGACAAAGCAGTTATTCTCGTGTCATGCATAGTCATTGCATTGAAAATGTTAAGAGGGTATTCGCCAACGAGATCCCCCGCAAAATGTGAAATTCTCAATAAATTGAAAAGTTGGCATGATCAAAATTCAAAACTCAGAAGGGGGTCAAAATAGGAATAAGGGGAAAATCAGGGGGCAAAAAACAAAAAGAAAAATGTTGGGTTTGAAACTTTGAATTATCTGCAAAACCCTGAAAACAAACCAATTTCCTTTTTCTTTTTTCGGGTTTTTTTCCTATGCTGCAACAAGGCAAGCAATCTCATTGCTGAGCTAATAATAAATTATGTTGGGGTTGCCCCATATCGGTTGTGGTAGGGGTTAGTGATCGGTTTATAAGTGTGAGGGAAAGTCTCAACCTTTAAGCTACCTTTTGGGTTGAGTGAGGCTCAAGACCACCCAACAAATTAGAAAAGGACAAGAGCATTTAAGACGAACGAATCTGAATGGGGATGTCGTACTTGTACATGTCGAACTAAGAATAATCTAATTAGGTTCGGTTCTTGAAGGCTTTGGGTCAATTTCTTGTTCTACAAGATTGAAGACCATTATGATTGTTGCAGCTTGCTCCTCTGGTTCAATTCTTACTTTCTTTTCCCTCTACCGAGGGTCCATAAATTCAATAAGGAGGCTGACAACATTATGTGTCAACAATGGTCGGTCCAGTTCCTGCTTTCCTTTTTTTTTTCCCTTAAATTTTCTAAATGTAAACCTAAATCTAGGATATTTGTTGAAGGTGGGCTCATATATGCAAAAATGAACAACATTGGCTTTGAAACTATGTTATATTTCGTGAAACCATTACCAATTATTCCAAAAGCTTATATTTATGAGTGAAAGGAGACCACGTGAATATAAAAAGCATACATGATCCATTCACAATCGATGTTGGACAATAGCAATAACTTCAACACACCAAAAGTAGTTATTTACCGGTTTAAATCATTGATGCTTGAAAGATAGACGATCATACCGTAACGATAAAGTAAAAGAGATGTACGCATACTTACTCAGACAGTAAGCTAAAGAGACTTCTTCTTCGTCGAATAACATGAAAGTAATCTCATCTTCTTAGGAATGGATCTGAGTGGTACAACAATTGAGATTTTAAATGAAAACAGTTTTGCCTTCCTCAATTCTGTCATATTACGTCTTACCTAACAAAAAGTGACGCACAAAGCGCACACAGTCTGGACTAAACTTTTAAAACGTATAAATATTGATATCTAATGTAATTTTTTTTTTTCATTTTCTTTTTGGGAAAAAATGAGTTACCAATGCAGGAAAGTCAGCTGATTATGAATAAAAGTCATCTTATTGATTCAACCACCCAAGTTAGTGCTCAACTATTAATGGATTCCTTTTTTGTAATAGAGACTTTTGTATTCAATGTACACATTCACAGCCGTCCAGCTCGATGATTAACCTTGGGGACAAAGTTACCGTATGGTCGGTGATTAACTCTTCTTAAGTTCATGTGTCGATGATCTAGATCTTTAATCATAATTTGGTGATCACTGACCCTACACATAGGTTTGGATTGCATGTGATAATTATCGGAATGCTTGTCCATATTTTTCATTTGAACGTTCGAGATCTTAATTTTGTATGCATTATACTAAAATGTAACCAAACGGCATGAACATGACATTTTATGTTTCATGAAAGAGCTAAAATCACGAGGAGCATTTTTCGTCGAAACTATCATGCTGGGTCAAACCAAATAGTCCCTTGAATGTCAACCAATTTTTCATGGAAGACCCAAACAGCAGCGACCACCTTTTACGACGAGCGTTTTTGCTCCTTTTTTGCGAAAATGGCTTTTTCGTTAACAAGCGATTAGAATAAAATAATTCCCAGCAGAGATGGGCGGGTGTTCTTGCCGTAGAAGGGATGCAGACGCGGTAATAACGGGGAACTTCCAATTACGAGAATACCCTCATCGTTAGTTTGGGGATCTGTCTTCTATCTATTCCGTTTTTCCCTTTGTGAATCAGCTTTGGTCGAGGTGTTGAAGAGGTGGGAGGTATAGAATTTCAAGCTTGCTGATCTGCAGAGACTGAGATGGAGCTCTCGCTCTGTTTGATAAGCTGAGGATCGCGGCGCGTCTGCCAACAAACGGCAATTGAGATATAATAGAGAGCTTAATATGTTCAAAAGGCTTTTAACTGACCATTAAGCTTTTAATTACCGAATGAGTACAGTCAAACTAAGAATATTTTCAGGCTTCAAGCAGAATGTGGAATATTACTGCGCAGTTGTTTTTTCCGTCGTTACATTTAGCTTCAAAATGTCCACATAAGCAGATCGAGCTCGAAGTCTTTTGAGAGAGTCCGAGCAACTGAGACGAGAAAGATGCTCATGAGATATCGTATCAGGATTTGAAGGAAGAACAGCGGAACAACAAGCTCTAGTGGCAGCATGACTTGCCATTTCTTATTTGAAAATGTGTTTTGGGATCCCAACGTACTATCTAACCACTATGTGCATTCGAATTATGAACGTGGCAATTATTAAGCCTAATTATTTTTGTCGCAACTCAATATCGTAGTCAAACCTTGTTCTGGAAGCATTTGGCAATGCAAAGACAGTGAGGAGCAATAACTCAAGGTCCAACTCAATGTTGCTGCCTATATACTTTGATTCATTCTGAAATAGAGTGGGTTTTACTTCCAAAAACAATAGGATTATTCTCATATACCCCTCATGATCCATAATGTAGTCGGTTTAGTAAATTTGTTGAGATTGAATTTGACAAAAAATAATGCGGAAAGCAAGTCTTCAATCTTACGAAGAAAGCCTATGGCTCGAAGACCTCGTCTCTAATGCTTTTGACTTCCACGAATGGTAATGGATCAAAATAAAGGATTTTTATTTTATGCAAGAACAGTTTTCAAATAGATGAATTGATTTGATAACAGAAAACAAAGTTAAATTTTGATCGCTTGTAAATAATTACAAAAATTCATCATTGACGGGCAACAACAGTTGCACCTATCAAAGCAACTAAAAGAATTATGGAAATGAGTTTGAATGAAAGGAAAGGATCTGTTTAAAAATGAATTCCCATTTGTTGACTATTACTTATCAAATCTTGCTCGATAATCTGGTTTGACTCTCGGGAGCCATGATGCATGCCGGTTTCATATGACCAGGTGGAGTGGCACAGTCGACGCTGAATTGGACAACTTTTAATATTTTTTGTAACTATTTTTATTTCCTTTTTGTCTTTTCTTTTTCCTTTTTCTTTTTTTCCCTTCTTCCTCCGACTGGATGCTACCAGCAAAGACCTTGCCCAGCCATGATGAAGTGCGACCTCGCCCAGCACTATGGGGCCGAGCTTCAATTGAAGCCGACTTTGGCCAGTCACTGTTTTTCGCAGGAAAAAAAAATGAAAACAGTATCATTTTGGAATTTTTATTGTCAATTTCGACAATGAAAAATCTCCTTTTAAAACGAACGGAAGTATAAAAAGAAAAGGAAAAAAAAGGGACAAATCCCCAAAATAACTATGATGGTATTCTCATAATTGGAGTTTCCCATTACTACAACTCCATTCTCCCTTCCAAGACAAGGAGACCCGCCCGTCTCTATTGGGAGTTATTTTACTTGAATTTTTTTCATTAAAGAAAATGCCCAAAAATCACTCTGGCCAAAGTGACCAAATTAACCTCATCCAAAGGGGATCCGGCTCCCCTGCCTTTAAGGCAGGGATGCCTTAAAGCATCTGGGCCGTCCATTTTTGAATGGACGACCCAGATCTTATAATAGGAGAGAATTTTTAAGGTTTTTTAAAAAAAATGATTTGGGCCGTTGTCGCGACCCGTCCGAAAGCGGACGCGGCTAATGGATTACCGATCGCGGGTCTTGGATCGGCGCGAGCCCTCCCAGGCCCATACCAAATCGCGGCGAGAGTATTTTTCAGAAGGATTCGACGATAAGAATCTATCGCTTTCGACCTTAGTGTGGTTGTGGTGGCATGTGCAACTTGTGCATGCATTTGGAGTCGCCACCGGTCTTTCTTGGAGAGTAGACCGGAAACCTTACTGATCGATTGGGAGAGATCGATCAGTTCTACGGAACCAGAGTTTTTGGGTTCGGGGACTTGATTACGCTGGTGTCGTTACCAACGCCCTTTCGGTACCTAAGGCTAGTGATTTTCCTAACTAGGATTTCATGCAGGCGCAATTTTGGGTGATGTAAGTCTGACTTTGCACATTAACCAGTTTAACATGCTCACGTAATCATAATAAATAAATAGATGTCAATCACATAAACATCTATCCTACGTGGTGATCATGGAATTATGATTTAATGGGTCTCGAGCCAATGAGACCACATTTAATCATTTTAATATTTTAATAACGGAGAGCCGCTCTTCGCTTCTTCTTGGTTTCTTGAACTCTTCAAGAATTGGGCCCCAAAGAGCTCGCCGACTTAAAAGGCTCCCCCACGTAATCCTCGTAGCATTTACATCAACAATCGACTATGCTAAAAATAAAGATTACATGAAAAATAAAAGGAGTACGCAGCCTCCATTTAATAACTACAACCCCAAATATATAAATAATCATCATACATTCATATATACATCAATCACATTGATTAGGGATTTTTCCATGATCACCACCCTTCCACGTAAGTAATAAATTCACAATTTAAAACTTAGGAAGGCACAATAAAAATTCTACGTTGAATCATATTCAGAATTTTTATGTAAAATAAGATAGCCATAAATTTTCGATTCAAAATTGATTTAGTCTCAATTTTTGCTACGTTGATTAATTTATCATATAAAATAATCAACCTCCATTAGCCATGTAAGACGAACAATTCGTTAATACATATTGGCCATAGTATTGCAAAAATTGCAAAAAATCAATTAAATGCACGAAAACACCTAAGGATCGGCTCTGATACCACTGTTGGGATCCACGTAACACGTAGCGGAAATAAATAACAACCCATACATGTATCTCCAGAGGCGTAATTCGTGCATTTCAATCGAAAAAAATCACAAAGCCTCAAAGGGAGTAAATAGATTACCTCTCGTAGCGTGCTTGAACGGAGGTGTCGGTTCGATGTTCTTCGATCTCAGCCTCCACAAGTGTTAGGCATCTAGTTCGGACGCACCACCAATTGACGAACGGGGAGACGACTAATAACTCCACAACAATTGTGCTAGCAATATGCGGAATCAATATTCCGAACTTAGTATATTTTGCTCACTCAAGACGATGAGAATATAGAGAGTGTTTGTGTTCTTCTCTCTAAGCTCTCAAAAATTTGCACACTCTACAAAATGTCTCTCTCTTTCAACCTCAAAACTCTTGCCATCCTTTTATAGCCAAAAATACCTTCCAATAAATTGTATTTAAAAATAGCACTAACAATTATAAATTCTATCTAAAAATAGCACTCACAAATAAATGACATTTAAAAATAGCACTAACAATAGCACTCACACTTTATAATACAAAAATGCTATTTAAAAATAGCACTAACAATAGCACTCACAATTTATAATACAAAAATGCTATTTAAAAATAGCACTAACAATTATAAATTCTATCTAATAATAGCACTCACAATTTATGATAAATAAATGCCATTTAAAAATAGCACTAACAATAGCACTCACAATTTATGATAAATAAATGTCATTTAAAAATAGCACTAACAATAGCACTCACAATTTATAATACAAAAATGCTATTTAAAAATAGCACTAGCAATAGCACTCACAATACAAAAATGCTAAAAAAAAGGCACTAACAAAGGTGTTAAAAATAATAACCATTATTATTATTACAAGAGTTAAAGAGGTTACCAAACAGTACAAATATGCATAACGTATAAATACGTATGACGTATAAATACGTAGAGTATACGTATACATCCGTGAAACCGGGGACTAATTGAAAGAAAAATGTGCAATTAAGCCCTTTTGGTAAAAATTGATTAAATTGGAGGGAAAATTGACCTAATTGCACTTTAAGACTTTAGAATCCAATGTCATAACTTATAAAAGTGATAATTGAAAACTAAAAGACTCGAAAAGGATTTTTTTTTTTTTTTTTTAGGCTCGGTTCGGGTTTATGTTTGTGAAGGAACATAGTGACCCGAGCCGAATTTTTGAGATTTAAAGTGACACACTTGAAGAGGAAATTAAAACAAAATTATCGAATATTTTTTGGTATTTTTCTGACCACGAATGGTACTTTTCTGATTTTTTGGGTATTTTTATAATTAAATAAACTCGAAAAATATTAAAAATACCGAAAAATATTTTTTGTTCAAAATTGGTTCCTAAGGCTAAACCAAGGCTTCCAAAGTTGATTTTGTGATTTTATGACCTTTTTTGATATTTTTAATTAATTTTAAAGAATAAAAATCACAATAATAAATGGTAAAAAAATCAGGTGTCAACAGCTGCCCCTCTTTGAGAGGAATCTCGTTAGAGGTTTCTCTCAAAGATAAGGTGGCACCTGATTCCTAACCGACTCAACTGGGAAAATGAGAGAAGAAATGTTATGACATCGGATCCTTAAGCCTATTGATAAAAGCTCAAATCAATCCCCGGTTTGCTCTAACAATTTGAATATGGGCCGGAGTGAGAGAGGCTTACCTGAAGCTCACCTGTCGGATGCTGCCGGTTGCGACGACTTTCAAGAAGATGCCTAGGACTCGTCATTCAGAATATCCTAGGGAGATTAAGCTCTGACCTGTATGGTAGGTTATACCATGATGGGATTCCTAACTGGTAGGAACCTAAGGAAGGCGCATCCCACGCTTTGGGATTTGCCAAGGATTTTGATCCGTATGGTGGATCAAACCTTTGTGTTGATCCTTACTGCGATATTTATCAATGAGTTGACCCTTATGGCGGTTTCTACCAATGAATTGACCCTTATGGCGGTTTCTACCATATGTGACCCTTCAGGCGGTTTCTACCATGGTTTGACCCTTCAGGCGGTTTCTACCTTGGTTTGACCCTTCAGGCGGTTTCTACCATGAGTTGACCCTTCAGGCGGTTTCTACCATGAGTTGACCCTTCAGGCGGTTTCTACCATGGTTTGACCCTACAGGCGGTTTCTACCTTGGTTTGACCCTTCAGGCGGTTTCTACCTTAAGTTGACCCTTCAGGCGGTTTCTACCTTGGTTTGACCCTTCAGGCGGTTTCTACCTTGGTTTGACCCTTCAGGCGGTTTCTACCATAAGTTGACCCTTCAGGCGGTTTCTACCTTTGGTTGACCCTTCAGGCGGTTTCTACCTTTGTTTTGACCCTTTAGGCGGTTTCTACCTTTGATTTGACCCTTCAGGCGGTTTCTACCTTTGATTGACCCTTCAGGCGGTTTCTACCATGAGTTGACCCTTCAGGCGGTTTCTACTATGTGTTGACCCTTCAGGCGGTATCTACCTTGTGTTGACCCTTCAGGCGGTATCTACCTTGATTTGACCCTTCAGGCGGTATCTACCTTGATTTGACCCTTCAGGCGGTTTCTACCATCATTTTGACCCTTCAGGCGGTTTCTACCATCATTTTGACCCTTCAGGCGGTATCTACCTTGAGTTGACCCTTCAGGCGGTTTCTACCATGGTTTGACCCTTCAGGCGGTATCTACCTTGGTTTGACCCTTCAGGCGGTTTCTACCTTCAGTTTACTTTGAAAAGGGGTCTCATGACGAGGGTTCTCCACGTCCGATGAGACTGCCTAATTTTTAAAAAGGGGTCTCATGACGAGGGTTCTCCACGTCCAATGAGACTATTTGAATTTTGAAAAGGGTTCTCATGACGAGGGTTCTCCACGTCTGATAGGACTTTTTCTTTTAAAAGGGGTTTTTTTTTCTTTTTTTTCAGAGATCCCGAAGTTTGTCGGGAATTCAGTTTTTGAAGTAGTGAAAGATTTTATCTTGACAAAGCTTCACTTGAGTCTGTTGAGGCGACATTCTGGGAGCTGGGTTCTCTAGGTATCCTGCAGAAGTTTGAGCCTGAAAGATTCTTCTTCACCAAGAAAACGTTAGTAATCTTTGGGAAGACCACGGCTGTCCATTTGACAAAACCGAATGATTTAAGTTTTAATCATGAAATGTGCATTTTGACGCTGGAGGTTATCCAAAGCATTCTTGCAACAAGCAAATGTGATCACAAATTACTTGCATGGAAAATCTGGATCAACAGTTTAAAAATTCCAAAACGAGTCTGTTCAAAACATCAATTGGAATATTTCTCGACAAGAAGGTCTTCTCACCTGTTTTGCGATAGTGGTTTTTTATAGGGGATGCACTCAATTCCCTACTAACCTGTGCCTAGGTTTTAGGCTCATTCGCAGCGCATACATTTTGATCGGTCGGGAGGTCTTCCACGGGACCGTAATGTTGGGCTTGGATATTGGTTTTCAAGGGGGACCCGCTTCGGAGTCGAGGCCATTGTATGAAAGTCTTCACCATCTGCTCCGGGTTTACAAGTCAAGAACCCTGCAAAACGAGAAAGAAATAGTCTTGCTCGTACTTCTTCGAGCTAAGCAATATGTTAACCCAAGTGTCTTAGTCAGAGAAGACTGTTTCAGGGTTGTAACATTGGTAGGATTGGGGACCGAAAAAGGCTTGTTTTTGGCCCAGAAATTACGAAGGGTTTGACATTGGTGATCATTACAAATTTACCACTTGCCCTTTTCCTCTCTGCACCTTCAGTTTTTGGGATGCGCAACCGATTTTGAGGTGTGCACCAGCTCTTCAGAGAGCGTTTCGTCGCATTAAGAGACTGATGACTCTGTCTGCGTCTCTGCTCCACGCTTGACACCATTTGGGGAGTAGTCTTTTTGATCTGACTCCTTTAGGGATTTCCTCTTTTCCCATCCGGCTTCATTGCGGATCAATCAAAAAACTTACACGAGCATCGGCCTTGCTTTTACCAGGCATTTTGCTTTTTTCTCGATGCCGTGGATTTTTCTCATTCATTTTTGAAATCACACTTTTTCTCATCTTCATGGGATCGCGTTAGACCTATGATCAAAGGTCTAACAAGGTTAAACATTAACTTAGGAATTTTTTTGCAAACCCTAAGTCTTGAACTCCTTCGTTTCTGAAGTGATGCTGCATCCGTCTTGGAATGTGCAATTATCACCAACGGGTTTATGAAATGATTCTGCAGGCTCAACTTGGCTATGCAAAGGATTCGGTGTGTGGGATAGAGAAATGAATGCTTCTCATCATCCTATGGCACTTGGATTACCATATAAACAACACACAAAGATTAATGTTAGTCCGAGCAAGAAAATTTCTAACCATTTTCTCCTGATGCTGCTGGACTCACCTCCATTTTGCCCCGATGTGGGGTGGTTCTTGACAGGGTTAAGAATGAAAACCGCCGTTCAAAGGGGTTATCAACGGTCACCTGTAGTGTTTGGGGGATATGAAACGAATGCCTCCGTTGTCCCAACCCATGTAATCGCTGCGAATGGTCCCTACTTCCGTAGGTCCAGATTTTGCTGTCTGATTCGCTCCACTTCTCTCTTAAGTGTGTATAGGACGTGTTTGGACTAGGCTTTGCCTCTCGTCTTTTGAGAAAACGTCCTTTTGAGAGTTTTGAATTCATTTTCTCCAGAAATTTTACCCGTCAAAGGGGATTTTATGATGCCCCATGCATGTTCTTATTCATGTTCAGACAATCTCCTGTTTCAAAACATGAATGCCAATGAAATTTGAATTCTATGTCTTTTCTAGACATTAGAATCTGAAAGCTTTTCTTTTCTTCTCAGTTTTTTTTTTTTATATTCAACATCTTCAATGGATTGGGGAAAGGGATACTTACCTGTCCCACGCGGCTGGAGATCCCTGAAAATGCGGAAAAAACATGTTATTGTACGTTCATGAATTTTTCAAAAAATTAGAACGATACATCTTACCCTTGGCCGTGTGCCCCTACGAGTGCACACAGGTTGTGAAAATCTGTCCTCCTTGATGGCGAGTCCCTATCAAGGATAAATAACAAGTGTTAACTCATATTCCCAAATCCAAGATAAATTGGGACGATACGACTTTACTCTTGATTTGCATTCCGTTATGATGTTGCGTATTGATATGAACAACATCTATCAAATTCCTCTATCCGTGCTTGAAGGTATTTGAAACGCCTACGGTCCATTTGCCCTAGCTGGGCGACGTCTGGTTTGTCATTTGAACGCATGAGCTTTTGGGTGCATTGTCTCTTTTATCACCTGAGATAAAAGAAAATGGAGAAAAATTTATCCCCAGATCTGATTGAAAATCAATTAGGAACGATACGTCCTTTTACCAAACGAGTGGCTCTGCGGCCAAATGTATTTTACACTGAAGAGACGAATTCCACTATGCTCCACGAGTTTGGGGAATTTGCCCCCATTTTCGATAGAAATGAGCCTTATCGAGATGTATACAATACAAATAGATCCCTAATACAATCAATCTAAGGGACGAGATATAGAGGATCTCAGCAAAATTAATCTTATACAAGAGAACTAGGAATGTCAAGTCAATCAAAGGAATGTGGTCCGAACACTTGGAGATGCCCCAGTTCCAATCTTCGAGATGTGACTCCAAGATCACCGGTTTTTTTTTTAGGTGGTTTTAGATATATCAGCCATCCAAAGACATGCACATGAGACAAGTGAGGATAAAACTTCTAAAAATCAAAGGATTTGGCACCTAAGGTCAAGGTTCCCACCTCGAGTTCTAGAAAGAGCAGATTCCATTGCACAACTATCGTTGCATTGGGGCTCAATCCATAGCTCAAAATGAGCGGAATTGAAAAGTGGATTACCCCGTGCTTTTCCTCACGGAGATTCCATTTTCAATCCCTTCTATTGTTTTCCTATAGACGGCGCCCGGGGTTTTAGGCGCGGTTGTGTGTGTTTTCGGTGTCGTGCTAAAGCGATAAACATGCATCTTATTTAACAATCACCGCTTCAATATAAAACATACACACAATCATTCATTCCTACGCCAACCTGCATAAGACAACGTCAATCACAGACTACCCCCCTTATCACTCCAATCTGCAAAAACATATAACACCTATCATGAGCGGACTTACCTCACCTTCAAGAGCGCCTGCATGGTTAGAAAAATCACTCAGCGTTTTAATTACGGCCTAAGTCCACTTGAGGTCTAGAACCATTGGTTCTAGAACAAAGGTCCCCAGCGGAGTCGCCAGCTGTCGCGACCCGTCCGAAAGCGGACGCGGCTAATGGATTACCGATCGCGGGTCTTGGATCGGCGCGAGCCCTCCCAGGCCCATACCAAATCGCGGCGAGAGTATTTTTCAGAAGGATTCGACGATAAGAATCTATCGCTTTCGACCTTAGTGTGGTTGTGGTGGCATGTGCAACTTGTGCATGCATTTGGAGTCGCCACCGGTCTTTCTTGGAGAGTAGACCGGAAACCTTACTGATCGATTGGGAGAGATCGATCAGTTCTACGGAACCAGAGTTTTTGGGTTCGGGGACTTGATTACGCTGGTGTCGTTACCAACGCTCTTTCGGTACCTAAGGCTAGTGATTTTCCTAACTAGGATTTCATGCAGGCGCAATTTTGGGTGATGTAAGTCTGACTTTGCACATTAACCAGTTTAACATGCTCACGTAATCATAATAAATAAATAGATGTCAATCACATAAACATCTATCCTACGTGGTGATCATGGAATTATGATTTAATGGGTCTCGAGCCAATGAGACCACATTTAATCATTTTAATATTTTAATAACGGAGAGCCGCTCTTCGCTTCTTCTTGGTTTCTTGAACTCTTCAAGAATTGGGCCCCAAAGAGCTCGCCGACTTAAAAGGCTCCCCCACGTAATCCTCGTAGCATTTACATCAACAATCGACTATGCTAAAAATAAAGATTACATGAAAAATAAAAGGAGTACGCAGCCTCCATTTAATAACTACAACCCCAAATATATAAATAATCATCATACATTCATATATACATCAATCACATTGATTAGGGATTTTTCCATGATCACCACCCTTCCACGTAAGTAATAAATTCACAATTTAAAACTTAGGAAGGCACAATAAAAATTCTACGTTGAATCATATTCAGAATTTTTATGTAAAATAAGATAGCCATAAATTTTCAATTCAAAATTGATTTAGTCTCAATTTTTGCTACGTTGATTAATTTATCATATAAAATAATCAACCTCCATTAGCCATGTAAGACGAACAATTCGTTAATACATATTGGCCATAGTATTGCAAAAATTGCAAAAAATCAATTAAATGCACGAAAACACCTAAGGATCGGCTCTGATACCACTGTTGGGATCCACGTAACACGTAGCGGAAATAAATAACAACCCATACATGTATCTCCAGAGGCGTAATTCGTGCATTTCAATCGAAAAAAATCACAAAACCTCAAAGGGAGTAAATAGATTACCTCTCGTAGCGTGCTTGAACGGAGGTGTCGGTTCGATGTTCTTCGATCTCAGCCTCCACAAGTGTTAGGCATCTAGTTCGGACGCACCACCAATTGACGAACGGGGAGACGACTAATAACTCCACAACAATTGTGCTAGCAATATGCGGAATCAATATTCCGAACTTAGTATATTTTGCTCACTCAAGACGATGAGAATATAGAGAGTGTTTGTGTTCTTCTCTCTAAGCTCTCAAAAATTTGCACACTCTACAAAATGTCTCTCTCTTTCAACCTCAAAACTCTTACCATCCTTTTATAGCCAAAAATACCTTCCAATAAATTGTATTTAAAAATAGCACTAACAATTATAAATTCTATCTAAAAATAGCACTCACAAATAAATGACATTTAAAAATAGCACTAACAATAGCACTCACACTTTATAATACAAAAATGCTAAAAAAAAGGCATTAACAAAGGTGTTAAAAATAATAACCATTATTATTATTACAAGAGTTAAAGAGGTTACCAAACAGTACAAATATGCATAACGTATAAATACGTATGACGTATAAATACGTAGAGTATACGTATACATCCGTGAAACCGGGGACTAATTGAAAGAAAAATGTGCAATTAAGCCCTTTTGGTAAAAATTGATTAAATTGGAGGGCAAATTGACCTAATTGCACTTTAAGACTTTAGAATCCAATGTCATAACTTATAAAAAGTGATAATTGAAAACTAAAAGACTCGAAAAGGATTTTTTTTTTTTTTTTAGGCTCGGTTCGGGTTTATGTTTGTGAAGGAACATAGTGACCCGAGCCGAATTTTTGAGATTTAAAGTGACACACTTGAAGAGGAAATTAAAACAAAATTATCGAATATTTTTTGGTATTTTTCTGACCACGAATGGTACTTTTCTGATTTTTTGGGTATTTTTATAATTAAATAAACTCGAAAAATATTAAAAATACCGAAAAATATTTTTTGTTCAAAATTGGTTCCTAAGGCTAAACCAAGGCTTCCAAAGTTGATTTTGTGATTTTATGACCTTTTTTGATATTTTTAATTAATTTTAAAGAATAAAAATCACAATAATAAATGGTAAAAAAATCAGGTGTCAACAGCCGTCTATTTCTAAAATGGGCCTAGATCTTTCAATTTTTAAAGTACCCATGCCTTTAAGGCAGGGGATCCATTCGGATCCAAATGAGCATTTCTTGCCAAAGACAAAAAATTAAAAAAAAAATAAAAGTCTTTGTAAGGAGAAAATAGTTTCTAACACTCTCTCTAATATCCCGCCCTCCACTTGTCCCTCTTTCCTTCTAAAATTTTGAAAAAATGACTCACCTCTCTCTCTCTCTCTCCAAAGCACTCGCATCTTCCTCTCGCATTCTATTCCCGTCTCACTCGTCGCACTTCGATCCGCAATGGGAAATGTTAAGATTGGATCAACAGTGCATTGCTTATCATCTTCCTGCGCATGTTCATGTTTTCTCTATTTCTACGATTGTGTTTGACCTTGCGCTTTATTGATCGTCGTTGTATTTTTTCGGTGCTAAAGTTTCGGCAGGATCAATCACTTAGGGCCTATTTGATAATGTTTTGTTCCTCTGTTTTCGTTGCCCAAAAAAAAAAGAATAACAAATATGTTTGATAACACAAATGATTCTTTTTCTTATTTTGATCCTAATAGCACTTGGACCAAAATAAGAAATAAAAAAGTTATTTCTCCAAAAAAATACATTTTTGATAATAAAAAAGGCAATGATAGTCTCCTTTCACTTTCGTCGGACTCCCGCGAGGTGTGGGTTGGATCAACTCGAGTCGGTCAGGTTAATTTTTATATTAAAATATTCAAAAATTAATAATAAAAAATCAAAAAATGATTAAAAATCCAAATATGGAAAATCCATAAAAAAAAATCTAAAAAAACTGCAAAAAACCAGGAAAAATTCCAAAAATTCTAAAAAAATTAGGGATGGGTCGTTTCAACTGGTCAATCTTTTTTTTTTTGACTTTTTTGCCTTTTAATTTCTCTCAAATGATGATTTTGTCCCTTATGGGCAAATCGTTTAAAAAAATCTTGAAAATTTCCAAAAAAATCTCAAAAAGTAAGAAATAGTCCATTCAACTAGATAATCTTGTTTTTGATGATTTTACCTTTTGATTTTTCTCAAGCCTTGGCTGATTTGCTGTCAAACTACCGTACTGCATCAGTGACTGTCCCCCATGATATCAATTGCTTAGGTCCACCATCCGCATGATGTCAAAAGTGATTATGTACTTATTTGATTTAATGATAAATAGGGAAGATAAATTATTTTCTAGAATATAAATTTTGTGTTGTTACCAAACGCGTCTCTGTTCCTAGAACAAAAGTTTTATGCAATTATCAATGGCATTCTGATTCTTTAAAACTCATTCAAAGAATAGAATAAAAAAATTGATTCTAATCAGAATCACTTTTTTGGAATAGAAACGTAACCAAACATGTCCTTGATGGCCAGAGTCGAGCTCTTAAGGGATAACGTCGAGCTCGTCACCATCAACAATCCATTTGTCACCACTACCTACATGGTACTTTTGCTCCTCTTGTGCATGCTTGTGTGTTCATGTGCTACTTCGCCGTTGTTGACACCTAATTTTTAATCGGTCTTTTTTTAAAATTAATTAAAAAATAAAAAATCAGAAAATTCAAAATCATCTTTGGGACCCTTGGCCAAGCACAATGAACCAATTTTGAGCAAAAAAAATATTTTTTGTACTTTTTTTTCGTATTTTTGGAATTTCTTTTTATTTAAAAATAGCTGAAAATCAAAGAAAATACCGAATGAGGTCGAAAAAATCTAAAAAATAGTCAACAATTTTCTTTCTATTCCAATTATATGTTAGCCACATTAGTATTTGGAAAATCGATTTGGGATATAGAAAAGCCCAATTGATGTCTTTTATCCCCCGAATCGAGGGGAAAAATATCAAATTGAGCCTTCTCCATTCGTATTTTAATAATTTTTAGTGTATCTTCGACACCTTCAATTTTACATTCTAGTCGAATCAATTTCACGAAAACGAGCCAAATTTCGAGATGTTTCTTTTTTTTTCAGCCGGATTAGGTTGGTCAAACATATCCGAACCGGTCAGCCCGGTAAACCGGTTGCCAACCCAACGGAAGCAGAAGAAGTAGAAGGCAGCAGGGAAAAACCCTATTTTTCTTTCACGTTGGCAGGTGCCAAGGAAAGTGCGATCCGTCTGCCAAGGCGCTACATCAAGGGAAAGAGTGTAAAGGTCGGGTTTTTAGGCACGAGGGATCTCTAGTGGAAAGAGAGTGCGGCTTTGGGGTTCTCCAGTGGAAAGAAAGCTCATCGTAGTGAGCTCTCAAGAGACCAAAAACGTGAGCTGAGCAAAAGAGTGTAAAGGTCGGATCTTGAGGGCTCCCCTCCCCCCTCAAAAAAAAAAAAAAAAAAAAAGAGGCGAAAGCCGAGAGGCCTGGGTGGACCCGGATCCCACTATGTGTAGAAGCAATGGAATTCGACGGATCTTAGTTTGATGCTACGGTTTGTCCGAATTGAGTTTTTGAAAATTGGCATGCTGTTGTACTACACGAGCAGCACATTTCGAGGGCTGATATATTCAACTTTTAATTATCTATTGAGGTTCGTCATTCAAGAAAATTTGTAATACATCGAGTAAGCATCGTTTGGAATATAAGATGACTTGAAATGGAGCTCGGTGAAAGAAGTTATGGTTCGAGAGAGTTCGACGCGCAAACTGGGAATCCATTGAATCCAGCCGCCCGTTCTACCTTTGGGATTTTGGGCGGCCGAGATTGCCTAAGTCACCTACCTTTAAGGTAGGGAATCCATTGAATCCCGGCAGCCCAATCCCCCCTTGGGTTTGGGGCAGTAAATGCCAAGGAAAGTGTAATCATTTGTCTCTCCTCACGCAGGCAAAACCCCAGTCTTTCTTTCATGTTGGCAGATGTCAAGGAAAGTGTAATCCTTAGGGTCTTCCTCTTAGTGGGCGGGCTATGTGAAATGTCTGAGCAGGAGTCGGTCTTTGCCTTTGTTGAAAATCTTTAAAAATTCACTGGCAGTGGTGTAAATTTCCCATCAGATGAAACTTTTAGCCGTGGAACTTTAGAAGTTGAAACCTAACCTATCTTTTGTGCTGCTTATGTGTAACATGCTTATATCATATATCTGTTGTGGATGTCAATCAAAATGAATACACGCCTGACCTTGACTCTAGTGCTATCTACAGTAACAAGGTGTATCAAGACGTTGGAAACAGAGGGATGCCAGCAGGCATTACAGTACCTTTGGCCCAACAGGCCGGTGCCACCCAATTAATGCTGACTCGACTCATGATTTGAAAATGCTACCCCATGCTTGTCAAGATATGACGAATAACATTGTGGAAACGAGCAGCGATCATTCTATCCCAACGAGCGGCGATCGTTCTATCCATCATGACACTCTTTTGAGTTTATGAAACAGAGTAATTGCAACTTGTAGTCATAGGACAATAGTATCCCACGGCACTTATTGCGGTCGAATCATCGCGATGAAGCGGCTTGTCCGTGGTCATTGTGAGGTTGCCAGACAGACACTAGCCCGTTTATTAGATTACCGGCATCGAAATGTCGTAATGTGCGAACTAGTGATAGAAAGCAAAAGATTTCACATTTGACTGTGAAGATGTTTGTAATGGAAATTTGACTGATCTTATTCGAGCAAATGTGAACCTCTCCAAGTTGTGGACTGCTCCTGGCCATCCGTCATTGTTGTTGTTGAAACTAATGAGGTAATATTTATGCCTTAGAATGTTCAAATACTATTTATTTGGTGGTTGTTTAATCATGTCCACTTATGATTCAAGGAGATGACACTAGCCGTGGCTCATTTGCATGAGTCGAATATTATTCACAGAGCTCTCAGGCCTAACAACGTGCTGATCAGCAGGAGTAACACATTATTGGCTAAATTGACAGATATCGAAATTCTCAATGGTTTCCATGGAGGAAATTTCATTTGGGAAAATCACGACTATGGTACGTTTGATCTTCTAACTAGGAAAAAGATTGGGAGTTTTGGGCGGCCAAGAATCCATTGAACCCGGCCGCCCATTTCTCCTTGAAATAAGGGATTTGGGCGGCCAGGATTGCCAGTCACATGCCATTAATGGAGGGAATCCGAATCCCCTGCCCGCTCGGATCACTTGCCTTAAAGGCAGGGAATCCATTAAATCTCGACCGCCCAAAACCTCCTAGGGAATCCATCATGGGGAATAGGCCACCCAATTAATTCCAAATCGAATCATGATTTGGAAATGCTACCTCATATTTGTCAAGATATGACGAATAACAATGTGGAAAGGAGTGCATCAGCAGTGTAGGAAATAGCTTGGAATATACGAAACCAAGCCATCGGGAACCGACCCTTCTACCCTTGGTGGTTGTTTAATCATGTTACAATTATGATGATTTAGGGATATGACACCGAGTTCGGTTTTAAGCAATCTTACAGTCTACACGAAGCTTATTCCACATACTACAAAAGTCATAGCATAACAAACATCGACCGGCGAATAAAAGTCAAGGAAATCATCCCTCCAAGTTCACTGTTCTCGTAGTACAGTACGCGCCCCTGAATTCAAAAACTCATTCTGGGCAAACCGTAGCATCAAATCAAGATCCGTCGAATCTCACGGCTTCACAATATCCTAAAGTTTAATTATTATGTAAAAACGCAGCCAATGGACCGGGTCGAACGGACACAAGTCAAAATAGAAATGCTCCAATTTCATAGGAGCTATAATTTGTTCTTTCAGTTACTTGGTAGGATGTGACAACATTCTGTCAAAATTACACACTAAGCAGCCGGAACTTTGTGATAAGGTTGGAGGGTTTTTGGCCATGCATATAGATGATCTCCGGAAATTGGCACTATGTGGCTTTCCAAAACAGAAGAAGTGAGGGAAGATAGAGCTAATTGGGCCACCAATATAACTGGGGACATCTATGGAAAAGGGTGGAAAAGTGAGATGTATGGATACTCATTTGGTGCTACAGAGGTGACTTTTCTTTCACAAGATCAAGATTTCTATGACCAGATAATTTGGATTGACGAGTTTGAGTCTGTTTCACCTTTTCAGGTTGGTGTCAAACACAAAATCAACGACAATCTAATGATGTATCCTGAATATATTCCAAGACAAGGATTTGGACCTATTCTTATGCATTATGGTTTACCCTTTACCGTTGGGAGTTGGTCATTTAGTTAGTTAGATAACCATGAAGATGATATTGTCTATGACTGTGGCCGGCTCTTCCCAGAACCTCCATATCCCAGAGAGGTAATGTAACGTTTCAGATTGGAGATGTTGTGCTTTCATCATTTCATTGTGTGGAAACTGTGGTTGGACTTCATGGTGTGCTGCTATCATTGTTGCATTTTTGTTTTCCTGCCTCACTAGTATAAAATCGGTCTAAGCAAATGGTGTAGAATGTGGACAGTTCATAGGTCTTTGATTAGCCAGTGCAGTCCTATGCCATGCACTAGGACTCCATTTGATATAACGTTCTTATGTAGGGAGAATATACAGTTGACATCTTTTTGGCCCTTTCTTTTGACCATCGGCACCTTTTTGTTGAAGATAAAAAACAAAAACTGTTTGATGTGTAGGTAAAAATGATGGAGCCCGATCCCAATAAAAGGCGAGCCCTCTTTTTGGGCTTTGAATGTATCAATACTTTGAATGAGGGTCTTTTAATGCATCATGCAGCTTGAGGGTGTGCAAAAACAAAATGGTCAAAGTACCTTAGCTTCCTCAAAAGAGAAACCTTTGCGGAACTCACTAAACCAAAACTCTTGAAGTCGAAAAGTCTACAAGCTGAGGAAACAGTCGAGCATAAACTGACTGATGAAGCTGGAAGGACGTTTCCGAAAATTCACGCCATCTTTTCAACAGAATTTATTCCTTACTTTGATTGCCAAACTGTAGGACTCATTCATAGTTTTCGCTTGAGTGGCCAGCCAGGAAATATTACAAGGCTCCTCAGTTGTACAGATGAAGACTTTGAACAAGTGTGCAGGCCATGACCTGGCTCCCCCCTTCCATGAGCGGACATCCTTTGACTGGAGATTGGTAGTTATGTTTTCACATTCTCTGCCTCTTCTACATTTGTGCTTATATGATCCTTATATATCGTTGGCTGGTATAGCCGGACTCACATTCCTTTTTGGTATTGCTACATGCACCAATTGAAAATTATAGTGACTGCCCATTTTACTTCTGTTTCTATTTTGTTGAAGCGTCAGTTATTTGTTTGTATTATCATCATCCCAATTTTTCTGCCCCACTAATTCCAAGTGGAATTGAGTCTGTTGAATTGACTGTCTTGTCTGGTCTGCTCTTCAGGGAATGTCAATGGATCTGAGACGTTTAATATGCCGATCCACTTTCTCTGCTAAAAAGCAAATTTGGACATCTGAAGTATGTGTAGATGCATTAAGAACGTTCGAGTGGATATGAATGCTGCTAGAAGTTATTGAGCAGTTCTACAGAACCATATATGATCCAATGGCCGCAAAGCCGCATGAGCAACGATTTAAAAAATAAATAAACAAATAAACCAAGCTTTGCTTTCAGTCCTCCTGTGGTGAGCTGTTAGTTGATGACTTTACATTCCCTGAGAGAAGATACATAAAATTTCGAAATAGTTCAACAACTGCACCAGATTTAGGAAGTATTTCTTGTTAATAAACTGTCATGCACGTCCTGTGGGATGTGTAATTTCTCATTGCTAACCACCCACTTGTCCCCTCGTTGTTTTTTAATAAGGATATATTGAGCTAGAATTGCTTGTATAATGCTTCGGGCTTCCACATCTCAAATTGTTTACATCGTGGAACTTGACAGACTACTTGAAGACTTCTCAGTAATGTGTAATGATGCTTATGTCTTGGCAGGTACCCAGCGATTGATAAACCTGCTGCTGTGCTCCATTGGCTTAATCACGCAGATATTGATGCTGAGTTTATTGTAATTCTGGATACCAATATGATCTTGAGAGGGCCGTGCGTGGCAGGCCAATTTCAACTCCTTACGAGTAAGATAATCAAATTGCTTTGTTTCTACATGGATATTTTTAAAAACCGAATTGTCTATAAAAAAAAAAAAAAAAAAAAAACGGTGGAATGATGCTCGTCTCGAATGCCAGTTACCTTATTGGCTATGACAATGTGCTTTTGAAACTCCACACTCGCCTGCCCCCCTGACGCTTGTGACAAGGTTGGTGGTGTAATAATCATACACATAGATGATCTCTGGCAGTTTGCAATACTATGGTTGCCTAAAACAGAGGAGGTTCGGGCTGATGAAGCTCATTATGCCAATAATCCGATGCTGACGAGCACCTCTAAAGAATTCTCTGAAGGGGCCACGTTGGATACAAATTCTAGTACCTTGAGACTTTGGGTGGTCGCTTTGTGGATATTCTTTGGTCTAGTTTTCTTAAACTGTTGCATCAGTGCTGCTATCTGGTCGTAAAGCAAAGAAGACGAGGGGGGAAAAGTTATAAAAGTAAGAGGAGATTGTCATACCATACTCCCCTTATGCTTGCCTTTTCGGTGATTGACGATGTAACAGATCGAATGAGAGAAGCTCAAGATATCCTGTACTATATATTGTGCCATGTCTGAATCATAATGATTAGGATGGATCTCACACTATTGCTTCCTATGAAGATGGGTCTTTTTCTGCTCCTTTCAAACTTCGTGGCTCTTTCATGGGAGATGCCATCACGCGAGTCGCAGACTCCCACTTCTGTCAACAGCTCAAATGTGAGGTCCGGAGTCGCCGCCTACAACTATCACCAGAAGTCGTCCTGAGATTGTAACTCGAAAGGCATGCTAAAACTTACAGAAAGGCCATGACGCTTTGTTAAGAGTGATGCAGCAACTGCTGGTGTGGTTCAACCTGTGCAGGCATCATCTCCATCTACCAAAGCCACAACGTTGTGCAAGACTTGATCTTGCTTGACAGGTCTGCTATGTTGATCCTTTCAGCTGATTTGACCCCCCAATTTTTTTTAAAAAACAAAAATCCTTTCGGCTGCAGTTGGTCTTACATACACACGCCATGCAATAAGCAAACGAAATTGGACGCGCATAATTCTTGAAGGGTCGGTCCGAGTCAAATTCTGTACATCCGGTGGTATTTTGAGTCTCAAAGCATGCGAATTTTGAGCTCGATTTTTACTTGTTACGATCTCTTGGGTCCATGTTGCTAGAAGCTTAGAATCCCAACTTTTACAATCTCTTGGATCTATGTTGCTAGAATCCCAACTTGTACGTACGTGGAAGTTTGATCGTTTATCAAATTGGAAAGCTAAACTCAGAACATAATTCAATTCCCTTATTGTTTAACAAAAAAAAAAACATGTTCACTGAAAGTCTCGCGAAGGTGCAATTGAATACTAAAATTTTAAAAAAATACAATTAAGCCCTAATTTTTTTTGAATTGGTGGAATCTATCAATTTGTCTAACGGAAAATGTTGACGTGGTATTTTTTAAATCATTTTCTCTCTCTTAGATGGCCTTCTAAAATTATTTTCTTTTCTCAAGTGGCATTCCTTCTTTAAATTTTACTTAAATTGGATAAAAAAATATAACAGGTTAACAAATTTGAGAAAAAAAAAAAAAAAAGAGAGAGAACAGCAGGGCACTCGTGGGTGCCGCCGCTGCCGCTCCTCATCATCAGCCTTGGGTGAGGGTGGCTCACTTGCCAGCCTTAGCTCAAGTTTTGCTGGCCATCACTTGGGTCCGGGAAGGCTTGCCCATATCCAGAGAACTGTCTGCGCAAGCTGATAGCTCAAGCTCTCCCTCTTACCTCCTCCTGCTTGGATTTGAGACTAGTCATTGGAACAAAACCCCAGTTCTTCTCCTTCTAGCTTCAAAATCAGTGCAAAACCCTGGATGTACTCCTGTTGTTTTCCTTAGTCGGAGCTGGTGTGTCAAGTTTGTGGAAATTCAGATCATGAGAGGTTGATTTTTGTCTCTCCTAGGCCATGATTTGAGTTCCAATGGAAGGTGTAGCTATTTTGTAAACACGCAGGTTTTTTTTTTTTTTTTTGTTGGAGTGAACACGTAATTTAGTAGCATTAGTTTTGGAAAGATAATAGGATTCGGAAGGTTGTTTGGAAGATGAGTTTATGAGAAATCGAGCTTGAGCTATCAGCTTGCGCAGACGTATTATCGTATCCAAGTTTCTAGATCGGGTCAATACCACATGTTTTGAGCTCAATACCCGAGCCATTTTTTCCAAGGGTCGTGATAAGAAAGTTGCATTTTTGGGACCGTCATCTTCCTTTTATGAATGATGGGCAACCGACAATAATAAGTAACGGAACCTTTCTATCAAATATTGATTTTTGTTGGCCAAAATCATTTACTAATTTCAAATTAACTACAGATGATATAATTTGATCCAAAATAAAATAAATGCTATTTAGCAATTCATAAATTAAGATATCAAATATCCAATATGTGTATAATATATGTAAATTAGATTTTCAATTTTTTCAATGTGTTTTCATTCGTTAAGAACACAAAACACAAATTCTTTAATTTGGATTTTGACACAACACAAAAATAATTATTCGAAAATTCCAATTACTTGAGGAAAAAGAAAAGAAAAAGATGAGCTCATTTAAAGATTAGAGATATCAAATAGAGAACTGAACCTCCCAATTTGAAGCCCACTCTTCCCCGCTCACCGCTCGTACTAAAGGTGTCAAAACTAAACAAGATACCCGCCGGTAGAACCCCACTTCCAACGGTCGGCAATCCACACACTAGTGAGCGAGAAAATGGTTTCATCCACAAGTTTTTGCGCCCTCTCTCTGTCTCTTCCTCCATTAAAGCGTTGCTGTTGTTGCTCCTCCCACACACATTCAACACACATTGACGCAATTAACGAGTTTTCTTTAATGTCATTTGAAACAATAAAAGAGCCTTCAACGCAAAACATGGACTTCTCTTCCTCTTTCTTCTTTCCTGCACAGAGTGGGGTTTCGATTCGCCTCTTCTTCCTCTTCGGATCCGCCGGTAGAACCCCACTTCCGATGGTCCGGGACCCATTTTGAGAACCTTCATGTACTGATCTTTTTTCAGGGACACTTTCTCGGATTGGCTCGGCGGTGAGGGGATACGAGAGAGGTGTGAGTTCAAAGGTGTCATCCACAGTCCCTTCTTGTCACTATTGGGCTTTTCTGGGTTTATCTTTGTCAGTGAGTTTTGCTTTTCTAAGGAGCAATTTGCTTTTATTAGGAGTAATTTGCTTTAAACAGAGTTCGACGGAAGAATTTATCGTTTAAACATATTCAGCATGCGATATATCGGTCGATCCACTAAACAAATATCGATCATTTGGCAATAAATTCGTCCGTCGAACTCCGTTTAAAGCGAGCTTACAATCAATTTAAAGCCCCTTCAAGGCACTATAAGATCCCTACCGAGGTCCATCCAAAATCTGGTCAAAAAGCAATGAAATTTAATCCGAAATACAACTGATCATGATAGAGCGACAAACACGTCCGAGTTCAAAAATTCATTTAGATCAAACCGTGAGTCCAAATCGAGTTCCATAAAATGCTACAGCTTCAAAACATCCTAATCTTTCATCTTTAACCAAGCTCGATAACTCCTTAATCAATCATTTATTTGGTCACCGGGAGATAAATTCTTCTCTTAAACTCCATTTAAAGCGAACTTACAATCAATTTAAAACCCTTTCAATGCACTATAAGATCCCTACCTCGGTCCATACAAAATATGGTCGAAAATAAATGAAATTTAATCCGGAAGACAACTGATCGAGATAGAGCAACAAACGCGTCCGAGTTCAAAAATTCATTTAGATCAAACCGTGAGTCCAAATCGAATTCCGTAAAATGCTACAGCTTCACAACACCTTAATATTTCATCTTCATATATATAACCAAGCTCGATAACTCCTCCATCAAACGCAACGACTCAGAATTGACATGATTTCGAATTTGAGCTATTGAGATGGCGGTGGTTTCCAAAGGGGCGGATTGTCTGTTTAGAAATATATGCCAAATATGACTGGGTCATAGTACGATAAAGAGGTTTCTCATATTACTTAATGTATAATCATGAATCCGATCCGATGTCTTTACTGGTTTGAGTCATAATATCTACTCTATATCGTGGATACAAGGATGTGGCATATGTACTTATTCATCTGCATGAGTTGAACATTGTGCATAAGAACTTAAAACCCGGTAATGTTTTAATATGGGAATCATTATGCGCACAAGTTTCTGATGTGGGAATCAATAAATGCATCCATGGAGTGACTGTTCTTTCGTCAGTAAGTGCTCATCACAATTAAAGCTTTTGATCTTCTCTTTTCCTCAAATGCTAATTTTTGATGTCTGTGTTATAGGTTGTGGAAGAAAATCAAGATGAGACCGGTGGACCAAACAAATGAGGCCACCACACGTATCATCAACTTGGGTTGCATCCTTTTCTTTTGCATTTATGGGATGCCTAAAAGTACGTAGAGAGTATGAAGTTTGTGACGTTCGAGACTTATTAAGGTCCATCAGAAACAGCTTTGTCCACCACGGGGATCTTTCACAACCAATTCGGTTACTCTCTCGCTTTCTCTCTCGTATGCAGCTGCATACGCTCATATCTGTTGCTTTCATGTTTCTCGTAGACAGTTGTTCATTGGTTTAGATAGTTTAAATGCACAATACGCTGAAGCCCTAGATCACCTTGGCCCTATCTCGCTCCCCAACACCCTCTCCCCCTTCTCATTATACAAGATGGCTCGCCCTCCTCTCTCACTCTACAAGAGGACTAGCCAGCACCTCAATAGCAATCACTTCATTAACATTCTTCTTGCCAAAAAGAAAAACAAAGGAAGAAGAATTGTCGTTGGCCAGTCAAAAAATAAAAAAAGAAGAAGCGATGGGACGTTTCCGGCGGTGGATAATGAGGGGCCGGCATTTGTGTATCGAAATGATTTGGAGGTACGGACTTTACAGATTCATTTGTAAGTCATTTGGCGAGGAGCACTACGGTTACCCTCCCATCTATTAGATCAAAGTATTGTGTTTTGAAGACAACACAAAACGAAATTGGTCATATGAGTGGTGGCCACATTTGTTTGGTCCATCGGTCCTCATCCTAATTTTCTTCCACAAGCTGTGACATAGACATCAGAGATTAGCACTTGAGGAAAAGAGAAGATCAAAAGCTCTAAATGTGATGAGCACTTACTGACGAAGGAACAACCGACTCCATGGATGCTTTTACAGATTCCAACATCATAAACTTTTGCTCATAATGATTCGCTGATCAAAACATTACTGGGTTTTAAGTTTTTATCCACAATTCAAGTCATGCAGATGAATAAGTAACGAAACCACGTCCTTATATCACGATATATAGTAGATATGAAGACTCAAATCAGTAAAGACATCAGATTCATGTTTATACATTAAGTAATACAAAAAACCTCTCTAGCGCACTAAGACCCAATCATATTTGGCATACATTTCTAAACAAACAGTACGCCCCTTTAGTAGCCACCGCCATCTCGATGGCTAAAATTTGAAATCATGTCAATTTTGAGTTGTTATGTTCGATTGAGGAGTTATCGAGCAAGGTTATATACATGAAGATGCAATTTTAGAGTGTTATGAAGTTATAGCATTTTACGGAACTCGATTTGGACTCACGGTTTGATCTAAATGAATTTTTGAACTCGGACGTGTTTGTCGTTTTATTGTGATCAATTGTATTTCGGATTAAATTTCATTGATTTTCGTCCAGATTTTGGATGGACTGATGAGGTAGGGATCTTATTGTGCCTTGAAGGAGCTTTAATTGATTATAAGTTCTCTTTAAACGGAGCTCGAGGAAAGAATTTATTGCATAAGCAGATTCAGCATGCGAAATATCGGCCGATCCACTAAAAAAATGTCGATAATTTGGCGATAAATTCTTCCGTCGAACTCCGTTTAAAGCGAACTTACAATCAATTTAAAGCCCCTTCAAGGCACTATAAGATCCATACGTCGATCCATCCAAAATCTGGTCGAAAATCAATGAAATTTAATCTGAAATAATCCCGATAGAGCGACAAATGCGTCCGAGTTCAAAAATTCATCTAGATTAAACCGTGAGTCCAAACCGAGTTCCGTAAAATACTACAATTTCAAAACACCTTAATCTTTCATCTTTATATATATATAAAGCAATTGAGTTGAGGGATGAACCACGCCTTTCCATTGGATTCATAAATCTTTTTTTCGCACCTTGCCTTGTACAATTGCAGAGGGAATTCGCTTGAAATTCAGTCACCGGAAGGCAAAAAAAAGGACTGGCCATTTCGTCCCCGTCGATTGCCGGTCATCGGTGACCATTTCACACGTGATTGCACGAGCGAGGTCCACCGACTTACCTCCCTCTCGCGCGGTCAAAATTTTAAAAGAAGTATTTGATAAACAGATTGCTTCTTGAAGGAAAAAAGGGAATTCTGTTTGAGGAGGAGATAACAGAATCGAGAGAGAGGGAGAGAGAGGGAGGGAAAGGAGAGAGAGCTCGCTCTCCAGCTGCCATTGTCGAGAGCTTGAGCTCGAAGAACACGACACTAGTCAGGCCATTCTAGGCCAGACCGAAGCTAGAGATCGTCATCAGGAATTCATCGCAGCACGCAGGAAGCGATCGCGACCGACGGCGCTGCCTGAAACGCCGAAAAACCGTAAGTCAAACTTTAAGCTTGACCTCTGTTCGTTAATGGCAAATCTCCGTTCTGGCTTCGATCTTCGTAATTGATGTGTGCGAATTACATTTGAGGCCTCACTAAGCACCAGTCCGTGTTTTGATTGCATTGAAATCGAGTCAAACCTTGCATTCGAACCTCGTCGCCATGGCCGATTCAGTCGAAGCTCGTCTAGGTCATCCTAGACCTCACCAGGTCAATCTGACATGTAGGTAAGTCTTCTGAACTTCATTCAAAGCTTCTCTATGGAGGAATTAGCCTGGTATAGCCTGAATCATACGAATGAGATGCCATGGCCGTACTCGGCATTTTGCTTGTGGTTTGCGATCCTATGGATAATTAGGTCCGTGGCTTAGATATGTTAATCAAGATGAGAAGATTAATCGAATGGCGCCGGCCGCGTGCAATTTCGTCGAGGTTTCACCGTTGGATTGTCGTCAGAGGCTTTCGGCCGTTTATTGCAGGAGAAGACCATTCCGCGAAGAAGACGATGACGTGGCGGTCGAAGCAGTCAACGTGTTGAGGTGGCGCAGAAGTGGTGCTGACGTGGCATGCCACGTGGCAACCACGTCAGCTAGGTCGTTAGAGTCAGGTGTGTGTCTGTTAGACGATCTTACGGTCTAGGTTTGACCACGTGTTGGCCTGATAGCCGTCGGATCAGTTTTGAATATTCTGTTAATAAAAATCAATTTTTTAAAAAATAAAAAATAAAGGGTTTGATCGGACGGTTGAGGATTAGCCGAGTCATTCGATCGTGGCCGTAGATCTAAGTAATCAGATCTGATGGTTGAGGTTCAGTCAGCTTCTGATCTGGGCCGTAGGTTTAGTCAATAGATCCTAAGGACGTGGGGTGGCCACGTAGTCCGATAGGGGCCGCAGGATCAAGTCGAGAATAATAGAAAAATAAAAAATGACAAACGGCATCGTTTTGGAGAGTCGACCCGCGTGGGTCCCGGTCTGGGCAAGGTTGACCCGGTCCGAATCAATTTTTTTAGAAAAAAAAATAATAATAATTAAAAAATGATTTTAAAAAATAAAATAAATATCAGAAAAATCTTAGAAAACTCTAAAAAAAATGTTAGAAAATCCTAGAAAATCCAAAAAAAAAGGCAAAATTGTAGAAAATTCCTAGACACTCCAAAAATTTCCAAAAATCGAGGAATGACCATAGACAACTGGTCAATCCTATTTTTGGGATTTCTTATCGTTCTTCTAGAAATTGACAATTATACCCTTTAGGGGTAAATCGACTCCGCTTCACATAAGAGATAGATCGAAAATGTCAATATTAGGATAAGGCCAGTTAGGTGACGTATCCTTCTATTAGGATTTTCAAATCCCATCCTTCTTTCAAAAATGACAATTTTACCCCCCAAAGGGTAAACCGTCTTTCATATTCCGATTGAGTTGTGAAAATTGCTCAAAGTTAGGATTTGGGTCTGGTGGTCGACCAATCCATCTATTTGAGATTTTTACTCCTCGTCATCTTCTGAAATGACGATTTTACCCCTCAAAGGGTAAATCACTCCAAACAATTCCAGAAAATTTTGAAAATTGCTAAAAAATAGGAAATGGATTAGTTCGATGATCAATCCTATCTCCAACCCCTCTTGACACCAGATTTCTTCTGAAATGATAATTTTGCCCTTTTTAGGCAAATTGTCCCAGAGTTCTTCAAATTTACGATTTTGCCCCTCATAGGTAAATCATGTCTAAATCACTCCTAAACCGTGATTGGTAAATCATGTCTAAATCATGCCTTATTAGAGATACCATGATGTATTCACGTGATTTATCCGCATGTCTTGGATTCTTGATTTGCGCACTTTCTTTTACTAATTGTGAGTGTTGGGATAGTCACTCATATCTGCATGAATTCCTAGATTTAGGTTCGTATTCTCTCTCATCTGCATGAAATCTTAGGGTTGGATAATTCATTCAACTTAGGTACCGAAAGGGCGTAAACTCTGACAGTTAGCGTAACTAAGTCCTCGATCCAATTTCTCTGGTTCTCGCAGAATCGAATAGAAGCTCCCAACTATTCGATAGGGTTTCCAATCGTGCCTCCACAAAACGATTGGTTGCAACTCCTTGGCATGTACATATATCACATGTCACTAGATCACACTAAAGATCGACTACGTATTCCTCCGTTGCGATTTCGGTAATAGACCTTGGGAGAGGCCCGCGTCCAATCAGACCTGGACGACCCATTAACCCTCGAGAGCGTAGAGGGAGCTTCGCGCGAAGAAAGGGGTCGCGACAAACTGGCAACTCCGCTGGGGACCTATTCCAACCCATAATCTCTAGTTATGAATATTAGAGGACTTGAGCAGATTAAAAGTTGATTGGTTTATCTAACCCAATTTTCTGCAGATGCTCTCGAATGTGAGGTATGTACACTAACCATCATGTTAGATGTTTTTGCAGATTGGAGAAATAAGGGGTTGAGTGATTGTTAAACATCTTTCCTACAGGTTGGAGTGGGTCTTATGCACATATTGAAGCGGTGTTTGATACAAACTGCTGTGCATGACCTTGCATTGTGATGATCACGACACATCTCACACACTGGCGATCAAACCCCGACTGTAACCACCTTTTAGGTTACCTTAGATAGGGAAAGGGTGCAAAAGGATCTCGTGTTTGATGGCACTTGAGACTTTCGTATTCATTCTCGCTCACAATCCATATTGGTGATATCTAACCCTCTTGAGTGGGTACTCTTGGGGAGGAATCTGCCATACTTGGATCGTGGGAGCCTGAGCTATAAGTTCCTTACCTAATTTTTAATTTTTAGAGTATACCCTCACTTGTCTCATACACATGTCTATGAAATGTTAGTATACCTAAAACCACTCATGGTTACAAGGGAACGTTTGGCATTCCCTGAGATTTGAGGTTGGTAAGGCATTTATTACTTGAAGTACTCTCCTATATCTGTTCTATATTATAGTTACATTTTGCGTACCGTCTATATGCGTGGCATACATTTTACGCTCTCTCCCGAACCTCCGACCACCTGCCCATTTCCAGCCATCCGGCTATCGTCCCCGGCCGTCTGGTTACGTTTTCATTTTTGTTCGGTTCTAAAATTTTCTAGAGGTCTCCGTCCGGTTAGATTTTCATTTTCCTTCATCCTGTTAGGTTTTCTTATGCTCTAACGCACTGAACTTCGACGACGCCAACACGAGACCGCAACTTAGGCGCAGAGGTAGTCGTCGAGGCCCATGAGAACACCCACGATAGCCAAGGCAGCGAAGAGGAAGGATGTCCAGGAGGACGAGGCGGAGTGAGGGGCTCTCGGCGGAGCGGCGACGGAAAGAGGCTACACACGAACGACGTTGTTGGCGCCCCGTGAGGTGAGGGAGAGGGCCGAAGGGAGATGGAGAAAAAGGGGGGATAAAGGAGAAAACTAAAACGAAACACAATGAGAGGAGAGAAACGTCCATGCCTCCATGGCGTGCACTAAACGAAGAAGAGAGAGGGCAAGAGAGAAAAAAAAAATTCTGGCAAGTGGGGCCACATATGGACAGGTGTCGCAAAATGAATGGGGTCTGTAAAAATGTGGTGGCACAAGGTCTGTATGTAATATTTTCTCCAGCTCCTCCAGATAAAATCAATATCATAATTTGGCTCCAAACAAAACCATGGATTTCGATTTTTTTTTCAAATCCTCAAAATATTAAATTAATAAAAAAATATTTCGAATATCGATAATAATTTATACCTAAATATTATTATCAACGATAAAAGCATTTTGATTCATTTAATTTTGTAAGAAATATGAGCGACTATTTTTAAAAGGATATTTTAACGCCATTCATTTTTCAAATCTTCGAAAAAAAAAATTACTAAAACTGCTTCATTAAAAGTTATTGTCTCCAATGCAATCTTTATCGTGTCGTTTATGATGTGCATATTATAGACACAATTATTTTGTTGCTAAACATGGTTAACAAGTATTTTGGAGTCACTTGTTAGCGGGGCCCTGTGAACAGATAATATTTCAATACTCTTATCGTAATTTTTCAAGTGAAACGACGAAAAGGCAAAACCGTGGGATTAGAACAACGTTAGGCGGATCAGATATGTGCCGTTAGTTTATATCAACAATTGAATGAAGGCATGATCACTTCGGCTACACCTTTTTAGACCAACGCCACTTTCATCTGACAAATGGTTATTACACTTCACGGCTCATTGAGCTAACGAAAATAACCCAACTAGTAATCAAAATCTTAAATTAAAAGTTTATGTTTGTTGAAAATGCAAATATCACTCGTCAAGTACAAGATTTTTCGCATCGAAAAGCCATATCGGTGCTAATTCCCGGAGATCATCTTTATACAGAGAAAAATTATCAAAAAAAAATCTTAAACTTACTATAATTATGTCAATTCAATCCTAAACATTTTTTTGGTTAATTGAGTCCTTATTGTTTTGCATTTGTGTCCAACCGGCTAATTTTGGCCTGCCAGTGCTGACGTAGATAATTTTTATTAACATTATATTTTTTCGCATTTGTATTTTTAATATTTATTTATTTATTTTTCCTTACTTATTGCCAAACGAGTATCCATAAATCTCAGTGATCCATCTTTTTATGAGTGACATATCTTGGACATTGTAGTATGTAACCATTTAGTTCAGACTTTTCTTGGAGGAATTCTTTCAAAAGGTTGCCAACATTAACAGATATTTTAATAATATTATTTTAAATTTATATCTCGGATGATAAATTTATTAGAATACTTGAATCTTAGATAATTCTCATAAAAAAGTGGTGAACGAGTAAATTCCAATGATATGACATAAAAGAAGAAGAAACAATACATTAGGTAAATCCACTCACGCATGGCCGAGTTGGTTGAGAGCGTGATATTCCTCGTCAGGTCACTGATTCGAAACTCCCAACTCGACTTGGTGACTTAAGGGGGGGGGCATGGCTGGTGGGCCGCTGTGCTAGCTCCCCCCGAGATATTGACGCAGTGTTGACGTAGGCGCAAGCCATTGCATAATCGAATAATAGGCTACTGGCTATGTTTATGTCATTTTAAATAATTGACATCCAAAGGAGAATAACATGTTATGAAACAAAACAAAAAAAAAATAGGGAATCTCTAAGATTAACGCATACTCTGTTAACAAGTTTAATTGCCACCAAAACGTTACAAACGTCTATGTATATTTATGTCTTTTTTTGGCAAAGTAGTCCCGCCTAGACAGTCCCATATGGCAGGAGTCGAAAACCAGTCGAGCTTTAAAAATGGTCACGAGTACCCATCATTTTCCTTAAAAGACATGTAATAAGGCCGTCCCTCAACTATAAGAGCTTGTTGTTGACCATGAATAAGGAAAGCAAATCAAGGGTTCATTTGGTGTGAAAGTTAGTCCGAAATTTTACCTGTTAATTAAGTTGCCACTTGCCGTAAAAATGCAAAAATACTACGAAGTTCTCCTATGAAGAACGTCGAGAAGAGCATAGATAAAAAGGTTTTTATCACGTAAGCCAAAGCTTACCATCCAAAGTTAACATCGCTACTTTTGATCTCATTAAGGTATAGACAGGCGATGGGCCATCCCCGTAACTGATGATTGATTAGTCCTAAACAATTAGGATTCGCACCTCATCATACTATCGATGGAATCGAGGGGAAGCATTAAGAGTAAACATTGAGCGGCACGTGGAATTCTCCCCACGATGCCCGTTTCGTATCATACTGAAATGGTTTCTCTCAAGATCTTCCAATCTAGCCACGGCAAATGTTGACACTTGAGTAGTTCGGTGTTCTTCGGATCAGCCTCAACACACTTGACACCACAACGAATCGGACTAGGAGATGAAGCATTGCTCAAGTAAGACCTCTATGAAGTGGCCACATTATTATTGCGTGCTTAACATAAGCGAGCAGCGCTGTCTTTCGCATCCATTCCATTCCGCTCGTAGCGACGTCTAATTCACTACACAAGACAGAGTAACCCAGGCGATACTACATTTCAAGGGGGGGTTGTTGGGTTAAGCAAAAACAGTGTGGCAACTACACTACTCTAGGTTATTCACAAGAGGCTACACACAATCTTAAGAATATTATACAGCTTTTTCATGAGCACTCACTGACGATGTCCTTCAGGCAGTGGAACCACGTTGGAGAAGGGTACATTCCTTTGAGGCATGGCCCCGTCTTCTTCATCGTCGTCGAACTCTAGCAAGTAACTGATCAACCCAAAAAAAAAAAAAACACAAAAAGGATGTCACATAAACAAACAGTTTCCTTAAATCACCGGGGATAGCAAACGTAACATTCGTTCTTATAATCTTGCCTAGAAGATTCGTCCTAAATCAATTAGCAGGAGTCTCGGCATTTTTAGAGAGTGCATGCTTATTTACCACTCGATATCACAGAATACTGGGGATGGAAGGGGGAAGGATCATCAAACTGAATCAATGTAATACTTCAATTCACACAGTTTTGGCCAATTTCATGTCGATAACTTGGAACTTCCCACCAAGATAAAAGATAGGAAGGAAGGTACTTACTCCTCTGTCTTTCTCTGGAGGTTTGAAGAAGAGCAAAGCACCAGCAACACGGACGAGAAAATTAGTACCCAGCCTAAACTCCATAGGCAAGTGCAACCAAAAAGATGAAAAGAAAGTCACCTTTCTGGAGTTCACGACTGTTGCTTTGTATAATGCAGTTGTCCCAGGATAAACAGCCAAAACATGACTTCCTGAAAGGAAATCTTGAGCACTGGAAGGATCGTTTTGCTTTGGGAAAGGAATAACGTGAGACACCGGGACCTTGTATTTCCTGTAATTCACATTAACAATTCACAAGAGACAATTCACAGGATAAAATTCCAACACCAGAAAGCATTTGAAAAAAATTTAAGCAAATAAGACCATCTTAGCCAATTAACATTAGTTAATACTTTCAATAACCCCACTATCACATGTACTTAAAAGTTAAAGTCAGTTTATTAAGAAAAAAACTCAACACTACCCCCAAAGTCTTGAGAAGGCATGACTGGAGATTTGGCATGGCACCCACCATAAGCTACTGGTAGGGGTAAATGCCTATTGCCACTCTATTACTTATAGCAATGTCATGTCTGACTTAAAAATACTACCTTTGACCTCCACTTTCTTCGTCATCACCTGGCTCCTCATCTAGTACTTCGAACCTGTACAGATAAATTAAGAGTTGGGGAATATTAAAAGGAGAAATAGAGCATTGAAATTATCTAAGTAAAGGGTGCCAATGGTATTCCACCGAACACCAAGCAAGAAATGTCCGACAATCTCCATCTGAAATTTAAACAGAGCAAGCTCTTCTGGAACAGTTGATTATTAGTTTGAACAAAATCCAAAATGGCTAAATTTATCTAAAAATGGACCTTGAACTGAGCTTATTATTCCCTAAGAAGCCCAAAACTCTAGCACACTCCAGCCCAGCATAATTGATAGTAGCTTGAGAATAAGGAAATGCGAGTTCCCCTTCCCCATATCAACTAAAATGAAGTAACTACTTTTAATCAGATTACTTGATTCTCCTCAAAAAGCTGCATTAAGATGCCAAGTTGCTGCAGGTGAAACCATTGAGAAAACTCTATTATAGTCTGAAAATCTGATGAAAATCAGTATAGGAAAACTAACAGAATGGGAATAATAGTAAGTAACTTGTACTTAAAATAATTATGATTATATCCACATAATTAGTGAGTTTAAGGGTGTTCCTCTATGGACATCTCAAGATGGAAAATGCAGTTATTGAGCAAGCAATAAAATCACATGTACATGTATGTGAATGGTGCACCTGTCACCTGATGAGAAACATGGATCAGCAATGAACATTGAGAAAATTTACACACACATCTAATATCTGGTTATATCACCATCATATGCACATGTATGTGAATGGCACACCAGTTGCCTGAAGAGAAACTATGGTTCAGCAGTGACTATTGAGAATTTACGTATCGCCACCACTCAAGGGTTAACTAATATTGGTAAAAGCCAATGAAATTGAACAAACTAAATATGCTTGGCAAATTCAACATGCATAGTATGTAAGAAGCTACATTCTCATGCTACTATCAAGACTTGTAGACAAGGAAAATTTCTCTGGCAAATGATAAAAAGATAACTGCTTCAAGGGGCATGGACTACTAGCAATCCTGCTACTCAAGGAAAGGAATATAACCAAATCGAGGTTCATATGCTATTTGCACTTAAACATTGTGTAGACAAACAGTAAACAATTAACTTTATATTAGAGAACACACATAAGAAAAAGAGATTTTCTGTTTTTGTCATAATAAATCTCTTTCAAATAAATGAGTATCTGCAGTTGACAACCTTCAATGAGCATTGTACATGAATGTTAAAAGATTTAAATATCAGGATAAAACACAGGCAGAATACAATACCCAAATGAATAACTTGGCTCTTGATTATAAACTTACTCTCTTGTCTCTCGGTCAAAGTTTGTCACTTTCACAATGAACCACTCATCCTTATCAGCATCTTCTGTAACCCTAGCCGCCACCTTTTTATGACAAATTATCAATCACATTAGTTCGTAGGTTTAACACCCCCAAAAGAAAAATTTGCAAAGACAAGACAGCGACCTCATGCCTTTTAAAGGAACAAGAATTGGAGAATTGCTACCCACCTGTTGGCCTTTCAGACTGGCAAAAAACTCAAGTTGGCTTCTCATGGAAGAAGACATCCGGGACATTTCTGAATCATTCTTCATCCGTTTTCGCTTCTGATCATTACTATCTGCAGGGTGCACAGAGCTAGCTGAGTCAACAAGAAGTCGAAACAGAAAGATTTCCATCGCTGGAAATTTAATCAGTAAAGAGTCTTGCTCACTGGCTCGTCACTCATTTGAAACAAGTAGCAACTTTAAGTGGGGTGATATGATTATCTTCAGACGAGTTGCGAACTTTAGGCCAGCACATTTCACAAATTTCATGCGTAGCTCTTACCAATAGTCGCTTGTTATCAGACAATAAGATCCTAAATAGCAAGTAGTTCGGAGACTTCGCCTCAGAGTAGGAATACTAGCATGCATTGGAATATCAAGTATTGAATATGTAGTTAAAACAAAAGCGAAAGTCAAGTTGATTCCCTTCAGTTCCAGATTGTAAAATTTCCATAAATAGAATCAGTGATCAAAACCAAGCTTTGCTATGGTGGGGTCGGTTGGTTAAAAAGAACTTTCCTGGCAAATTCAAGAAGGTTGGTTGGTTAGATAAATTTTCTGGATTTCATATCCAGATCTCTCCTCATCTAACCAGCATCAAAGTCCTCACCGCAATGAACAGTGGAAAACAGACATTGATTGTCACAGATTAAGTTAGCGAGATTTATACATATAAGAACAAGATGGCAATGAAACAGTCTGGATGAGTTGAAGCAGCTGACTCACATATTTGTCTGAAGGGTTGCTTCCCAATCATAGAAACTCACTCGAGAAACTTTAAATGGTTGAATTTGGATAGACAAGTCACTAACTCGAACTTTAAATGGTTGAATTTGGATAGACAAGTCACTAACTCGACAGGAGATGCACCAATAGGTTAATCTACCATATCGACTTTTTGGTGAAATAGATACGAATTCTATGTGTAATGTAAGAAGCCTAACCACAAGTACTTTCAAAAGCAAATATTCCTAAGCAAAGACTGCGACTTGTTTAGATAATAAAAACCTATTTTCCTTCGTGGTGGCCCAGGATGTCCAGATGTTAGCAGAGCATCCAGTTGCCTCAGCAACGCACTAGAAGCCCTGCAGCCATCATATACTAATGAGGAAGTGAAATGATCTCATTGATCTGATGAAAATTTCCATGTTATGTAGACTGGTTAAATGCCGTTGTGCAAATAAACATGTTATAAGATGTGGCTTAAAGAAACTCATCATTATAGAATTAACCAAGAGAGAACCATACGTCACTTCAGCTTCTGAAAGATCTTTAGCATGAGTATACAAGTACTTCAACTTTGACAGAGAGGTATCACCCTGCTTCTCAACCACCTCAGGGGCTGTATCACCATGCAGAAGATAAAGTCATGGCATTGAAACAAAGTACTTCAGAAAGGGTGACAAACAAATCAAATCACCACGTCACCACAAAAGGCATTTGATCATAACAGTTTCTACTTTCTTGCCTCTCTAACCATCCTGCAAGGATACCTAGTTTAGTCAAATTTTAATTCATCCAGCAGTAAAGCTTTTGCCATTTCGATTCTACCTCTAAATTCCAACTTGTAAGAAGCATGTGAAAAGTTAAGTGCTTTAGTCTAAAAGCTTACTAACTGTTTTAAATCCTACATTATGAGACTATGATAAATTAAACAAAAAATCGACACCATAGGATGTCATCAGCCTGGGCACAAGTGTAGGACCAACTTAAAACAAGTTGGTGTTTCCTCAACAAATTTTGCTAGACTCAGCTAGATTTTCCTGGAATATTTCAGCTCGCTGATGTCGCTTCTTCCCAACTGAATCAAACTATTCTTGATAATAACCTCAAACTCCCACCTTCAGAGACCACGAGATGGCCAGATTTAGCGATCATTCAACGACAATCAGACAAGCGACACAAAATACTAATTGAAGATTCACATTGCACTCAATCACTTAAACAGGCAAGGCTTCCAGCTCTACCACCCCTTTTAAAATGTTCACCTAATCAATCCGCTTAAACTCAGGCAAATTAGATAGGGTTCGCGAAGCAACTCAACCCCAATATCAACATCCACAAGCAGCCATCGGCCCACATTCTCAACTTCGATACTTTCTCATTACTTCCTAACCCTCCGCGTGCTCTCCGACGAGTGATCGCAAGTTAACCCAGACAAATTACATTCAGTTCAGTCCCAGCTCACATAAACCATTAAAAAACCACTTTTTAAAGAATTTAAAAAGACAAAAACTACGGTAGCTCACTATTTGGAAAAATGGGAAACAAACGCAGCAGCAGCTCAGAAGGCACTAACTTGGGCACTCGATTCGATCAAAGATCAACACAAATCAAGCCGAAAAAAAAGACTCCGCAACAAGCGAAAATAATAATGGGCAAATCGCATTTTTCCAAAAATTTCTCTCTTCTTCCAGAAACTTACTAGCTTGAAGCTTCTTGTGCAATTTGTTGATCTCCACGAGCACCTCCTCCTGCTCCTTCTTCAACCGATCGAGCTCCCTCGAGCTCTCCAATATCCCGGCCATCGCCGTCGACGACATCCTTTCTCTCTTTCTTTTTTGTCGTTCACTACTCGAACCCCGGAAAGAAAAAAAAAATGGAAAAAAAAGAAACGAACAAACCAGAAAAAACCAAAAATAAAAAAAAAACGAAACGACAGGATCGCGGTATTAATTACTCAATCATCAGCAGGAATTTCGCTTCCGAAATCCTTCGGTTTCAGTTGGATCGGCTTAACGGAGGAGGGTATAAAGAAAAATCATCAATTTTTAAGACAGCAAAATTGAAAAATTCCCCGAGTTTCTTCTTCGGCGTTAGCTGACAATAATGTCAAGCCCGTGGTTTTGATGTTCGAAGAAGATGAGAAAATTAAAAATAAAAATAAAAACAGAAAAATTCGCGGATTAAATGGTGTTTCCAAGTGTCGGAAGGCAGAGCTGGCCACCGGCCCATTAACGAACCGTTCCGAGGCCCTGATGCGGCCTGCGTGGGTAACGGGGCGCGTCGTGGCCGTCGGATTCAGGGGATGATCAGTTCAAGGCAGGGGTGAGTACGGTCTGGATGGACGGTTCCCTTTCTAGAATCGAGAACACCTCATTAAGCGTCGGTTTCAAAAAAATGAAATCGAAAACTGCATGTTAATTCAATAGATCCACCCGAGAACCGGATTGATCCCGTCAAGTAAATGGAGGCGATCGAGAAGGAGAGAGGGAGGTTATGAAGGCAAGAGGCGCGATCATGTGTCGATGAGAGTTGAGGCCGTGAATTGAAAAACGGAGATGTCGAGAACTAGATTGATCCCGCCAAGCAAATGGAGGCGATCGAGAAGAAAAGAGGGAGGTGATGAAGGCAGGGGCCCCAATCGTGAGTTGATGGGGAATTGAGGTATTGAGTTGAGAAACGAAGACGGCGACAAAGAAGGAGCGACCAAGTGAGAATGAGATATTGAGAGTTTAAGACGAGAGAGATTATAAATCAAAGTGAGAGTCAAGATGAACGAGTTTTAAATTAATTTTTTATTGTTTATTTTTAAACAATCAAATTAAATACTATATTATATATTTTTGGTCCGGGTAGGCCGGTAAGCGGTTCCACACTTGAAATCGAAAATCAGATCGGTGTTCACAGATTTCAATTGAAGCCCGAAATCGGATTGGTTCCGAGCTGATCTAGTCCGGTTTCGGGCAATTTTCAATTTCTTTGCACATCCCTAGTTCTTGGAAGTGTGGGGGCCGAGGATGGGGTTTCGCTTTGGTGTGGCGACTGACTTGTCTCACTATGACGTGATCGTCCATAATCATCATTGATCATCGCGTATGATGGACTGACGTGATTTATAGTGGGCCGTCGATCTTCGCCACGTGTCATGAAGAATGGGTGCGTTGTCGGGATCCCGCGGCCATTAAACGCTTGGATTTTCTTTTGGCCACCAATCGACCCATGGATTTTTGGAAGTGTGAATCAACGGAACTGCTATTTTTGGGAATTTGGGTAAGTATGCCATAATTTTTGTACGGTCATAACTTTCAAAAAATTCATTTAAGTGTTATAATTTTTAAAAAGTGTTCATTTGAGTGCCAAATGTGACGTGGCAGTCAGAAAAGGGTGACATGGCCGCTGGACTTCCTAACATGGCGCCAAAAAAGTCATTTTTTGAAATATTTTATTGTACACGTGGAAATTGTTTTATTTTTATTTTTTAAAATTTTTTAATATTTTGAATATTAAAAAAATATAGAAACCCGTGGTTTCTCGGTGGTGGCCGACGAGGCTCGCCATCGGCCACCCCCGCCGGGCCAGGGGCCAGGGTCGGCTCGCCCCGGGCCGGCGAGGCAGCGACGGCCGTCGTGATCTCAGGTGGGGCGGGCGAGGGCGCTAAGCCCTCACCAGATCCGGGTGAGGGCTCGCGTCCCTGCCGGCCTCGGCCTCGCGACGGCCATTGAACACTTGAGCGAGCCATCTTCAACAACTCTCAACCTGAAACACCAGCAAACTAAGCCCCTCAAATGAGGCAGAACCGACGACTTCCTCGATCGATTGCTGAACGAACACAATCTAGGTTGGCGCCGATTGGGACAGTAAAGAAGCAGAGAGCTCTCTGCCTTCGGCTCGAGGAAAAACTGCAGAGACGTAAGAGACACCATCCGGGTGTTTGATGAAATTCCCCAAAAGAAACGAACAACTGTTCATACGCCCAAGAACCGACGAGGAGCAAGGAGTGAAGATGTTGGAGAGATCATGTAGGGGAAACGAACCGAGAAAGATCGATGCTGGAAGTCGTTGGAGTGGGACTAGAGAAAGATCGACAGTTGCTCTTCTTCATCGCCGGAAACAATTGTCGAGTCGAAGCCTCGACGGCCCAGGGCAGCCTCAGGACAGCCCTCGCAGCCTCGGTCGTCGTCGCGAGGCCCCCACCTGAGGCCACGACGACCCTAGCCCTTAGGCCGGCTATGGCATCCCTCATTTATTAGATTCCTAATAACCAGAATTGGTCAAATGGGTTTTGAAGCTGACTTTTGACGCAAGGAATTGGGAATTAGAAGATTCGCTAAAGAGGCCTACGAGACGAGGGTTTGATTTCTCAGTATGATAAGATGGACAATGGAGCAATAATCGGGGATTCTATTTTAAGAAACGACGACCATTGGATTGATCGATTACCTATGAATTTTGAGGATTTTGTACATAGGACCATAAGCTTGAAAATTTTCCTAAGCTTGATGAACATGAAAAGAATTCGGCAAAGGGATGGATAGCTAGTGGCGCACGAAATTTTTCTATTGGACGATCGTGCATAGGAAATGCAAGAAAGGCCATTGGTTCGGCCATAGAGTGATGAACAAAGTGGCAACTTTTCTTCCCATTGCAAGAAGCTCTATTGGCCGAAGGAAGCATAGGGAATGGCGTGTGAAGCAAGCTCTACCATTGGCCTATGTCATGTCAAGATCTCACTTTGGATGATGAAGCAATGAGGGTAGTGACAAGTGGCACATGGGCTCTTCCTTCCATGGACTATGGTTGGGCGAAAATCATGGGGAAGTGGCAAGGAATTTCATTGGTGATCAATCATAGCAACTTTTGTGACAATGATTAGTGGCCATTGGGGGTATTGCCAAGTGGCAATTGAAGACTAGGAAGTGGTGCATGCAAGACAAGTGTCACTAGTGGACTATCCAATGGCATGCAACAAAAGAAAGACTCTTCACCTCCCTCTCCCCTTTCCCATTTTCTTTCGGCCGAGTAAGCTAAGAGAGAGAGAGAGAGAGAGAGAGAGAGAGAGAGAGAAGGCGTTCGTGAGAGTGAGTGAGGAAGAAAGAACGAGGAGGCCGAGCGACCGAGAAGGGAAGAAGGGCGGCACGGCTTCGTCGAGGAATCAAGAAGAAGAGGAAGAAGCTTCGAGTTCGAGCTAGTACAAACATTGAGGCAAGGATTCCTTCAATTTCGTCGTAGGTTAGAAGTATATTGTGATTTTATCTAGTTGAGGTATTCACGTGTAGTGTAAGACCGGAAATTGTTCGGTGATTGCCCTAGAGCCGAGTAGTCGCGGTTGTAATCTTGTTGGGAATGAGTCGAAATTGCATTTCGAGGAATTCGAAATCAACCACGAGGAGAAGGATCGAAGTGTCGTGAGAAAATGGAACCTTGGTTGAATTATAGGATCTCAATGATTTGCATGTCAAAGATTGGAGGTAAACTCGGCATTGCCACTGTCGTTTTCAGTTTAGCCGTGTAGGTAGGTTTGGTATTGAGCTATTTTATGATTCCAAGTTTACTTAATAAGAATCTTAAGTGGCTAGTCGATTGGAACAAGGAGTGGACTGAGTTGGGGTCACAAAAATGGTGGAAACTCTGATTGGTTTTGGTACTATGGCAGTTCGGTTTTGGTGGGTTAGTTGGTTAATCGAGTTCGGTTTTATCTAGTCTCTTGCATTATTAACTGTGATAGTGTAATGGTATAATTAGGGGTGGTTGGCTATTTAGATTGAAGTAATTCAATCTCGGTCCTAAGGAGGAAACCGTGACCGTGCAATGGAGTTGATAAAATATTTTGCGACGCGAGTTAATGAGGATTTGATTGAAGTTCTTGTGATGGAAATGTTGTAGGAAGTGATCGAAATTCTCATCTTTGACCTTGCGCCGTGAGCTCAGATTTAATTTCTTATTAGAATTAGTCGTCTAAAGGCCAATAACTTGATTTACCCGAGCACTATCAAGGATGAATTGACTGTTTTATTAGTCATTGAAATTCTAGTTGTGATGCTTTGCTCGATTTATCATTTTGATAACATATCTCATGAGTACAATATTGTGAATTGGCATGCATGTTTGTTGGCCTGGCATTGTTATATCCTTTGCATAAATGATAGTGAAAACCTCGTGACTCATGGCCAAGCATGAAATGGCACTTGATGCCGATCGATATATGATGAGATATGTGGAGTATTATGCTCTTCAGTGCACTGAATCGAGATGACGCCCCTGGGCTGTGTGCGGGGATTTGTACGTGCTTGACGACCCTGTGCTGTGTGCTGGGTAGAGCCGTACCTTGCGTCGAGGACGCCCTGGAGTAGGGGTCACTACAAGCCTTTGAGCTTGGCGATGGTTGTGTGAGCGAAGGGCACGTCATTGCATGACATCATGGCATTCCTGCATCTTATTATTCCTGATTGAAATTGTGAATTGATATGGTATTTTATTGTTATAGAATTGTTCTATACCTTGTCCTAGGGAGTCTTAGGACCCCTATGGTGGGATTGAATGTTTTCTTGCTAGCCGTCGTGCTAACCCACGTTGTGGACACATTTTCAGATTAGCATCCATGGTGATAGTTCATAGGCGCTTTGGAGTCCCTATCGACTATGACTCTTACTATCGTGATATGATACATTTAGATGTTCCGCATTTGAAGCTTGTAGCACATGTACATACTATGTGGGTCGATGAGGGAGAGCCCGCATTGACCATTTATCGTTGGTATGCTATCTATATCCGCGAGGGTAATAGACTTATTGGCCCGTTTTCTGAGAGTACTTTTGACGCACCCCCAGCACCTGCTGCACCCGTAGCTCCTGCACCACCCGTAGCGCCCGTGGTCCCTACGCCTCCTCCACCTGCTGCTGCTGCTGACGTCGCGCCTATCCCTCCTCCTCCAGCACCTATGCCAGATGTGTTTGTTCCTCCACCCGAGCCATTCGAGGAGTTTGAGGATGAGGAGATGTTTCCTTCCGACCTGTCTAAGGAGGACTAAGGACTGAGGAGATAGTCTTGGCGACTTTTGGACATAGGCGACTACGTAGGACGATGGAGTAGTTTTTGTGTGACCATCCCAATTTATGCCTATGGTTTCACGATCGAGTCATCATTTGTTATATATATATATATATATATATATATATATATATATATATATATGTATGAACTCTTATGGTCGTGTACGACGCTTATTATATGAAAGTTCTAGTTCTTATGTTTGTTTGCCTTGATGGTTCGCTAAGTTGTTATATTATTGTTATAGCTATTGATAGTGGCCTGTGGTAAATAGACTATAGTCTACTGATTATTATAAGTGAATCTCTAATTATCGCTATTAGAGACCTATGACCGTAGGGTGGCGGTCTGGGACGCCACACCAGCCACCACCGAGATACCAAATTTCTCTTTTTTTAAAAAATATATATTAAATAACCAAAATAAAAATAAAAATATCAAAATGAATAAAATTTTAAAAAAATTCAGAAAATATTTTAAAAAAATCCATGTGGCACTTAGAAATTAATAAAATAATAGCATGGCACTCAAGTGAACGTTTTTCATCGAAATTGGCACTCACCTGAACGATTTTGCTCCGACATGGCACTCAAGTGAACGTTTTGAAAGTTATGGCACTCAAATGAACGCCGTACAAAAGTTATGGCACTTGTAGTATAGTTATCCCCAGAATTTGATAACTGACAATAATTATTTCATGATAATTTTTTTTTCCTTTTGTAATTTTATATTTCATGACCCAATAATCAAGTTCCCATTTATGGCAATAAGTAAATGTAATCTGCACTTGTAGCGACACATAAAAACCACAACCTTTAGGAATACCTCTAGGAAGTTCGAATTTCTCTCTTATTATTTTTTTTTCCCTTTCCATTCACTCGGAGTCGGATCCCTTCCCTCTCATCAATTTTGTTTGGATCCTCGTCTTCTTTCAAGAAAAATCGATCCCTCTCATTCTTGTGTAATCCCTGTCGTTTTGAGAGCTATTTCTATTTCTACGTCCGTTTCTCTCGAGAGAGAAATTGTTCAAGGGGGGGACAAAGAACTTGTTCAAGGGATGCAGGGTAAGCAAGACAAGGAAAAATAGCCTAAAATCATGATAACGAGAAATTTGTTTGGAGGTACTTAACCAAATTTAATGGGTACACGCTCCATTAGATTGTTCAAGCGTTAAGACTGTTTGCTCTCATCGCTTAATGTTTTAACTTTAAATCACCACACTTGCCCATTTTCTTGGGACACCAACGGGAACACAGACCTGTGTATCTTCAATTAGGGGTGAGCGGTTCCCGGTCCGGTCCAGTTCCCCTCAAGAACCGGAAACCGGACCAATAGTCCCGGTTCCCCATTTTCGGAACCGCGGACCGGACCGGCCATCCCGTGAACCGGGAATCGGACCAGACCGTCGGTCCGCTCCAGTTCCAAGGAACCAATAACACAATCAAATCATTCTGGGCATTAACTAAAAGTTGTGGACTTTATGCACAAATGCACATTGAAAGTGCCAAACCGCTTTCAATGTTGGATGATAGGCTTGGTTTCAACTTTCTACCAAATCGCCATTGAGTATTCACACAAAAAATAACAAACTTTTCTGATCAATGCTTTTGTGCATCGCAAGTTCAGTTTGCCAGCCTTTGTCCATTGACAAGTAAATCAAAAAATTCTGGGCAAATTGAGAGAAAAAGATTCAAAAAAATTCTGGGCAAATTGACAAACCATTCTGGGCATTAACTGAAATAAAGTGACACTTCAATGTCTCCTCATTTGATCATCAAATGCACATTGAAAGCACACCCAAAGAGGGGGGAGGGGGATTACACTACAGACGTTCACCAAGCACTAATTGAAATGAAAGTGACAGTGAAATAGAAAAATGGGAATGCTTCTAGACTTCAAGTCGTTTCTTGATATTTGATGGACAAAACAAAAGTGCGGCCAACCTGCAATAAGTGTATATGCAACATACATTAATTTTGAATTAGAAATGAAATTAATACAAAGCGAACTCAAAGGAATCATACAGTCATCAGGTTCAAAAAAGAAGGAATTATTTTTTAGTTTACAAATATTACACTCAAGAGCATGCTATCTTAAAAGATAACGAAAGTCCTTTTTCCTTTGCCACAAAAGGTTATCTCAGTTGGAGAGCAAAATGTATTTGACGAAAAAGAATATACTCCAAAAATAAAAAGTGGTCCAGGCATAAGAGAAAGGAAGTCTTCTTTGTCCTAAATAATGTTTCACTGTATCATAACAGCCATGAAAGGCCGTCTAAGCTGGAGAGGAAAATGAATGTGAGGATAAAGATCGGCTTAAGTACACCTGGAGTGCCATAAGTTGTGTACGGCGATCAGTTTAGTGCCAAAACTTTCAAATCGATCAGTTTAGTACTAAATTTGTGTAACTTTGATCACTTCAGTGCTAAGTGCATACGCGGCCACCGAAAAATCTACGTGGCGCATACGTGGACGGTTTGCATAAAAAATAAAGCCGATGTGGCTCGCCAGACTCTGACTCAGCATTACAAAGAGCAAAATGACGTCGTTTGCAACCAAATTTTGCCCAACAAAAACCCTAATCCCCAAATTGATTAGGGTTTGTCTTTGGCGGTCCTTTTTGTCTTCGGCGCCATGCCAGCTCGAGCTCCTCCACCAACCACCGCCTCCTCTTCAAATACCGGACTCAATCGGAGGGAATCATGTTCATCTTCGACTCCAATTGAATTTCAACCCTCGTGGGGTTGAACGCCGCTTCGAGTTTGAGCGCGAGTTTCATGAATCGCAAGCCGTGCGCGAGCAATTCTGGTTTTGCTCTTTTTGTTTCTTGTGGCCAGTCCTCTGAACCTTTTTGGCCCGTTCAAATTGAATGTCGTCGTGGGTTTGGCGTTTGAGTTACTTCGAGTTGGAGATTGCGGGGTTTGGCTCCAAGAATCGAGTCAACAGTCGGCGCCGATCCAGGGAGACTATGACACACCTTTTGCGTGGTGTTGAGAGAGAGCGAGCTACTGGAATCGAGCGACCCGAGGAAGAAGAAGAAGAAGAGGCCGACGTGCCCCGTGCACCAGTGCAGGGAGGTGCTGACATTCTCCAACATCAGCGTGTGCAAGGCGTGCGGCCTCAAGGTGTGCCTCAAGCACAAGTTCCCGGACAACCACGGCTGCAGGGTGCAGCCGGCGGCGGCGAGAGGGCGGTGGAACGAGAAGTTCGTGGCGGCGCCGGCCTCGAGGGGCGCGAAGGAGTGCAAGAAGAAGGAGTGAGATCGGCATAGAAGATGTAGAAGATGCACTCAAATACATAAACGACGTCGTTTTAAATTTTCTCCCCTGTTTAAGCCACGTAGGATTTCATCATGGCAACCACTTTTAAAAATTTCGCCACATAAGATAATAAAAATTAATTATAATATCCACATAATTCATTTCGTCAGACTTTGGCCGGGTTTTGGCCGGAATGGCACTAAAGTGCACGATTTTATCCGATATTGGCACTGAAGTGATCAAAGTTACAAAAATTTAGCACTAAATTGACCGATTTGAAAGTTTTGGCACTAAACTGATCGCCGTACACAATGTGTACTTAAGCCGGATAAAGACCACACTCTTATAAGAGAAAATGGTCATCAGGTACAAGAAAGACGATATCTATTTTGACCTAAAGTAGGTTTAGTGGCCTCTACAAACATTAAATCGAAAACATGCTATCATAAAAGGTCATTAATGTCTTTTTTTGGCTTTGCATTCTTGTCATGAAAGGTATTATGAGTTGGAGAGGAAACTGAATCCGAAGGAAATAATGGCAAAAGGTCATCAGAAACCTTATCCATATTAAACACACAAATAGAGCAACAGATATCTTGGCCCCAAAGAAAATAGCAAATTGTATAGCCAACATATCCAATACAAGCGTCAAGAAATCTATTGCATAAATCATATTGAAGATCTATTTATTGTGAAGAAATCTAATTAAAAATCAAGAAAACTTCAAGCAAAACCTACAAAACGACGAAATGTGATGCAATCTATGCTAAATAGATATATATTACTTATATATGCTAATTCCAGCCAGCGTACCTGTATTGAATCTTTAATTTTTGGGAATACCTGCACCAAGAAACTGGACTTAGAATATGGGAAAAACAAGCTTATACCTCACTTGAGAGGGCATGCTGATCGATTCTGATGTGCGAGGAAAATAGATGGCCCAACACATTAAAAGGAGCAATGAAAAACACTAACTATGATAATAAAAGTAAGCAACTAAACAGCAAAGGCGTCTGACCAAAAAACAAACAGCAAAGGTGGAGATATACACAAAAAATTCAAGAAAATCAAACTGGCCTTTTTTATCTAGAGTGAAGCCAATCTACCTTGGAGATCATCAATGGCGCTATGAGGGTAGATGTCTCTCAGAGGAGGTAGAATTGCTGGCGCGCAAGTCTGTAACAAAATCAATTAATGAAATATGTCATTTTCCTCACTTTAAGCATGTGTCATTTTACAGCAAACTGATTATTAAGCATGCTTTAGCCAATAAGATACAAAACCGAGGCAAAAATTAGTGAATGAAAATCTCACCATATATTCCTTCCACCAATTTGTAAATTCTATTTACCGATAAGCTCCGAGCAAGCATAATCCATGGCTAGAAAAAAAAAGATATTAATTAGAGCATTCACTTATTAAATATACAAAAGAAATACAAGATACAAAAGAAAAGATATATCCGTGACTTACCCGACTCGAACTTTTATGCGTTCTCGATGTACTCCTCAATATTAACTGGCTTGTTAGCAACTTTCAGCCAATCTTGACCGCAAATCAAAGCTTCCGCCACTCTAGGAGTCAAAGAACTTCGATAGCGATCAAGTACACGACCAGATGTGCTGAAAGTGGACTCCGAAGCAACAGTTGTTACAGGAATAGCCAAAATATCTCGAGCCATCAAAGAGAGGACTTTAAACTTTTGGCCAGCAGTATTCCACCACTTCAAAATGTCAAGAGTACGACCTGCTTCACGTGTAGCTTGAAGATACTTTTCGATCTCGGATAAATTTTCCTCAGCCACTTTTTTCTCCTCATCCATAAAGCATTCGAATGCCTTTTCCCCATCGAAACTCACATCGAAACCCATAGTGAGATCAATCTCATCTTTGCGACCTTCTTCATGTTGACCACTCGAACTACCACCAACATCAATTAAAAGTTGACTACACTAATTTTTGTTGCCAGAAGTTCTGGAACCACAAGACTTCTCGTAAAAACTAAACAAACGTCCTAGGTAAGTCCTCACATAATCACACCTCTCATTTACTATCCCATCATCATCATATATTAGTTTATAACAATATCGCACATACTTCATCTTTTTTCTTAGATCCAATACCACTGCAATCAAAACCATCATATTCACTTTATCGAAACTTCCATAATATTTATCAAACTTTTCCTTCATCTTCACCCCCATGGCTTTCACGCTAGCATCTGAAGCAATCGCCGCTTGTTTCAAAGTTTTATATAAACCAGTTATCTCGTCAAAATAATCATTTGAAGTGATATACAAAGCCCCAGACATCTTATTGGTGGAATCATAAAACTTCTTCAAAAATATGACAAGAACTCTGGCACTTTCCCAATCTTCAGCTTTAGGCGTTTCATCTTCAAGCTCAGCCAAGAAGAAAGGATCATCTTCTTCCAGCTTCTCAAAAGCTTTTCTTAGCTTTAAGGCAGTGTCTAACATGAGATAAGTGGAGTTCCATCTAGTGGAAACATCAAGACAAGCTGAACCTTTATAACTGATCCTTGCACTCTCAATACAAGCTTGGAATGATTTAGCTCTCATGGGAGAACCTCTCACATACCTAACAGAGTTTCGAATACGTGTAATGGAATCACGTATATCATGCAATCCATCCCTCACAATCAAGTTTAAAATATGAGCTGTGCACCTCATGTGTAAATCTTCACTATCCAAGATCAATAGCTTATCTTTCACAAATTTAGCTTTCAAAAACTTAATAGCTACATCATTTGAGCTGGCATTATCCACAGTGATCGTGGACACATGTTTCTCTATTTCCCACTCATAGATGCATTTCTCAATCATTTTTCCAATTTCATTGCCCTTGTGACTAGACATTACCACAAAACTGGTGATTCTTTTGTGCAATCTCCAATCATCATCAATAAAATGAGTGATGAGACATAAATAGTTCAAGTTCTGACAAGAGCTCCATGCATCGGTCATGAGTGCGATCCTAGACTTAAGCTTGCGAAAATAATTCTTCAAACTCATTCTTTCAGCAAGATACAACTTCATGCAATCTCTAGCCACTGTAAATCTCGAGATGGGAATGAAAAGAGGTTGTGCCACGTTCATAAAATCACAGAATCCCACACGCTCAACCAGTGAAAAAGGATGTTCATCCACTATGATCATCCGAACAAGCATTTGCCTACAAAGATCTTGATCAAACTCCCATGTTGACAAGTCATTAGCACTACCAGTAGTGGTATTTCCCTTAGTCATCTGAGTATTATCCATTCTACGTGGGACAAAAAACTTCTGCTTCTTATCTATATTTCGAGGATACTTATTGCACCTGCTCAAGTGCTTTAACATAGCAGAAGTACCGTTATTAACACAATACCAATACATGACACTACGATATTTGCAAAACATCTCAGCTTTCCCTTTCTTATTTTTATTGCCTCCGCGAAAATGCCGCCACGCTTTTGATACTTTTCGTTTACCATCAGTCGGGCAACCATGAGATACCTTGTTTGTGTCGACTTCCTTTTCGAAGACTTCTTCACCTTCATGTATTTCTTCACCTTCATGCTCCAGTGAATCCATTGGCAAAGTCACATCATCGATGGACTGGTCCACTTCCATTGACATATAGGTAGAACACTTGAATAGAATAATCTGATTAGAATCTTATTCTATATTCTATAAAATAGAAATCTGATCATTTGCACATTTGCAAAGGAATCTGTGTTGCAGATTAAATGAGCTCTGATAGGACATTTGCAAAGGAATCTGTGTTGTAGATTAAATGTATCAACATCTATGAATAGTTCCCACCCTCCCCCTCCCTCCTGTACCAATGCTGTAAGGTTGTGGACCAAATTTTATTAATTACTAATGGCAGGAACCACATAAGCATATTTTGGTACAATGCATATTGGAATGAGATTCCTTATCATTTTGATTCATCTGCCTTGTTGGACTATTTGCTCTTATCAGCATCAAAAGGAGTGTGATTTTTCTGTTTCTTGATGGCACATATGGATTCTGGTTTCATAACTTGTAATTTTCTTGTCTATAGGTAAGGGACGTCAAGTTGATATTGGACAGGAATTCAAGACGTTCAAAAGGTGTTAGGTATGTGCTTCGCCATAGAAAAAGCTTTATGACATTTACATGCCTGTAGAGTATCTTAAGCATATCTTATTCGAAGGATCAAGTTTAACTGTATTATTTAGGTTCTTTAATTAACAAGCTACTGTTGCAAATTCATATTAAGAATCATATAGGCAAGCAATGGTAATTGAATCATAACACAAGGAATCATAACACAAGGACCCAAGGAACAATACGCATGACCAACAGTTCATCCATTCATTCCGCATGACGAGTATCGTTCGCGATCCTCAGACCCTTCATGTATACCCCTGTAATATGAAATGGATCTTCTGTGCCTTATGCCATGATCGGATCTGATATGAATCAGATCAAACCCCATTGGACAAAAAAATAGAGACATAGACTTAATTGCGAATTTAATCCCCAATTGGATTTGGATCTGAGTCAAACATGACACGCCCACTACTCAATAGTCAATACTAACCGCAATTCGACAAAAGCCCTATAAAAAAAAAAAACCCGCACCAAGCAGGCGCATGTGAATAGGGAGAGGGGTCCACTCATCGGGATCGAACCAAGAAGGCGTCGGCCTCGTGATCAGCGACCTTGCGCGGCGCCTCGAGGGAGAAGCGGTGGTAGTCGGGGGGAGCAACAAAAGGCGGCTTCACGGTGGTGAAGGGGAGCTGGGGGTCGAGAGGGCTCTGGAGCTTCGGCTGGGGTGGGGCCGGGCGAGGCGGGGGCGATCTGAATGAGGGTGAAGATTCTCGATCCCTCGAGAGAGAGAACGAGATATCGATCGAGAGAGAGAGAGTGTGTGTGCGCGACTGAGGGATCGAGGATCGAGATCGAGAGAGAGAGAGAGAGAGAGAGAGAGAGAGAGAGTGCGGGATCGAGAGAGTGCGATCGATCGAGAGGACAGAAAGAAACCTAATGTTGGAAGAGGAAGAGGAAGAGAGGATTGAGAGACGGAGACTAACGAGATTCGAGAGTGTGTGTGGAAAACGTAAGGAATGTATATTTTTCTTTTTCTTTTTTTAAGAACCAGACGGTCCGGTTCCAAAACTGGACCACGAAACCAGGAACCGGACCGCCCGGTCATCGGTTCCAATTTTAGGAACCGGGGACCGAACAAAATCCCCCTAAAATCGGGAACCGGACCATCGGTCCCGGTCCGGGTCCAGGCGGTCTTTTTTACACACCCCTATCTTCAATGATCAACCAGTATATGTTGAAAAAAAAAAGGATTAATCAGATAATTAAAAAGTCTCGAATACCTCATTATGCAAAAAAAAAAAGGATTAACGAAAATGTTTAGTTAATTAAAAGCTGTCTAATATCCTTTTATAATAAAATAAAATAAAAATAGACGCGCGCTAAAAGTGGATGAGCTAAGAACAATTGAAAATAAATCATTAATATAAAAAAACTCTATCAGACCAAGCAACTCCCCATACCGCAGGTTAGGACAGGAATAACTTCTTCCGGTCAGAGGAAAAAAAAGAAAAACCGACAGAAGAAGGACTTCAATAAAATAAAATAAAAGAGCTATCGTACAACTTCAATAAATGGACTACAATCTCCTCTATAACGGCAAAAGAAGTAAAAACCCCTACATGGAACTGCACACGCATAGACATGGTGACTGGAACTGGAAGAACAAGGCAAAAACAATCACATGCACAAAGATTCCTCATTTCTTGGAGAAAACGGTTCTTGATGATTGGATCTTCTATGGAGGAAACGAAGAATTCTAAAAGTATCCTTTGGCAATGGCCTCTTCTAGATCCTTGAAGTCCCAAGCATCATCAGCAGAATATTGCCCTGGAAAAAGAACAGAACAAGGATTCATCTCGTAACAACATTGGCTCACTCCTCATCAAATAAAAGTCAATAGTTAGCGGCAAACAAGGTGGATTCCCAAGCATTGCTACTCTTCATTGGGCATTTAGAAGGAGCAGGTCCACAATTATGATCCACATTCTCTGGAAAAGGTGATCAATCTACCGATAGCATCCAATGACATGAACAAGAAATCCGCACATCATCACCAATTGCTGCACAGGGCGCGGGGGGAGAAGTCCAAAGTGTGGAACGAAAAACCCACCAAAAGATTGCAAGTAAGACAGTTATTGAGATACCATACCACCTCATGCTCGACCCCAACACTACTTGATAAAAAAAAACAGTTAACATGGATTAAATCAACTCTTAAAAGAAGCTCAGAAGTGACTTTACCTATTGAGTCTCTCCTCAGAGCAGTTAAATGGGCGCAGCTGCAATTTCAAGATTTAAAAGCAGTAAACATTTTGGACACTGTTGTTCAAAAAGGAATGGTGCGAAAATTTCCATTTTCAGTTGTGATTCATCAGAGGATCATAGAGGCTAGAAACTTGATAAATACCTGCCGAGGTTCTTCGCAAAATCAGCGCACAAAGAACGGATGTATGTCCCTTTTGAACATGTTACCCTGAAAATCAGATTTTGTCTGCAAAGAAAGAAATAGGAGAAAGAAGGCCTCATTACTTGACGTGAAACGGTATAAATACATAAACGGGACTTCTGTTGCCACTTGAGGACTTAAGGTTCTTAAAACACCAAAATCAAATTTCAAGCTCGCTGTTTATGGAATTTAGGTATCGGAAATGCCATGTGGCTCCCACGTCAAACATTTGATCATTTGCCACGGGTCACTTCCGATGACTGATTTGTACGAACGGTGAACTTGAGACCTGATTGTGGTTCTTTTAAACTTTAAGTCCTCAGTCAACCAACAGCCATAACCTTAAGTCTAATTTCTGTACTTATCCCAAGTCGAAACCGTAGGAAGTCATAACTATGCAGCTATGCATTTCCCCGGAAAAAAAATGTTCAAAAACTGAAATGCTTTTAATGAAAACCTCTCTGGAACACTAGAATCGACAAGATGATAGTTATCATAAGAGCATGAGTGGTGAAAATTGTCATATTAGAGCACTGTGACTCCCATTCCACACAAACAGTTTGAAGCCATTTCAGCCTCACATCAGAAAAGACATCCTTTAGCAACAGAAAGAAGCAGCCCAGCTTCCACTAACTACTTCTGCCATTCTTGAAGACAATGTAAATTCGAAAAAGGTTTAGACATTTAGTCAATCTTAGCGGCGCACTTTCTTCCTTTCAGGATAACATTGTAAAAGTGCCCTTGCTTGCCATCTCAGAAAAAGCTTGGTTAATTCACACACTAGACTGGCCAAATAAAAAAATTTGCATGAGAGACAAAATTAGCACGATTCTAGCTTTCTCTTTTCAAATTGATTATGGACATCAAGATGCTAAATGCCCACGAAAGTTAAACATATCCAAAGTGTGTTCAAACTTCAAGACAATAAGTGGAGTTGCTTCAAAAGATTATAAAAAAAAGAGAGCAAAACCTGTCCTCCAGGCTGCGCTCAATGTCAAATTTGAGTATCGAAATCCTCCTTGGTGAAAGTTCAACAGTTTCTCCTCTTCTTGCTTTCTCATACATTCTTTCTCCACCAACCTATACAAAACAAAAACAGTAAAATAATTTCAGCAAAATGCCAGTGCCATATACTGAATAGAATGCATAAAATATATCAATGACTGGAAATTAATTATATTGTCAACTACCATAATTGTCGCATTAGGATACTATTGTTATCAAAGACTGCACCATAAAATTTCTAGATATTAATGAATATGAACAAAACAATGCTGAACTCCTTACCCAAAAAAAAACAAAACAATGCTGAACTTACCCAAAAAAAAAAAACAAAACAATGCTGAATGCAACTTACCCAAAAAAAAACAAAACAATGCTGAATGCATGTTTAAACAAAAGCACCATTATTCATCCATGCACTAGATTCAAAGAGATAATAGTTAATTGTTCACTTACCTTTATGGCCGAAAACATGGGTGGGACTTGCCAGATCTCTCCAAGAAAAGATGCCGCGGTTCTCTTTATATCTCCATCCTTGATGTGCTCCCAAGGTTCACGCTGGATGATCTAACAAAGGAGGAGACCAACTTCAGTGTTAGTTGTATACCATCAACCATAAAAAGAGGACGAGGGCAAAAGGATGGCATGGTCATAAAACAGCCTTTTCCCCACATTCCAAAACACCCCCCCTAAGTACCACAACAAAGAAAGACAAAACAAAAAAATCATTGTACTCATTAGAGGCACTTATTTGTGTATTTGTGTATTCTTAAACATGGGTATAGTAAGTAAACGTTAAAATGACAGGTCTTTGTTAGAGAGAATATTCATACTGGCGAATCAGCGTCCAAAGTTGATGTGGCCTCTCCTAAACGGAAAACCCCGCTATAACCCTTTACCATACCCTGATATCTGCAACAGCCATGTTTGTAAAGTTCCAACCAAGTTTTCTCATTGCAATTTACCATGAAAAGATTCACTTACTATCATATATATCCAAACAACTAAAGGACCATAAAAATCTAGATCAGAGTGATATAATTTACAAAGCTAGAATGAACTTCTCTCTAAAAAGGCTAAACAGAAGAAGGTTCAAATCTTACGCTTCCACAAGCTTGGTAGCTTTACCCACGCATACAATTAACAATCCAGTTGCCATAGGATCAAGAGTACCAGCATGCCCAACCTATACCAGAAATAGAAGAGTGAGAAGGAAAAGTTACTAATCTTCCAGGAAGCACCAAGATGGAACATCAGTAACAAGCGGGCACCTTTTTTACTTTCACCAGACGTCGAAGCTTTCCACAAACTGTGAATGAAGTCCAACCTGTATTGCAATGAAAAAATGTAAGATTGAATATTTATAGGAACTAAAGAGTACTTATCTTACACTTAATGTGGAAATGACTCCAGATACTTAGTAAACTGCAAGATGCGCAGAATCGACACAAACACAATGTGCAACAACCATAGTACATAAACAAATGAATCAAAAAAAAAAATCCTCTCACGGAGCTAATTATTTAGTTGGAATACTTCTTCATCAGCATATACAGATTTGGAGCAGCAGGAATTGCTTATCCAAATAAAAGGAATGAAATATAGCCTAGCATCAATAATATGAAGAATGCGGGACAACAGAACACACAAAAAAAAGGGTCCTTCACTATCTAAGAAGAGAGGCCACAAGCCCACAATCAGCCGATGCAACATCTTGAACTTTATACATCTCCACCCGCTATTTCACACGTCTTCTCTAGCTCTTGCATGGACGCAAGCACCCGAGAATCTTTCGAGAATGACTCAAGGACTTGATTGAGACCTCATCCATTTTGAGTTTGCATATAAATAAAAGAGGATGCTTGCTGCTACTTCAAACCGCGAACAAAATAAAATAAGCCGCTTTAGAGTTCAGCTATCGCGGGATACTAAATGTGCATCTATCAGTCAATGCTGTCACGGAAATTAAACCGTCGTTTAGGTTATCATTTAGGTTACCATTTCAAGTTAGTCTCTGAAACAGTAAGGCACAGGTTTCACTCGCACTTTTAGACATTCAATTAAGTTAATCAGTTTACGACCCACCTTTGGGTTTGTTTATCAAGACCACTGTTCCATAAGGACCGTCCCATCTTGGAGGAAGCTCAGTACTCCTTGTCAAAACATAAGGCTCACCATCACTCGCCACATTTTTCTCACTGGGAACTTTCTTCAAACACTTGAAGAACTCCTCGACCTTCTTCTCCATCACATCCTTCTTCCCCGCGTCCCCCCTCAAATCATCGCCATCCTTCTTCTCCTCCTCAAAGAACACCAACCTCTTATCCTCCATTTTTTCCTTACCCTCGTTCACCCTCCTCTTATCCTTCTTCCCTTTCGCGCCCGCATTTCCCTTCGACCCGCCACTCTCTCCAGGCTCCACGAACGCCTTATCGAGGCAATGCTCGGGGAAATACTTCTTCTCCAGCTGATACACCATCTTGTAATGCTTGTCCTTCTCCCAGGGATAAGCGAACGCATCGTAGAAGTACAACTCCTCCTCTCTCTTGTGCAACCTATGAAACTCCGCCACCTCAGGCTTCAACTCCACAAACCCACCCTCCGCCTCGCTCCGCCTCCTCTCGTCCTCGGAATCAGACCCGTACATCCTCTTCAACCTCTTGCTGTAATACTTCCTCTTGGACTTGTCCATCCCCGAATTTGCCTCCGGCGAGAGCTTCCGGTCAGCCCAGTCGTCAAACCCGAGCTCGACGTCGGGCTTTTCGGAGGAGTCCGGCTCGGGGGAGCTCTCGTCGCCGGGCCTGCCGAGCCGGGGGCGAGTCCTGGCGAGCGAGGACTGAGTTGGGCGGTTGACGACGAGGTCGTATTGGAGAGGGTAGGGGGTGGAGGTGGTGGAGAAGAAATGGGGCGGCGTAGAGGGAAACGAGGACGACGAGAGAGCGAGAACGGCGGTGTTGGGGATAGAGAGAGAGGGCGGAGAGGGGGTAGGAGAGGCGATTGGGCGGAGGAAGAGGAGGGACCTGTGGGTGAGAGAGAGCGATTTCGCCATGGCTGAACAGTGCGGCGTTGCAGGAGGTTCGTTCAAGATTCAAGCCAAGCCCGCGATGGGGGTTTTAGCATGGCGAAGCAGGAGGACCAAAACGTCTCCCTCCGCCTTGTGCTTTCGAACTTGGCAGGAATGGAAGTCGAAACTCCTCCCTCCAGGAGGAGACGGACAGAACCAGTCGACGAGACTTCTCCTGGGCCTGAGCTGACGGAACTGGAAGATCTTGGACCCCGACTCCATCAGCCCACGCCAGGCCCAGATGAATTTCGGACCCAACAACATACGATGATGATGTAGCCGACCCAACGGTCTAGTGGGTCCCGCACTCTCGAGACACTGCAAGCGAAGGCGACACGTGGCTACGCTAGGGAATCCCGCAAAGCCGCTCCGCTCCTCCCAGGTGGGCGATTGGGACGACACCGAGCCACAACAATTTAATGTCTAGATCCTCCAAGCAACCTCCCCCTAAGTTCGTACCTTAGGTTACACGCATCATTCGAATAAACAAACAAACCCTTCATGCATTTTCCTGTCGATTTATACGACCAAGTGCCTGCTCTTCGCGTGCGCCGGATTTTTCTCGTATAGTGCGATGCGCCGTGGACGTTTGCGTCGCCGTCCGTTCGATTGACGCTTCGACCACTCGAGGTCCGGGCAAATTGCTTCCCGGGGTCGAAATGATTGGTGTTCTCGAAATTACTAAGTGTTTATTCAGCCGTGAGATTTTAGCTACTATAGGAAAAAGGAATGAATTTCATGAAACCTACTTTTCTTTTCTTTTTTCTTGTTTGATATGTACAAGGCGAAATAACACGAATAATCTTTTAAGTTTGGCCCAATGTATAATGACATCGACAAAATTTTTCAAGTTCTTCGATTTGGCCATTGAACTTTAATACAACGTGCAGTGTCAAGCTCGAATTTTCAACTTGCTCAATGTGATCATTGAACTTTTGGTTCATGTTCAATTCGGTTCATGGATTGTATGAAAAATAATCAATATTGTTCCCAAACTTAAATCGATAGCAGAATAACATCCGATATTTTCTTACAGTCCATGTGCTAAATTGAGCTTTTATCAGAAAGCTCAATGATCAGTTCACAGAACGGCATTACGCATGGTGCTAAAGTTTATGGTCTAAATCGAGCGAGTTGAAAATTCAGCGAAGGGCAATACATATTAGGCCAAAAAAAAAGTTTATCTTTATATGAAAAGTCATATTGGACTTATCTATTAATGACCAAGTGCCGGATATTTATCCGACGCCACATGGATCAATCCACTTTCGACAGCTGATGCCGATTTAGCTTCGTAATTAACACCTTAATTTGACTCTATTTTTTTTATCCTTTTTTGAATAAGACGTGGACCACGTACAACGGAACATATTCGATTTCATCCTTTTTTCGCTCATGCGAAGAGGGAAGGTGCTTTCCATTTTTATTTTATTTTTTCGCAAAAGTGATGTCACAAATCACCGTAAATTTGGGAGATTCCTTAATTCACTTTCGCACGTTCCTCTCGATACGCGTGTACTTTCCTTTCATATGTACTAAACCATAGCAAGCAACAAAAAAAAAATGTTTTTAGATAATCATAGGTCATGAACACGACGTAAAAAAAAAATAGCAAATAAAAATTGTTTATCTTCACGTAAGAGCGTCGTAGTCGTACTATAACTTTTAAGTCTGGAATCCTTAAGATTATGATTTGGGATGACATGGTCACACTCGATATATGATGCCTTCGAATTTCCAAAATGTTCATCTCATGGTTCGACGAATTAAAAGGAAAAAAAAAACAACTTTAATCTCCATCGTCCTCTTTTAAAATAATCACTCGTCAAGAGAAAAATCAAAGTAAAATTCCCAAGCGATCTGCAGGCTTTCAATATCGAAACATGTGAAAACATTTGACAGAAGTTTCGAATTACACGAGTTCTTGTGTGTATGTATGAAACGGTGATTTTTTTTTTATCTCTTCTTTTTTTTCATATTATGTTTGTTTATCTCTTCTTCTTCTTCTCCTTTTCGTGTTTGTGAATTTGTGGAGCATTTTGGCATCGAAGCATAAGAGAATATGCTTTGTACCACATGAACTTTCTAGGAAGTTGCTACGAACGTCCACGAATCGTTCCAAAAATTTCAAGTTAGACGTGGACAACAAGCCGCTGTCTTAGCCGTAGCCCCGCACACAATTCCTCCACTTAGAAAACGTCGTATCTACAAAAATACAAATAAATTTTTGTTTTTTTTTTAAAGCACGTCGGACAACGAAGGCTATTTCCTAATTCGAGGAACACTGCATTTTTTTTGTCGTTCTCCAGACAAACGCCATCTTCTCGTCGAATTTCGATGACTACGTCGGACAAAAATGGAAGGTTTAGTCAATGATGATGCACACGTACCTGGCCCGTTACGGATTTTCGTTAATTTAACGTCCGTTTTATTTCGTCCTTGTAATTAGAGGCGTCAAATGGGTGGGTCGGGTCGGGTATGGGTCGGGTCGAATATGATCCGACCCATATTGACCCATTTAACCCGTTTTGACCCATATTCATCCAATGCAAATTTAGTGACCCATACCCGACCCAACCCATACCCGACCCATACCCGACCCGACCCGTATTACTTAAATACTTATATATTTAGCTAAATTATGAAATATTTATTTCTTATAACTTATTAAGAATAATTATATTGCTAAAACATGCAATTGAATTTTTCTGAAAAAATTTAAATTTTTTCTTTATAAAATAATTTTTTATTATAACCGGCCACCTGCGACCTCTGCTCGCCACTGTTGACCGTTGCCTGCTTCCTGCCATCGTCGTCCCCTCAAACTGCTGCTCGCCACCTCCGTCGCCGAAGCTGTAGCTCTCCCCGTACGGGCTGCCGCTTCTGAAGGCGTAGGGGGCGTAATCGGAGCTCGGGAAGGGAGGTGCTCCGGCAGGTTTCGACGCAGACTCGCACTCGATTCTGGTTTATCTTGCCTAGTTAAGTTAAAAGACTTCAATACTAATTGACTTGTACACGCATTGTAGCGGCGGTCGACGGCGGCGGAGGGTGGTGGTTGGTGATGGTGACCGGAGGTGGGCAGCGGTGACCATTGGCGGCCAAAGTAGAGCGACGGCCAAGGCAGGAGAAAAAAGAAAATAGAAAAGAAAAAAAATTTATATAAAAAACAAATTATTAAAATATTAAAAAATTAGATTTTTAAAAAAATATTCACAAAACTTATTTATGATTGCCTTAAGAGAGTTTTCTTAGCTAACCCATTTACGGCCCATTTGAAACCCATTTATAACCCATAAAGTTTTTAAGCAACCCATTTATGACCCATTTAAGTACTTAAGCTAACCCATTTTTGACCCACCACCATCAAATATGGGCCAAATGTGGGTTCTAGACCCATTTTGCCACCTCTACTTGTAATCAATACAACCGATCAGTTTTTTTAATTTTAATTTTTTTTCGAAAATATTCATAATATTTTTACGAAACGAATGGAGCCTCGGGATAAGAAAAAATAGATGTCGCGATTTATTTTTTCGGCACCTCTATTAAAGTATTTGGGTATCAAACCACGTTGTGGATTAAAAATCGAGGGCGACATTTGTAGGAGGTTTTTGAATTAAGATCTTCTCGAGACCCTTATTCGCCTTCCTTACTGTGTATTTATATGCTCGGGTAGAATTTATTTCGTGAAAAATGAGTGATGCAGAAAATGTTTTTTTTTCCTAAAAATGATCGCTTCTTTAATTTAGAATAATCACAAATGAAAATTGCTTTCACTGTCTATAGTAATTTACGTCTAAGTATTTTCTTGAACGATGAAAATATTGTTCGTGTGAGATCTTCTTTTTGGAAAAATATTTTTTCGAATCAATCGTTTTATCGCTTCTTTAATTTAGAATAATTATAAATGAATTTTTTTTTACATTATCTATAGTAATTTACGTCTAAATATTTTCGTGAACGATTGTGCGTGCATTTATCTTCATGAGATCTTTAAAAAAAAATACTTTTCAAATCAATCTTTTTTACAAAATAAACAGAGCCATAGTCTTAAGTCAAAGTCCAACCTGTGAATGTCTAAATATTTAGGAAAATTGTCAAAAAATGTCATAAATCTATTATGTTTTTATCAATTCTAGTCTCAAATCTTTTGCATTTATGCAAATTTAATTTTAAATCATTTTTTTTATCGATTTAATGCTAAAACTTTTTTCATTTCAATTTTTCCGATCAATTTTGCCGGTGGACGATAATGTGCATGCTTGTCCGTACATGCTTATATATATATATAAGCGGCTGAGCCGGTGGAGTGGTTTAGATTCCTAAAACCATCACATCAAGTGAATCAGATGCATTAGAAAATAAAAATACCAATAAAAATATATTCAATGTTTTATTAAATAAAATCAAATAAAATTTGACTTTAATTTTTCAGGGTTTGTTCTGTTTGGTCCATGTGGACTTATGTACAAACTCCAAAAGTGAAGATTCCCCCACCGCCCGCCACGTGTGGACTATCGGAGCCATCGAAGCCATCTCTCGATTTTAAAAAAACACGTGTAAAAATTAGGAAGGAGGCACGTCCGAGAGAGCAGATGGCACGACCGACCCTTTGGTAGGAACAAAAGAAGAACAATTCTCTCTGCCTTTTCAGGTATTTTTCTTAGTCGCGAAGACTAAGAATAGTATTCTTCCCCCCGGGGGCAACCTTTACCTAATTTAATTTATTTAATTTTCTCGAAACAGGCGGAGTCTATTCGGTTGAATGTTAATCTACCGACAGGATTTATATGCACGCGCTGTCTTTTTCCAATCTTAAGGCGAGCGATTTCAAATTTTCTTAGAACTCGCCTTTCAGAATCGAGCCGATTTTTGATTTTTTCGATCCTAGAAGAAAATCTACCATGCATTACCTGAAACATGAAACTCACGACGATCAATGAGTGGGACTCGTGCACGACTCATTCTGGCCCCGCTTGTGCCTTCTTTAATCAACATAAAGTTTCCCCCTTTTTGTTTACGAAATAATAACTTTTCTAAGACTATGACTAAGCAAACAAAAGTGTATTTTTTTTAATACAAAATCTCAAACTCGAAAAAGCGATTTTTGGGTTTCTTTTCCCACTCTTAATTTATTTTCTTTTGCCCCCCCTTTTTTCCCCTCCATGAAAGAAGGGAGGAGCTTGAAAAAGGCGACAATGCAAGCTCGCGACTTTACAAAACAAATTATATTTTTATGTTGTTTTTTTATCATTAAAAAGGGAAAAGACACCTTTTTTTTTTGTTACAAAGTTTGGAGCAGGGACCAGACCAAACCAACGAAGGGGGGAGTGGTCCTGACTCCTGACGGGAACAAGAACCCAGAGCCACGTAGCCCACCCGATTCTTCTGAAATCCCCATTATGCCACCACACAACCGCCCTCGACGGCGCTCGAAGGGAAGGGCTCCGATCGTAATTTCACGTATCGTCCGAGGTTTCACCGTGGGAGGCAGCGAAACCGAAGAAACGGCTTCTTCGTCAACGAACGTTGTTTCCTTTTCTTTTCTTTTTCGTTTGGGCAACCACCCACGGAGGCACGTGGTCCTTCACTGCGGCTGACATTTTCTATCTTTTATTTTTTTATTTTCTTTTGTTTAATCTGGTGATGTGATTCTACGACGCAGCCGACCTCACCTGGAGCTCTCGACCGTCCGATTGGATTCCTCCCCCTCCCTCCCCCCCCCCCCCCCCCCCCCCTCTAGAGCTTTTCCATAAATCGAACGGGTGATGAAGTAAGGTCCAGGCGACACCTTGAAAGCAACCCGGCTCGTGTAAGCCAATGATTTCGAGCCGTAGGATCATGTGAATCCCACGACCGTTCAAATTCACATTATTTCTTTTTTATTATATGGTAGGGTGATGTGATATTCAAATATTGCATTTCTTGACAAAAATGAATCATCAAACATTTAATATCACGCGCCATTTCATTTCATTTCATTTCGAGTTGTATATTGCCTTTAGGGATATTTCTATGGTCCCCGGCATAAAGAAAGAAAGTCATTTTGCTTTCCATTTTTGCGGCATTGTGATTGCTATGCTGTGAATCATGTCACTTTATCTTTCTTTCTTTTTCGGTCAACTTCCAATTTAGAAGCTCTAGAGATGTGGTGTTTAATCGAAAAATAGACCAAAGCCTCATACATGAGTTCGAGATAATACGCTGTACATGCATTTCAACGTCGATCAGAAGTCACCCACAAACGACGAGACGGAGGATGTTAAATCGATTTCGAGACTTATTTTCGTGATAATAAAGATAATTTTCAGATGTCGATAGAAACGTTGCTTGACCGAAAGAATGAAAAAGGAATCGCATAATGGAGATCACAAACGTGCGAGGAAAATCGAACAGACGAACGCGTGGCTCTGGGTAAAACTCGATCGAACGGGCCAGACGGCCTAAACCTAAAGCTATGCATAAGTATATGATGAGTGGCCGCGTCGATATTCATTTAAACCTTGTTGAACTGGTTATTCTAATCCGTTGAATCGATCAATTAGATTCATATCCATCGTAAGTAAGCCACCTCTTCTTCTTTTTTTCACACAGACAAATGCAATAATTTGTTTTTTAACATAAAAGGGATTCGACCAAAAAAAAAACATAAAAGGGAAAAAATCCTTTTTTTTTTGTGTGTTCTCTCTCTCTTCCGGGTGTCAGCGGGCAATATTTGGAAGAGAGTTTATCTGGTGAAAGAGCGAGAAAAAACCACCAAACGGCTATAATTGACGTTACAGGTTTTATTCTCTCCTTCCCCAAATCACAACCCGGCAGAAGGAGAAGAGAGAGAGAGAGAGAGAACGCAACAACCCCACGAACCGCCGTCTCGCCTCGCCGCCGATATCTTTCCACCGGCGATTTTCGGGCCTCTCCCATTTCTTTCATTTTTTTCTTTTTATATATAAATTTTATGATCTGGGTTTTAACGATCCTACGGAGGTGTTGCCGGAAAGAGAGGATTGAAGCAGCATTCTTGTTTGTTTCAATCCTTAATCCTCGTTGCTTCTCACGATGCCCGATGGATATTACAGTTCCAAGAAGACTGACGATATTTGTGAAGACGTATGTGGTCAGGTACTTCTTTCGTCTTTTTCTTTTGATTGCCTTTTCTTTTTTCATGTCCCTGGACAAAAAAGGAGGAGGAGGAAGAAGAAGAAGTGGTCATTATTTTCATCGTCGGAATGAATTCTCAAAATTTTAGGGAGTTTTTTCTACCTTGTTGCCGTTTTTTCTGAGTTCGGGATGATGGAAAGTGCGATTTTTTTTTTTTTTGCTTTTTAGCAATTATGGAGAAATTTGAAACTGGGTCATTTGTTGTTCTTGTATAACCTACCATTTTTTTTCCCGAAAGATAAAAGTTATTCAACCCTAGAAATGGTGGTAGTGTCAATTTATGGTTTTTTGCCTTTGCACATGTTAATCTTTTCCTGGAAAATGTTTTCTTGCTTCGTGCTTGGGGAGACACTGAATTCCCCTTTTCAAGCAGGAAAAAAGGTGAGATTTTGCCTTTTTAGCGTCAGGTGACAATGTTGGGGAAGAATATTAATTTTCTAGTCGTTTTTGGCCCTTGAAATTGGGCATAATCTGCTGCTTTCATGTCTGGATTGCAAAGTGTTTTTTTTTTTTGGGGGGGGGGATTATGGAATCCGGCTTCATTGCATCTTTTTACGTAGAATCACTTATTGTAATCAATACAAACATTGGAGAAGTTGCTCTTTGAATCACAGTATTATCTTCTGAATAGCCAACTTTCAGAATGTTACGATTTTTTTGGTGATGTACTGAATAATTCACGTTTCTGCTTGATTCTTTGCTCATGTTGTTGGCCTTTAACACTTGATGTTCATGTTAGATGCCTTCAATCGTGATTTCAGATATGTAGTTCTGGAAAGATTGGTGTCTCAGTTTGTATTTCTTCCCCTGCATTTTGACTTGATATCTTAGAAATTCTTTTGAATATGCAGCAGGCAACTCGTGCAGCTTTGGGTCTGTCGAGACTTCGCTGTGTTCTTCGAGGGATAGATATGAAGACATACCTATTTATGTTTGTTGTCATCCCAGTAGGGATTTGTGGCATGTACTTGCACGGACAGAAGATCACCTATTTCCTTAGACCCCTCTGGGAATCCCCTCCGAAGCCTTTTCATGTCATTCCGCATTATTATAACGAGAACGTGTCAATGGAAACTCTTTGCAAACTCCATGGATGGCGAATCCGTGAGTTCCCGAGGCGGGTCTACGATGCCGTCCTGTTCAGCAATGAGGTTGACATTTTGACGATTCGGTGGAAGGAATTGTATCCTTACATAACAGAGTTTGTATTACTCGAGTCAAACTCAACATTTACTGGACTACCCAAGAGGTTGCTTTTTAAAAAAAATCGGGACAAGTTTAAGTTTGTTGAGCCTCGGCTGACTTATGGTATGATTGGAGGAAGGTTTAGAAAAGGAGAGAATCCATTTGTTGAAGAGGCTTATCAGAGAGTTGCTCTAGACCAGCTTCTTCGGATTGCTGGCATTGAAGACGATGACTTGTTGATTATGTCAGACGTGGACGAGATCCCTAGTGCCCACACGATCAATCTTCTCAGGTGGTGTGATGACATCCCACCTATTCTTCATTTGCAGCTGAGGAATTATTTGTACTCTTTTGAGTTCTTTGTAGATAACAAAAGCTGGAGAGCATCGGTCCACAGGTATCAATCTGGTTACACGAGATATGCGCACTTTAGACGGACTGACAACTTGTTGTCCGATTCGGGTTGGCATTGTAGCTTCTGCTTTCGCCACATAACTGAGTTCATATTCAAGATGAAAGCTTACAGCCACTATGATCGGGTCCGTTTCTCTCATTATTTAGATCCGACAAGGGTTCAGGATGTCATCTGCAAAGGGGCTGATCTATTTGACATGCTTCCTGAAGAACACACGTTTAAAGAGATAATCGGGAAGATGGGGCCCATCCCTCGTTCTCACTCAGCTGTTCATCTCCCTGCCTATTTGTTAAACAATGCGGAGAAGTACAAATATTTGCTGCCGGGGAACTGCAAGAGAGAGAGTGGCTGAGTAACTTCCTTCGAATGTGAGGTGGCTTTTGTCGGCAAGTTTGGAAGGTTGGGAGGTGAAGATGCTTTGGGCACAAGAAACCAGCTCCCTAGGAAGATTGTCAATTACGATCTTGGGGATTTAATACCGGCAACTCATGCACCTCCTAAACCTTGTGTCATTCTTTAGCGAGGCATTTGAAGAACTTGCATGTTCGGAAACTCTGTGGGAGGACTCTTTTTATATTCGTTTCGGGATTCGAGTCCTTTGAGTGCTGGATTTGGGGCATATCGTGCTTTGGGTTTTTGGATGTTGATGTCGGAGGTGATAATTCGCCCTGAGCCTTGCAAGATTGCATACCACCTCTTGTAGGTAGTGTTAGATATCTCCTGTCTATAAGATAGGGTAGTTCATTCGGCATTTTTCCCACCGTTCTCTGCTGGGAGTTTCATTGCGTTAGTATAATTTAAATCCATTTTTTGTACCATCAGATGACTATCGGCGATAGGATGCAGATTAATTCTTTACATTCTTCTTGCGCAGTAGTGTGTGCATTCATCTCCATTTCTCCTCTTGTTTCTTCATCCGGTGTCCTTGTACATGTTGTATTTAGTTTGATTTGATGAGATTGATGGTTGGATGACATGCTGTAATTGCTAACTTCATATGCAATGTGGGTTCCCTGTTTAACACCTAGTCAAATGGCCAGCACGTCCGTTTTGAGCGTGAAAGCTCACTTTCTTTTTAAGGTAGGCGTGGGTGACCAGCAAGAATCTGTGCTGGGGGTTTTTCTGGTATTCCGGCAACAATGTTATCATATATGTCGTCTTTTTTTTTTTTTTTTGGGTCATATCATATATGTCGTCTTTATAATGTCAATCACAACCAATTTAGTGCATGTTGCAAGCAAATAAAAAAAAAATCAAAGAGAGGACAGAAAAGTGAGAAGAAATGTCACTTCTGAGAAGAGAAAGTGAATGAAGGCACAGTTCATGTGGATGTTCTCCGTAAATCTGTCAAATTTGGCTGTAGTTACCCAAATCGCGTTCTTTCTTCCATTTTATTCTCCCTTCTCCGACGAAAACTCCGAGACGAACTTGTAGCAACTTGAGCAACCAATTGTGTGGTTGTTCTGCAGAACTTGAGCACCCAATTTGTGTTATTTTTCTAAGTTGAATTTGCGGATGGATAAGAAGGGTGCCAATGGAGTCGATTTTTCAAATAATGTCTTGAAGCAGAGAGGCTGGAATAAGCCAGATTAGGTGGGAGTGGAACCACTAGGGGGGTTTGAGTATCTCGGACAGCCTCAAGTGCATGTGGAGGTTTTATGCTGAAACGTGGTCTGTAAGAATAAATTTGAGTCAATCATGTAGCTAAAAACCATTTTAAAACTCAACAAGAAAAGACCCTCGACGGGGTTGAAAATTATGCTCAGACAGCTTTCATGAATCCGGGCGATATCATTGATTTGGATGAAAGCCCAAATCACTGCAAGATCCAGTGATTGATTGTCCTTGGATCCGACCTTTCAAACATCTCTAACGTGTCCTCAATTGAGGCTTGAGTCTAAGTCTAGCTTACCTAACAATTTTATTTTATTTGACTTAGTTTTTGTTTTTTCGATTGTCTCTTTGTTGCACAATGCTGCCATCATCATTTTGCTTCTGGGTTCGATCAAACTTTTAAGTGATCTACCGTCCCAATCAGACGAGGAAAGCTCAGTCCATTTGCAATAGACACGAGAAGAATATCCTAATATTCCTGACCAGTGGCCATCATTTCATTATCTCCATGTACCGGAGGGATAAGAGAGGTGGGGAAAAGATTTGGTTTAAGCAAAATATGCATTGGCTGACTTTGTCCGTTTCCAAAAAGTCCCTTTAAAAAAAAATGTCCATGTCAGTGGCGATCACGCCACGTAGGATAGACCGCGTCCACATCAGCGATTTCCTGCAAAAATTAGCCGGAAGAACTCAATTGGCACAAATACAAAAGGTAAAAGACTTTTTAGATACTTTTCCCGACTTTGTACCAACCAATTGACTAGCTCAGTTTAGCTTTAGCTCATTAGAGAAAACCCGATTGAAATACTATTAAATATGCAGCTTATGTATGCATCTCTCCCATGAAACCTCACCGCAGACATTTTGAAATCTCGAGTCTTCCAAACTACTTCCATCGAAAAGGGAATTGAAAGACACCATTGTTGCACACTTCTCCATCCTAGAGTTTGCTACTTTTTTTCCGGAGAGAACATTAGTGCATGTGGAAGTTGACTCATTAGGTCCTCTTATTTTATTTTTTGTGCTAGAAGAACTCATTAGTGTCGCGACCTAAAAAATTTGTTATTTCTAGGCTAATGGATTATCAGGTTAATTTTAATGACTAACCTAATACGGACTCTCCCAAGCCCTACCAAATCGCAACTTAGATTAATCAGAATGATTTAGAATTTGGAGTCGCCACTAATCATTTTTGGTAGGTTGATTAGAAACCTAAGTAAAATAGCGGGAGAACTATTTTACTTCTACGAACCAGATATTTGTGGATTCGGGGACTTGGTTACCCTAGTTAATTAAAACTAATGCCCTTTCGGTACCTTAATTCCATGAGATGTCCTAATTTGGCAACTCAGATTGAATTTATCTTTTAAGCTCAGAAAATGGAGTTCTTTTTTGGTTTTTTACTTTTTACATGCAATGCATGAATACTATGGACGATATGCAAACCATGCAAATTAAAGGTCACATTACCCTATATGCAAAAATTAACTAATTAATTAAGACATGCGAAATGACATGGCATAAGAATACGACATGGACATGCGATAATGACATGCGACAATGAAGTGGCAAAGATGCATGATATGGCGTAATGACGTGGCAAGGATGCATGATATGACATAATGATGTGGCAAGGATGCATGATTTGGGAAAACACAGTAATGCAAGCTAAATTATAAGATATGTAATGCGAGTGATATTTTTTATTTTTTGGTTATTTTCAGCAATGCATGAAATATGATTTTAAAAAAAATACGCTAGGGGATTTCGAAAATATGAGATGCAAGATATGCAAAAGATGAGATATGCATGAGCTATGACAAGATATACGTGGATATGATTTGCTCCATTTCCTTTTTGGAATTTTCAGAATATAGCAGGCCAAATCAAGATAGCAATCCATCACCAATATTCTCAGCAAGATAAGGAAAGAATCACGGCCATCACAAAATAAATCGAATCAAACAATGATTATGCATTCTCGTTGGAAAGTTCATTAGAGACAAACTTCAAGATCAAAGAGCACGTCCCCAAACACATGAGATGAGATAACGTCAAACTACTACGAGACAGAATAATCCGAACGAGCATGACAGCTTTAGGCAAGAACTATTCCATATTATAAAAAACTTGGTCCCAAAGGATATACCGCTAACAGTTTTTTTTTTTACCGAGATTCTGCATTGTTCACCAAAGTTCTTATTTATTCTAAATTGGCATAGAATCCCACCCGTGGATCTACTCGTATTCAAAAAAAAAATTGCACCAAGATCGTAGATTTCTGGTTCAGGCATGGATTCGATAAAAAATTAATTTCTCTTGCCTTAATTGCAAACCATACGTGTTTAAGGGAATCCGAGAATGACAGTGTAAATTCTCAGGAAAATACGCACAGATTAGCAAAAAAGAAAGAAAGAAAAATTACCTCTTTTAGTGGATTTCCAGCACACTCTCAAGATACGAATCACGCCCAAGGGCTAGTAGTTTCGAGCTTAGTTCACCGCCAAGATATCCTGGACAACCGCGACTGCACAATAGTGATTGGGAACTTCAAAGATGAGTGATCGACGCTCACAAACGCTGCTGGTTAATAAAGATCATTGCTGGTTCGCCACGGAAGAGGGATCGGCAGCGTGGCTTTCGTCGAATGGAGGTAAAACCAAAGAACCTAATCAAGCTTGAGTCAAGGAGGATTGTCTCGACCGGTGCGGGAGACAATCGAAATCTTGGATCTTTCTCAAGCTCGCGTTTTTCTTCTATATGCTGAGGATAATAGGTGCCGAATATAATGAACGTTCATGCACTTCTCACCTTTTTTCTCTCTGTGTCCTCTGATCCTTCCTATAAACGAAAAAACCAAAACTAATTAGCAATAAAAATTGAATTCACGCGACGTGAACTACAAGAGATGGTGATTGTTGAGGTTCGAAAAGAAAAAGCAACTATCATCGTCAAGTGCATCGGCTCTGCTGATAGATGGAAAGTGGGTCACGAATCAGCATGTAGAAGCACAACGAGGACAATGGCTCGGCTTCTTTGGCGGTAGCTTTTCTATTGCCTGGACGTTAACGAGATTGTCTCATGAGAGACATGATTATTGACTCTAGGATTTGTGCGTGTTTGATACACTAGAGTAGCGCTGTTGTGGAGACTTCCTCGTCGTGGTTAACCATAGAGAAAATAATCCTGCAAGAATTAATTAAAGAAGGCCCTCCATGGATGGTTAATATTAAGAATCAGATAAAGAAAAGTTTTCTCTCTTTTGTCGCTTTCTCTTGTATTCTGTCCAGTGCCTGAAGATCTCCTCCTTTTCTTCGCTGGACCTTCCTTCAAAGCGTGGATGAAAGACCACAGAGAGACGCCTCTCAATTCTTGCGTCAGAATTTTTTGTGGCTGAGTATTATGATCAATGGCCCTCCCTTCTGTCGTGTTCTTCAATTGTGTTAGCCTCTCCTTTTCTTAATGTGCTGTATGTGTATAATGAATGTGGCCTCATCTTTTGTGAAACCTAAATGCTCTATTTATAGTGTACGTAAGGTTTCTTGCTCTCCAACCCTAATGCTTGTGGGCTTACAGGCTTTATTCGAACAATTGGACAATTAATTAAAGCCCCTTTCAAATTTAATTGAGCGAAATGGGCTGAATTAAAAATAGGTCCAATCCCCTCATGGATATTTCGACACACTTTTTGAAATTCTCGAATTATGCTCGGCCCGAATCATCTGTCAAACTAAGCTCGAATGACTCGCCCTCATCTGAATGCCAATGCATGACAGAAAAATAAATATGCAAATGCATGAGACTTTATTTTTGCGAGAATTATAAATAACTCTCATTTTGTGAATAAATGAATAAATTTCTTAAAATTAAAATTTAGGTGTCAACAATTAGGTCATTATGGATCGAATGAAGTACAATCTGGATTTCTTAACATCTTCACTCGATATTCTTCTCTTTCACCCACCCCACAACCTACTCCTTCCATCAAATCATTGATAAGCTATACTTTTTCTAACATAGCTCAAAGTACAATTAAATGAGCAATTTCTCGACCGGAAAATACTCATTGGGTTTATTCAGATGTGTATCAGCTAGCGATTCCTAAGCCCTGCTGTTAATTCTAAGTTACGGAGTGACTCTGGTCAGAATTGAAATAATAATTTAGACCATATAATAAGCTTGGCCCAAAATGGCTTATGCCCAAGCAACCCGAAGTCATGCATGTTCCTACGTATCTTTCTCTTCCCAGAGGAGAAAAGCCCCTGCCGACAATTCACACATAGAGAACTCTACGATTCTTTCAACTTAAGCTCAAAATCATGGTGAAAACATACAGTAAAAGCACCAGCAATGCCAAAAGTATCTGCAAAAGTTTTCCTGCGTAGTGTCCTGTTTCTGCCCTGTCCTGTAGTTTAATTGTTATGCCATGGGACAGGCTATATTCACCACTATGAAATTAAATCCAGACATTATGCTCCACATATATTATCCACTAGTGAAGATGCAAGGAGAATAAATGAGCGGTTCTCATGCTCGGCTTTGCCAAACCATCTGAATCTGAACAAAACTTCAATACAACGTCGTTAGTCTAATTCAGTAGCACAGACACCAGGAAAATCTATATCGCCTTTGATGAAGAGACATGGCCTGCATGCAAAAGTTACATTCTGGCTGTCATGCCCAGTTAAAAAAATGGAGCATCGGCAGAGTTTAAGATAGCTTTGAATTATTTCCTTGGCCGTAGCGCATGAAGCAAATAACAGGTTCATAAACACATTTTGCAGAATAACATCCGAAATGTAAATCCAGTGTTCTTTACATGCACAAGCACCGAACAACTAATAATACCACAAACAGCCACACAAGTTAAGAACAGCAACCGCCCAATCGGAATAGAATGATGTAGGTTCCCAGAAGAAAGGAACAGGGTAAGAAGCCGGAAAAAAGCTCACTTTCAGCCCGCTAAGAGGTGAAACATTTTGCTTGCAGCGACACAATTGACATGCTATGGAAGTGACGCATATCAAATGATGTCTAGGTCCAATTTTGTGAACAGAAGTGCCAAGCATCCATGTTCCCTCAAAGTGATTGCTTAGACATTGGTCCACCAAAAGATACTTAAGTGGTGAGTTGAGCCAGTTCCAGCAAGCAAAATTGGGAACCCACAACAATTCGGAGGTTTGTACTTCGTCGTATCTCTTCATATGCGTCCTAACCATTCGAATATGCTCTCTTGGGAACCAAATGGCAACTCCTGCAGTATGCACAACAGATACGTAATGATCGGTTGTTAATGTTGAGAAAACTTGCCACCTATGCAATGATGCATCGTACCAAGAAAATTGTGTGCAGATGCAAATTTGGTCAATCTAGAATTTGCAACTTACAGGATGCAGGAAATCTGGTGGAGTATCAAACTCTAGCTTCTCAAGTTCAGAGATCCCAGAGGTTGTGTTTCCGTTGGTTACCACTTCATTTATCTTCGGAAGTGACGCAGTTGGAGGAATGGGATTGCATTCTCTATCGCCGTACTGCGAACAAGATTCAACAGGCTCTTTGCATAACAAAGACCCGTCAATGTGACCTAAATCAAAGTCGTCCAGAGGCTGTGATTCACCAGCCAACCATTCAGCATATGGCTCATCATCCTCGAGCTGAATATCTTTATTCGTATCCTGATCAACAACGCCAGAAAGATCACATAAGCTTCTGCAGAAGAAAATGCACAAATTTTATGTCTTTCAAGAAGTTTTCAAGTGTGAATTCTCTTGGGATATGGAAGATAGTCAAGGTAACTCTGCCACCAAAATTTTCACATTTCTAGAATTCTCCGAGGAAATACCACTCTCTTTGGCTAATTTGATGAGGGCCATGGCCACAGACAAAAATACTTCTGTTATGCTGTTACCTTATACACCATTCAATAAGAAATAAAAAAAAATTAAATCTATTCAATTGTTTTCACCTCTTTTAATTCCCTCTTGCAAAAATTCCAGCAGGCTGCAACATTTTAATCATAAGTCGGAAAATGATTCACGCAATGAAATAACAATTTCGACTAACCTGATCAGAGGACTTCATATCTTCCTCAGCGACGTCATCAAGCAGAACATTCGTTTCTGTTCGAGGTAGATTGGAAGGATTTGGTATAGGGGTCCTTGGATTGGTTCGAAGAGTCTTCACATCCTGATCATCAATGTACATCCTTTCATCATTCTCCTTGTCAATCTTGTTATTCTTGTCGGTCTCCTTGGGTTGTTGATAGAAGATCTTGGAGACCACATATTCCCCATCCTTCTCCTCCTTGTCCGTGCCCAAATGATACTGATGCATCACCCAATTGGACTTAATAGGCTTTGACCCCTTCTTCGAACTTTTGTAAAGAACCATTATCTTCTGCCAACCTTTATGAACTCCATCAATGGCAACAGTTTTGGTCTTACCAGTCTTGTGCCAGCGAACATCTTCTCTGTTCAGATTATGCTGATCATGAATTTTACGACGCTTTCGTTGTCCAGTAGTGTAAGCATTCATGGTCCTGTGAAAGAAATGGACACTTCTTCCATCTTTATTGGCACCTGAAAAATGAAATAAACCAAGAAATTACCAGAGTATTGGTTATTAGAGATCCATAATGCAGCTTCCGAGGACGCACCCGTTCCATTTCATATGAAGCAACGAGTGTGGCATACATAACTATAAAAGTACAATATTGGCAAATCAATGGCGTGACGCTAACTAATTACCTGACTTTGGGAAGTGAATACACCAGAATGGGCATACTATGATCTCAAGTGAGTGTTTTATAAGGTAATTTGAATTTTATTTAGATCATGAATATTCAAGATATTAGGTTGCCAATGCGATAACACGGTTAATCCTACACAGTTAACAGCGACGCTTTTCAACTCATGATTAAGACAACAACATCTCTTTTCTGCACAGGACGTGTGGACTGTAATCAAGAATATGCTTCAGTACTTAAAACTAAAATGAGCTACTTAATGCATATTTAGCCACAAAACATTTGCTTTATCCTTTGACAAGCAATTTCTTCATTGCTCCAAGGACTTCAATTCAAAACTTAGGCATCAATGATTTAAATGCAAGATGTAGAAAAAGCCATAAAAGCTCAAAAAGAGCACGAAGGTTCCTCACCAGGAAGATTTTCAGGATGAGTATAACAAATTCCTTCATTCCACTCAAGTGTGGGAATAAATTCATCAATCAACACGTGTTCTTTTGAGTTTGCAACGCCACATTTTGCTGCCAAGTGTTCCAAGAGTTCACCATCAGAAGGATCGAACTTTACACCAATGGGTAGGCCAGGCCATTCCGGAAAAACCTGCAGAGCAAAAGTTATGCTAGAAACATCAATTAAGCTGGACATTCCCAAGTAAAATTGAAAAAAAAAAAAAAAAGTCACCCAGAAACAAACAATGCAAAGTAAAGCAGTGTGACTAAATTACTTGCCACGGACCTTTAAGGTCAGCTACACATGTTTCCTTCTAGGTTAAATGCCAAAAATATGAGAAGAAAATAAGAGATTTCACTTTCTTAAAGCAGAGTGTATCCTACATCTCACATGATGAATCTACACGTCCAGTTAGGGAGGGAAATAATACATGGACAAGTATCTGTGAATTCACGTAGTACATTAAGTCAATCCTGCAAGTAGCATCACAAACTTACATCACTGTTGTCGATAGAATAATGGCAATTTGGGCATTCACGATTTGCACCACAGTCTTTGATTTGAAAAGTCGTAGACAAGGTAGCATTTTTCACTTTCTTTGCTATTGATCTTCCATCGACAAGCCAACTCCTGCAAACAGATAGAGGCTATAAGCTAATGTCGAAGTGCAAATGTGACAGTAAACCTCAGCAAGAAGAAAAATTTATTAGCAACGAGAGAGATTGAACAACAGCATGAAACGATCCAATGTGCTATAGAAGTCGTGGGGAGTCATCATTGCATAACAACGCTACTGCAGTTGGTGAGAAATCTCAATGTTTTTCTCTTGCTAGAAGTAGTAGTAACGACATTCAATATGAACATGCTGCCAGGCAAATAAACAAGAGCACCGACACAATCAATCTTGCAAGAGATGCTCGGAAATAGCACAAAGTCTGAACTTCCCATAGAAAGATTGACAGCTGTTCTACGAGGACAAGGTGATGATAATGACCATGGAATGTTGCAAAATTCATCGACCTAGTCAAATTACTTGATCAGAAAGTGTATGCACACACTTAGCACAGTCACATAGACTAAAGCTAAATGAAGTTCCTTGGGAACACGAGCTTCATCTGGGTGTTCAGGAAAAAAAATCAGCTAGAACATATTGCTCTTGTTCATGCGTAACGACCTAGGGCTATGCAGAAGGAGAGCAAAGGAGGAGGCAAAAAGGTCGCGCATGGTTGAGCCTCATAGCTCCAGGAGTAATTGGATTGCGCACTCTTCCACATCACGGTCGTCCAATCCCCCAATCCTTCATTCTTCTAGCCCTATCCCACAATTTTTCATTCTCTTGCTTCGTAACATTGTAAGTTCCCGGCATTCCCTCACCTACCATCGTTTAATCGTTTATGCGTCGTCGCACTTCAATCAAGCGAACGTAACTAGCTCTCTCCTAATAGATATCCACCACCACCACCACCCCCCCCCCCCCCCAAAAAAAAAAAAAAAACCCTTCAAACCCCTGATAACCAAGAACAGAAAACCCAACCCCATCACTCGTAATAAACGCAAGAATCCCCTCCGCAATCACTAGAAAACCCCAACACTTCAGCTTCCGCTTTCCATGTTTTCTCCCTCTCATAGCCTCGGTTCCCACTGTTGGGCAGCAAAGAAGAAGACGAGGAGAGAGAGAGAGAGAGAGAGAGAGAGAGCTACAGTAGCAGCAGAGGAAGAAGAGGGAGAAGAGGATACGAGAAGTTCCAATAGAAATCGCAGGCAAAAGCGAGAGAAAACCAGAGCAAAAAAATCCCCAAACGATGCTCGGACATCTATTGCTCAGACCCGTCAGAGTTACCTCGCCATGGGTGTAGAAGAGGTGCTGCGAAGCTCGTTCGAAGCAGAGGAGAGACGCCGAGAGACCGACCTTTCACATTTGGCGACCCCTTCGCGTTAAAAAGACCGAGAGAGAGAGAGAGAGAGAGAGAGAGAGAGTTCGCTTTGTGTAATGCGATTATATCTTTGGGCGGGAAACGGGAGCCTCAAGAGGGTCGTTCGCCGAGCCGCAGCTTCGGACAAGGCATCTTGCGCTCCCGAGGTCGCGGGGGGAGAGGCTCGGGCGGGCCCCGAGAGTTGACGGAACCTGCCCAAAACGAGACGAAGCTGGCGGTCTCGGTGGGGGTCCCAGCCTCGGAGCTTCCTTCTAAAACCGAGTTCAGTGGCAGGATGGTAAATAGGACAGAAACACTCAGCGTTGGCTTACTTGCTGACCAAGCTTAGACAGGACCGAACGCCTTGCTTTTATTTTTTCATATCCTTTTATTTTTTCCTAACGAAGGGAATTTTTGTTTTTCGTTTTCTTGATTTTTTACTGTTCGCTAACGCGGTGGCGGCCGTGTGACCGTTGCGGGCAGTAAATCTCTCTCTCTCGAGAGAGAGAGAGGCCACGTGTCTTTGACCGCGGCTAAAAAGAATCGATTTGGAGATGAGAAAAATTACCATCAATGATTTTCACCATCCCTTTTTTGGGTTCCAAAAGACGGTAAGAACTTGGGTAAGAGGTGTCGAAAGTACCTTATTTGATTATGGTGCATTTCATGTGCGCCGTTCGATCGCGTGAATCCAGTTCGGAACTTATCCGATTCGACGGTGCGTGTGAACTAGCCTCGCATGCATCGGATGTAGACAGCTCACGAGCGCAATCTTTCCATCTTGAAATGTGCGAGCAGACATGCCATGTAAGGTCCGAGCTATATCTAGATTCCAGCGATGCACAATGCAAGCACCTACCAAGTATAGATTATGGTCTCATTGGGTGAATCCAGCGTGGGATTTATCCGATTCGACGGTTCATGTGAATCGGCCTCACTTGCATCGGATGCAGACAGCTCACGAGCGCAAACTTTCCATCTGAAAATGTGCGAGCAAACATGTCACATAAGGTCTGAGCTATATCTAGATTCCAGCGATGCACGATGCACGATGCAGGCATCTGCCAAGTATAGCTTACGGTCTCATTACATACGCCGTTGGATTGGGTGAATCCAATGTGGGATTTATCCGATTTGACGGTTCATATGGATCGTTCTCACGCGCATCGGATGCAAACAGCTAACGAGCGTAAATTTTCCATCTGAAAATGTGCACGCAAACATGCCATGTAATGTCCAAGCTATATCTAAATTCCAGTAATGTACGATGCAGGCACCTCCCAAGTGTAGCTTATGGTCATGTTATATATGCCGTTGGTTTGGGTGAATCCAACATGGGATTTATCCAATTTGACAGTTCATATGGTCACATGCATCAAATGCAAATAGCTCACGAGCACAATCTTTCCATCTGGAAATGTGCGCCACATACATGCCACGTAAGGTCCGAGCTATATCGAGATTACAGTGATGTACAATGCAAGCCCCTGCCAAGTATAACTTATGGCTTCATTTCATACATTGTTGGTGCTTAGGTGAATCCAACGCGAGATGGCTCATATGAATCGGCCTCACACGCATCGAATGCAGATAGCTCACGAGCGCAATCTCTCCATCTGGAAATGTGCGCGCAAACATGCCACGTAAGGTCCTAGCTATATGTAGATTCCAATAATATACCATGCAGACACCTACCAAGTATAGCATATGGTTTCATTGCATACGGCGCTGAATTAGGTGAATCCATCTCGGGATTTATCTGATTCGACGGTTCATGTGAATCAGCTTCACATGCATCGAATGCAGATAGCTCATGAGGGCAATCTTTTCATTTGAAAATGCGCGCAAAAACATGCCATGTAAATGTCCGAACAGTATCTAGGTTCGAGTAATACACAATACAAGCACCTGCCAATTATAGCTTACAGTTTAACTTCAACGATGGTGAGAAGGATCGGTTTGTCTACTTGTGAAATGTGGGGAAAATGACAGCACAAGTATCATAACTTTCTAACGGTGTTCATTTGAGAGTTGTAATGGCCACCCCGACCGAGACCATTATCTTTTATTAGTTTTTACTTGTAAAAAATTCCTTAAAATTGGTGGTGAGTCTATAAACTGTCTTTAGCTGAAAGTTTCAGCGACGTTCTAATCTATGGGGTTCATCAGCTGTAGGTCTGTTGCGCGAGAGTATGGGATGGCGCTCAATTAGAGGTACGAGCTGGTGCCTTCGTGGATGAGAGAATTTTCAGTGAAATTGTAATTTTTCGGTTGATCGGTTTATGAAAACTCTCATGTGAAGTAGGGGTGTCAAAAAAAGCTCGTGCCGGCTCGGCCCGAAAATTCACATAATTTTTGGGCCTTTCGAGCCAAGCTTGGTATTGTTCATCGGGCCGGGCTTTTTTTGGTACCCGTGTTTTTTTTTAATTATTTTATTGTTATTGTTATTGTTATTTTTTATTTTTTTATATTGTTTCATTCGACGTGCATGTCAAGTGATTTTAATTCTAAAAAAAAGGAAAAGAAGAATCCGACCCGTCCCGACTCGGCCCGAAAAGTCTGGGCATATGTAATTCAGGTTGGGCCGGGTCGAGGTTGGTGTTGTTTAGTTTCGGGTCGGGTTGGGCCGGGCCGAGATCCAACCCGTTGACACCCCTATTGTGAAGATGAGAGATGAGACGAACTCGATTATGCTTCATCGATTACAAAACCATGGGTCTGAGTATGCTGTGAATCCATCGGTTCCATCAGATCACTTCCGCAAATTGAAAATCGGTACTCTTGATCCAATTTTCAATTCTAGGGTGGGAACCGAAACATAACCCCCGCATAAACATGCTATGTACATTCCCGTGACATTAAAAAAAAAAGGGTCACCGTGACATCCAAATCCAGGTAACGCACGACGCAGACACTTGTCAAGTATATTTTAAGATCGGTTTTGTCTACTTCTAAATTTCAAAGTAATTGAATTTAAAAAAAAATCAATGAGACAACTGATTGGAGAAAACTACAAAAAAAAAGTCCGAAATGAATTCCGTGCATATGAGTAGAGGTGGCAATATGGGTCACAAACCCATATTTGATGAGTCAAATATGGGTCATTAAATTTTAAATGGTTCACTAAAAATGGGTCAACAATGGGTCACACTTAAATTAATTTTCGATCCATATTGACCCACTTTCGATCCATAATGACAACATCCTTTCACAAGTTACAAATGGTCCTGAGACCGGGGCCGGGTCAGGAGGCCGGGGGCCGGGTCCTGAAGCCGGGGCCGGGGCCAGGGCCGAGGCTAGGGCCGGGTCCCAGGGTCGTGACCGGGATCGGGGCCAGGTCCCAGGGGCGGGGCCAGGGCCGGGGCCGGGTCCGTGACCGGGGTTGGGGTCGTGATAGGAGCCGGAGCGGGGGCCGGGTCCTGGGGCCATGACAGGGATAGAAGCGGGGGCCGGGTTCCGAGGCCGTGACCCGGGGCGGGGTCGGGGGTGGGAGCCGTGACCGGGGCCGGGTCTCGGAGCGGGGGTCGGGGCCGGGTCCGGGTCCTGGGTCCGGGTCTGGGTCCCGAGGCCGGGGTCAAGAAATATTTTAGTAATATTATTTTCTTAAATTATTGTTGTGTTTTGATAATATGAGTCAAAACGGGTCGGGTCGGGTTTAGGTCATTAAATATGGGTCAATATGGGTCATTATAGGTCGGACCATATTCAACCCGACCCGACCCAAATCCGACCCAATCCACCCATTTGCCACCTCTACATATGAGTATATATGACATATACCTTTCAATAAGATAGGCCTTAAACAAGACATACCCGATCTGAAAGTACTGATGAGTTCGCATCACATGCATTAGATGTTTAGTCCTCTTGACATCCAAATCCAAGCAATACATAATGCAGACACCTGCCAAATACATAGTTTAGCATTTTTTTATTTCACCAATGGTGAGAAGGACCAATTTTTTTTTTTGTATATTTTTAAATCTCGTGGTACTAGAATTCGAAACAAACAAACAATTATTACTATGGGAAAAAACCACCAAAAATCTCCAAACTATGCCCATCGCGACACATTTACCCTCAATTTTTATTTGCGACACAAAAAATCCCAAACTATCCATATTGTGACACATCTACCCTACGTTTCATCTATGTTTAAAATCACTGTTAAAAGAATGACGTGGATCCACCGTGGCATTTTTAATGACAAGTGGATCTGATGTGGCGCCACGTTAAAAAAAAAGTAAAACTAAAAGAGCAAAAATTTTCACTGTTCATCATCTTCCCAGACCACTGTTCGAGCTTGAGCGGCCATGGCGGCTTCGACGGTGAAAACGCCCGATCTTACAGTTGCGCACTTCGGATCGGGTCGCTTTATCTCGCAACCCTGGCCCATCTTCTCTCTCTTTCTCTGTGGCTGCTATGAATATTCTGCCAATTCCCCTCGTTTTCCTTCTCTCTCCTAATCGTCGAAGATCTCTCTCTGCATCGCTTTCTCGCTTCTCCTCTTCCCTCTCTAATTTCCCTCCTCCTTGTGGAGGAGCCTTTCAGGTCGTCGCCCCCTCAGCTCGCTTTCTCTCTCTCTCTATCACAGATCTGCGAACTCTGATTGATGATACTGTACGCCTCTGGATTTTCTCCATTCCGCAAAAAAAAAATTAAATTAAATTCTGGGCATGTCTGAAATAACTACGCTCAGGAGGAAGATGATGACCCAAAGCTGATTTTTGTTCTTTTGATGGATTATTTACTCCTTTTTCTTGCAGTTTTCATGGATAACAAATCTGGGAAAGCGACGGAAGAGGGAGGGGGAGGACCGAAGAGGAATGTGGGCATTCGAGGGGTGGGGTTGGGTTGGATTTTTCACTGCTGGTTCAAATACTGCTTTGCCCGGTTTCTTGCTTGGTTTTTCACTACTGCTTTGCTTGGTTTATCACGGTGATTTTGGACGGAGCTTTCCTTTTCAAGGTTCGAATCAACTTGAAGGTCGAGCTTCGAAGCCTCCATGGCCACTAAAGCTCAAAACTTAGCTCGAGGGTCTGACCTCCATCTTAAAAGCTAATGGATGGTCGGGCAAACACCGACGAGAGTCATGGAAGGTTGAGGTAGTAGTGGGTAGCAAAGCAAAAGCGCCGGAGGAGTTTGGCCAACCAACGCCATGAACAGTAGTTTACAAAGTGCCGGAGAGGATGATGAACAGTAAAAGTTTTTGCTTTTTCAGTTTTTATTTTTTTTTATGTGGCGCCACATCAGATTCACTTGTTTATAAAAATGCCACAACGGATCCACATCATCATTTTAACATTTTAACGGTGATTTTGGATAGAGTCCACATGGATAGTTTAGGATTTTTTGTATCGCAAAAAAAAGTTGAGGGTAAATGTGTGACGGTGGGCATAATTTGGGATTTTTGACGATTTTTTCCCTGTTACTTTCGATTTTGTTTTTTTTTTCGCAGTGATGTGACAATATTTTGGAATTACATTAGTGTTATTGCATAGCTGGTGGCACCATTAAAACAACAACGTCGTTGTAGTATAGTGGTAAGTATTCCCGCCTGTCACGCGGGTGACCCGGGTTCGATCCCCGGCAACGGCGCTCTTGAAGTTTTGTAAACTTCACCTTTTTGCGTCCATTTTGGATCCAACTAATCGCAACCGACAGAAAAACGCTGGGTCCAACCGAAGCATGAACAGGACATGGATATGTTACTTCGCCCAATGATATCTTTCCTGTCGGAAGTCATGGCGCACTTCCGATTCATAAGTAGCCTTCGGATCGAGGTATCCTCTGCTTTGCCTGAAAACGATTACATTGTGCAGGCAGCGACCGGAGGGTTTGGTTCCCTAATATGTCCAAATGCTAAGCAGAAGAGTGAGTAGGGATATGATGGCGAAGAACATTTCCTACTTAATCCAACCAATTTCATTTCGGATCTGGATTCCCTACCAGCACCGTGCTGGTAGATGGAAATTTTTTAAATGATTTATAGAAGGTGGGGATTCTAATGTTTTTCTACCATGTTAGTAGGGAATCCTTAATCACTTCGAGATGGAGGCAACATAATATCCAGTGGAATTTAGAACCGGTAACCAAAATGCGAAATGCACAATGTCGATGATTAAGGACGTATCGAATGGAACGGCAGGCCCATTGTTATTGATCGAATCCTCGAAATTTCGTGAATCGAAGCTAGTCAGACGCGGGACTTCATCATATTCGTGAAATCCCTATCAGTACAAGATCGTTCCATTATTACAAGCAGAACAGGAGTAAAGGCCTTTGGATGGAACCTTTATTTTTTACAAATGACAGAACACATCCCAGCAACCCCCACCCTCCAAAATTACAAGTACACTCTGCTTTTTGTCAATTTGGAACCAAACTAGGTCATATTCTAGGAGCAGCCAGTGTGTCATACGATAAAATATGAGTTATTAACCGCAACTTCCTAATTACCTGATGTTTACCTAGATAAACCTCTTTGGGGCTAAAAGATTTATTGCTCTAACCTATAGAGGAATCTGAATAACTTCATGTATATATAACCGTTCGAGAGAATCAGTAACATTGGTTAAAACAGAAGAAGAAGCTCCTCGACCTGGGCTCCATCTCGCTTGTCGGGGTGTCGCCTGAGTTCTCCCTTGTAGCCATTAGAGCGCTTGTACCTGGAGACTCTGGAGGTAACACAGAATTTTTCGAGGCGAAAATGCGCTGGGGAATAACCGGCTCCGGCGGGGATATGGTTGAAAGATAGTGAAGGAGCATCTGAATTATCTGACTGAAGCTGGACCTATCATTTGGATCCTCTTTCCAACATGACGACACGATACAAGCTAGGTCCTCTGGCAAGTCATCTACGCTGGGCCGTACATTCTGAAATGGCACAACAAAAACCTTAGATGACATTTCTAGCCGCAACTTATGGCAGGGCAATCTTGAATAGAGAAAAGCGGACTTTTAACACAGTTTGCCCAAGCAATCCGATTGTGAATGATATCTAGCATTATGGTAATGAAGTAAAAGGGAATCGAAAGTCCAATGAAGTTGGCCCCAGTCCCATCCCAAGAGTACTTGCAAGTAGAAGAACCTGGGTCTATAAAGCATTAATTGCAAATATAGATTAACGAAAGCAAAAGTCCTAGAATTTGATTGATCTCAGCCCGTGAATTTCCTAAAGAAAGATACCCTTCCCTTCATCTCCCAGTTTTCTCAATTAACTGAATTACCCGCTGTACAAACGGAAGATTGTCTAAATTTAGCGATATTAATGGCACATATCCTCAAGCAGGTACTTCTCCTCGATATTCATCCTTTCGAGTTCGTGAATATGAATATTCAATAATATATGGTGGCATGCATTAGTAATTACAGTTTCTCATGCATATAATTAACAAGATTATGGATCGAATGGACATGATTAATGATGCATACAGAAAACTGTACCGCCGCAATTACAGCTGCTGCTTGCTTCTATTTCATTATCTCCAGAAAAATCTAAATTAAGAGCTTCGCACCAACGGCCTCTTTCAGCTCAAACTTCAAGGTGAAAATCCAGGTCATGTAACAATTGTACACAACTAACTTTTGAGACATAATGAAGACAAAATTGCAAAATCAAAGCCCGATTTGTTCTTGGCCTTCTTTTTTACTTCCCCAGGAGGAAACCACTTATAGGGGACACTCGATTTCTCACACAAGGTAACTTTTTAATGAATAAGGAGTGGCATATCAACACATGGTAGACAGACGAAATTACCTTAAAAGCAGCTGCATATGCTGCCTGGAGATTAGACATGCCTTCGAAAGGAAGCTTGTTATGGATCAGCTCCCATAACACAATTGCAAAGCTGTAGGCATCCACCTTGTTATTGTAATGCTTCTTCTCTCCATGTCTCAACGTGACTGTGCTGTAAAGCTGTCAACATTTGTCGGTTCATTTAACACAACCGACGAGGAAGTGGGAAAAGGATTACAGAAGCAGTTCCAAATGTCTCGATGACTTACTTCTGGGGCCATCCAACGATATGTTCCAGTTTCAGCTGTCATCATCTCAGTCAGAGACTCTTCTCTAGCTAAGCCAAAATCCGCAAGTTTGACTGTTTTGTGGTCTGCAGTTAAGATCAAGTTCTCTGGGAAAGGAAAATTAGAAGTCAATAAAACGATCCACGATCCCCTCCTCTGTCGCTCTCACGATGAAACAATAAAGCACAGATTTCCCTCCATGGGAAGAGAAACCATAACCTTAATAGCAGAGCATCACGATGAAACAATCAAACTGGGAAATGTCAAGCACGGAACTGACTATTAACATTCCTTGAATAACTCGAGAAAAAGGAAGACACGTTTATATGAACTGTACCAGGTTTCAAATCACGATGTATGATCCCATGCGAGTGCAAGCACTCCATTGCGCGGGCAATATCAAGTGCAAAACCGACCGCCACACGCATGTCCAAGCAGCTGGGTCGCGTGTTGAGCAAGTATTTTCGCAGTGTTCCCCCTAGTAGGAGCTCAGTGACAATAACCATGACAGGATCCTTACAAGCTCCGATAAACTGGCCACAAGAGAGTTAGCTTCTTTAACACATCGACCATAAAGGACAACGACCCCGACCAACTCGTCCTAATCGCACCGAAAACACACCAGAACTGCATAATTGCTCCATTGTTCCACAACCAAATCAACTAACCTTGACTAGATTTTTGTGCTGAACTCTTGACAACATCGCAACCTCCCTCGCGAACCTTGCCTCTCTCTTGGCAATCTCTTCAGGAGTGTCGCCCCTGTGGAGGATCTTGACAGCAACGGTCTGGTTCTTGTACCTAATTACAAAATAAATCATACAAAAATCGTAAACAAGCAAAAAGGGGCAAAGAAGCGCACGAGTGCACGCCTGCTGCTTCAGCTTAACCGCAACTCAAATCCAAATCAAAGCGAACTTCACAATCGAGTTGACCGTTGACTTACTTGCCCTCGTAGACTTTGGCGTGCGCGCCTTCCCCGATCTTCGGCCCGACGAACAGGTGCTTGGGATCGATCAGCCACTTCCCCTCCAAATCGAACTCCCCGACCGAATAGAACCCGTTCGCAGATCCCATGCCTCTCTCTCTCTCTCTCTCTCACTCTCTCTATCCTCCTCTCTCCCTCTCTCCCCCCCGCGATATGCTCTAAGCTCCAGCTAGAATCGCAGTCCCGGCCACATCACCCGCTCGAACCGCGACCCGTAAACATCACCGTCCGCTCGCAATCGGAACATTCGCGGGAAGCACAGACGCGCAGCGGTCCATGCAGGACACCAGGAGGGCGCGCCCGGCGACCGAAAGAGCCCACAGCGATAGCAGATCCGAAGCGGCGGTCGAAGGAAGAGCTCCGCCGAGGGTTGCGGAGGCGCTCGACTGGAGCTTCGAGCTCGGCGAGTTCAGCTTCAGAGTGCGCAAAAATGTAGAGAGGGAGAGAGAGAGAGAGAGATTTTTTTCTCGACGAGGATGTGAATGGGGGCAGCATCCGAGATGTACACACAACCGCAGATAAAGCCGCGGAAGGAATTGAGTCACTGTCGGAGAGCAGCGCGTGTTTTTCTTTTTATCATTTTAAATTTTTTCGAAAATTATTGCCATAAACAAAATTAAACAATAATAAAGGAGAGAGGAAAAAGAGGGAGGAGCAGAGTCAAAAAGAAAGTCTAGATGCGTCAGGAAGAAGACGGTGGATTTTTTTTTTTTTTTTTATGACGCCGTCGCCGTTGACTGGGAGATGGTTGCACCGTCTGATCAGAGATGAGATCAACGGATGTGAAGTAGCTGACGTGATCCGACGGCTAATAAAGTGACTGGATAAGTTAAAAGCTACGTGATCATTCATGGAATGGAAGCTATCCAACAAAAAGAGAAAAGCAAGGGGAGACATGCTTTTGCTTTTTCTTGGGTCGTGTCACGTGTTAATTCAACTAAGCTTTCGAAATCAAAAGGTTAGGCACTTAACGATAACCTACCTTGTTGGATGTGAAATTCGATTTGATTGGTGCGAATTCCGCTAATTTTAACACCCTTTTGTCTGTCCCTGTGGATCAATTCTCTATTTAAGTGTATAATCGTCTCTTCTTTTTTAACCTACCTTTTGTCTGCCCCTGTAGTTGAAATAAGAGTTGCCGTTTGTTTGGGAGAAAATTACCAAAAAAATCCTAAACTTATTGTAATTGTGCCGATCTAATCCTATTTTTTTTTTTTACCGATTCAATCCTAAATATTTTTTATAATTGTGCCAGTTAAGTCCATCTGACGAATTTTGACCGGTCAACGTTGACGTGAATGCCGGCCGGCGACATTATATATTTGTATTTTTTTTCTTATTTTCCCTTCCCAGTCCATCCAATCCGCGCGCGCATTCTCTATCTTCTTCTTCTTCTTCGTGACCTTACATGTACAGTAAGCGACCCCTCCATGCACAGCGGCTAACCAAGCCTTGGCCTCAGCTGCTCCGATGGCTCCGATTACCCGATCCTCTCTCTTCCCCCGATGGAACCTTGACTCTCGACGACATCAATGTCGCCGACCAGAGATGCCACAAGGCCTGCCACAACCTCACGACCGACTCCCTCTCGCTCGATTACAACTCCACCCGACGTCAATCTTACTTTTTCTGGCGAGGTCGGCCGTTTCTCTAATTAGTTGCCGAGGTCCGACGATGGCTGGAGGAAGAAGATGGAAGGGTAAGAGGAAGAGAAGGACGCCATGGAAGGTCACGAAGAAGGAGAGAGAGAGAGAGAGAGAGAGCGAGAGAGAGAGAGAGAGAGAGAGAGAGAATTCCAATTGGGTGGGTTGGGAAAGGAAAGTAAAAAAAAAATAGAAAATCAAAAAAATATTAAAATATTACGTTGCAAGCCGACAGGAGTCCACGTCAACGCCGAATGGACTTAATTGGTATAATTACAAAATGTTTATGACTGAATCGGCAAAAAAATAAGTTTATGACAGAATCGGTATAATTGCAATAGGTTTATGACTTTTTTGGTAATTTTCCCGTTTGTTTGGCTCAATGAATTCATATTTTTTTTGAGTTATTTTCTAGGAACTAATGTCACGATAAAGCATATTAGCATATGAATAAATTCGTTTTGCATAGGACTGCTTTGTTGTTCACAAATAATGCTAATTAAGCGGACTGTCCATCCGGATTCGCATTTAACGAAATTGTCGAAATTTAAACGCATGCTTGTCAGATTCTTAAATATGTTTCTAGCCCAGACGTTGATTGCGGTTCTAAATTCTAATTTCTTGTGCCAAATTTTTCTCAAACAAGCAGGACATCACATGCTCGTATTTTTCTTGTGCTAACTCAAAGCAAAAGAGCCCGAAAGGTTTAAGTACCAAGTAAATCCCAAAGAGCATAGGGGAGAGGCCATTCAATCCTGAGCTAGTGCATTTTTTGTATTGACAATGCAATTTTGTGTCCAAAATTTTTTGTAAGTCACAGTGTGGGATTTTGTGGGATTACTGTCAAGTGTTCTAAAGTTGTTAGATGACGATGTGGTGGAGGCAAAATAAGACATGGAAAGATTTGAAATCAGGTTCTCAAATTCTGAAATTTTGTAGGATTGCTGCCAACTGTTGTGAAAAACCTAAGCTGTTAGATGATGCCGTTATTATTTACTCATTCTATGCTAATGTGTAATTTGCATCTAGAGGATGCTATCAGGCTGCCTCGAGGCATCCATTGGATTGCTCCCATCTATCGAGGAACATATAATTTACATATAAATGTTCGAGCCCATCGGCTTGGGATCCAAAGTAGACATGTTTGGTTGGGTTCTTTAACCCTATGAAGCACCGACACTTTTCGGTGGTCTACGTGTCTGACATCTCCGACGTTTTTGATCGACCCGTGATCAGCACTTCAGATACGTTAGCGACATGCGAGCATAGCATTCCGTCACGCCATTTTGTCACACAAGGGTCAATTTTAAGCATTTTCGATAAATTATGGATCAAAACGTAAATTTATCAAAAGTACATATATTTAAGTCATATACCCGCCACCAAAAAAAAAAACTAATCATAATATAACACAAGAAGAAGAGGGAGCATATTTATAAAAATATACATTCAGTACAATGTGTCAAATATTTTTTATTTTTTTTATAATAACGGCTCGCATCGTGTATCACATGTCGGTGTCGATATGGATACCTACTTAACTCAAATCTCTCGAACCAGAGCTGGCTCATCAATTGATCACCTTTAATTGCGTCGTGTATCACATGTCGGTGCTGACATGAATTGTGTATAGATAGGTTCAAAAGACCAATTCACTTGGACCCAAAAAAAAAAAAATCCAATTCACATTGATGGATCATCATGTGAAATGCATTGACTCGTCGCCACATTGATCAACCCAATTCCCATTGATCCAAAAGGGTCAATTTTTTTTTTTTTTTAAAAGCAGAGTCAAAGCCCACGAGGTCAATCCACCGACGGGCCTCGCAAGTCGCGACACGAACAAATTTTGACTTGCCATGTCGTTTTGTATTTTTCCCCCAATAAATAAATAAAAGTTCAATAATGATGTCGAAAGTACAAGAGACGCCAAGAAAGTCCTACGGCTCATGTCTGATCGAATGCTCCACCGGTGGTCCGGTCCGTCGTGGGGTCCATCCACCTTCTGCGGCCGCCGTGCCTCACCGACAGGGTTTTATAATCGTTAAGGCGAGGGGGAAAAAATTTAATTTTTGTGTTAATCTTATATAAGCACAACAAAAGAATTAAGTAATGGGAAATTAACAATATATAAGCGGGAGAAAAAAAATATGTCCATAAATCTTAATGAATACGATCGACTCTTCATAGTTTCCTATAAGTTCTTCCGTGTGTTGTGCTGCTATTGAGAGGAAAATCATCGTTAATAAGTTTAATTTGAGCGCGAGGTCGGACTTTGCACTTGAATCGGGTCACGTTAGAATGTCATCATGGCACCGTTCAAATTAGCAAAGTCATTCGTATTTGCCTCGGTCGACGACGACGAGGGACTAGGTTAACGCTAAACTTGTGTTATCCGCAGCAATACCTAAAAGTACTTTTGGAAAAAACGATTGTCGGGTCACGTGAGCTCTCCGTGATAATTATAACCCATAATTTAGCTCTCAATGCAATAACGTTTAATTTCTCATTCAACTTCTTATGAGATTTTTAGGCCAAGTTCCAACAATAGTTTATATCGAACTTAGTGACAAGCCCAATGCAGATCTTAGTCAAGCAATTGAGAAAGATCACAAGGATTTTTGCTCGGCGGTTAGTGGATGAAAGGGGGAAGACGATAGGTAGGAAACGGGGGGATAGGCTTAGGTCAATAATATTCTCTCAGGTTGGGTCAAGGGACACTGTTCATGGCGTAAGACACTAAATGACTAAATTAAACACCAGACATAACACTTCTAAGAAACTAAGCTCCTACTGTAAGTCAAGTGCTCGGCGAAACAGGAGCATCTTCTTACAACATCCTGATGGCAAAGTTACACAACCAATTGCCCTCCCCCCCCCCCAAATTAATTACGCCATTACTAAACGACCTCGTCTTTCCACCTCAAAGCCCCCATCATCAACCTCGCCACTTACAACGCTCTCTTTACCTCTTTATATATATATATATAATTTAAAATGTATAGACTTTTCGAAGATTAATATGTAGCTATCTATTTTCGCGTACATCTCGATAGTACATCCCCTGTCATGGACCTAAATTTTACTTTGAGAAAATAGAAACTTTGATCCTTTTAAGCATGCACTCAGTTGATTTGATCCTTTTAAGCATGCACTCAGTTGATTTCGTCAGGATTAACTCGATGTGCGAGCTGATCATGCGCATAGGTGACGAAGCACGAGAATGCCCCGGGGAGTGAGCGGAAGAAATGAAACTGGAGGTCGGACGGTGTCTGTAGTCACAGAAATCGGGAGAGAGTGGGACGCCACGCCCGAGTCCCATCATCGACTCGTTTCGGGCTCGGACTCAATCTTTGCATGCAGCCTCCGTCATCTTCCCGAACTCGAAGATTCTAGGTCTCGACGTTGGGGCTGCTAGCGAGGTACGTACTCGGTGAAGCGAATCGAGCTCCTCTTCGATTCGTCCCGTTCTTCGCCTTTCTGCAGCGCCGCTAGATTCTTGTCGTGACCGTGTCTGATTTGATGACTCGCCTTTCGTTCGATCCGTATCGGTTTGAATTGAGCGCAAAAAGGGAAAGAAGAAGGGGAAAAAAAAGTAGCTTGCGTCGAGTTCGGATGAGATGCCAAGGGAAAAAAAAAAATCCAACGAGTGAGTCTTTTGTCCTTTTGTGGTCTGCGGGCGCTTGGTTGTCACGACAGCTACCACCTGTGCGGTGGCAGAGCGTCGTAGTATCTAAGTGAACATAGATTGCGAGGGCTCGTTTTTGTTTCTTTCAATTCGGTAATTATTTAGGTTTTTTATTTTGCTCTTGCTAATGCAGTTAGCTAATCTGGATGGGTTGTGTGTTGTAATGTGCGGTGGTGGTGCTTCATTACGTTTGAAGGTCTCATGGCTTCGATTGATCCGGAGGAGGGGAATGGAGGATGTTTTTGGTTTTTGTTCTCGCGGAGTAGCTGACTTGCTAGGTGGGGATGAGGATTTTCTGTTCGCTGAGGACGCCTCCCTGCTGTCCGCAAGGAGACCAGGAGAAATTGCAGGCCAGGATGCAGGTACCTGGTTATGATGGCAAAAAGGGCGAGATGGTTGCTCTACTTCCAGTGCATCGTTTGATGATGGAATAGCCCACGGTATTTCAGATACAAGGAGAGCGAGACCGAGGTTGTTTCTTAGGCGGGCCGCGTTTGACCTTTCTCGTGAAGTCGACAAGGTATACATGGTTTACTTTTCTGTTCCCTGAGAATTCGAGCGATTAATGCGACAAAAATCAGCTTCTTGTCTGTCCTTCACTGTGCATATTTGGAGCCATTCATGGTGTTGATTATGCCAATCTGAATGTGCCATGGGATAACCTAGATAAGCCATGGGATAACCTGGATAATGTAGTGATCTGATACTCTTTGAAGCTTGCTGATGAAGCTTTGGCGTTTGCATTGGAAGCATGTTGCTTTTGGCTTTCTACAGCAGTCACTGTTGCTCTATCTAATCTCTTTTTTCTTGAAATTTTCTGCTCAAAATAGAAGGATGAGCCAGTCATGCCATTTGCTTAACCGAGGATAGTTAGCAAGCCCACGACCAATTAACATTTCCAAATTTCTGTGTGGACAGAGGCTCAAGATCCTAATTTCAATGATTTAGATTATATTTCCACCTCCACTCTTGGATGTCCTTATGCTGTCCATCTAGAGTGCTTCTTTCTTCCCCTTTTCCTCTCTGTCACTGGCAGCTTACAGTGTAAAGGTATGTAACTCAATTCTGGTGCTCAGCTGGAAGGGAGGAACTTGTGTTAAGCGTGAAAGAGTTCTACATGCTGCATCTTTGCTTGCCTTTGGCTAGTGGATCCGACCAAGTATTTGTTCTGTTAATAACATGGTGGACCCTGTCGGCCAAAGCTTAATCAAAATTTTCAAGACAACTTTGTTTTGAAATTATTCATTTAAAGCAAGAATCATCAAGATTTCCTGACTGCCTACCCCTGGCTTCATTCCTAGACATGATTCTTTTACTTGCTCTTTTGTGTGTTGGAGATGTTCCTTGCTCCTTTTTTCTTTGCATGAAGACACAAGTTCTGAGTCTTTCAACTACCTGGAATAAGTCCCGTGTTGTGTTGAGTTAGATAAATAGTACATAATACCCCTAATTTGGATTTGGAAAATTTTTTGCTTATTGATCAGATGCATGAACCAGTGATTAAGCTGCATCAGTTACAAGCACAGTTGAGAAGCAGCAGGCAACAACTTGCTTGCTCGGCTGCCTCATCTCACGGTGATGTAGGGAAGCGACCCCATAAGAAGAATAAGATGTCCTCTTCCTCAGCAAGCATTTTTGAACATGAGAGTCCTGTTCGACTGAAACCAAGCAAAGATGTACTTTTTCTTCTGGTTTCTTCGTTCCTTCTCTTGCTTTCATATCCACAATAAGAAAATCTAACCAATTCTCTTACGTGGATATTGTTCTGTTCTGTGTCCTAATCCAACACAGGGTTCTGCTGGTAAAGAAACCCGATTAAAATTTTCTCAAATGGATTGGGGAGAAATGCAGCAAGTTAGTGCTATTGAGACGATCTGCTCCATGCCAAAGGCCACAAATGTCCAAGGTCCAATTACTTTCTATTTTGAATTTTTTCCTAGTATGAAATATTTTTTCCATTTTATCAATCTTTCTTTAGTTTCTATGTTTTTAAGCATCTGTGCAACCATTCTAGATCTAAAAGTGAAGAGGCAACAACACCTCTTTTGGGTTCAAATGAGGCAGCCAACAAAGATGTAAGGCATTCTTTCCTGGATCTTATCATGTTATGTCGATAACAATCTCATATTGATCATTTACATGCATCAGCCCATGGAAAGGGATAATAGCTCCCCTCTTCTGCAACGAAACTTCTCCCTCCTCCTCCTCCTCCTCCTCCTCCTCCTCCTCTCCTTGTTAGGAAATTCATCATTGTTAAGGAGAATTTAGTTTTATACGTAATTCACAGTAAAAAGGTGACACGATGTTCGGTATGCTAAGAGATCTCTTAGGAGATGCCTGCTTCTACTTCATATAGGTCAATGCTGATCTGCAATTTTTGCTGGCAAGTGACCAATCATATGTTGACCAGATGCTGAAGAAATACTCCAATGAACACTCTAGTATAGTAATCCTTTGAAACCCATTCTCTCTCTGTATATACAATGCTGGATCTTTTGCTGGACTACGTGGTGACATAAGAGGTTTACTCTTTTCGTCAGTGTTCATAGCTGGAGTATATGGGAAAGCAGCTCGAAGAACTTCTTGATACTGTTGTGTCCAAGTTTAGGTAAGTGCAATTGCCTTTCCATGGACTTAATTATAGGTTTGGATTGCTTTAAGAAATGTTTTGTTAAGTTGTGGAAATATGGTGCACCAAGAACTAGCATGGAGTAGGTGGGACTCAGGTGGGGTACCTCCTCCCTTGCCTGCTAGACATTCACAAAAGTCCTCGTTGTAATTAGGTTTCACACTTCTGAGTAGACTGTCTCTCACTTTCACCTTGTGAAATTTAAGGACGATTACTGACTTCTTCCTCCACTGCTCTTATCTTTGTTTGATAGAGTCTGTTGTTCTTGAAAATGTAGTATTGATACGATTTTTGTGTGGCGGTGAACTTTGATATTCCGGAACTGAAAATGGGTTGAATGATTTTTATGCTTGTTTTGGTTGCTTATTTGAAGTTTTTCCAAGGTGGCCTCTAACTGGAGATACTGAAAATTCCATTATCAGGTCAATGACCCGTAAAGAAAAGATACAGCTTCAGAAATTAATTCAGAACCTACCACAAGACAATCTTGAACGAGCAGTGGGAATTCTCGGACGTAGCGATATTTCGAAAACCAATATCCGTGATGCTGTCCACGTCGACTTAGAAAAGGAGGTAAGACAGGTCATGCAGTGTAAGTTTGTCCAAGAATGGATATAGGCCTCACCATACTAATACGGAAGTGCTCCATTCCAGGATAATGGGACACTCTGGAGATTATACTTCTATGTTCGAGCGGAGGAAAAGGCGAGAAAATTTACAGCCATTCAAGATACGCGAATCGACTCAAATACAAAGAAGATCTGAGACACTGGTCTTCTCAAGTTGGGTCCTTCATTCGAAGATGCTACTCAATGCTCAAAGCTACAGAGGGCAAACAGGCTCTTGTGAATAATAGTGCCTTTTTGGTTTCTTTTTTCTGTTTTCGTTTTTTCTCGAGATTGCGATAGATACCCTTTGTGTGATTGGAACGGGAGGGGCCAAATTAGTGCCAGTCGTTTCGTGAGCTTTCTATGGAAACGTCTCATGCTGTAAAAAAGCTTTTACGTCGTGAACCGTGAACGGGTTGGGTCGAGGGCGATCCCTCCCCCTGCACAGTATTACAGTCGCCGATTGTAGAGTCCGGTACTGATATCCGCCTAGATTTTGATACTGAATTACGAATTATCGGGACACTGCTTCAATCTTTGAGTTTGATTCAAAGGGATTACGGTAATTACTCCAGGCCGGAGGTGCATGATGCAGCATGAAGTGCAATGTCTTTGAGCATATTTTTTTTTTAAGACATGTATCTCGAGACGGGCAATGCTGGCACACTGAACCGCATGGACTTTGACCCAAACGTATGGACAAATTGATATACCAAATGATGTGACGTGGGCGTTCTAACTCGATAGCGATGGTATGCGCGATGCTAGTAGGCAGTGCGTGACCTTTCTCGATCTTCGAAAGCCTGACGATGATTTGTCGTTGCTAAAATCAGCATGACTTGGAAGTGAACATGTTGGGTGGTCTAGTCGGTTATCAGGCTAGCCTCACACGCTAGAGGTCCCCCGTTCGAACCCGAGCTCGGACACTTTCTTCTTCTTTTTCTCTCTTTTTCTTTTTCCCTTTTCTGTTTGCTTTCGTAGAGCATTATTTTGGACATTCAAGACAAATATGAAAAGCCCAAGATGAAATTGCTCCGCTCGAAACGCATCGTTTCGTGTCGTACAGACAGGTTGCCTTCTTGCACATCTCTCATGCCGTCTCTCTTTTCTCCGATCGACTCGCTGGGCATCAAAGTTAACTGTTGTCCCTGCAAATTCCGCACGCGAGTCTCTCGCCATTTCTTCGTGTCACTTCAACGATCTGTATTCCCATTGGGTAATGATATCCGACTCTCTTATTCTCTCTCTACATGCGTAGATGCGCGTTTGCGGTGTAATCATTGATCTTCTAATGATCTGTATTCCCATTTTTTTGTTTAAACCCAATTCCATTCGATCACACAGCATCTAAGCAAGGTTTATATACTTACCTGAGGTCGCCTAAGCCTCGGCGACGGCCAGCCTCGCCGGTGTGAACTCTCGGCTCGGTCCGAGTATGTTGGAGCTCCGGCCATCGTCCCCGACGCGGTTTCGATGCACAATAAACACATACACGAGCTTAGAGTCGGTTCCACAGAAGGTTTGAGGCTAGATTCGCACAAAATATGGCCCGGGGAGGCACGGCCGAGACTCGAAAAATATAAAGCTCATTCGGGCATTTCGTAAAACAGGTGGTGTGCTTCGGCGAAATGAAGGTTCAGAGGGAGTACCGACCTGTTCGGGGGTTGTCGATGGCAACCGAGGCTCCGGTGGTGACTAGTGTCATGTCCTGAAGCTCGAGGATCGTCCCTCTCTGCCCGCCTCTCTCTCGAACTCTCTCGGTCTCCCCTTTTTTCTCTCGGCCAAGCTCGGCTTAAACCGAGAATCCTCTCCCTCTCCTGTGGCCGACCGGCCTTTTTTCAGTGGCCACCGTCCCCACTTCCGCTCGTGGATCACTTGCCATTGTCCCCCACGTTCGGCCGCTCTTTTCGTTAAATAAAATGACCTCGAACGTGCTCCGTTGGCCCCCCTGCCTTTATCCTATTTCGGTGCGCGCATGGGTCTGCAACTGAGTTGCAGACCCGGTCGGACCGGGTCGGGTTTGACCCGACCGGCCCGGTTCGACCAATTTGCCCAAATTAGGTCCCAAATTGACCTATTTTCGTGAAATTGATGGCAAAATCGGACTCCTTGACATATTTTCTATCAAATATGGGTATTTTCGTGAATCAATTGATTGAAATTTAGTGAAAACCCCAAATTGTCCCTAGGATCCGAAAATTAATTTCGCCTAATTGAAGGTCCAAATGATCGAATTAGCCCAAATTGAGGCCACCAATGGATTCATCATGATGAAAACTATAGGGTAGAGGTGTTTAATTTGAATGGGTATGCCCGCATGAAATTTAATTTCAAGATTTGTGAAATCGAGGACTAAATTGAAAGAAAATTATGCAATTAAGCCATTTTGTTTAAAATTGATCAAATTGGAGGGCAAATTGACCCAATTGCACTTCCAAACTTTAGAATCCATTGTCATAGCTTATAAAAAGTGAGAATTGGAAATTAAAGGACTCGAAATGAATTTTTTAGGCTCGGTTCGGGTTCATGTTTGTTAAGGAACATAGTGACCCGAGCCGAATTTTCAAGATTTAAGGTGACACACTTGAGGAAGAAATTAAAAAAAAACTATTGAATATTTTTGTGTATTTTTCTGACCACGAATGGTATTTTTATGATTTTTTGGGTATTTTTAATAATTAAAAAAAATTTGAAAAATTATTAAAAATTACGAAAAATATTTTTTGTTCAAAATTGACTCTTGAGGCTAGGCCAAGGCCTCCAAAGTTGATTTTGTAATTTTATGAGTTTTTGGCTATTTTTAATTAATTTTAGAAATAAAAACCAAAATGAAAGATGACCAAAAATCAGGTGTCAACAGTGGGCCCCCAATCTGTTCCGGTGAATATCTCAAGAAGGAATCTGGTGATTGCGTCTCAAGAAGGAATCTGGTGCCAAAGCGATTTCCGGGCCGGTGGACGCTGTGGTGTAGCAGTGCGAGCCCGATGGGCGTTGATGGAGATTCAGATTGAGATGGAGCCAACGCGGTTTCCGGGCCGGTGGACGTTGTGGTGTAGCAACGGGCCCGATGGGCATTGATGAAGATTTGAGTTGAGATAAAAGTTGATGCAGAAGGATACTTGGATTAAGGGGGAGCAAACCTAACACTGGAGCTCACACGTGAGGGGGAGATTGTTAGGATGCATGTGTGAGTTGTGTTAGAGAAGTCCCACATAGGAGAATTGATGTGGTGTGGAGCAGTTAATATATCCAAGTTGGCCCATAGCTCATTGGCTTAAGCTTTTGAGTGAAGATGGGTCCAACTGGATATATTGACGGGCTCGGACTTGGGCTCCCTCTTGGCGATCTCCCCGGGTGAAAAGTATTGGACTTCCGCTGCGCACTCCCAACAAAAGGAATGGCGAAGATGTTCCTGATGTTCGTGTTGTCAAAAAAATCCTGCGATCGTTGGATAAGAAGTTCGACCACATCGTTGCCGCTATCGAGGAATCGAAAGATGTCGATTCTATGACGGTCGATGAGCTCATGGGTTCATTGCAAGCCCATAAAGAAAGACTGAAAAGAAACAAGTCTGAACCGGTGGAGGAAGTACTCCAATCTCGATTGACTATCCGAGATGACAAAGGCCAAAGAAGTGACCCTGTGCAAACTCGATGGGTCAATCAAGATCGTGACCGAGGACGCGGTAGAGGCCGTTTCCAAGGAAGAGGCTGTGGACGAAGCGGAGGAGATTTCGCCTGAAGCAATAAGTGCTTTCATAATCAAAGAAGTACTCGTGGAAGAGGAAGAAACACAAATAGCCGGTATGATAAATCAAAGGTTCGATGTTATCGTTGTAATAAATGTGGCCATTATGCTTATGAGTGTTGGCAGAAAGAAAGTGCGGTGGCAGATGAAAAGGCGAACTTGGTGAATGATGGTGATCAAGTTCTTATGCTGGCGTTTAAAGAAAATGCTGATGAAAAGAATGATACGTGGTACTTGGACACTGGAGCAAGTGACCACATGTGCGGCCGAAAGGAGATGTTCGTTGAAATGGATGAGACAGTAAAAGGAAAAGTCTCGTTTGGTGATAATTCTCAAATTCTTGTCGAAGGGAAAGATACGATTTTAATTCGTCTGAAGAATGGAACACGTCAGTTTATTACTAACGTGTATTATGTGCCGAAGATGTCGAGCAATATTTTGAATTTGGGACAGCTTCTTGAGAAAGGATTTACTGTCCAGATGAAAAATCTATGTCTTATGTTGAGAGATCGCAATAATAAGTTGATTGCGAATGTGAAGATGTCGAAGAATAGGATGTTCACTCTGAACATCAAAGATAATATGTCTACATGCCTTCAAGCATGTGTAGACATTCCTTCGTGGCTATGGCATTTGAGGTTCGGTCATCTCAATTTTGGCGGACTCAATATGCTTTCTCGCAAGAAGATGGTGTATGGCTTACCGCATATTGATCACCCCGATCAATTATGTGAAGGATGTGTAATTGGCAAGCATTCTCGAACAAGTTTTTCGAAGGAGTCGACTTATCGAGTGAAGAAGCCACTGGAGTTGATTTATTCTGATGTATGTGGTCCGATCACTCCTCAGTCGTACGGTAATTATCGGTACTTTGTTACGTTTATTGATGATTTTACTCGAAAGACTTGGGTGTTTTTCTTGAAAGAAAAATCGGAAGTGTTTGATACGTTTAAGCACTTCAAGAAAATGGTTGAAAAGGAGAGTGGTTAATTTATCAAGTCTTTAAGAACTAATCGTGGAGGAGAATTTACTTCTGGAGAATTCAATCAATCTGTGATTACCATGGCATTAGACGTTTCTTAATGGCGCCGTACTCCCAACAACAAAATGGTGTGGCTGAGCGAAAGAACAGAACCATTCTCGACATGGTTCGCAATATGTTGAAAAGCAAAAATTTGTCAAAGGAGCTTTGGGGCGAAGCTGTCAGATGTGCAGTTTATTTGCAAAATCGATGTCCCACGCAAGGACTCGATAGTGTTACTCCAGAAGAAGCATGGACCGGGAGAAAACCTACGGTTTCTCATTTAAGAATTTTTGGGAGTGTTGCGTATGCTCACATACCTTGTCACGCCCCGACTCTCGAGCCCGCGACATCCCTTGCCAAATCGCCACGAGGTCATAGAGATAGCTTCCCAGGCACGCTATCGATCTATCACTTAACTACACATGCGGAAACGTTCTAACTCCCTGACAGCATAAACAAACAGGGATAGCAAAGTAGGCAGTCACAATCGACATTCACAAAATGAAAATCCCAATTCATACATATCAGCAAACCAATCAAGACCTTATTCATACTAACGAATGTACACAACCCCATACTTCGGGGCGACTAGACAAAACCTCAAAAGGTCACTTGGTCAGGTGAGGTCAACTACTCACTTTCTTCAATGGACTACTCCAACAGCCAACTCTTGGCATCCACAAGGCTCCGTCACGTGGGACCTGAAAATGTTATCCCACGACGGGGTGAGAATAAATCTCAGTGAATCAAGCTTAAGCTCGGTTAGGAAACTGATTCGCCCAGGACATCCTAACCGAAGCTCACAAATCACACATGCACGTATAGCAACTATCCACAGTTAACAATATAACCATCATCCACATGCACACTTACCAGCTTCAGCCATACATAATGCAATGCTCGACATGACTCAGCATGTCAACGTCAATCAGTCACTCAATCACAGCATTACATCCACCAGTATGCACAGGATATTTACCAGGACAATGCACACGACACAATAATAACTCGAACACAAGTGAGTATGAACTTCCGTCTTCTTACTCCATTCGTCTCATTCCAAACGTCGTAGTCGGGATACGTTCACACTTACCCATGTACGAAGTTACATTGCACTCAATTCTTTTATTAACGATGATCGTGCCACCGGCACATGAGAGGATCTACGCGAAAGAGGGCGTGATTCGACTCTCACACATAACGCGATCCAACACCTCAGTGTGATCCAGCGTTCTACTGGTAAAATCGGGCTACGTTCCTTTACTCTCGGCAACGGCTACTACAAGCGGTGTATCCAGTGCGTCTGGCACGGCACCAGCAAGTAGGCATCCCTATACGGGGCGTCGGTCCAACATCCATTGCGACCGGCATCCGACCAACTCTGCATCCGTACTTGTTAACACCGAACCAGAGCTGTCGTGCTTCTGGCAAGTCGTATGGTTCCGTCCAAATCATAGAACACGAGCTTGCCAGGAACATCATCGTTTTTCGTCATATGACCATACATTCCACATCCAGCAATCAACCCATTTCATTATCTTTGGTTAAGGCCGGATGCTCACTCAGACATGTAAAAACTTTGGCCAAATGCCAATTTCGTGCCAAAATATGTATTTTGACTTCGCACACGATCATATGCAAATGCAGACTAACCACTAGTCACCACACACAGGGCGATTAACCCCCAATCAACGATCGACGCCAAACAATCATTCCAGCCAATCAATCACAGCATCCAACGAGGCAATTCACACAAACCCGAACAATTAGTCTGATTAGGCCACATAGAGGCTCGAGTTCATACAATAATTATTTATTAGTCAATCCGACTTAGACTTCATCGATCGTTCGCTCGTCTCTAGTCTATCGCTCGCTCGCGATCAAACAGCGGCAATCCATTGCCCAATCAATCAATCAATAATTCTCTAACAACAACTAGCCACAGACAATTTAATCAGTCCGGCTAACCAAATTGATCGGCCATTTATCCTAATCCCAATTTCTATTTAGACCGGCCACGATCGTGTACCTAAAATCCACAATTGACTAAACGACTAATCCTAGGCGCAATTAGCGTCCTAACCAAGGATTAGGGTCAACTCACTATCAAATTGAGCTCGGGCGGTCTCAACGGCCGACGACGGCGAACGGCGACGGCGGCGGCGGCGGCGACGGCCCAAAAACCTAAAAACTCAGGAATGCCTCAGGGAAGTCTCGCGAGGTCAACGGGACAGGTGGCCGGCGACGGCGAAGCTCCGGCAAGCGGCGGCGGCCTAAAACAGAACCGGCCAACAAGGTTAAATAGGGGAACCGAGCCGTTTTTCGGCGATTCACGGCCCCACGGGCCGGGACGAGGCCGGCCAAGGCCGGGGATCTTACCTAGGGGTTGAGGGAAGTTGATCGGGACCGGTGGCAGCGGCTGAGGGCGGCCGGAGGCGGCGGATCGGCGAGGGGCAGAATCGGGGGTTTCGGGGCAGAAAAACAGGGTCACGGCTCGGGCCGATTTTCGGCCACCACGCGCGACGGCGAGCTCCGCCCAGCTCAGGTAAGTTGGAGGGAAGTCCTAGGAGTTCATTGGTGGCGGCGGTGAGGGGCGACGACGGCCGGTTCGACGGGATCGAAGAAAACACGAACCGAGCCCTAAAACAGGGCACCGGCGATTTCGGGGCCGATTGCGGCTGTTCCGGCGGTCAATCGGCGGCGGGGTCGGGTCGAGGGTGTCGAGGAAAGGCTGGAGTACGTTGGAGTGGCGGCGGCCGGGCCTGGGTGCGCCGGGAACGGCGGAAATCGACGGCAGAATCCACGGCCAGAACGGGCCGAAAACAGGGCAGGGCGTTGGCGGTGGTTTCGCGAACTTCCGGCGGCCAACGACGGTCGGTCTTGACCTTACGGGACGGCGGACGATCGGTGAAGGTGGTGGTGGTCAGAAGTGGGGCGGTGGTCGGTGCAAATCCGACGGGAGGAGGAGGTGCCGAGAGGAGTTCGGTCAGGGGGGCGTCGCGCAAAAGGAAGGGAGAGAGAGAGAGAGAGAGGCTGATGGGGTTGGGGGGCCCTAGGAAGACTTTTGGGCATTTTAGTCCTATTTGCAAATATCCGAGGGCAAAACGGTCTTTTGGCGAATCGGGACTGAAACGAATTTTCGGTACAACGGACGAAGAGTATTTTGGTAATTTCATAGGCTAGGCTGGGTCGGGATTAGGCTCGGGTCGCGAGGATTGAAATCCTAATTTACGGCGACTAGGAATTTCGAACCTAATCTAAACCGACTGAATTTCAAAATTCGTCCAAACATCGTCTCTTCACTCCTTTCGATCCAATATAATTTAACGACTGAAATTTCGATCTTAATTCATTTTATCGAATTCAGGGACTTCACCGAGGTCGGATTTCTAGGGCGTCACATACCCGACCAGAAAAGATCGAAGCTGGAAGACAAGAGTAAAAAGCTCATCGAAAGCTTACAAATTATTTGATCCTGACACTTTAAAAGTATATGTAAGCAGAGATGTGAAATTTGATGAAGAAAGTTTGTGGGAGGAAAATCGACAACTTGTCGAAACCAGTCATGATAAATTTGGCGAAACCATTCGTGATGATTCTATCGAAATGGAGATTGAAGCTCATTCATCTTCTCCGATGTTCTCTCCATCATCGTCAGCTTCAACTTCAACTACTGTCGAAGAACCGCTAGCACCGAGATCAAGAAGACTTTCTGAAATTTATGAAGCTACCGATGAGCTTCACCTTATATGTCTTCTTGCATATTGTGAACTACTTATTTTTGATGAAGCTGCTAAAGAAGAAAAATGGAGGAAAGCCATGGATGAAGAGATAGAAGGCATCGAGAAGAATCAAACGTGGCAACTCGCTGATCTTCCGAAGGACAAAAAGGCGATCGGTGTCAAATGGGTATACAATGCCAAGAAGAACGAGAAATGAGAAGTCACTCGTTATAAGGCCAGACTAGTCGCAAAGGGCTACAAACAGAAAGATGGGATCGATTATGACGAGGTATTTGCACCTGTCATCCGAATGGAAACCATTAGACTAATGATTTCCATTGCAGCTCAAAATCGGCGGCCAATCTATCAAATGGATGTCAAATTGGCATTCCTGAATGGTGTTCTTGAAGAAGAAATTTATGCCGAACAACCCATTGGGTTTGTTGTGAAAGGTCATGAAGACAAAGTGCTGAGATTGAAGAAAGCTTTGTACGGGCTTAAGCAAGCTCCGAGAGCTTGGAACTCCAGAATCGATGCTTATTTCAAGGCAAATGGCTTCGTACAATGTCCGTACGAACATGCTCTCTACTTGAAACACGAGAAATGTGATGTTTTATTGGCATGTTTATATGTCAATGATCTTGTCTTCACAGGAAATTATTCTGGATTGATCGACACTTTTAAAGCATCGATGGTGAAAGAATTTGAAATGACAGATAATGGTTTGATGAGTTATTTTTTGGGTATCGAAGTGAAGCAAAATGAAGATGGGATTTTTATTTCCCAAAAAGGATATGCTGAAAATATTGAAATTCAACATGAAGAATTGCACTTCGGTTAATACTCCGATGGATTGTGGTGCAAAACTGTCGAAGTTCGATGAAGGTGTCGATGTTGATTCGACATATTTTAGAAGCTTGGTTGGAAGCTTAAAGTATTTGACCTGTACCAGACCAGATATCATGTACAGTGTTGGAATTGTGAGTCGATATATGGAGAATCTGAAGACATCTTATCTTAAGGCAGCAAAGAGGATACTTCGGTACATCAAAGGTACTATCTCTCTTGGCTTGTATTATTATCAATCTAAACTATTTCAACTCAGAGGTTATTTAGATAGTGACTATGGGGGAGATGTCGATGATCGAAAAAGCACTACGGGCTTTGTATTTTATCTGGGTGAAACTGCTTTTACATGGTCATCAAAGAAGCAATCCAGTGTTACTCTGTCGACATGTGAAGCGGAGTATGTTGCTGCATCATCGTGTGTTTGTCATGCGATATGGTTGAGAAAGTTGCTCAAAGAAATCTATATGGACCAAAAGGATGCAACGGGGATTTTTGTTGATAATGTTTCTGCCATTGCTTTGGCGAAGAATCCAGTTTTTCATGAGAGGAGCAAGCATATCGATGTTCGAAATCATTTTATTCGAGAACAAGTGAGCGACAAACAAATCGAAGTTGTGCATGTGAAGACCGGTGATCAAGTCGCAGATATTTTTACGAAACCTCTCAAGATCGAAGTGTTTCGAAAATTCAGAAGTTTACTTGGAATGATCGACGGAAGAGAATTTGGCTTAAGGGGGAGTTTTGTTGGAAATTAAGCCAAATTCATTAAGTGTTATCAGTGATCGTTCGACTCCCATGGCGCATGGACAAATCAAGACGTGTCATTATTGTGTAATTTTAATAGACATAATTAGTTGAGTATTTCAATAGTCTGTTCGTATTCCAATGTGAAGTTAATGTTGTGTCTGTTCATGTTCCAGAGTAGATCAAGAGTCGTGTTTTAAGCCTATAAATAGGTGAGTCTTGTAACAATTTCAATATGAGTGAATCAATTGTGAATACAGTATATTGAAAAGCCACCTTCCGTCTCCTCTTCCTCGTGTGTGAACAAAGTTCCTTTGAGAGTGCTTGTTGAGAGCCCCACAGTCGATTTATCCAATCAGTTTCCTGTATATGCTTATAATAGCAAAAAAAAGAGGATAAGAGAATCGTGATGCTCAAACAATCTTCTATTCATTTCTTTCACATTGCACCACATAAGGCCTAAGGATTTCCTATGATGGGTGTCTCACTGATGTTTAATTTGGCATAAGAATTTCCAATAAAAACATCACATGACGAGGGTGTCACCATCTTTTCGCTTACTTTGGAAGACTCTGATATATGGTCTAGATGTGTTTATCTAATTGAAGTACTTCTGGATTTTGGAGATGAAGGAGTCATCTTGAATGACCTCAGCTCCAAATGGCAGCCAGCCAGGTGATCGGAGTGGAAAGTGGTTAAAGCTGTAGCCAGAGTATATTCATGCTAGTACCGACTTAGATGTTCTTATCAGAGGTAAAATTTGTCATCTACAACTTTCCTGTTTGGAGCATCACATCCTATTGTTTTGATTATATATTCATGTCTCATGCCCTGATAAGACGATACTATGGATCTGGGCATCGTGGAAGGAGGGCCATTTGTTAATTTAGTGCAATGTCCATTAATTTTTGTGACTTTCAACGACGTATCTCAGTTAAGAGTAACATATGGATTCTACTGATATGCAGGTGGCTCAATTTTTGGTTGGTCTTGCTGAGCGTCCATCTGCAAACACATATCCCTAGACGGTACTTTTTAGTTGGCGACCAATTAAATCCTTACCGGTGTTGCAGGATATAGTTTTCATCTCTGAATGAAAAGCTCGGATAAGTTTGCTTGAAGGATAATGGTCAATCTGATTCTTGTAATGGGGTGGCATGTTCCTCTTGGCACCTTAAAATTGAGATTTTATTGCATTCAGAAGAAAATGGTGCAGAGGTGATGAATGAGTGTTGTTAGAATATATTCTAATTTGGATATATTCAATTGTGGGCTTTATTAATTATTTCTGTAATTATTATTTGGTCTAATAAAAGTAAGATATATACGGTTTCCTATTCTAATCGGATATGGAGCTGGATAGTATGGGCTGAGATAAACATAATCCTTAATGAGGGGATATGATTCATTCTTTATAAATAGTGCTTAAGTCCCTCATCTAAACCCTGATGTCCGCATAACCTCACATAAGGAGCCGTCAGAAGCAACGCGTGAGGGGGCCGTCTCATTAAAGCCAGCGATAAAGGAGGTTCATGGAGGAGAAGATCTTCAGCACAGGATCGTCGCAATTTCGCATCAAGAACGACGAATCCGAAACAGGTGCGTCAATTCTTTAACTCTATGGATGTGTGATTCGTGAATCTATACGTGATGATTGTTGACACCTGATTTTTTTTACCATTTGTTATTGTGATTTTTATTCTTTAAAATTAATTAAAAATATCAAAAAATGTCATAAAATCACAAAATCAACTTTGGAAGCCTTGGTTTAACCTTAGGAACCAATTTTGAACAAAAAATATTTTTCGGTATTTTTAATATTTTTCGAGTTTATTTAATTATAAAAATACCCAAAAAATCAGAAAAATACCATTCGTGGTCAGAAAAATACCCAAAAATATTCGATAATTTTGTTTTAATTTCCTCTTCAAGTGTGTCACTTTAAATCTCAAAAATTCGGCTCGGGTCACTATGTTCCTTCACAAACATAAACCCGAACCGAGCCTAAAAAATATCATTTTCGAGTCTTTTAGTTTTCAATTCTCACTTTTTATAAGCTATGACATTGGATTCTAAAGTCTTAAAGTGCAATTAGGTCAATTTTCCCTCCAATTTAATCAATTTTTACCAAAAGGGCTTAATTGCACATTTTTCTTTCAATTAGTCCCCGGTTTCACGGATGTATACGTATGCTCTACGTATTTACACGTCATACGTATTTATATGTTATGCATATTTGTATTGTTTGGTAACCTCTTTAACTCTTGTAATAATAATAATGGTTATTATTTTTAACACCTTTGTTAGTGCCTTTTTTAGCATTTTTGTATTGTGAGTGCTATTGCTAGTGCTATTTTTAAATAGCATTTTTTGTATTATAAATTGTGAGTGCTATTGTTAGTGCTATTTTTAAATGACATTTATTTATCATAAATTGTGAGTGCTATTGTTAGTGCTATTTTTAAATGGCATTTATTTATCATAAATTGTTAGTGCTATTATTAGATAGAATTTATAATTGTTAGTGCTATTTTTAAATAGAATTTTTGTATTATAAATTGTGAGTGCTATTGTTAGTGCTATTTTTAAATAGCATTTTTGTATTATAAATTGTGAGTGCTATTGTTAGTGCTATTTTTAAATGTCATTTATTTGTGAGTGCTATTATTAGATAGAATTTATAATTGTTAGTGCTATTTTTAAATAGAATTTTTGTATTATAAATTGTGAGTGCTATTGTTAGTGCTATTTTTAAATAGCATTTTTGTATTATAAATTGTGAGTGCTATTGTTAGTGCTATTTTTAAATGTCATTTATTTGTGAGTGCTATTTTTAGATAGAATTTATAATTGTTAGTGCTATTTTTAAATACAAATTATTGGAAGGTATTTTTGGCTATAAAAGGATGGCAAGAGTTTTGAGGTTGAAGGGGAGAGACATTTTGTAGAGTGTGCAAATTTTGGAGAGCTTAGAGAGAAGAACACAAACACTCTCTATATTCTCATAATCTTGAGTGAGCAAAATATACTAAGTTCGGAATATTAATTCCGCATATTGCTAGCACAATTGTTGTGGAGTTATTCGTCGTCTCCCCGTTCGTCAATTGGTGGTGCGTCCGAACTAGATGCCTAACACTTGTGGAGGCTGAGATCGAAGAACATCGAACCGACACCTCCGTTCAAGCACGCTACGAGAGGTAATCTATTTACTCCCTTTGAGGCTTTGTGATTTTTTTCGATTAAAATGCACGAAGTACGCCTCTGGAGATACATGTATGGGTTGTTATTTATTTCCGCTACGTGTTACGTGGATCCCAACAGTGGTATCAGAGCCGATCCTTAGGTGTTTTCGTGCATTTAATTGATTTTTTGCAATTTTTGCAATACTATGGCCAATATGTATTAACGAATTGTTCGTCTTACATGGCTAATGGAGGTTGATTATTTTATATGATAAATTAATCAACGTAGCAAAAATTGAGACTAAATCAATTTTGAATCGTAAATTTATGGCTATCTTATTTTACGTAAAAATTCTGAATATGATTCAACGTAGAATTTTTATTGTGCCTTCCTAAGTTTTAAATTGTGAATTTATTACTTACGTGGAAGGGTGGTGATCATGGAAAAATCACTAATCAATGTGATTGATGTATATATGAATGTATGATGATTATTTATATATTTGGGGTTGTAATTATTAAATGGAGGCTGCGTACTCCTTTTATTTTTCATGTAATCTTTATTTTTAGCATAGTCAATTGTTGATGTAAATGCTACGAGGATTACGTGGAGGAGCCTTTTAAGTCGGCGAGCTCTTTGGGGCCCAATTCTTGAAGAGTTCAAGAAACCAAGAAGAAGCGAAGAGCGGCTCTCAGTTATTAAAATATTAAAATGATTAAATGTGGTCTCATTGGCTCGAGACCCATTAAATCATAATTCCATGATCACCACGTAGGATAGATGTTTATGTGATTGACATCTATTTATTTATTATGATTACGTGAGCATGTTAAACTGGTTAATGTGCAAAGTCAGACTTACCTCACCCAAAATTGCGCCTGCATGAAATCCTAGTTAGGAAAATCACTCGCGTTAGGTACCGAAAGGGCGTTGGTAACGACACCAGCGTAACCAAGTCCCCGAACTCAAAATCTCTGGTTCCGTAGAACTGATCGATCTCTCCCAATCGATCAGTAAGGTTTCCGGTCTACCCTCCAAGAAAGACCGGTGGCGACTTCAAATGCATGCACAAGTTGCACATGCCACCACGACCACACTAAGGTCGAAAGCGATAGACTCTTATCGTCGAATCCTTCTGAAAAATACTCCCGCCGCGATTTGGTATGGGCCTGGGAGGGCTCGCGCCGATCCAAGACCCGCGATCGGTAATCCATTAGCCGCGTCCGCTTTCGGACGGGTCGCGACAGCTGGCGACTCCGCTGGGGACCTTTGTTCTAGAACCAATGGTTCTAGACCTCAAGTGGACTTAGGCCGTAATTAAAACGCTGAGTGATTTTTCTAACCATGCAGGCGCTCGTGAAGGTGAGGTAAGTCCGCTCATGATAGGTGTTATATGTTTTTGCAGATTGGAGTGATAAGTGGGGTAGTCTGTGATTAACATTGTCTTATGCAGGTTGGCGTAGGAATGAATGATTGTGTGTATGTTTTATATTGAAGCGGTGATTGTTAAATAAGATGCATGTTTATCGCTTTAGCACGACACCGAAAATACACACAACCGCGCCTAAAACCCCGGGCGCCGTCTATAGGAAAACAATAGAAGGGATTGAAAATGGAATCTCCGTGAGGAAAAACACGGGGTAATCCACTTTTCAATTCCACTCATTTTGAGCTATGGATCGAGCCCCAATGCAACGATAGTTGTGCAATGGAATCTGCTCTTTCTAGAACTCGAGGTGGGAACCTTGACCTTAGGTGCCAAATCCTTTGATTTCTAGAAGTTTTATCCTCACTTGTCTCATGTGCATGTCTTTAGATGGTTGATATATCTAAAACCACTTAAAAAAAAATCGGTGATCTTGGAGTCACATCTCGAAGACTGGAACTGGGGCATCTCCAAGTGTTCGGACCACATTCCTTTGATTGGTTTGGCATTTTTAGTTCTCTTGTATAAGACTAATTTTGCTTGGGTCCTCTCTATCTCGTCTCTTAGATTGATTGTATTAGGGATCTATTTGTATTGTATACATCTCGATAAGGTTCATTTCTATCGAAAATAGGGGCAAATTCCCCAAACCCGTGGAGCATGGTGGAATTCGTCTCTTCAGTGTAAAATACATTTGGCCGCAGAGCCACTCGTTTGGTAAAAGGACGTATCGTTCCTAATTGATTTTTAATCAGATCTGTGGATAAATGTTTCTCCATTTTTTTTATCTCAGGTGATAAAAGAGACAATGCACCCAAAAGCTCATGCATTCAAATGACAAACCAGACGTCGCCCAGCTGGGGCAACCTAATTTGGATCGGCTCTCTTGAAGTCGAAAAGGGTATATTCGTTCCAAATTAAATTGATTTATTCACAAGCTGATATGGTTTTCCATTCTTACAGGTGATGACAAAAATGAATGGGACCACTGAAGAATTTCCATCCTCCTGGATGCCCGAAGTGACTAGAGCCGGGATAGTAAATCCGTAATCGTTTCAATTAAAGCTCCTTACGCGGTGATTGACTCTTTCACTCCTTTCATCGCGCAGGTTGTTGAAGTACCCAATCACGAGTAAACCCATTCTCGCGGATGTCAAATAGCCTGAATGCGTCAATGCGGCAGGATCAAATTGCCTACGACTAAATCAGCCAACCCCAGACAAAGCATCCAGTGGCTGGGGACAAATGTGCATGGACGTTGTCAAAATTGAATTGAAAATTGCCAACAAACAAGGAAAGTGCTAAGGCATATTGCTACGACAAATCACACCCAACTGGGGCAAGTGAATCATTTGTGCGCCAGACAAAGAATGACGTTTCTCCTCTGGCAAAGTCAATGGACGCAATAACAGAGTCGTCCGCATCAGAATCAAACCCCAAGATACGAATTTGGGTGAACGGTAACCTTGTATCGTTCTAATTTGGTCTTCGAAGACCACATGCCTAACACGAGTTTTTACTCATTTAACAGGAAGTTGTTGGCGCCGAAAGCCTCAAAAGAAGAGAGCGCGCTAACAGGGAGGCGAATAGAATCATTAGCCTCGGAAGTTAGGATTCCAGGAGATGGTCTTTGATTATAAGACCTAGTAGATGGTAAAAAGTATCGCTTCCACACTTCATGCTTTGACATACATTCTGATAAAAATTTCATTTTTCTTGAATAAAAGGAACTCTGAAGAGTGGCGCTGGAATGCGTCCGAAAACACAAATGGATCTCCTCTGGGGCAAATCCTTGAGAATGATTCATCGCCAACAAAACGGGGGGATCAAGGCCACAAGATAGAGGGGATCGCCATCAAGGCGAAACAGGTTTTCACATACCATGTATTACCCGTTGGAATACATGACCAAGGGTAAGATGTATCGTTCTAATTTTTTGAAAAATTCATGAACGAACAATAACATGTTTCTTCCGCATTTTCAGGGATCTCCAGCCGCGGCGGGTAGGTAAGTATCCCTTTTCCCAAGTCGTTGAAGATAAAAAGTGTTGGGACTCTTTCAATCATTATGTCTAAAAAGAGACATCGGGTTTTTAAACTCATAGACATCCACAGTTGAAGTTGGGAGGTTGTCTGAACATGAATAAGAACATGCATTGTGCATCATGAAATCCCCTTGACGGGTAAAATTCTTAGAGGAAATGGAAGAGATTTTTCCAAACAAAAGTTGTTCAAAACATTCAAAAGGACGTTTTCTCAAAAGACGAGAGGCGAAGCCAAATCCAAACACGTCCAACACACACTTGAGAGATGAGTGGAGTGGACAGATGACAAAATCTGGGTCCACGGAGGTAAGGACCATTCGCAGCGATTACATGGATTGGGACGACGGAGGCATTCGTTTCATATCCCCAAACACTACAGGTGACCGTAGGTAACCCCTTTGAACGGCGGTTTTCATTCTCAGCCCTGTCAAGAACCACCCCACATCGGGGCAAAATGGAGGTGAGTCCAGCGGCATCAGGAGAAAATGGTCAGAAATTTTCTTGCTCGGACTAACATTAATCTTTGTGTGTTGTTTATATGGTAATCCAAGTGCCAGAGGATGACGAGAAGCATTCATTTCTCTATCCCACATACCATATCCTTTGCACAGCCAAGTTGAGCCTGCAAATTCATTTCATAAACCCCTGTTGGTGATCATGGGATGTTTCAAGATGGAAACTGCATCACTCCAAGAACGGAAGAAATCAAGAGATGGGATTTATAGAAAAATCTCATATCGGCGTTTAAATGTGCTATGATTCAAGTTGTATATCTAGCACAATTTTCTGAACATCGTAGTTCCAAAGGAAAAGAAAAGGCGGGATTTCAACAAAGAAAAAATCCCCAGCATCAAGAAAAAGCAAAGTGCCTGGTAAAAGCAAGGCCGATGCTCGTGAAAACTGTTTGATTGATCCCCAATAAAGCCTAGTTGGGAAGAGAGAAAAACCCATAAAGAAGTCAGATCAAGAAGACTGCTCCCCAAATGATGTCAGCCGTGGTGCAAAAACACGGACATAATTGTCAATCTCTTAATACCACAAGAGACGTTCTCTAAAGGACTTGTGCACACCTCAAAAGCGGTTGCACACCTCAAAAATGAAGATGCAGAATGGAAAAGACATGTGACAAGTTTGCAATGATCACCAATGTCAATCCCCTCATAAATTCTGGGCCAAAAACAAGCCTTTTTTCGGTCCCCAATCCTACCAACATCATAACCCTGAAACAGTCTTCTCTGACTAAGACACTTGGGTTAACATATAGCTTAGCTCGAAGAAGTACGAGCAAGAATATTTCTTTCTCATTTTGCAGGGTTCTTGACTTGTAAACCCGGAGCAGATGGTGAAAACTTTCATTCAATGACCTTGACTCAAAAGTGAGTCCCCCTTGAAGACCAATATCCAAGCCCAACATTACGGTCCCGTGGAAGACCTCCCGACCGATCAAAATGTATGCGCTGCGAATGAGCCTAAAACCTAGGCACAGGTTAGTAGGGAATTGAGTGCATCCCCTATAAAAACCACTATCTCAAAATAGGTGAGAAGACCTCATTGTCGAGAAATATTCCAGTTGGTGTTTTGAACAAACTCTTTTTGGAATTTTCAAACTGTTGGTCCAGATTTTCCGTGCAAGGGATTTGTGATCACATTTGCATGTTGCAAGAATGCTTTGGATAACCTCCAGCATCAAAATGCACATTTCACGATTAAAACTTAAGTCATACGGTTTTTGTCAAATGGACAGCCGTGGTCTTCCCAAAGATTACTAACGTTTTCTGGGTGAAGAAAAATCTTTCAGGTTTGAACTTTCTGCAGGATACCTGGAGAACACAGCTCCCAGAATGTCGCCTCAACAGAATCAAATGAAGCTTTGTCAAAATAAAATCTTTCTCTGCTTCAAAACTGAATTCCCGGCAAATTTCGGGATCTTTCAAAAAAAGGTGTGAGGATAGAACCCTTTTTCAAAAGAAGTCAACAAACTGTCCCAACAGACGTGGAGAACCCTCGTCCTAGGACACCCTTTTCAAAAATATCAAGGAAATCTCAACGGACGTGGAGAACCCTCGTCATGAGACCCCTTTTCAAATAAAAACAAAGGTAGATACCGCCTGAAGGGTCAAACAATGGTAGAAACCGCCTGAAGGGTCAAAACAAAGGTAGAAACCGCCTGAAGGGTCAAATCAAAGGTAGATACCGCCTGAAGGGTCAAATGAAGGTAGATACCGCCTGAAGGGTCAACTCAAAGGTAGATACCGCCTGAAGGGTCAACTCAAAGGTAGATACCGCTTGAAGGGTCAACACAAGGTAGATACCGCCTGAAGGGTCAACACATGGTAGATACCGCCTGAAGGGTCAACACAAGGTAGAAACCGCCTGAAAGGTCAAATCAAAGGTAGAAACCGCCTGAAGGGTCAACTCAAGGTAGAAACCGCCTGAAGGGTCAAACCAAGGTAGAAACCGCCTGAGGGATCACATATGGTAGAAACCGCCATAAGGGTCAATTCATTGGTAGAAACCGCATAAGGGTCAACTCATTGATAAATATCGCAGTAAGGATCAACACAAAGGTCTGATCCACCATACGGATCAAAATTCTTGGCAAATCCCAAAGCGTGGGATGCGCCTTCCTTAGGTTCCTACAAGTTAGGAATCCCATCATGGTATGACCTACCATACAGGTCAGAGCTTAATCTCCCTGGGATATTCTGAATGACGAGTCCTAGGCATCTTCTTGAAAGTCGTCGCAACCGGCAGCATCCGACAGGTGAGCTTCAGGTAAGCCTCTCTCACTCCGGCCCATGTTCAAATTGTTAGAGCAAACCGGGGATTGATTTGAGCTTTTATCAATAGGCTTAAGGGTCCGATGTCATAACATTTCTTCTCTTATTTTCCCAGTTGAGTCGGTTAGGAATCAGGTGCCACCTTATCTTTGAGAGAAACCTCTAACGAGATTCCTCTCAAAGAGGGGCAGCTGTTGACACCTGATTTTTTTTACCATTTGTTATTGTGATTTTTATTCTTTAAAATTAATTAAAAATATCAAAAAATGTCATAAAATCACAAAATCAACTTTGGAAGCCTTGGTTTAACCTTAGGAACCAATTTTGAACAAAAAATATTTTTCGGTATTTTTAATATTTTTCGAGTTTATTTAATTATAAAAATACCCAAAAAATCAGAAAAATACCATTCGTGGTCAGAAAAATACCCAAAAATATTCGATAATTTTGTTTTAATTTCCTCTTCAAGTGTGTCACTTTAAATCTCAAAAATTCGGCTCGGGTCACTATGTTCCTTCACAAACATAAACCCGAACCGAGCCTAAAAAATATCATTTTCGAGTCTTTTAGTTTTCAATTCTCACTTTTTATAAGCTATGACATTGGATTCTAAAGTCTTAAAGTGCAATTAGGTCAATTTTCCCTCCAATTTAATCAATTTTTACCAAAAGGGCTTAATTGCACATTTTTCTTTCAATTAGTCCCCGGTTTCACGGATGTATACGTATGCTCTACGTATTTACACGTCATACGTATTTATATGTTATGCATATTTGTATTGTTTGGTAACCTCTTTAACTCTTGTAATAATAATAATGGTTATTATTTTTAACACCTTTGTTAGTGCCTTTTTTAGCATTTTTGTATTGTGAGTGCTATTGCTAGTGCTATTTTTAAATAGCATTTTTTGTATTATAAATTGTGAGTGCTATTGTTAGTGCTATTTTTAAATGACATTTATTTATCATAAATTGTGAGTGCTATTGTTAGTGCTATTTTTAAATGGCATTTATTTATCATAAATTGTTAGTGCTATTATTAGATAGAATTTATAATTGTTAGTGCTATTTTTAAATAGAATTTTTGTATTATAAATTGTGAGTGCTATTGTTAGTGCTATTTTTAAATAGCATTTTTGTATTATAAATTGTGAGTGCTATTGTTAGTGCTATTTTTAAATGTCATTTATTTGTGAGTGCTATTATTAGATAGAATTTATAATTGTTAGTGCTATTTTTAAATAGAATTTTTGTATTATAAATTGTGAGTGCTATTGTTAGTGCTATTTTTAAATAGCATTTTTGTATTATAAATTGTGAGTGCTATTGTTAGTGCTATTTTTAAATGTCATTTATTTGTGAGTGCTATTTTTAGATAGAATTTATAATTGTTAGTGCTATTTTTAAATACAAATTATTGGAAGGTATTTTTGGCTATAAAAGGATGGCAAGAGTTTTGAGGTTGAAGGGGAGAGACATTTTGTAGAGTGTGCAAATTTTGGAGAGCTTAGAGAGAAGAACACAAACACTCTCTATATTCTCATAATCTTGAGTGAGCAAAATATACTAAGTTCGGAATATTAATTCCGCATATTGCTAGCACAATTGTTGTGGAGTTATTCGTCGTCTCCCCGTTCGTCAATTGGTGGTGCGTCCGAACTAGATGCCTAACACTTGTGGAGGCTGAGATCGAAGAACATCGAACCGACACCTCCGTTCAAGCACGCTACGAGAGGTAATCTATTTACTCCCTTTGAGGCTTTGTGATTTTTTTCGATTAAAATGCACGAAGTACGCCTCTGGAGATACATGTATGGGTTGTTATTTATTTCCGCTACGTGTTACGTGGATCCCAACAGTGGTATCAGAGCCGATCCTTAGGTGTTTTCGTGCATTTAATTGATTTTTTGCAATTTTTGCAATACTATGGCCAATATGTATTAACGAATTGTTCGTCTTACATGGCTAATGGAGGTTGATTATTTTATATGATAAATTAATCAACGTAGCAAAAATTGAGACTAAATCAATTTTGAATCGTAAATTTATGGCTATCTTATTTTACGTAAAAATTCTGAATATGATTCAACGTAGAATTTTTATTGTGCCTTCCTAAGTTTTAAATTGTGAATTTATTACTTACGTGGAAGGGTGGTGATCATGGAAAAATCACTAATCAATGTGATTGATGTATATATGAATGTATGATGATTATTTATATATTTGGGGTTGTAATTATTAAATGGAGGCTGCGTACTCCTTTTATTTTTCATGTAATCTTTATTTTTAGCATAGTCAATTGTTGATGTAAATGCTACGAGGATTACGTGGAGGAGCCTTTTAAGTCGGCGAGCTCTTTGGGGCCCAATTCTTGAAGAGTTCAAGAAACCAAGAAGAAGCGAAGAGCGGCTCTCAGTTATTAAAATATTAAAATGATTAAATGTGGTCTCATTGGCTCGAGACCCATTAAATCATAATTCCATGATCACCACGTAGGATAGATGTTTATGTGATTGACATCTATTTATTTATTATGATTACGTGAGCATGTTAAACTGGTTAATGTGCAAAGTCAGACTTACCTCACCCAAAATTGCGCCTGCATGAAATCCTAGTTAGGAAAATCACTCGCGTTAGGTACCGAAAGGGCGTTGGTAACGACACCAGCGTAACCAAGTCCCCGAACTCAAAATCTCTGGTTCCGTAGAACTGATCGATCTCTCCCAATCGATCAGTAAGGTTTCCGGTCTACCCTCCAAGAAAGACCGGTGGCGACTTCAAATGCATGCACAAGTTGCACATGCCACCACGACCACACTAAGGTCGAAAGCGATAGACTCTTATCGTCGAATCCTTCTGAAAAATACTCCCGCCGCGATTTGGTATGGGCCTGGGAGGGCTCGCGCCGATCCAAGACCCGCGATCGGTAATCCATTAGCCGCGTCCGCTTTCGGACGGGTCGCGACAATGATCTTGGGTCGCTGCATACGGATTAGAATTGCAGCTTACATGTGGTATCAGAGCCTGCGCGTATTAGGTCACGAATCGCATTCCCGGTGTATTTTCGAATTTTTTTTTTCGAAATTCAAAGAAAATTATATATTTGGAAAGGGCTCGACGAGACGAGCAAAACCATATAAAGATCGCCGCCAGAAACCTCCAGACGCGCCGCCACGTGCCGCCATTCACCGGTGGCTATCGGGCGCGTGGCGGCCACGCGCTGATCCGGACCCCGCACGTACGTAACACGTGGGGCTGACGTCATCTCAGTCCAGACAGACCCGACCCGATCCCGTTGACCCAACCCGACCCGGATGGTTGACCGTTGACTCGGACTGTCTGGTCGGACCGGTCGTTGACCGGTTCGATCAGATCCGCTCGACCCGGTTCGCTAAACCGGTTTAAGGTAGCGATCGGACCGGTTAGACCAGTCGGACCGGTTCGAAGACCGGCTGAGGTACTAAACACATGCGATCCACGTGTCAGCGCGTGAAGCTCACGCGCCGAGACTTCAAGCGGCACTTGAGGGCGCGTGGGTGCCCCGATGAGGACGTTCCAAGTACCGACGTGCTCGTATGCTCATGCTCTACAGGATGGTATATTTAATTTTCATGTTTGGTATTTTCATGGATGGAAATACGTACGGAATGCCAAATACGAGGGTATTTTGGGGTATTTTTGAAGTATTTTCTGGTATTTATATATGGATTTGTGAAATAAAGGTACATGCTTACATGAAAGTACAACATGCAATTATGTGGAGCATGATTTATCGTTTACATGTTTATGATTTGACATGTATTGCTGATAGTATCGATGTAAATTAGCGGCGTATAATTTTGTGGATGATTGCCCATAATTTCTGAAATTACATGCATACGGTAAATGTGAAATATAAAGTTATATCCCAATTTCAGGTAAATTCAGTTGGGTTGTGACCGCCAAAGAGGCACACTTAGTTGAGTTTAATAAAGTACATTTTACATAGTATTGGGATGTCTCCTGTTTTAATGCGTAGCTATACTCCCAAAGGAGGTAATTGCGTATTTTTGCATGGAGGGTTACATGTACAACATATGGTTGAGGATTGATTAGTCTAAGTGATGTCATCACCCAAAGGTGGTGATTAACGAAGATTGAAATAGGTTCTCATGACCGCTGTAATGTAGGGAGTATACAACTGCATGTCATGTTTTCTGCCCAAAGGTGATTATGTGATGATGTATGTATCTCTTAAGGTGAAAATTCACATTATGCTAATTAAAAATATTGATTATTTTTAGTCACCGTTTCTGTGAACGGCAACTCTGTTAGAATTAAGACTTATTGAGAACTGAATGAGGATTATCTGTTTACAAAGAACTAGCAAATATTTGTATTACTCTTATCAAGAAAGGCCCCCGTAGAAGCATTATATGCTTATTGGGTAAAGAGTGATCGTATTCGCTTATTTGATATAAAGCGATCCATTAAAAAAATACTTGAAAAGTGTTTTCTGTCAGTTAACTACACTGCTAAGTAAGTAAAGGAAGCCTTGAAGGCTTTGAAATTATATCTCATTTATTATTAAGAGTGGTAAATATCTGCAATGACTCCTCAACATTAAGTGTAATGGTTCTATTAAGATTAAGGATTACGTCTTAAAGTTGATGAAATTGTATTTTGAACAGTTCTAAAATCATACTCATAAAGTATTATATTAAACCACCGGTCATTCTGATGATTTGGATCCATGAAAAGCATCTTTTGAAAAGGATGGTGATTGCTACTTCTTTTACAAGAAAAAAAATCACAAAAAGAAAGACTACAGTTAATACAAAGACTTGGTTATCTAAGTATGAGCATAAAGTAATGATTTTTTGGTATTGGTTTGTGAATTCATTCTATCTTAGGCCTCATCTGGTTATGTGATGGCTAGATAGTGGTGCGACATATTGTGTTGCGTTTACCATATAGGAATTCATAAACTGAAAGGTACCAAATCAGGTTGAATCAAGCTCATTATAGAAACAACTATAAAGTTGACGTTAAATTGATGGGAATGTCATTCCGGATTCTGGTTTTATTGTGACATTATGAAACATATTTTATGTACTCTTCTTAAAGACAGAATTTATTTTCCGTATCAAGTATGGACATTTGTAGTTACTTCTTTTTTTTGAGATTTTAAATAAAATAATTACTATTTCTTTTAAAATAAAGCTGGTTACTACTCTATGTCCAATGAATTATACAGATTATGTTTATTTTCCAATGAATTATACGTCACTTATACAGCTGAAAAGTTGTTTATAAAATTTATCTGCCTATGGAATAAATTTCTTGGTCACATCAGTAAAGAAAAAGTGAAAAGACAGATAAAGGCAAGCTTTCTGCTCACTCTTAAAAGTGACCTAGACACATGCGTAGATTGAAACAGATATAAGATAACTAAGATAAAGGGTGAAACTGTAGTCGATAGTTATGACCTATTGAATGTCATTTATACTGGTATAAGTGGATCTTATATGGTAATATTATGTAGAGTTTTTATCACATTTAAATGATGATTTTTCTCTATATGTTTTTCATACTTGGTTAAAGAAAATGTTTATTTCCGTGACAAGTTCAACATATTTCTGACTATAGTCGATAAATTTATAATAAAAAAATGTCAGTTTTGACTAAGGTGGTGAGTATCATGGTTGACATGGCAATGCTAGATAGCTTAAAGAGCCATTTACCAAATATTTGAGAGGATTCTGAGTTGTGATTTTGTGCCCGATTCTCCTCAATAGAAAGGTGTGGCCGAAAGGCAAAATCACACCATACGGATATGATAAAGAGTATGATCTGTAAAATCAATTTATATATTTTTTCTGTGGGGTAAAACTTTGAAAATAACCCATTATGTTTCTGTCAAAATATTTCATTGACTTCTTTTGAGTCATGGACTGGACGTTAATCTAGTTTGAACCATACTAAAGTTTAAGGTGTTCATGCAGAAATAAAGTTACATAATCAAACATTAGATAAGTTGGATTCCAGAACCACTCGATTTTACTTCGTGCCTTACCCATATCATCTAAATGGGTATTGATTTATCATCCCAAAAGAGAAACAAGAATTGTGGAATTAGAGATAGCTAAATTGCTGGAGCTTGATATAGCCGAATAATGGTAGTTGCTCACAGACTATTAAAGGTAGCAGTATGGTAGGGACAATTGTATCATTTTTCTCTGTCTATACAAATGATCATGGAGCATTCTAAATTACAGTTTGATTCTGTTGGGGTTCAGGTTCTTGTTATTAAGACAATTCCTAATGAAGTTTATCCGACCCCAATAAGCGCAGAATAAAGGTTAAAGTAGCTCCTCTTAAAAGATCTATCAGACGGAGACGATCAGTTGTATCAAGTCATACTGTATAGTCTATCCAGAAGAGCATGGCTACAATATCAACTATGTAAATGATCTAGTAATTTATACAGTTGATATTTCTTGTTCTTAATTATAATTGTGATTGGGTGCATGGTGAACGAGATACAAGCTATGAAACATATGGTGTTTGAAAGCTTATTAGTATGCCTCAAGGTCACAAGTCCATCTGCTGCAATTGGGTTTGTAAACCTTAAAGAGATTTCAGATGAAATTTTTTGTCTACCTTATTATATCCAATTATATTTTGATGAGTGTTTTATTTGAGAAATTTAAAAACATATTAGTAGCCAAATTTTTCACTCATAAAGAATGAGTTTACTTAAAATAATTTTTTATTCAGTCTCTCATAAAGAGTTTTTTTTGGAGTGATTAAGGTATTAATAGCTCATTATTATAAGGAGCTTTATTATACAGATATTAAAACTTTTTTTTAATTGGATACTTCGATGTAGTCTTTTTATGTAACCCGAAAGTTTTGCAGCAGATGATTCAGATAAGTTTGTGCATAAAGAAAGAAGAATCTCATAAAGTTATCATGAAATAAAGTTTGATCATATTCATGGAGATTCTAGACTAAAAAAGTCTATTTTATGGGTTCAAGTAAGCTTTTAGACAATTGTTGCTTGAAGTTTCATAGTGTTGTTGCTTTATTCTGTTTTGTCAAGAAGGAAGTAAATTAGTATATACTACAAGATCAGTGGGATGAATTTATTTTTCTTGTATCTTATGCAGACGATATCTTGCTTGAAAGTGATTTTCTTGAATTACTGCATAAGGTGAAGCAGATGTTGTCAAAGCATTTTGACATGATTGATCTTAATAAGGAGTATTTTGTCCTAGGCATTGAGATCCATATGGATTGTTGTCGCCACATATTGGGTTAACTCTAGAGGACATATATTGATTGTATTTAGTATAAAGTGTTGCAAGTCAGGAATTACTCCTGTCATTAAGAGCAATAGACTGAATTTGTCATAATGTCTTCATAAAGCTATCAAGAAAACCCAAATAAAGAATGCACCATATCAGAGTGCACTTAAAAGTATCATGTGTGCTAAAGCTTGCACTAAATCAGATGTTGCTTTTGCAACGAGACTACTAAGCATATATTGGTTAAATCCAGGACATGTTCACTGGATTACTGCTAAGAAAGTTTTGAGTTACTTAAAGAGGTCAAAAGACTATATGCTAATTTACAGACATATTCATGACCTGCATTAGTAAAGCATTCGAATTCAAGCTTTGTTAGCTGTTAGGATAATGTGAAGTTGACAACTACAGACATTTATATGTCAAAAGAAAAGTGCAGTATTACAGAAAAGCGTAAACAGAAATATATGTAATCCTCGATTAAGAAAGCGAAGTTTGTGGTATGCTTTTCAGCTACTATTCAGGTTATTTGGCTCCGGAATCTCTTTAAAGAGTTGGCCGTATTTAATTTGTGGATAGACCCATACAATTGTATTGTGACTATAATTCTGCATTATTATTCATTAATAATAGCAGAGGTCCTAAGGGGTCTGAGCATCTGGCGGTCCAGTTTTTGACCATAAAGGTAACAGATGAAAGGGTGACACTACAGTAGAGCTTATTATACAGATGATAAGGCTGCAGACTCACTAACTTAAAAACTCTTCTCATGCACATTTAGATGACATGTCACAAATATAAAAGTATCGTGGGATGCTGATATGACGTGTTAATTAATGGGTTGAGTAAGCATCATGAGATGATGTTGTTAAGTGGGAGCTGCATTCGATATTTGCTCTAATAAAGTTCACATCTATGTTTGTTACATTTTGTAACGTCTAGATATGTATCAACTCTATTGCATGCAATAAAGTTATAATGATTAGGAGGAGTTGAATATATATATCAGTTGAAAATCTCAAGGCATCGTGTAAATCTTGAGTGATGGCTGAGGCATTTATTTATTTTAGCCAAAAGCATATATCTTGTTGCACGTAAAGTATAGTTAACTATAAAGGTAAGACATATGATGGTTCGTTGGAACCGTAAAGATATTCTCTCGTGACACATCCGGTTTAGTGACACATAAAGTGAGAGAATGGTGACTGACAAGGAGGATAACATATAAGGTGTCTCTACTATTTGAGATGTTATCCGTTTGCCATACTACCATATCAAATTCATATCAGTAAAGTTAAGAGTATTCGTGATCATGGATGGCTCTGTGTCTTCTGATGCAGTTACTGGCATGGCTCGGTGCTTGAGACTTTATGGGATCGGATTGACTATTGGGAATTATCTATAGACCAATATAAAGATGCGCATATACAGTACAGTTACAATTAATTTCGCCCAAGTGGGAGAATGTTAGAATATATTCTAATTTGGATATATTCAATTGTGGGCTTTATTAATTGTTTCTGCAATTATTATTTGGTCTAATAAAGGTAAGATATATACAGTTTCCTATTCTAGTCGGATATGGGGCTGGATAGTATGGGCTGAGATAAACCTAATCCTTAATGAGGGGATAAGATTCATTCTCTATAAATAGTGCTTAAGTCCATCCTCTAAATCCTGATGTCCGCATAACCTCACATAAAGAGCCGTCAGAAGCAACGCGTGAGGGGGCCGTCTCATTGAAACCAACAATAAAGGGGGTTCATAGATGAGAAGATCTTCAGCACAGGATTGTCGCAATTCCGCATCAAGAACGACGAATCCGAAACAGGTGCGTCAATTCTTTAACTCTATGGATGTGTGATTCGTGAATCTATACGTGATGATCTTGGGTCGCTGCATACGGATTAGAATCGCAGCTTACAAGTGTAGCCGGGATGAATGAGTCACATACATATCTTGTTGCCTGTAATTGAGTCATTTGATGGCATGTAGTGTATGAGCTACTACGTGAATAGCATACTTTGTGATGTCTCGTTTTTTGTTCTTTCATCTTTTCTATTATGGTGTTCTCTCCTAAATAGTTACAAAATTGGAGTATTGATAGAAGAACTTGGCAATTTTTTTTTGTGCTATTTGATAGTGTAACGGTATTGATGTTATGCAATTATAAAACAGATCGAGTGTATGAATAATTCCATGCGTTGAACTTGTTGCAGATTCATTTCCTTTTGTAGAGTGGTTGCCAGACTTTCTGACGGCGAACTCGAGGCTCTTGTCACCAAATTAAAGCCATACTTTAGGTACATACTCCATTTTATCTGATCAGGTAGATGTTACAGGAAAACAATGCTCCGGCGTTTTCCTTTACTAACCTGCATAATGAGATAATAGTGAGAAAGCCACATGTCCATTTCTATTTTCAGATCTCTTTTTTTAATTACTCTGGCATTTTTTGGGTTGCATTAGCTTTTATGATATGGTTATCCAGGTCATTTTTTTTTTGGATCATCGATTTTAGTTGTCTTAATGCATTAAAGAGATACTAATAACAGAAGTGTTGGTGCCAAAGGTGCAAATTTTATTACAAAGACGGAGCTGATAAGCTAAATTTGTACTATGCATACCAGCAGATTTTCCTCTCTTTGTCTTCTATAGTGAATTAGTGGATTGATCTCGTTTTTCTCTTCAGGAAATATGAATTCTCTAAGAAGTCACCACCAAGTTTTTATCAAGTGACAAACCAATCAAAGGAAAGGCCAGATGTTTGGGTCGAGAGTCCTGAGATGTTAGTAATTCTTCTTACTCTAAATAGCGTGCATGCTATGCGTTCTCATGTATCAGCGCAGGTGCATGGGCATGCCATAACTATTGAGTTCGTTCGGTCCTAAAAGCATTCTTATTTGTTTTAGTTGAAGATCCATTATACTTTGTATAACCAGTGACATCCGGACCACAAGTTTTGAGGTTTGTACTTATACGTACGTTTGTAACATTTCTAACTAAGCCAAATATCTGTGGACTGAAGGTTACCTTCTGTGCTTTTTACCATATCTACTGCTTGCTTGCTCTTATTTGATTTGATCTTTGTTCAGTTTCATCGATGTAGATGTTTGCTGCTCCATACCGTCTAAAATTTCCACAAATTGATAGAGTTAAAGAGGGGTAAGGCTTGGCATGATTGTCTTGAAGTCCAGTGTATGTTATTGAGGGGATTTATCGCAACCGAAACGATCAAACAGAGAATCAAGAAAAATTGAAAGACGCACAGTTTACCTAGGTTCACCCTAGAATAGGGCTACGTCCTGCAAAAAGATTTCACTATGATGTTCGGTTTACAGCCACTCAACTCGTTACAATGATCAGCAAAAACGAGCAAAATATATATGCCATAAACGGTCCAAAACCTAAACGTAGTGAAACCTCTATTAAGCCCACAACATACGGGTTCACTTAAATAAAAGCCCAAACCCCTTGAGGTTTTGGGAGCGCTGCCCCCGAACCCCCGCCCTCTCACCGGCGAGAGGGGCAGCGGAAGCCCCGCCCGCTGACTGGGCAGCGGGATACCCTTGTCGGGGGCGCTGCCCCCGAACCCCCGCATCCCTCGCGCATGGGTGAAAAGTCGTCGGATAACACTTTAGTTTCCCTAAACTCACGTGGGCGTGCTCGGTGTGAGAAACAATGGTCCCCGAAGTATTCGACAACTCCAACATTCTCCCACTTGGTGGGTACTTCGCGCAAATGAGAGCCTTTCCGATATCATTCTTCTTCGATCCAATCGCAGTAGAGCACCATTCAAACTTCGCACCTGTGACGGTTTTAGTAAGGAAGTTTGAACTATTACCCTTGCGTTTAGATTTTCTGCACACTGTTATACGGTCCTTGTTCCCAATCGTACACTGAACTTTATTCATTCCGCAAGAAATTTCAATTTTGTTCAGAATCTCCTATTCACCCCCCTCTAGGAGATATTGCTAGATATATCACAGCTTTTGGGGAACTAGTTCATTCAAGCAATGGCACTACCAAAGGGGGAATGGAGTACAAAGGCCAGCTGGCAAGTGGGCTAAAGCATAAGAAGTCTTCTGATAAAGGAAAGGGAGAGAGAAAAGGAACTTGGCCGTTGTCTTTTCTCATTCCATGCGAACTGACATTTCTGGCATTAAAAAAAGAAAAAAGAGAATCTAGATACATGAAATGATATGTTAATTTTGTCAACAAGAAAGGAAAAGGAATGCATTAGTCGGATCCAGTTGCATACATTGAGACAAATATGCTTGACTTTTCTGTCAGTATCATTATTTACTTATGCATAGCTAATGAAAAAAGTTTTAAGCGATACTGAGGTGCTTAGATAATCTTGGATCACAGGAAACACACTTCTATCTTGAATAGTAAATGAGTTTCTTCGTCAAGATACTGCTTATTTGTTCATTTTTGGGAATTTAATGCACCTATGGATAGGATATTGTCGAATGACACAGTATGATTTGCGAGCTTGATGCAGGCTAGGGGCAGCTTATAGTTGTAGTCCTCAATTATCATGTGGACTATAGGACAATGGGATAAATGGCAATGTAATAGATGCATGTTGCATGAGTATGTTTGGAGAAAAAGATAATGATGTGGGATGGAATATCATTTTTGGAAAAGATTATATGACCACATATCGTCATAGTTCTGCTTTTCATAGTAGTTTTTCGTTTGGTTGGATCTTGGGATATTTGGGAGGCATGGATCAAGTGACATGTTTGTGTTTATATGTCGATTCTGACTGATTCAGTTTGTTAGCCTTTAGTGTACTAGATTCTGTCAACTATGCCGGCAACTTGGAAGTCCAATTGTATAGGGGAGATAATTGAGTTGTTAACACATTGCGGAAACCAGCTCCAATCCACTGTTTTTGTTGTCCCTCGCGTGAGATACACCTTGCTGCTCTTTGCCTTCTTTGCCTAACAATGTCAGTAACATATACTTACAGGTCTTCTTCTTCTTCTTCTTCTTCTTCTTCTTCTTCTTCTCCTTCTTCTTCTTCTTCTTCTTCTTCTTTTAACCCATCTTTAAGATCCTATGTGATCTCCTTAAATTTTTTCAGACTTTGTAAATGTTTCCTCTGCAGCCAAAGTTAGCTGCACTTTTATTTTGTGTCATTAATTTGTAATGGGTGTTGCAAAATGCCTCTAGATATTTTCCCAAAATCAGATAGGCTGATATTTAATAGTGACTCATATCTTGAAGGCACTCTCTCTTCCTATTTCCTATTTAATATATCAAAGAGGAAGTTGCAAATGAAAAATAATTTATTCGGACGCAACTCTTCATTGTCCGGAAAACTATCTTGTCTCAAAGATTACAGTTAATTAAATTTCCTTCACCTAAAAACAAATAGTTAATTACAGCCAAAGTTAGCTGCACTTTTATTTTGTGTCATTCATTTGTAATGGGTGATGCAAAATGCCTTTAGATATTTTCCCAAATTCAGATTAAGGCTGATATTTAATAGTGACTCATATCTTGAAGGCACTCTCTCTTCCTATCTGATATATCAAAGAGGAAGTTGCAAATGAAAAATACTTTATTCGGACGCAACTCTTCATTGTCGGGAAAACTACCTTGTCGGAAAGATTGCGACTCTTAGACATAAACAGTTAATTAAATTTCCTTTACCTAAAAAAATAGTTAATTAAATTTCGAAAAATAAATTTAATGAAATAATTGCAACTCCTACCCACATTGTTTGGTTAGGAATGAATAATTTATTTTAATTATAATTTCAAAAATTCAAAAAATAAAAAATAAATTGATCGTTGATTAGTATCAATAATTATCAGCTAAATGTGCTTAATAATCGTGCAATCACACGTGAGTACTGTGGAGTTTGACTCACTTGCCCATTTCTCTTTATTTGCAATACTGTAGTAGCCTTCTAATTAATAAAGAGATTTATTATCTATTTTTTATCCTTTGTGGGATGCAAAAAAATGGCACTATTTTATTTTGTTTTTCCAAACAAATAAAGGATGTGATGCCTAGAGATATAGACAGCTTTCTTTGTATTCCAAGTGATTCGGAGCTGGCCGGCCTCAAATACTATGGCCTTCTGGACAACATCCTAATCCTCAATCTTCCTCTAGGTTCTTTCCTCTTCTCTGGCCTGCTTGTTGGTTATATTTATTTGGTTATCGCGCACACGATGACCAGAGGCTATTGCACACAGACCATTGTTGGAAATCAGTGTTAAATAAATAACAAAACTATTTTAAAGATATGGAGGATACTTACAATTCGAATGATAATAATAAATATAAGCAAGCTGCCTCAAATATGAAAAATACTAATTTGATCCTTCAAAAGCAGTATTGAAAACTCATCAGATGCAAAAATTCGTCAGATGCAACTGCATCTGAACCCGTCAGATGTAACTCAGATGCAACTCAGATGCACCCGTCAGATGCAGTCCTTCTGGACCCGTCAAAAGCAGTCCTTCTGAGCTCGTCAGATGCAGTCCTTCTGGACCCGTCAGATGGAGTTCCTTCTGAGGCTTCCTTTTGAGGCTTCCTTCTGACCTTCCTTCTGAGCATCCTTCTGATCTTCCTTCTGACCTTCCTTCTGAGGCTTCCTTCTGAGGCCTCCTTCTGACCATCCTTCTGAGCAACAAAATCCGAACGGAAATATAACAATATAAATAAATTGAATTTAGAAGGAATACTGAGGCCTGTGTTCAACACAGTTTCCTTAAAACAGATTCGTCCCCTCCAATACGTGCTTTGAGGTTTCGTGGGCGTCTGTATCCCAGGATTCAACGGTTACATAGCGATAGAGGCAAGCACAGCACTCCAAAGCTTCGGGCGAACTTGAACAACACGAGAACACTATCGAAAACAATGCAAATGCAGACTCAAAAGAGAGAGAAGATTTTCGTAGCCTGTAGTTCTTATGTCTCTAGTCTCTTAGAAACAGAAGGGGAAGCCATCTATATATAGGCTAAGCGGGGCATTGCGAAAATAAATAATAACGGCTAAATTAATTCTGTCGTTATGTAATTAATTCTGTAATCATAGAATTATAACAATCGTTACTTAGTTAATACCATTAACACACCGGTAATTAATTAACGTAAGAACGACTTGAGTTGGAAAAAATTAAAACAGAAGGCAAAAATGGGCTTGTCACGAGGCTCACTTTTCGGTCCTGCATTCGCGCGCTCGCGCCCAAGTTCAACTTGTCGGGCCTCCGTCGGGGTCCGGGATTTGCACCCCCTGCGCGTGCGCGCGAGGCATAGTACTTGTTACAATAGTTATCACTCAAGAGGAGTATAACCACATATAAAGCACTTCAAGGTCTTCTTCCTTTCCTATGTGGGACTAGTGTTTTGTCACTTCCCACTTCCAACTCAATGAGTGTTTTTTAAGAAGGAATTTCTCATTCACTCACCCATCAAAATATCTCATATTTTCCAACAACCATAACTGTGGGCATCGGTCTTCAAATCGAGCGCTTTATAGAGCCGGAGCACTTTTTTAATGTCGGAGTGTCACGAGTCATCCAATCGGTTGAGCTCCATTGTTTCAAGGGTACATGTAGTATAATCTAGATGTGTCGAACATAGTTATCGAACCAAACTTACATGTTTTTAAGGAAAATGATGGAACCCATGACCATTTGCGAAGCTTGATTGGTTTATGACTCCTGCCGTATGGGGCTGTCCAGCCGGGACTACTGTCCGCCAAGAAAAGACATAAACATACACAGACGTTTGTAACATTTTGGGGGCATTTGATTCATGCCTGAATAATGCAATTTTTGTTGCAAATGTGCTTTTGAAGGAACAAAGTGGACTTAATCAAGAATAAAGTTTAGTGGTAATTAGCATATTTAAAGGACCGTACTATTACTATTTCCACATCTCAGATTGCTTTAGACACACTCGAACATTTAAATGGTCCGAAGATGGCCTCACTAAGACCTCTTCTTAACGCGAGATTGACCAAAGAGGAAAAACAAATCATTCTGATAATTTATATCAACATTTCCTAGTATGTTTTTTCTTTTTTCTTTTTTATGTTCATATCATTGGAATTTACTCGTTCGCCTTTTAATGAGAATTGTCTAAGATTCAAGTATTCTAATAAATTTATCATTCGAGATGCAGATTTAAAATAATATTATTAAAATATTTGTTAATTTGGCGACTCTTTTGAAAGAATTCCCCCGAGAAAAGCTTGAACTAAATGGTTCCATATTACAATGTTTAAGATATTTCAATCATAAAAGGGTGGATCGTTGAGATGTATGGATACTCGTTTGGCAATAAGTAAGGAAAAATAAATAAACAAATATTAAAGATACAATTGCGAAATAGTATAATGTTAATAAAACTTGTTCACGTCAGCACCGGCCAAAATTGGCCGGTTGGATACAAATGCGAAAGGATTAAGACTTAATTGTCAAAAAAATTATAATTCTATTAACATAATTACGAGGGTTGATACTGCAAAAAATCACAAATTGGTATACTTGTGATAAATTTACTCTAAACTATTTTTTTTTGTCACCAAAAATCCTAAATTGATACACTTGTGATAAATTTGCCCCAAACTTTTTTAACCACAAAAAAATCTTAAACTGATTTATTCCAAGCTAATTTTTTACCACAAAAAATCCCAAACTGGCACACATATGTTTCCATTAAATTGAGTTAATATCACGAAAAGTATCAAATCGATACACATGTAGCAAACGTAGGGTAACGTGTACACCCGATAATTGCCGTATGTCATCAAACTAAGTAATTTGATAGTAAAATTTAACAAAAACTTACGAGGACTACATTTTTCACGGTCGTACTAGTTTGGGTCCTAACAGGTGTACTAGTTTGAGATTTTTCATGATCAAAAAAATAATTTGAGATAAAATTATCACCGGTATATTAGTGTGGGATTTTTGGTGATATTAACTAAATTACAATTAATTTAAGATTTTTTTGATAGTTGTCCCCGCATATAGATGATCTCCGAGGATTAGCACCCATGTGGGTTTCTAGAAAAAAGGGTGTACTCATTTAGTACGGCACTGGTGGAGTAAACCACCATCGTTCTTTTCAATATGGTGGTATTTGCATTTTAAATAAACATAAACTTTTATTTAAGGTTTTGATTAATTATTTGGGTTATTTTCGTTAACTCAATGGGCCGTGAAGTGTTATAACCATTTATGGGATGAAAATAGCGCCGATCTATTTAAATTAGCATATTAAATGATGTGACCGACTTTAACTATCTAGAGTAATTAGACTTGATTAGAAATATGCTTGGACTGGATCGAGTACAAGGCCTAGAAATTAAAAAAAAAAAAAAATCTCCTTCGCAAGGATGATAAGGCGCGAGTGAGTCATAGAAGGAAATTGCTAACCTCGATTTGCCCGACGCGTACTTTGGGCCAAAAGTGCCTCAGTGAGTCACCAGACTTGTGATCAGATCGAAGATTCAACATCGGACTAATACCATATAGTGAACGGATCCCCTGCCATACAAGCTTAGGGGGGAAAGATCTAATGGCCCATGGGATAATGATCCCCTGCCATACAAGCAGGGCTACCATGTATTCGGAGCTCAATAGGGGAGCCATTTTTTCAAAGGGCCATGCTAAGAAAACCGCATTTTTGGACCATCATCTTCCTTTTCCGAATGATGGGCAACCGGCAATAATAAGCACCGTAACCTTTCTGTTGGCTTTCGTTAGCAAAAATCATTTACTAATTTCAAATTAACTTTAGATGATATATTTTGATTTAAAATAAAATAAATGCTATTTGAAAATTCATAAATAAAGATATCAAATATCCAACATGCAAATAATATAGATAAATTAGACTTTCGATTTTTTTCAATGTGTTTTTATTCGTGAAGAACACAAGATACAAATTCTTTAACTTGAATTTTGATACAACACAAAAATAATTTCGAATATCCCAATTACATCAAGATGAACTGAACATCCGGTTGGAAACCTACCCTCCTGCTCGCCGCTCTCTCTCCTACTCTCTCACTCTCCCGCTAGGGTTTCTCCGAACTCCCGATGGCTGGAGACGGCCGGCGCCGAAAGAAGAAGAGAAAGGAAGAGAAATGTGATGAGTGGTGGCTTGTTCTGAGTTGTGGCAGTGGCGGTGGCTACGGATGAGTTGTCCTTGTAGCAGTATGCCAGATAAACGAAATTGATCTTTCGTTTGTTTATTTCGCATAACGCTACGGGGACAAACTCATCTGCAATCTCTTCGATCTTTCCACCTAGTGGTGACATACTCGAGATGATCTCCCTATCCTGCTTTTGAGCCAAATGGAATCTATGTGAAAGGAATGAAATCTTGAAGAGGCAACAGTGAGCATGTAGCTCAGAACAATTGATCATCTCCTTTTCTGATACAAGGACCTCAGCATTTGACCATTTTTCCCATTACCAATTCTGTCAACAACAGTCTCAGATATCCTATCAAGAAGGTCTGGTCTGACCGCGCATGTTCACTAGCTTCTCCTTCCATTATTTATACATTACATGACAACTCCCCTCCAGAAATGCCTTTCGTCTATTACTATGGTCTTTTCTTTCTTTCTGGAAAATCTGCTAAGTCTTTTCCGAAAATTTGTGGGTACCCTGCAATCAACAAGCCCGCTGGCATTGTCCACTGGCTCAAGCATTCCAAAGATGCAGAAAAGGTGGATTGGGTTGTGATTTTACATGCTGACGTGATCATCAGAGGTCCAATTATACCTTTGGAACTTGGTGCAGAGAAAGGCAGTCCCGTGGCTGCATATTATGGGTACTCTTCCCTTTTTCTTTTTTTCCATGAAGGACTCATATGGTTCTTGCGAATGTTGTTCTTCTGCGTCAACTTTTAGATACTGTTTCCAACTAGGGTATCTAAGAGAGATGAGTGAAAAGCAAAATATCGAAGGCAATAGAAATAGAAACCTTGGGCTAGAAGGAATTAGAGAAGACAGGAGAATTTATGGCAACTGGCAAGTACTGCAATTTTCAGTGGAAGGTAGTGACATGAATGTGATATTGTCTTCCTTTGCAATTTATGGTGAGAGCTAAATAATGAGACTCTAACCTTGGCAAAGTGTCTGGGAAACTGTATTCTCTACGGCTTCCTGAGTTATTTGGGTTTGGGGGACCGGGGTGAACAAATTGTGGAGCCAAGTTTAATAAATTGGAGTTAATTTGCTTGAAATAGTTAAGCCAAGAAGCTATTCTGAATTTTTTTTTTCCTGCTCTGATTATTTTGCCACTATAGGAATATGAGTACCTGTCCATACCTGCTGGGTGAATGGGCGTTGTTGGCTCTTGAGCACTCTCAGCTTATTTGGCATGCAATTTCAAGGTTGTTATCCCCTACAAAGTGTTCGCCGGCAAGGAGGGGAAATGGCACTTGGCTTTTAGCAGTTCATGTAGATTTGAATTTCTTATTATGATTCAGTAATTCATCGGTGACTCGATCTTTTGGATATACAGAGATTCTGGGGCTTAAGAATCTGTTATTGACCCTCCATTTCAGGTGTGATCTCTGGAGCAGAATCTGATGGGGCATATCAAGGAGGCCCTTTTGAGCGTACCTTTTACCAGCTCCCTAACTCCTGAAGATGGATGTAGCAGGCTTGCAGCTACCCAGTCAACAATGCACGTCAGTTGGATTGGTTCGCTGTGGATCTGGAAGGTGAACATTCTGCAATGGATGGTCGAATACTTGAAGAACATGCTGAGTGTGCTGTATATGCCATTCACAGGGTCTCTAGTTTGCCAGTTTTCCATCCTTTTTTTTTAATATGAAGGCTTTATTAAACAGGAATGATGATATTTGAGGCGGTCCTGGGCCCCACGGGCTGAGGCGAGGCTGGCCAATGCTCGGAGACTCACCTAGGGGTCGAAGGGGATCGTTTGGGGCCGGAGGACGGCGGTGGAAGGCGGCCAAAGGCGTCGGGACAGCAGCGAACAGCAGCAAACAGAAACAGGGGACCGGCGTTCAAAAATAGGGGGGAAACCGGGGCTGATTTTGAACTCCACGGGCAACGGCAGGCGACGACACTCTTTGAGGGACTAGGGAGGGGTTCAAAGTGGTCGTCGGCGGTGGTGGCAAGCAATGATGGCGGCCGGTTGGGTCGAAAACAGAACCGGACCGCGATTGACTCCAAAACAGAGCACCGGCGGTTCCGTGGAGGTTTGCAGTGGTTCCGGCGGGCAATGACCGGCGAGGTGGCGTCGGGGAAATCGTGAAGAGACTGAGGGAAGTTGCCGAGGTGGTGGGTGGCGGCAACGATGCCGGAAATGGCCGGAGGAGGGCTGGGAGTTCGCGGACCAGGGGTGGCAAAAATAGGGCAGTTGGGGTTCGGGGATTCTCGCGGCTGTTTCAGGCTGTCCAGCTACGAGCGACCGCTTCGGAGGTGTCAGTGGCGGCGGCGAAGCATGGCTGGAGATGGAGGTAGGCGGTGGCGTGGTGGTGGCCACGCAAAAATAGCCGAGAGGAAGAGGTATGGAGGAGAGGACTCGGTTCGGGGCTCTGTTCTCGTGGGGGTGTCGCGACCCTAAAAAAAATAGGCTAATGGATTATTAGGTCAATTAAATTAACTAACTTAATTCAGATCCTCCCAAGTCCTACCAAATCGCAACTTAGGTTCATTAATAAAAAATGTTCAATTGATTTGCTAAAGAAGAAGGAGACGGCTGGAGAGAGCCCCACTTTTTCTGCATTCCCCGCTAATTTTTTTTGCCTCCCCTCTCTGATGACGTGGCGAATTATTGGCCTTCGGATAACAATGGACGGTTGGATTGGTTTTAATGTCACGCCTGCCATAGCTTTGCTATGGCAAACGATCCAAATCCGGGTAGGAGAGACGATTGGGCGGAGGAAGAGGACGGATCTGTGGGTGAGAGAGAGCGATTTCGCCATGGCTGAACAGTGCGGCGATGCAGGAGGTGGGTTTTTTTCCAATTTAATATTAAAAAAGTTATTTACAAATTTAATTACTATTCAAACTTATTTAGGTATGGGCAGTGCGAAATAGCGCACAAACATTGCATGAGACTGCGCGAGACTGCGCGCAGTGCGGAATAGCGTGAGACTGCGCGAGACTGCACGCAATGCGGAATAGCGCACAAACATTGCGCGCTGCATGGGCAGCACACAAAGAGTTGCGCGCTGCTTTAAGAAGCGCGCAACTCTTTGCTGCATGCCTTGTGCTTTATCCACAAGGCAATTTTTTTGGGGTTAATACCGTGAAAAATCCCAAACTGGTACACTTGTGACAATTTTGCCCCAAACTATTTTTTTGACCACAAAAAACCTCAAACTGGTACACTTGTGACAAATATACCCCAAACTATTTTTTTAACCACCAAAAACCCTAAACTGATATAACTGTGACAAATTTACCCCAAACTACTTTTTTTACCATAAAAAATTTCCAAACTGGTACACATATGACAAATTTACCATTTGTTAATTTTTATTAAATTGAGTTAATATCACGAAAAATTTCAAATTGATACACATATAGCAAACATAGGGTAACGTGCTCACCCGACAATAGCTACGTGTCATCCAACTTTGCAATTTGACTATAAAATTTAACGAAAACTAACGGAGGGTAAATTTATCACGGCTGTACCAGTTTAGGATAAATTTTTCACAGATGTACCAGTTTGGGGTTTTTCATGGTCAAAAAAATAATTTGGGGTAAAATTGTCATAGGTGTACCAGTTTGGGCTTTTTGGTGGTATTAACCCTTTTTTTAATTTTTTTTCTTATTTTTTTTAAAAAAAAATTATTATTCAATTAATCATTTTTTAAGTTTTTTTCCTCGTCGCTCTGCTACCCATCGCTTCGCTTGTTCGTTCGCTCGCTCGATGAAGCGCCTCGATTTTGGTGGCCCCGTTGTCTCGCTCGCTCGCTCGCTCGTTCGCTCGCTCGTTTATTCAATTTGTTTTCAATTAATCATTTAAAAAAAAAATCTCATCGCTCTGCTGCTCCATCGACTCGCTCGTTTACGTTTGTTCGCTCGCTCGCTCGGTGACACGCATCGATGTCGTGACCCCGTTGCCTCGTTCGTTCTCTCGTTCGTTTATCTTTTTCCTCGTCACTCCGCATAACGAGCGAGCGAATGAACGAGCGAGACAACGGGGTCACGGAATCGAGGCGCGTCATCCAGTGAGCAAACGAACGAATGAGGCGATAGGACAGCAGAGCGATGAGAAAAAAAATTAAAAAATGATTAATTGAATAATAAAAAAATTAAAAGAATACAAGAAAAAAATGCCTTGTGCATATTATGAGGCCGCGTAGCTCTGGTTTGGTCGCCCCTATTATGAGGCCGCCGTCTTTTAAATTTTTTATTATTCAATTTGTTTTCAATTAATCATTTTTTAAATTTTTTTTCTCGTCGCTTTGCTGCCCCATCACCTCGATCTTTCGTTCGATGATGAGCCTCGATTCCGTGGCCCGTTGTCTCGTTCGTTCGTTTGCTCGCTCGTTCCGCAGAGTGACGAGGAAAAAGATAAACGAACGAGCGAGGCAACGGGGTCACGGAATCGAGGCGCGTCATCGAGCGAGCGAACAAACCAGCGAACGAGCGAGCGAGACAACGGGGCTACGGAATCGAGGTGCGTCATCGAACGAGCGAACGAAGAAACGAACGACCGAACGAGCAAGCGAGACAACGGAGCCACGAAATCGAGGCGCGTCATTGAGCGAACGAACGAACGAATGAGCGAGGCGATGAGAAAAAAAATTAAAAAATGATTAATTAAATAATAAAAGAAAACAAGAAAGAAAATTGCCTTGTGCATAAAGCACAAGGCATGCGGCGCAAAGAGCAGCGCGCAACTCTTTGTGCGCCGCTTGAAATCGCGCGCGGGTCTCACACGCTACTTAGACTAACGCGCGAGACCCAAATATGTAAATAAGTTTAAATAGTAACTTAATTTGTAAATAATTTTTTTTAATATTAAATTGGAAAAAAAACCCCTTTTAAGATTCAAGCCAAGCCCGCGCTGGGGGGTTTTAGCATGGCGAAGCAGGACCACCAAAACTGTATGAATCGTCTCCCTCCGCCTTGTGCTTTCGAACTTGGCAGGAATGAAATTCGAAATTCCTCCCTCCTAGAGGAGACGGACAGAACCAGTCGACGAGACTTCTCCTGGGCCTGAGCCGACGGAACTGGAAGATCTTGGACACCAACTCCATCAGCCCACGCCAGACCCAGGTGAATTTCGTACCCGACAACATACGATGATGATGTAGCCAACCCAATGGTCTAGTGGGTCCCGCACCTCGAGACACTGCAAGCGAAGGCGACACGTGGCTACGCTACGGAATCCCGCAAAGCTGGGCCGAAGCAAAGCCCCTCCTCCCAGGTGGGCGATTGGGACGACACAGAACCACAACAATTTAGGCTACGTTTGGCAGTCGGAATATAAGTCAGGATAGGATAAAATTTATCATATCCTGTGTTTGGTTCCTACTCAGGATAGGATATAGCAGGATATAAGGGGGATATAGCCTGGATATAATTATCCTAGGGGGAAGGTAGGATAAAGGTGGATAGGATTTCTTTTATTTATGGTATAAAAACTATTTTTCTGAATAACAAACTTCTTATATAATAAAATTAAAATAATAATTAATTTTAAATAAATTTGAATTCTAATGTTAGAAAGAAAAATCAAAATAAAAAATAAATTTTATTTTTATTTTTTTTATAAATCATATTTATAATTTGATTTCTTTCTTCTTTATAATATATAGTTTGTATATGTATACACACACACACTTAGTATTTATATCATTAAATATTTTATGTATAATAGTATAGTTTGTTATTTAATGAAAAATTTTATTAAGGAATGATGGAAGGGAGTCCAAATAATGATAAAAAGAGATTTATAATTAAAAATAATAAAAATGAATTAAAAGAAACTAGATTTTAAATAAAAATATTCAAATTTGAAAATGATTTTTCTAATTCTTGAAGAGAATAAGAAATGAAATTTGTAAAAAAACTAGCATTTCCGTCTTCTCTATCTCTAGTTCATATGGAAGTTTCATGATTGCTTTGTAACTTTATAGTTTATTATAAAAATTCACGAAAATAGCGAGATAGTTGAAACTTACTCTCATTCTTAGCTTTCTTGTTCACATAAAAAAATATAAGAAAAACAGAAAGAGAGTCAAACCTTCTTCTCCTCCATAAACTTTTGTTTCGTATTGAGGTTTAACGAATATCGCGAAAAAGGTAAAACTTTTCAGCAAAAGTTGAATGTTTATATTTTCTTTCTTTTACTAGATTCATCGATGAATTACAAGAGATTCTTATATTTTTCGCTTGTGCTTTTTCAAATTCATTTTACATTGATATATCGTATATACTAAACAATGAATATGATATGATATGAACATATCCGGCTCTATTACTGCGATTCACCAAACACAGGATAGGATATGGCAAAATCCCCCTAAGTTCGTACTTTAAGTTACACGCATCATTCGAATAAACAAACAAACCCTTCATGCATTTTCCTGTCGATTTTACGACCACGTGCCTGCTCTTCGCGTGCGCCGGATTTTTCTTGTATAGGGCGATGCGCCGCGGACGTTTTCATCGTCGTCCGTTCGGTTGAACGGTTGACACTTCGACGACTCGAGGTCCAAGCAAATTGCTTCCCGGGGTCGAAATGATTAGCGTTCTCGAAATTACTGAGTGTTTAGTCAGCCGTGAGATTTTAGCTAATCTAGGAAAAAGGAATGAATTTCATGAAACCTACTTTTCTTTTCTTTCTTTTTTTTGTTTGTATAAGGCGAAATAACATTAATAGTCCTTCAAGTTTGGCTCGATGTATAATGACATCAACAAATTTTTTAAGTTCTTCGATTTGGCCATTGAACTTTAATACAATGTGCAGTGTCATACTCAAAATTTCAACTTGCTCAATGTGGTCCTTGAACTTTTTAGTTGATGTTCAATTCGGTTCATGGACTATGTGAAAAATAATCAATATTGTTCCCAAACTTAAATCGATAGTAGAATAACATCTGATATTTTCTTACGATTCATGGGCTAAATTGAACATTTATCAGAAAGCTCAATGATCAGTTCTATGAACGACATTACGCATGTGGCTAAAGTTTAGGGTCCAAATTGAGCGAGTTGAAAATTCAGTGAAGGGCAAAATATATTAGGCCAAAAAAGTTTATCTTTATATGAAAAGTCATATTGGACTTATCTATTAATGACCAAGTGCCGGATATCTATCCGACGTGACATGGATCAATCCACTCTCGACAGCTGATGCCGATTTAGCTTTGTAATTAACACCTTAATTCGACTCTTTTCTTCCTTTTTTTCCTTTTTGAATAAGACCACGTACAACAGAACATATTCGATTTCATCCTTTTTTTCGCTTATGCGAAAAGGAAAGGTGCTTTCCATTTTTATTTTATTTTTTCGCAAAAGTGATGTTACAAATCACCGTAAATTTGGGAGATTCCTTAATTCTCTTTCACACGTTCCTCTCGATGTCGTGCCGCATCGGGGCGTGACCAAAGGCGCGTGTACTTTCCTTTCATATGTACTAAACCATAGTAAGCAAAAAAAAAAAAGTTTTTAGATAATCATATGTCATGAACACGACGTAAAAAAAAATAGCAAATAAAAATTGTTTATCGTCACGTAAGAGCGTCGTAGTCGTACTATAACTTTTAAGTCAGGATCCTTAAGATTATGATTTGAGATGACATGGTGACACTCGATATATGATACCTTCAAATGTCCAAAATGTTCATCTTATGGTTGGACAAATTAAAAGGAAAAAAACAAACTTTAATCTCCATCATCCTCTTTTAAAATAATCACTCGTCAAGAGAAAAATCAAAGTAGAATTCCCAAACGATCTGCATGCTTTTTTCTGAAAATTTTAATATTGAAACTTGCGAAAACATTTGGCAAAAGTCTTGAATTACACGAGTTCTTGTGCATATGAAAATTCGTAAATTGAAGATATTACCAAAGAGAGAGAGAGAGAGAGAGAGAGAGAGAGAGAGAGAGAGAGAGAGAGAATTTTACAACAAAAATAAAAATCTCAAACGGTGATTTTTTTTTAATCTCTTCTTTTTTCATATTATGTTTGTTTATCTCCTCCTCTTCTTCTTCTTTTCGTGTTTGTGAATTTGCGAAGCATTTTGGCATCGAAGCAATAAGAGAATATGCTTCGCACCACAGGAACTTTCTAGGAAGTTGCTACGAACGTCCACGAATCGTTCCAAAATTTCAAGTTAGACGTGGATAAGAAAAAATAGATGTCGTGATTTATTTTTTCGGCACCTCTATTAAAGTATTTAGGTATCAAACCACATTATGGATTAAAAATCGAGGGCGACATTTGTAGGAGGTTTTGAATTAAGATCTTTTCGAGATCCTTATTCCCCTTCCTTACTATGTATTTATATGCTTGGGTAGAATTTATTTCGTGAAAAATAAGTAATGTAGAAAAAAAATCTATAAATAATCGCTTCTTTAATTTAGAATAATTATAAATAAAAATTATTTTCACTATCTATAGTAATTTACGTCTAAATATTTTCTTGAACGATGAAAATATTGTTCGTGCATTTATCTTCATGAGATCTTCTTTTTGGAAAAATATTTTTTCGAATCAATCATTTTATCGCTTCTTTAATTTAGAATAATTATAAATGATTTTTTTTCATTATCTATAGTAATATACCTCTAAATATTTTCGTGAATGATGAAAATATTATCCGTGCATTTATCTTCATGAGATCTTTTAAAAAAATAAATAAATATACTTTTCAAATCAATCATTTTTTACAAAATAAACAGAGCCATAGTCTTAAGTCAAAGTCCAACCTGCGATGTCTAAATATTTAGGAAAATTGTCAAAAAAGATCATAAATCTATTTCGCTTTTGTCAATTTAGTCTCATACCTTTTGCACTTATGTAAATTCAATCTTAAATTATTTTTTTAATCGATTTAATGCTAAACTTTTTCCATCCGTATCAATTTAATCTTTCTGATCAATTTAGCCGATTCACGTTAACGCGCATGCCTGTCCGTACATACGAAAACAAGAATTCGCCAAAAAAATATATACATATAAAAGAGGCTGAGCACGTGGAGTGGCTTAGATTAGATTCCTAAAACCATCACATCAAGTGAATCAGATGCATTAGAAAATAAAATACTAATAAAAGATATTCATGTTTTATTAAATAAAATCAAATTGACTTTAATTTTCAGGGTTTCTCCTGTTTGGTCCATGTGGACTTATGTACAAACTCCAAAAGTGAAGATACCCCCCACCGCCCGCCACATGTGGACTATCGAAGCTATCGAAGCCATCTCTCGATTTTACGAAGCGAAAATAAACATATAAAAAATATATTAAAAATAATCGCAACTGGATATTAAAAAATACGTGTAAAAATGGGGAAGGAGGCACGTCCGAGAGAGCAGATGGCACGACCCTTTTGTTTTTGTTTGTTTGTTTTTTTTTTTTATCAAGCAAGCACTGTTTATATTAAAGAGAACCTGAATTACAACTCATAGCATAAGAGGTCCTGTAGAGCACTAGTTGATACACAAGCCAATTCTCAGGAAGCAGACAACGTTTGATGGGCCTAGCATAGCCAATGAGCTATTTTGTTTCTCTCACATGGGCAATACCGAAACTCTAAAGAGCCCGATATTCGACCATTCCTGCAAAATAGGGAACGATTTCCACGAAGTCGGGAGGTCGGGTTCTATCATGTAGGGAGAAGTTCGCCGGAGCAGAGCCAAATTAGTGATAACATTGTAACAATCCGACTCAATAAGAACGGGCGCTGGTAGTTTCTTCTCTAAACAGAGGCGAATGGCTTCTCTGCACGCCATGGCTTCGATTTGCTCAGAAGCATTGACAAACAGAGCAAAACCCCCAACACAACGGCCTCGATAGTTACGAACAATACCTGCTACAGTGCCAGTGGAGTCTCCTGGGGAAAAGGATCCGTCAACATTTATCTTCAGGTATCTGCTGGGGGAGGTGTCCACCGAGGAGGTAAAGTACTGAATCTTGATTTGGGGCTTTTGTTACTGAGATTCCATCTGCTGAAATTTGCAATATTAGTAGACGTTGTGCTGATGATGCTCCACGGATGAGGACGCTGCCGCCGGAATATAAAGCTATTACGGGCCTTCCAGATTTTCCACAGAGTCTCGGCCACCATTGCCGCGAATGGTTCTTGAGAAATCAGGTTAGGTTTCCAACATTGTAAAAGCCAACCCTCCATCCTTGTAACCTTTGTTGGATCATATGTATATTAATCTTCGAATTTCTCCATATATGCTTAGTCCAGGGGCACAACAAGAATAAGTGCTCAAGGGTTTCTGGCTGGCGTAAGCAAAGAGAACATCTTGGATCAGGTAAGATCTCACGCTTGCATAAATTAATTGCAGTTGGTAGCGCATCCTGACAAATTCGCCATAAAAAATGCTCGATTCTGGGAGGTACTGCAAGTCTCCATATATTCTGCCATAGTGATGGAGGGGCTTGGTAGGATGAGAATGGGTTGGTTCTCAGCTGCACAGGGGTAGTAGCACAAATCTTTCTGTAAGCTGTTTTAACGGAATACATCCCTTTAGTAGATAGTGGCCACACTAGACGGTCATTAGGGCGCGATGGGTTGAGTGGGACTGCTAGAATTTCTCGGACAGTTTTTGACGAGAAAAAAGTACTAGCCAAAGATTCATTCCATTGGGTGGATGATGTGATGAGATCAGCAACCCAGTGAGGTTCGCCTACTTGTAGTTCACCACCAATAGTGCTAGATGGTAACCAACAATCGGATCTGATGCGAATTTGTGTTCCATCACCAACTTGCCATTGGACACGGGGTGCAATGCAATCTCTTCTAGCTAAGATACTTTGCCAGCCCCATGAAGGTCGTCCTCCTTTAGTCGCTTCCCAAAAATTGGAACGCGGGAAGTAAAGGCCTTTAAAAACTGTCGCCCAAAGGCTAGAGGGGTCTGAATTCAACCTCCATGCAGTCTTCCCCAACATAGCTATATTAAAGGAAGTAAGATCTCGGAAGCCTAGACCCCTCATCTCGCTTTGAGTGCTTCAATAAGTCCTAGCTCCTCCAATGTAGTCCCGTTTGAGCCTCGTTGTTTCTCCACCAAAATGAAGCTACACGGCGCTCTATAGCTCAACGTATAGAAAGAGGCACCTTAAAAACTGACATAACATATTGCGGAATTGCTTGGACGACAGCCTTAATTAAGATTTCCTTTCCAGCCATAGAGAACAATTTTTCCTTCCAACCCTCTAGCTTAGTATGGATCGGGGCTAAAATCCAGAAGAAAAGTTGTTTCTTGGTTTGCCCCCAATCAGAAGGCAGACCAAGGTACTTTCCTGTTTGAGAAATCTCTGGTACTCGCAATTCCCTAGCCAACGTTTGCCTCAGTGCAGGTGGGCAAGAGCTACTGAACAAGATGCCTGACTTATTCAAGTTAATAGCTTGTCCCGATGCATAATACTGGTGATGGATTTGCACCAAAGTCTGACACTCCAAGAGTTTTCAATCCATGAAGAAGATAGAATCATCCGCAAATAGAAGGTGCGACAGTTTTGGGCAGTGGCGATTGAGTTTAATACCAGAGAAACTACCATCCTGAATAGCATCTTCTAGCATAGATGATAGTACATTAGATACCAAGATAAAAAGATATGGCGAAAGTGGGTCGCCTTGACGCAGTCCTCTGGATGGGTAGATAGCTGGTAGTGGAGCCCCGTTTAGCTTGATACTGTAAGAAACAGTTCGAACACAAGACATAATCCAAGATACCCATTGCCCAGCAAAGCCTATTTTGAGAAGTCAGTCCTCCAGGAAATCCCATTCAACCCGATCATAAGCTTTACGCATATCAAGTTTAAAAACAGCCTGGAATCTTCATTGCCAGTGACGAGTACGAAGTCGGTGAAGGACTTCCTGGACAATAGGCTGCGCATGGTAACCATTCTGGTTCTAATTTCTGATTCTGATTAAAATGGTTTTTCTGATTCTGTTCCTGAATGAGTTTTGGAGAATGAAAATGCGTTTGATAATTGCTTAACATTTCTGTTTCTGGATGAGAAACGCGTTTGATAACTGCATAAAGTTTCTGTTTCTAAAAACTGTTTCTCTTCCGTCGACAACACGTCTGACCACCATAGTGGCCTCCTCGTGCTGTTGCGAAGCCCGCAGGTGACGAAGCTCGTGGTGGGCGCTTGGTGGAGACGCGGCAGGAGCGAAGGAGTTGCGACGAAGCGAGAACGAGCGAGGAGTCTGTTGTGTTTTTCTTTATGCGAAGAGAATGACTTTGTTAAAAGTGGGATGAGTTTCAAGAAGCTACTTTTTTCTGCTTTTTTTGTTAGCTTTAAAAGTGATTCTCGTCCAGAATGAGAATCACTTTTATTTGCGTTACCAAACGCCATTCTCATTCTTTTTGGTTCCAGAACCAGAATTACAGAATGAGAATGGTTACCATGCAGGGCCTAAGTATGTTGTCTTGAATTTGTTGTTCTGCAATGAAAGCACTTTGTTCCTTTGCTACAATAGTTGGCAATAAAGGCTTTAAACGGTTAGCAAGAACCTTGGAGCAAATTTTGTAAGAGTAGTTGCATAGACTGTTAGGGCGATATTGATCAAGACTCTCCGGATGAGGCACTTTAGGCACGAGCATGATATGAGTGTGATTGAAGGAGCCCGATAAGATGCCTGTGTTGAGGAAAGCTTGAACCATTTGAAGAAGTTCATGTTGAATAGTCTCCCAATGAAATTGATAGAAGAGGCCACTTAAACCATTTGGGCCCGGTGCTTTGGTTTTACCCAACTAGAACACTGCCGTCCGTACCTCTTCCAATGTAACTGATCGGGTTAAAGAGGAGTTCATGGAAGCTGTAATGGGCTGTTGACAGTGACTCAAGATGGGATCATATTGACGCGAACCTTGGCTTCGATAGGGATCAGCAAAATAGTACATGACATGATCTTGTAGTTGCTGTGGATGACGAAGCCATATACCTTCAGCCGTTTTAAGAGTACAGAGGCGATTTCTCTGGCGGCGTTGTATAGTAGTAGCATGAAAGAACCTGGTATTCCGATTACCATAAGTTAGCCATTGAATCCGAGACCTTAAACCCCAATATTGCTCCTCCTGTCGTCATAAGTTATCAATCTGATTTTTAATGTCAGTGATACGCATATCATCATCAGAAGAGTATGCTTATTGATTAGTAAGGTTTTGGAGCTTTTGTTTGAGAGATTGAATAGCCTTGGTAGCATGTGGAAATCGAAATCAGCTCCAGGCTGAAAGACGACATTGAACACGATGTAACTTTACCAGCAAAGGTTCACTAACCGAATGAGTGTCCAGCCATGCTTCCTTTACAACACGGCTACAATCAGGATCCATATTCCAGAATGCTTCATATTTGAAGCAATGAGTACGAGGAGTAGGAGGACGGTCAAGAGACACCAACAAAGGAGAGTGGTCAGAACCAATTGCTGGTAATGCAATAGCTTCAGCTTGTATATACTGTAAACGCCAGTCTAAAGAGCAAAAAACACGGTCAAGTTTCTCTTTTATAAGCTCCAAACCGTGTCGATTGTTAGACCATGTAAATGCGCAGCCCTTACAGTCAATCTCCATTAAAGAACATGCTGTTATAAAGTGCCGAAAGGCAGAAACACGAGAGTTCTCAATTGGTCGGCCACCAACCTTTTCCCAACTATACAAAATCTCATTAAAGTCACCCAAACACAGCCATGGATGCTGAAGATTCACTTGGATACACTGGAGCTCAATCCAAAGATGTTGACGCATAGGGAAATCATTAGGAGCATGGACAAAAGTGATTTCCATTTGTTGATGACTATGCTGTTCCATAAAAGACAAATGCACACACACATCTGAAGCAGATAAAATATTTACATCGACTCCCGCCGACCAAAAGATAGCAAGTCCTCCTGCCGTGCCAAGAGGAGCGACGGTATAACTGTCCAAAAAATGGAGTTTTCTCCTATGACGTAGAATAACCTCATCATGTTGCTTCGTCTCCATGAGAAACACCAAAATGGGCCGCTCCCGGGCCACCAAAGCCCGGAGTTCACGAACCGTCAGAGGGTTGCCCAGCCCCTGACAGTTCCAGCATAATATGGTCATGGGATACTTGGTAGCTTATTAGGGCTAGCTACCAAAGCCCGTGTGGTATGTTCCCCCGCTTGGATAATGGGAGCGTCAACAAGCTGTGTGTCAGAACCTAAGCACAATGCCTGGTGCGGATCAGCATAAGGAGAAAAGCGGCGAGGTTTTTTAGAACTAGTATCCACCTGACTTTTACCTTTATGTTTCCTGGAAGTTTTAGTCTGAGGTGGAAGCTGTGGAGGTGTGTTGTTGGCTGTACTTTTCCCTTTATCATCCCCGGAAGAGCAAATAACATCTGGCCCAAGAGAAAGAGGAAGCTGTATGGGTAAAGTTTGGGTTGGTGAATGGATTAGAGCTGAAGGTAGGATAAGGGAGTGTGGTGGGATTGTTTTAGTGTTCTGATTTTGCTGCCAATCCCTTGAGAGTTCTGGCTGAAGGTAACGAGAATGGCCTAGTTGAGGGAGGGATGCGCCAGGTGGATTGGAATTGATGATCTGTTTGTTTGTTGTAGAAAACATACCAGGAAGGGCTATGATCACCTGATTCCACCCTCATCCAGCTGCCATAGCTGCTGCTCATAGAGGCTGCAAATCTGTCTTCATCATACGGAATTGAAGGACAGAATTTAGCATGATGTCCAATGCGGCCACAGGAATAACAGTAGGTGGGGAGCCTCTCATACTTGAAATCTAGCCAACGCTCCAGCCCTTTGTAATTTGCTAGGATACCAACTTGAAGTGCCTCTTCTAGGTGGAGTTCAACCTTTGCTTTAATAGTAAGTGGCGCAGCAAGGTTTCGAGATTCAATCTTTATTTGCAACACGCGACTCACTTGGCTCATAATTTTCTCCACAATAGGAACAGACATCCAGCCAAGAGGTAGACCCATTATCCGAATCCAGAACTCGCATGTGTGGAATTCATAGCATTGAGGTGGGGTATGGGGGTCACTGTTTTGCAATAACAGTAGGGAATTAGAGAAAGACCAGGGTTCAGTAGAGAGCACACGATTGTTGACACCTGATTTTTGATCAGTCTTTCATAGTTTATTTTTAAAAAATTCATAAAAAATATATAAAAAGTTAAAAAAATTAAAAAATCATCTTTGGTAGCCTTGACCAAGCTAAAGGAACCATTTTTGATAAAAAAAAATAATTTTTCATATTTTTTAATATTTTTTAATATTTTCCAAAAATAGAAAAATACATGAAAAATGAAGAAAAATAGCGTTCGATGTCGTAAAAATATAGAAAAATAGTCAATATTTTTATTTTAATTTCTTTTACATTTTGAACTCATAAATAGTCAAAATTTAAGTTCAATTGCATGTGTTTCTTCACGACGCATAGAGTTGAATTTGGCAAAAAAATGTCATTCGAGTATTTTAATTTGTAAATTTCTACATCTTTTTTAGTCTTGACGTCCAATTAGATCGACCACCATCTACAATAAATGCCCCTTGCTGAATATTTTCGTTTTTGTTTCACATGATTTCATGGTGTAAAATGCCGAGTGGATCCCTAAATGTAATCGGGTCGGCATGAGCTCGATAGCTTGTCCAAGACCAAAGCAGGGCACGGTGAACCCCACGTGAGTACTCTCGAACTCCTGCGATGCTTCTTGATGCTTTTCTTAGGTTAGATCATGTGTAGAACGGCCAGGACAGCTCCTTGCCGGAGAATAATTTCGGGCGGAATAAGTGATCTAGGCTAGTGTGATTCTGCTGTGTCGGGCATCTAGTATGTTGTAGAGGAGATTCGTACGAGCCTAGAGGCATTGATTTCACGTGATTTGGACGTCGGAAGGCCGAGATATGGCCCTCCGATGAGGCACCGGCATGCTTTCCCGACGAGGAGTTGACCGGTCAAATGCTTGTTGACATGGTCAATGCCTATGTGGTGCTGACGGGGCAGCCACATGGCTGCCGCGTCAGCGCGTACTAATAACAAAGAAGAAACTGATCCGATGGTTCAGAGGTTGCCACGTGTCACAATTCGGAGCGTGTATTCGTTTTTAACCGAACGACGTCATTTTGTGTGTGAGATAATGGACCCGATTCTAGGTCTGGGCCGAGCCGCCAGTTCTCACGGATCGGGTTGACCCGGTCCGGTCCGATTTTTATTTTATTTCATTTTATTTTTTTCGAATAAAAAAGAATAATAATAAAAAAATAGAAAAATTCAAAAAAAAAAGAAGAAAATTAAAGAAAAATTTAAAAAATGGAAAAATTGCAGAAAACTCCTAAAAAATTTCTAGAAAATTTCCAAGGTTGAAAATGACCAAGAAAAATTGATTGGTTGTCATTTATGGGATTTTTCCCTGTTTAATCCAAAATGACGATTTTACCCCTCAAAGGGTAAATCGTCTTCATTATTCCGATGACTTGTGGAAATTGCTTAGTATTTGGTGATGGGTCAAGTGAGTGACCAAACCTTATGTCTAAGATTTCCACATTTCATCTCCTTTTTAGAAAATGACGATTTTACCCTTCAATTGGAAAATCGCTTTCTAAAAATTCCAAAAAAAAAAAATCATAAAATTGTCAAAACAAATAAGGGACCGGTCAATTGAATGGCCAAACCTATTTTTGCAAATCGTCCCAAATCATCTCAAAATTACGACTTTGCCCCATGATGGGTAAATTCATGCCTAAATCATTCTTGTGCTGTGATTGATAGTTCTCTAGGCTAATAGGGCCTTACTAGGAATGCCATGTGATTTATTTGCATATCTAGATTCCTTGAGTTGGGCATTTTATTACTGATTGTGATTGCTAGGATAATCACTCTTATCTACATGAATTTCTAGATTTAGGGTTCATACCTTACTCATCCGCATGAATCTCATGCTAGAAAATTTAGTCAACTTAGGTACCGAAAGGGCGTCAACTCTGACAGTTGGTGTAACTAAGTCCCCGAAACCATTTCTCTGGTTCTCGCAGAATTGAATAGAAACTCCCAACTATTCGATTGGGTGGTCCAATCATACCCTAAAAAAATGATTGGTGGCGACTCCATGGCATGCACACTTAGCACATGTCACTAGACCACACTGAAAGTCGATCACGCATACCTCCGTTGCGATTTGGGTAATGGGCCTTGGGAGAGGCCCGCGTCCGACCAGACAGGACGGCCCATTAGCCCTCGAGAGCCCGACAACCTCAAGAGGGTCGCGACAACGATCCTTTTCTTGAATCGATTGAAACCCAAAACTATACAGGTTGTTCTCTAGTGGTTTAAAAAGAACATTTTCTGTTCTCCAGGCCTTCTTCATGGCTGTCTGGAAAGCAGCAAAATTAACTGTGGGAGCATTATAAAGCTGGCCAATTAAAGTAGCTGGACATTCTTCTATAGTTTCATCGGAGATGTTTGCTTTGTCTCTTGAATTCATTAATTTGCCCAACTGTTTGTAGAGACCAGCTAGGCGAGAAGCAACAGTAGCAGAATCTTAGAGGGAGCAGCAGCAAGTTAAAGATGATGGAGTGTTCAGCGACACCAGACAAAGAGTGAGAAGCTTTGGGTATGTGATAGGGTTGGAAGAAGAAGAAGAAGCAAGTGATTAGAAGTGTAGGGGATAACCGTTTATGAGTGTTACATCCTTATCAATAAGAGAAGGACGTAGCAGCTGCATAAAGGGTGCCATTTGGAGAGAGGGGATTCAAACAAAAAGCAGTATAAGACACAGAGGGAGTCTGCTTCAGCAAAGCATAGAAGAGCTACATCGTAAAAGAGTAGAGAGGTTTCCCTCTAGGTAGGGAAAGCTTACTCTTGTTTTGTCTTATGGCACGACGCTTTGGTAGGAATAAAAGAATAACAATTCTCTTTGCCTTTTCAGGGATTTTTCTTAGTCGCGAAGACTAAGAATAATATTCTTCCCCCTAGGCAATCTTTACCTAATTTAAGTTATTTTAATTTTCTCGAAACAGGCGGTGTCTATTAGGGTACATGATTTATATGCACATGCGGTCTTTTTCCATCTAAAGGTGAGTGATTTCAAATTCTCTTAGAACTGGCCTTTTAGAGCCGAGCCGATTTTTGATTTTTCCGAACCTAAAAAAAAATTTACCCTGCATTGCCTGAAACATGAAACTCACGACGATCAGTGAGTGGGACTCGTGCATGACCCATGCTGGCACCGCGTGCGCCTTCTTTAATCAACATAAAGTTTCCCCCTTTTGTTCAATTGAGAAATAATAACTTTTCTATGACTACGACTAAGCAAACAAAAGTGTATTTTTTTTTATATAAGCCCAAACTCGAAAAAGCGATTTTCGGGTTTCTTTTCCCGCTCTTAATTTATTTTCTTTCCATTTCTTTTGCCCCCTTTTTTTTTCCCTCCATGAAAGAAGGGAGGAGCTAGAAAAAAGGCGACATTGCAAGCTCGCGACTTTACAAAACAAATTATATTTTTATGTTGTTTTTCGATCATTAAAAAGGGAAAAGACACATTTTTTTGTTACGAAGTTTGGAGCAGGGACCAGACCAGACCAGACCACGAAGGGGGGAGTGGTCCTGACTCCTGACGGGAACAAGAACCCGGAGCCACGTAGCCAACCCGATTCGTCTGAAATCCCCATTATGCCACCATGTAACCACCCTCGACGGCGCGCAAAGGGGAGGGCCTCGATCGTAATTTCACGTATCGTCCGAGGTTTAACCGTGGGAGGCAGCGAAACCGAAGAAACGGCTTCTTCGTTAACGAACACTGTTTCTTTTTCTTTTTTGGTTCGTTTGGGCAACCACCCACGGAGGCACGTGGTCCTTCGCTACGGCTGACATTTTCTATCTTTGATTTTTTTTTCTTTTATTTAATCTAGTGATGTGATTCTACGACGCAGCCGACCTCGTGGGGAGCTCTCGACCGTCCGATTGGATTCGCCCCCGCCTCTAGAGCTTTTCATATATCGAACGGGTGATGAAGTAAGGTCCAGGCGACACCTTGCATGAAACCCGGCTCGTGTAAGCCAATGATTTCGAGCCGTAGGATCATGTGAATCCCATGACCGTTCAAATTCACATTATTTCTTTTTTATTATATGGTAGAGTGATGTGATATTCAAATATTGCATTTCTTAACAAAAATAAATCATCAATCATTTAATATCACGGGCCATTTCATTTCATTTCGAGTTATATATTGCCTTTAGGGATATTTCTATGGTCCCCGGCATAAAGAAAGAAAGCCATTTTGCTTTCCATTTTTGCGGCATTGCGATTGCTATGCTATGAATCATGTCACTTTATCTTTCTTTCTTTTTTCGTCAACTTCCAATTTAGAAGCTCTAGAGATGTGGCGTTTAATCGAAAAATAGACCAAAGCCTCATACATGAGTTCGAGATAATACGCTGTACATATATTTAAAAAGCAATATATGCATTTCGACATTGATCGAAAGTCACCTGCAAACGACGAGACGGAGGATGTTAAATCTATTTCGAGACTTATTTCCACGACAATGGAGATAATTTTTAGATGTCAATAGAAACATTGCTTGACAGAACGAATGAAAAAGGAATCGCATAATGGAGATCACAAACATGCGAGGAAAATCGAATAAACAAACGCGTGGCTCTAGGTAAAACTTGATCGAGCTATGCATAAATATATGATGAGTGGCCGTGTAGATATTCATTTAAACCTTGTTGAACTGACCGTTCTAATCCGTTGAATCGATTGATTAGATTCATATCTATCGTAAGTAAGCCACCTCTTTTTTTTTTTTCCACACAGACAAATGCAATAATTTGTTTTTTAACAAAAAAGGGATTCGACCCAAAAAAAAAACATAAAAGGGAAAAAAATCCTTTTTTTGTGTGTGTTCTCTCTCTCTTCTGGGTGTCACCGGGCAATATTTGAAGAGAGTTTATCTGGTGAAAGAGCGAGAAAAAACCACCAAACGGCTATAATTGACGTTACAGGTTTTATTCTCTCCTTCCCCAAATCACAACCCGGCAGAAGGAGCAGAGAGAGAGAGAGAGAGAGAGAGAGAGAGAGAACGCAACAACCCCACGAACCGCCGTCTCGCCTCGCCGCCGATATCTTTCCACCGGCGATTTTTGGGCCTCTCCCATTTCTTTTCATTTTTTTCTTTTTATATATAAATTTTATGATCTGGGTTTTAACGATCCTACGGAGGTGTTGCCGGAAAGAGAGGATTGAAGCAGCATTCTTGTTTGTTTCAATCCTTAATCCTCGTTGCTTCTCACGATGCCCGATGGATATTACAGTTCCAAGAAGACTGACGATATTTGTGAAGACGTATGTGGTCAGGTACTTCTTTCGTCTTTTTCTTTTGATTGCCTTTTATTTTTTCATGTCCATGGACAAAAAAAGGAGGAGGAGGAAGAAGAAGTGGTCATTATTTTTATCTGGATACATGTGGTAGCATCTATAAACCATTGCTTATAGTTGAACTATGGACATGATCCTGGACTGCCAGATCAGTCTTCTTGTAAAGTAGGAATTGTGAACAAATTAAATAATTTTAAGACCATGAATAGGGCCAAACAAATACTTAATTTTAGTTGTAGAAGTAAAAGGAGTCAATCAAAGTCCTTCAGGACTGTTATTTGGTTAACAACTATATGTCATAATCCTGCATTTAGATGTATATTTTGACCAGATTTGGTTACCAGAAGCTTCTCCAAGGTTTGTGTTTAGACATTGTTTGCCAATTTGCAAGTCTTTAATCTGAGTCCTCTTCTCCTTTGTTTCCAGTTGAGGACATTCAGGCATATCATATCGGTGAAGTGGTAAGGTGTATGGGATTTGTTCTGGTAGCTTCACAATGTGCGGGGTATTTGTCTGCACACTTGGTGCTACAGAAGGTTTTTATGTAATCACTATCCTTGGGAATAACTCATCAGCCGCTCAGTTTCTCAGCTCATTACAACACTAAATGAAGTGCAACTTTGTCCATAATTGCCAGTCCAGTTTCTTTGTTTAACAAGTTCCCTTCCATCCTGAAGCAGCTTTTACGAGCTCTAAGATTGCTCCCACGAGTAATTCAGAATGTGTATATGCTCGGTTTTTTCCTCCGATCAGAGCAGTTTTATGCAATGCTGGAAGATTTTTAAATTGCTGAAACTATTGCTTTTCACGACAGGTACAGCATGGGAGTAATACCGACACGGAAAAGTTTGGCATTGTGTGATCACTTTTCAGTTTCATCCTTCTGTAGGTGAGTGCAATTTTGCAATGTTGTGTGAGTCATACCCACTGATTATCAATGGTATGGACATTGGGGATACGATCCAAACTCTTCCGTCCCACATTCTTTCTTTCTGTATGGACGCGAAGATGTGCTCCTTTTCGTAATTTATCAAGCGTTCACCAGGTTTCCGTGTCTGCTTTTGTTTTTGCTCTCAGACGGAGGCTTTCAACACTGCTTGTGTGTTTGAAGTTTGAAGGAAGCGGTTACATATATCAAGCAAGGTCACATCCGAGTTGGTCCTGAAACGGTTACAGATCTCCAGCATTCCATGTGACGAGGAATATGGAAGACTTCGTGACATGGGTAGACATCTCGATGATAAAGAGAAAGGTCCTCCAGTACAATGAGAAGTTAGACGACTACGATTCAATGAACTGCTAAGCTGTGTGATGGAGGCTCTGTGTTCGCGTTCAATTAGTCAAGCTCACAGCAGCACTTATGCCCCATTTATAAATCCATATTTGAAATCCAGATGGCTTGCTTTGCATTGTTTGGATGTTTATGGGGGTTGAGAAACAAAATGGAAAAGGCGTAATCATCAAAAGCTCCAGCTAATTTTTGCTACTCATTTCTGAATGGCCAAGTTCACAGTAGGCAAATGAAATTCTGCTGCATTGAAGTTACATGTTTGTGAGTGGATTCATGGATTGAACTGGGAACGCATTCTGGAAACAACTTATGCAAATGGAATGAAACCTAATGTTTTCCATCTTTTCACCAGAGAGGGCGATGCTAAGGCTGTTGCACCTAGCCGAAGCTAGAAGTAGTATTTTCCTCTTTCGCCGAAAAGAATCAGGCGTACTCGATGAATGCTTGCTCAAGCTCCATTACGGTTCAGTTCGAAGTTCCTTTTTTTTTTTTTTTTGGTTGGAAAGACAGTATGAAGTTAATAAGTTGGATGATGGAAGTAGAATAGGGGAAGGGAACAGAACACATTAATGTGTTTATGATCGCGACTTTATGTCTACTGTACCAATATGAATTGACAAGATCAGGTATAGTTTTGATGTGCTGCCGACAATCTTGCGAAATCGTATCAACCCACTCTTTTTGTGAATGAAATATATTGCTTATAGAAAATAAAATAGAATGACGTGAGTTATGCCTCCAAGCATGGAAAGAAAAACTTCATAATCGAAATTCTATTTGTTCCGCGCAAAAAGAAAATAAAATTCTTGCTTGTAAATAAATCTTAATAAATGTTAGTGAAAACACAAAATTATTTGAAAAAAAAGCTAACTGAAGACCTTTTTCCCCCCCGTAACTTGTTGATCAACTATCAACATTATTATTAAATCATTAACTTTATTTCATAGTTTGAAAATATAAAAGTTTATACTCACTTACGAACTTTTATTTGTATAACTTACCAACATATTGAATTTATCAACCCCTATACAATGTTTTGAAAAAAAAAAAAAAAAAGGCCCCTCCCATAATTACTAACCTCGGGTGACAGGAGTCAAGAAAACCATGAGGATCCGACGAGTGGCTTTGGATGAGCTTGTTGGAACAATGATGACTTACGAATGGAACTCAACCGTGAAGAAGAAACAAGAAACGTTGGAGAGGCTTATTACTTTTTACGCCAATGCTTCTTCTGTAAACTTAATCTTAAGACGAATATGATAATGCAATGGTACTGTCGACCGGAAAAGTTAAAATAGACAAGGTAAAAGCAAGAATCATAAAGGAAATAGGTCATGCAACAGAGGAGTCTACATGACACCCCAAGGGCAAGGAAGAATCTAAAGGAAGCAAAATCGTTTATTTTGAATGCAGAGAGTCCCCCGGCGACATCGACAGGAATGTCTTTTGCTGAAAAGGAAGAAAAGAAATTTCATGAAGAGGAAAAAATACTCCAAAAAAATAGGCAAACAAAGCAACTCAAAATGCAAATCCAATCATGAGGATATTGATCAACCGAACATTTTTGTCGGAGTATATGCATATGTAGATAAAGACTGGGGTAGATTAAGTGATGAAATGAATGAAATTCTCAAAGAGATTGTTGATTTGAGAAAAGTCATCATGAATAACTCTGAGTTTAGGAAAGAGTTCTAACCGTAGATTTCGTTTATTTCGACAAAAAATAAATGAAATAATTTTTTTTTAAAATGATCTCTTGTATCGTTTGAAATAATTAGTAAATAAAAAATATTTTCATTATCAACAATACTAAATATTTTTTATTTATTCATTTTTAAAAAATATATTTTTAAATTATTTTATTTTCAATAAAATAAACAAACATTAATAGAACTAACTGGAGCATCCCCGTGGGGCCCACGGGACCCACACAGTGGACCGAGTTGCAGCCCGACCACTTACAGTGGCATGATGGTAAAATTTTCAAACTCCCATGTGCCGCGGCTGTTAGAATATTGTCTGACACGAACCGAAATCAAACCGAAACATCAAATTCCGGTTCATAAAAAAGAGTCGGACTCATCGACCGGCTCGTTTCCGGTCGCATATATAAGCCCATTGCTTCCGCCGTCGAATCTACAGTTCTACTTCTTGAGTTCTTGGCGCTCTGTGGACACGCAGAGAATAATAACGAGACGAGCCTTTCGTCCTCTCCTGAGATCCTCCCCTGAGGATTACAAAGAAGTAGTTCTTCCGATACTACTAATAGAAAGCCTAGATCGTCCATTCCGTCCCTAACAATTTGCGCGGTCAACTCTTCTCGCATTGACAGAACGGGTGGATTGCCCTAAGACTTCACCACAACTTTGAAGAGCTGTGCCGTTCTCATCGTCTATTGATTCTTGAGAATAATCGATCTATTGGCGGCGTGGATGGCGAGCGGGCAGGTGATTAAACGTGCCAAGTACAAGACTTCAGTGAAGGACCCAGGAACTGCTGGTGTTCTCAAAATGGTACCCTTTTCTATTCTTGTAGTCTGTGTTTATCTTTTTGTTCCTTGTGTTGTATGCTGCTTCATTTGATAAATCTCCACCTCTGAGGTCAAGGTGTGACTATGTTTGAAGTGTTACCGCAATCTAATGGGATGGGGTTCTGTTTTCCGTTTGAATTCGGAAACTTCAAATGTAAGCGTGGTTATTAATGTGGACTAAAATTCCGTAAACCATTGTAATTGACATTTAGTTCAGCTCACTGGTAAATTTTGTCCATGTCATTCTGCATGTGAGATCATGTGGCCAAATGGGCTCTCAAATCAAGTTAGCTGCCATAGTGTGCTTCAGAATTGGCTGGACATATGGTCATCCTTCAATATAACATTGCTTGATAATGTCATGTATTGTTTGAGCTTTTAAGAAAGTAGCATTTCATGCTGGTTCCCGGAGAAGCAGTTGAAAGGATTGCCATAATCCTCAATGCTTCTGTTTTCTCCTTTTTTGGTTTAGGCATAAAAGTTACGGCATTTTGAACTCTTAACTTATTTTTTTTTTTTGTAAGGTAAGGTTGTATTGACTATTCAAATTCGTAGTTACAAAAAACCGGACACAAAAACCATGATCCCACATTGACATGCAGTGCCAATATGGGTTTAATGGTGACCGGTTGCAAAACAAGCACTACTACAAGTGGAGCAACTAGGGTGCATATAAGAGGCACCCGTACAGAAGGGGGGAAAGCAGAGGGAAAACAAAAAAGGAATGATCGTAGTACAGCAAAATGAGAAACTACAATGAAAAGGAGCACTCCCAAGAGATGAAACAGCATGAAGAACGTTTGACAGTGACCTGATTTAGGGTGCAGGAAAGAATCAGCAGAGGACCAGAAGCAGTGCAGTCCCCACCAGCTAGGAAAGCTCCTTGCAAAGTAGAAGCTGAACAAACTGCTCCTAGATTATCAGGCAGAGAAAACCTGTCAAAACTAGAAAGTGAGGATGGCCCTTGGTGTTCAAAGGGCCTGACAGCAAGCCCTCCTTCCAGTACCAGGTCTGGAGCGTAAGACCCAACAAGCAGCCCAGCCAAGGCCAAAAATTCCTCACCAAGACGACACACCACAGAGCTAGCAACACACCAAGATCAGCACAGAAAAAGCCCAGCAGCCAGTCAGGGGAACTAGGAAAAAAGAAAACAGAAAAAGAAAGAGGGCACCTCAAAGAGAGAGTGCCAGTACAGACCAGAGGCAGCCGAGGAAGGAGCAGGTGAAACAACACTGACCAGAAGAAGAAGAAGAAAATAGAAAAACAAAACAGAACAGTAAAAAGAGAAGCAAACACAGTAAAACACAGCAGCAACTCTTCACGAGCTCCAACAGGCCGAAAGGAGTTCCAGCAGACAGTATAGGACACTCCACCAGAGCAAGAACAACACCCAGAGGAGCCAGCAATACCACCAAACGACCTCCATTCAGCAGGAAACAACCCTCTAGTTAGCTCCACCAATGCCAACAGATCACCCCTGTACTCATAAAACTTCCTATCCGTGAAAGCAAGCATAAGGGCTAACAAACTCATTGCGAAGCCACTTCGAATATGCTAGGAGAGAGCCCCCAATTCCTCTGAATTCTCCTATTGCGGGGATGATCACGAACACCGCCAATCGCAATAGCTTTATCCTTAACCAACTTGGTAAGGTGCCATACAACAGCCGGGGTAACTAACTTCTTGCCACGGAATAGAATGTCATTCCTCTCTGTCCATATAATATGGCAAAGCGCACCTAGAGAGAATCTAGCAATGCGATGGCAAAAGGACCGGCCACTAATATTCTGCTTCGCCCATTTGATAATATCAGGCCACAACCGGTTCCGCCAACCCAAGTTGCACTTAGCAGCCCATAATGCAGCAAGGGTACCGGTAATAGAGCAACCGAAGAAAAGATGATTAACTGAGTCTGGAATGTTATGACAAAAGGCGCAAGATGCATCATCAAGTCTTTGGTGTTGTTGTAGCCTATCCTGGGTGGGTAGACGGTTAAGTGTAGCCAACCACATAATGAAAGAGTATCGGGGAGCGATGGTGTTGTCCCAAATGAAGGAGTGCCAATGAACCCATTGACCTTTACGTCTTATGAGTTCCCAAGCTGAGGAGACAGAGAACTCCCCAGACTTGTGACCACTCCATAAGCATTTGTCTTCCCTAGTATCCAAGAGGGGAGGTTCCGGGCCAATGAAAGCAAATAGAGTGTCCAAGGTAGGCGAAGGGTCCCAAGAGGAATGGAAGAAGTCGCATACCGAGATGTGACGCGGGATTCTAGAACGGTAAATATCTCCCGCCTCAAACCGTAGGTGAAGAGGCCCCCTATCATGCCAATGGTCGAACCAGAAAGAGGTGGAACAACCATTCCGGATCTCCCACTTGAACTTCATCCCATACTCTTGTCTACAATCAAGTATTTTCTTCCAAGTCCAGGAGCATACACTGGGACGTTTGGCAACCCAAAAGTTGATGTTCTTCAAGAAAATGGCATGGATCCATTTGCACCATAAGGATTCTCTGTCAGTGAAGAGTAACCAAATGTGCTTTAGTGTCATTGCTTTATTAGAGTCCTCAAGGCGGCGAATCCCCAAACCTCCCTCAAACCTAGGGAGACAAATATCGATCCAAGAAACTTTTGCACCCCCAACACCCAAACCCGGGCCTTTCCAAAGGAATTGCCTGAGCACTTGCTCAATGCGGTTTAATACAGATTTTGGAAGTGTGAACACCGTAGCCCAATAAACCTGTATGGAATGCAGTACAGATTTCACTAGTTGTAGCCGACCAGCATAGGATAAGAATCTCTGGGACCAAGACCGTGCCCTGGAAGTAATGGCACTAACTAGTGCATCACAGTCAGACTTCCCCAAACGCGATGCAATAACAGGCACCCCTAAGTAGCGGAAGGGGATAGTACCCTCTTGAAAGCCAAGGAGTTGTCGAATATCTCTTCTCAAAGTGGCCGAGCCTCCTGACATGAAGACCTCACTCTTGGAGTGGTTTGGCTTTAACCCTGACCAACTGGAGAAAAGATCAAGTCCTTCCTTGAGCGACCGTGCATTAAGCATGTTGCCTTCAGCAAATAGGAGTACATCATCCGCAAAAAACAGGTGAGATAGTCGAGTTTCCTTACACCGCCAGAAGAACTTGAACCCCGGTTCGCATGCCTTAGTGTTTAGTATGCCCGATAAGATCTCCATAACCAGAGTGAAGAGGTATGGAGAGATGGGATCACCCTGTCTAATTCCCCTTTTGCTCGAGAAGAATCCATGAGGTTCCCCATTGATGACAATAGAGAATTTAGGTGTTGAAACGCACTCCAAAATTAACTTTATCATATGAACTGGAAATCGGAACGCAAGTAACACAGCTTTCAAGAATCCCCAGTCCACGGTGTCATACGCCTTTTGGAAATCAACCTTAACTGCACACTTCGGGAGATAAGGCTCGTGGTGGAAATTAGCAAATAGTTCCTGAGCCAACATAATGTTGTCACTAATTCTCCTCCCCTTAACAAAGGCCGTCTGAGAAGGGGAGATAATAGATGGTAATGTCGTAGCAACCCGGTTCGCAAGAACCTTGGTGATGCACTTGTATAGCGTGTTACAACACGCAATTGGCCGGAAGTCATGCATGGCCCCCGCATTGGAAGTCTTCGGAACCAAAGTTAAGAATGTTGTGTTGATCTCCTTCGAAAGACTACCCGTCCGAAAGAACTCCTTGATAGCCAACAGAATCGAATGACCAATGACCTCCCAAGACGAAACGAAGAACTCAACAATAAAGCCATCGGGTCCCGGGGCCTTACTTTTAGCCAAAGAGAAAAGTGTAGTGCGGATTTCCTCATCCGTAAAAGATCTTAACTTATTGGTCTTTTATAACATAAAAGATCTTAGTTTATGCAGGCTTGGGACAGACTTATTTTCAACCCTAATCATTCACACTCTTGAGTCAAATCTTGATGTGGAGTTTAGATTTATTAAAGGTACTTTACATAATGAATGGGCGCTAAACTGTGTTACTTTGTGAAATTTATTAGGCCAGTTTCTTTTGAGGCAATATTTGCTTTAGAAAGTAAATGTTGAGTTTTGTATGATATGAATATTAGTTGAGAATGTACTGTGACATCCCACTTTTGATAGTCCTAAAAGATCAAGGAAGACCGAAAAGCATTAGAAAGCTAGCTGACTCATGACGGGAGACTATATGCATTACCGATGTGAGTTTGAGTAGGAAGTTATGCGTGATCGGTGGGTATGTATATTTCAAAGGACTGAAAGTTGATGGAACCGAGCTCGACCGTAGCGGTCAAGCTAGATTCAACCCTGGACCTTAAGCTTCAAAATTATGGTCTTGGGCGGGCTTGGGAGGATAATTTGTGATCCAAATAACGTCATTTGTACATAACGGAATCGATTCAGAGCTTACTGGTCATCCGGCCATGGACAACCAGCCTTCCTATGCAAGGAAAATCAATGAGATGCCGTCACCATGTCTAACCAGGCTCGATCATCGGCCCATTTTATTAGCAACATATGAATGTATACCGTGGACTGTGTAAATTGGCAGCCCAAGATGACCATTCTCTTCTTTGATTGCATACATGTGGCGCGTAGAAGGAGTCTAAGTGGACAAGTGCCAGAAGTAAAAAAGTCATTGACAACATGTTGAGACAAGTGTCGTGCACAAGAGCGGGGGGATCAATTGCATGCTTAAGGGTAGCTGGTTCTTTCCAATCTACCCCCCTCGGACAGAGTGAGTTTGTCCTAAAACTCCTATATCGTTGTCCAAGAGGGCCTCGCAATATTCAATGTAAGCAAAGCTACAACAACTAGTCAAAAGTTGTCAATAAAAGGATTTTGAATTTAGTCTGGCGAGCCCCTGTTTCTTTCGTAGTTTCGCTTTCATTTTGTCATTTTCCCCTCTCTTCTTATCCTTTATTAAACGGAAAATTCATTTTTACTCTCGTCGTGTACTTTTTGTAACCACATTATTATTATTTTTTTCTGAGAATAGCTTAAAATACAGGCCTATTCAATTATTGCAGGTTCAAATAATTGTACCAATTCTTTTTTCCTTGATATAACTAGTAGTGGCCGCACACGTGATCATGTGAAATGTGAAGATCTTCGAACACCTCATATATATAAATACACACACTTATATATTAGTTTCTTGCTCCCTTTGTTTCGCATAAAACAACTTCAAAAAGTTTTTCGAAATTTTCGGCATTTCACGAGAAATAATCTAGTCTAGGAAAATATCTTCCACCCTTAGAAAAAAAAACTTTTCAAAAGTGGGAAAAAATATTTTCCTCTTTTGAAAAAGATGAGAACATTTTCCTCATCTTTCCTTCCACACCCCTTTCACACTCTTATCATTTACTTCCTTATATATTCATCTTTTTAGTTTCTTTTCATGTTTTGGAAAAGATGAGTCACATTCCACCGCGGCTCGGCTGATTTGTGATTATGTCCTGCTTGAGTTTAATATTATTTTGTCATTATTGTGATTTACTTTGATAACTTGGAAAAATATTATGTTTAATCAATCGCTCAAGCTTTCGTGGAGGTAGACTTTAAATAAAGTCGTACGGTTTGTATGCCCAAAAAAAGTTAACGATTCACGAAAGTACATTTTATTCCATACCTAGATCCATGTGGGAGCATCTGGTCCGTCTGCATCTTTTTTCCCTCTTTTTCCTTTTTGGCTTTAGTCATTAACTCAGAACACTGGATTCGTAGATATTGGAAAAAATTTCAAAAAAATGGTATGAAGTGATCTCGTTTTTTCAAAAAAAAAAAAAAAGGTCCAAAGTGTACTTTACTCAAGTACTTAAGGGCCTAATCAAATGGTATTTGTGTCTTTTAAATTTTTGCCTTCTCTTTTCTATTTTTTTTTTCTTTTTTCCCATCCCCTCTCTCCTATTCATCGTCTCCCCCGGACTTCTTCTTCGTGGGATGTCGCTCGAAGCCCATGGATGTTTCCAATCTTCAGGCAAGCACAGTAGACATGGATGTTCCTGTTCTTGATCTTGTTCCTGTTCTTGTCCTTGATTTGATTCACTAGGTCTAGAAGCCTCCCGCGGCTGCTAAGCGCGAGGACTGGCGACTCAGATCGAAGTAGTGGATCAGTGCAAAGTTGACGTTTGTGGAGACAAACCCATCTCACGTCTCTCTCTAAGCTCAGAACGGCGACAAAATCGAGCTTCGACTCGGAGCGAAAGCAAAATCTAGGCCACACATAGAGAGACGCCCAGAAAAGCAATGGCACTGGTCCCATCTGATCCCATCGACAACGGTCAGTCTCTTCTCCTCATCGCCGAGGTCAACATGTCATCCGACCCATCTACCACCGTCGTCCAGGCCTCCACCATCTTCTAGGAAACACCCGCCAGAAGACGTATGGGGGAGACGATGAACAGTTGGGTGTGGATCCAACTCACGGATGGCACAGATCAGTTCGAACGGATACGACATTTTCTTCATCGCTCAATCCTCAACAATCGCTGCACAAGAGCGTTTTCCATTCCATAGCCTCTTCACAGGACCTCCTCCGTCCATCATCAACGATTCTCGTCTTGTTCCTCCTCCGCCAAAGCTCTTTCAACGGCGACGCTCTGCAGCGGCTTGACGACCTTAAGTCTACGCTCAATTGAGTATTGCTCGCATGTTTTTTTTTGGCATCCTTTATGCCGTTGCATTTTGTCCTCTAATATACTATCCTAGTTTAGAAGTTGAATAACTCCCTAACGTTACTATTTGTTGTACAGCTTCCCCGATAACAATGCATGGTTGCAACATGGATGCAGATGATTCTGATGTGTAGTCGCAGCGTAATTCATCAGGAGGCGTAAGAATCTTCCCCAGCAACACCACCTCCCCCCCTCCCCCTCCCCCTCCCCTCTTCTTCTTCCTCCTCCTCCTCCTCCAAATGTAGTATCGCCTGGGTTACTCTGTCTTGTGTAGTGAATTAGATGTCGCTGCTCGACGAGGAATGGAATGGATGCGAAAGATAGCGCTGCTCGCTTATGTTAAGCACGCAATAATAATGTGGCCACTTCATAGAGGTCTTACTTGAGCAATGCTTCATCTCCTAGTCCAATTCGTTGTGGTGTCAAGTGTGTTGAGGCTGATCCGAGGAACACCGAACTATTGAAGTGTCAACTTTTGCTGTGGCTAGATTGGAAGATCTTGAGAGAAACCATCTCAATATGATACGAAACGGGCCGAAACTATATCGATTCCGTGTTAAATTAAACAAGTCATGTCGGGTCTGCTATTCGAGTCATACTCTTGCATCGTGGGGAGAATTCCATGTGTCGCTCAATGTTTACTCTTAATGCTTCCCCTCGATTCCATCGATACTATGATGAGGTGCGAATCCTAATTGTTTAGGACTAATCAATCATTAGTTACGTGGATAGCTCATAATCGCCTGTCTATAACTTAATGAGATCCACTACAAAAAAACATGCATTTAGCGACGGAAAATAGCGACGAAAATTTGACAAAATTCGTCGCTAAAAGAATTTGCGACGAAAAATGGCGACGAAAAAAAATTCGTCGATACCACGGCATCACAAACTTTAGCGACGAAACTTTAAAATTTCGTCGCTAATTTGTGACGAATTTTGTGACGGAAACATGTTCGTTGCAAATCAGCTACGAACATTATTCGTCACAAATTAGCTTCGAATATGTTTCCGTCACAAAATTCATCACAAATTAGCGACGAAAATTATTTTCGTCGCTAAATTCGCGACGTCGTATTATCGACGAGTTCATTTTTTCGTCGCTAAATTTAGCGGCGAAATAAAATTCGTTGCTATGTTCGTCGCTATTCGTCAATGAAATAAGTGACAAACACTGCTATTTGTCGCTAAAATTAGCGACGAAACGTGTCGTTCATCGCGAAATTGTCATTGAAATTAGCGACGAATCACACTATTCGTCTCTAATTGGACCTAGATTTAGCGACAGAATTTCCTAATTCGTCGCCAAATTCAGCGCTAAATTAGTGACGGAAAAGGAAATTCCGTCGCTAATTTAACGCTAAATTTGGCGACGAAATTTCCTTTTCCGTCGCTCATTTGTCACATTGTCGCCAAAATAGTTGATTTCGTCACAAAATAGCGCCAATTCAATTTTTTTCTAGGGATAAATTTTTCATTATTATTATAATTTTGCCAAAATAATTTTCTTTTATTTTTCAATTTGCGACGGCCGAGCATGGGATGGGTTTTGCGACGAACTTTCGTGTTGGTATGATAAAATAATTTCTTTTATTTTTCGATTTTAAATCTGATTACAACAAAATTAATTTCTAAAAATTTATATTTAATATTAATTAAGTAAGTAATAAGATCTAAATATTATAATAATATAAAAATTCAATACATTCATCTACCACTGTCAAAGTAGCTAAATACTATACAAACACAACGAACAATAACAGCTAATCAAATAAATAAATGAAAAATGTCAAAATGAAAATTATATCTGCCTAGAACGTTGTCTCGTCTCTTTGGCCAAAGTGTTCTCCAAAGCTTGGCACCATATGCTCCCCACATAGTTAGTCTCGTTTACCTGGATAACATAGGTAAATTGTGTCATGCTTCCATGAAAAAGTAATAAGCACCACGGACACTATAAACTGAGTTAAGATATAACAAGAGAAGAAATAAAAAAAAAACACTAATGAAGAATAATAAAGCCATCAGGACCAAAAGGATGCAAAGAAAATGGTGAGTACAGAAAAAAAAAAAGAACATATCTTTAAATTCACGTTCCAGACCTGAATACACCACCTATGTTTTTACAATATTTTAATTCTCTACCGTGCAACCATATTTACCAAGGGTTGGACAGATTAATACAGCAGCAACCAAGGGCGAGAATAATTGATAAGAAAAGAAAAATTGGAAAACTCTTTCACCTACTAATGAGTGGATGTTCAAGAACTACCATGCTATTCAGAAACTTCGTCATGAAGATTATGACTAGTTTCCAAGTCTAATATTCCTGAAATTGAAACCAACATCACTGCTACTTCTAGGAAAGATTTGGCAATAAAATCTTTATGAGGCATAATAAGGCCATACGACATCACCTCATTTATCAAAATGTTCCCATCAACGGTTCCCAGAATATCCGGCACGCACTTTTCTCCATAGTTTACCAGCATATTCAATTCGTAACTGTAGCACACAGATAAGAACAAAGAGATACAAGCCAGAACTGATGCAGACCTCAAGAGCTTCCCAGAATCATAAACAATAGCCACATTGGAAGACAGTAGCAAGTATTGATCTGTCAAAACAATAACATACCAACAACATTCCACCACAGATATGTGCCAAAGAAAGAAGAGCTTTGTCCAATGTAATAATGTTTATGCAGCTATAGAAAGAACCAACACGGATCGAGAAAACTTCACATCAAACTTGATGCTTCATCAAACAAACTCTAATACAAAGGAATAGAATGAGGCACAGATCATCTTGCCTTTACTAGGAAATAACAGAACAGGAGAACAAATTTCACTCAAACTGCCTAGAATCGAAAAGGTAGTAGCTTATCCAACTTCAAACAACTTATGTGACGTCCTGGAAATCCCAATTTCTGCAAGATTTGGAATTCGATATAAGAATGCTATATGGAATTATAGTCGACAAATATTTTGGACCGTCAGGACCGAAGTGACGATAAATCGGACGAATTTCGAAATTTTGATCGTTTTAGATTAGGGATCGATTTCTTAGTCATTTTAAATTAGATTTTCGATTTCGCGCCGGAACCTAATCCCGACCAAGCCTAGCCAGTGAAAATTCAAAATTTTTCCGTCCGCCCAGTACGCCAAATTTTCATTCAGTCCCGGCATGGCCAAATGACCAAAATGCCCCTACCCTAATTGGTAAGAGACAAAGGCCATTAAGCCATTGGATAAGTCATCCCCAAAGTCTTCATTGGACCCACCATCCTCTCTTCCCCATGCAGCCATCAACGCACGTCCCTTCTCTCTCTCTCTCCTCTCTCGGCCGCAGCTTCTTCTTCCTCTTCTCTTTCCCTGCGGTTTTGGCGACACCCACCTTCAACCGAGCTCTCTCTTCCTTCTTTGTGGGTTTTTTGTGCGATCATCTCAGCCGAACTGACCACCAAGACGTCCAGCCACCTCCTGCCGTCGCCACAGGCCCAGTCCCGGCCGCCGTTCACCGCCGGCAGCCGCGGGGAAGCTCTCCGAAGACAGGCCCTGTTTTCGGCCCTGCAACCCGAGCCGTTCCAATTCCTTCCCCGGGCCCTCGTGACGCCACCGGACCCGGCCACCGCCTCACGACCGACCTTTAGCCTCCCCTCGACCGGTCCGAACCAGCCCCGCCGCCCGTCGTCCACCGGAGCCGCCGCGGTAAGCCCTGTTACAACCGGTGCTCTGTTTTGAGCCTGGTTCGGGTTTTTCTTCACCCCGGCCGTTTCCGACGGCCCCGCCGCTCACCACCACTGCCAATCGACTCCCCTCTTACTTTCCCCAGCTCGTGGTAGCTCGTCGTCGCCGGTGGAGCTCCCGGGAAGCCCCGAAGTCCTCCCCTGTTCTCGGCCGCGACACACTCTGTTTTTCGCCAGGTTCTGTTCGTGGCTGGACCGTCGCCATCGGCCGCCTTCCGCCGCCCTCCGCCGGTCCTAGCTGAGCTCCTCCGACCCCTAGGTAAGTCTAGTACCCTTGGCCGACCTCGCCGTGGCTCGTGGGATCGAGAACCACCCTTAACCGCCCTGTTTCCCCTGTTTTGCGCACTGGATAGGTTCTGTTTCGCCGCCGCTCGCCGGAGCTCCGTCGCCGGCCACCTGTCCCGGCGACCTCGTGGGACCTGTCTGAGGTGTTCCCGAGGTTTGGGTCAGAGTTGCCGCGCGGTTACCTTTGTTGGTTACCAAGAACCGCCGTCGCCGCCGCCGTCGCCGTCGACCGTCGGGACCGCCCGAGCTCACTCTCTCAGTGAGTTGACCCTAACCCTTAGTTAGGGCGTTAATTGCGCCTAGAATTAGTCAATTGTGAAATTTGGGTACTCGATCGGGGCCGGTTTAGTTATAAATTGGGTTAGGTTAAATGGCCGATCGTTTAGGTAAATTGAGGTGATTTTATTATCGATGGCTAATTGTGATAAAATTTGTGATTGATTGATTGGGTGATAATTTGTAGATTGTGGTTCAATTACGAGCGAACGATTGGAGTGTTAAATCAATCTGGTTAATAATTGTCATGGCACGAATTGAGCTTGATATTGCCTGATTGAATTGATTGCTTGTGATATTAGTCATTAACCTCATGGGTTTGATCACCTCGTTGACATGCCTGACTGAATGTCTTGATTGGCCGTGGGCCGAGTCTGATTGCATGTCTGTATGAGTATTTGGCATTAATCAAAGATAATTAATGAGTCGATTGCCAAGTGTGAATTGTGTGGTCACATGAGGGACAGATGACGATTACCTGGCAAGTTCGTTTGGTACTGTTTGTGCACTTACCGTACCTATTGTAAACGACTTGTCGGAAGCACGATAATTCATGCCCCGTGCCAGACGTACGGTCTTAAGGAATTATCGGATGCCGGTCGCTGCTTGTGATGGACCGACGCCCCGTCTAGGGATGCCTGCGGGCTGGTGCCGTGCTGGGTGCACTGGATACACCGCCTGTAGTAGCCGTCGTTGAGAGGGAAATGAGACGTAGTCCGATTCTACCGGAAGGACGCTAGATCGCACTAAAGTGCTGGATCGCGTTGTGGAATTGGATCACGCCAGTGGCGTGGGTCATCTGATATAAGTGAACTGTGTGGTGCCTGATGTACACTTGATTTGTGATGCCTTGAGGGGTTGTTTAATATGTTATGACTATATCTTGTTGAGTTATTGTCGCGACCCGTTCGAAAGCGGACGCGGCTAATGGATTACCGATCGCGGGCCCTTTGATCGGCGCGGGCCCTCCCAGGCCCATACCAAATCGCGACGGGGGTATTTTTTTAAAGGATTCGGCGATAAGAGCCGATCGATTTCGACCTTAGTGTGGTCGTGATGGCATGTGCAACTTGTGCATGCATTTGGAGTCGCCACCGGTCTTTCTTGGAGGGTAGACCGGAAACCTTATTGACCGATTGGGAGAGGTCGATCAATTCTGCGGAACCAGAGATTTTGGGTTCGGGAACTTGGTTACGCTGGTGTCATTACCAACGCCCTTTCGGTACCTAACGCGAGTGATTTCCTAGCTAAGAATTCATGCAGGCGCAATTTTAGGTGGGGTAGGTTTGATTCAGGGTTTCATGCAGATTGGAAGACTATTCCTATCAATCACAATCAATTTAAATGAAAGCGCAATCAAGTGCATAAATAAATCACATCAATGCACGTCAATTCACATCACATGGCCTCCTAGTATAGCCATAAGGGCTTAGGGAAGGCGTGATTTAGGACCGAGGTAAAATGAGAAGATTTGGAGGCGATTTAGCCCGAAGGGCCAAATCGTCAATTTTTGGAAGATTTGGATACCGAATTACCCAAAATATTCCATGGTCAGTTGATTGTGGCCATTTCCCAATTTTGAGAATTTTTTGAAATTTCTTGATTTTTCTTCAATTTTTGGAAGACAATTCGCCCAAAGGGCGAAATCGTCATTTTAAGAAGGGTCGGGGTTCAAAACACCCGGAATGAGCCTTGGCCAGTTGTTTGTGGCCATTTCCTATTTTTTTGGGATTTTCCTGAATTTTTTTAGAATTATTTTGGGAGACGGTTTGCCGGAAGGGCAAAACCGTCATTTCTGGAAAGATCGGGGGTCGAAAGACCCGAAACAGGTCATGACCAGTTGAATGTGGCCATTTCCTATTTTCTGGAATTTTTTAGAATTTTTCTGAATTTTTCGAATGTTTTTGAATTTTTTTATGATTTTCTATTTTTTTATTTGATTTTTTTGATTTACTATTATTTTATTATTATTTTTTTATGATTTTTCGAAATTTCTGAAAATAAATCCCAACTGACGGTCCCTAACTCGCCACGTGGCGTCTCGGTGATAATCGAATCATTTTAATTTTTGTAAAATTCGAAATTCATTTCTTTTAATGTTAAAAATATTTTTTTTTTGAAAATCACCGGATCTCGACACGTGGCTCATCTGCAGCCGTCCGATCTAGCATTTTTTTTTTGTTTTTATAGGACGCGACGCAACGCAATGCAAATTATAATAAAAATAAAGAAGATATTAAGTCATTACACAACATAAACATAAGCAAAGGAGGTGGGATCCGGTGAATTTTACGACGTCAGAGTCCGTCGGTGCTCGTGCAATAATGTGTGGGGTATAAACCACCAGCAGGAGGCTCGGCCTTCCGATTCTGGGGTAGCACAATATAATTTGCAGAAAATAAATGAATAAAATGCCTTGGACACCAACAGGAGGCTCGGCCTTCCGATTCTGGGTCTAATAAGTAAAATGTAGAAAATGCACACTTTTATTAGATGCAGTACAATGCAAATTAATTATATGATGCATGAAATGCTAGGACATAAAGTAAATACACAGCAAATATTTAGACACCAACAGGAGGCTCGGCCTTCCGATTCTGGGTCTAATAAGTAAAATGTAGAAAATGCCCACTTTTATCAAATGCAGTACAATGCAAATTAATTATACGATGCATGAAATGCTAGGACATAAAGTAAATGATATGGCAATTATGCATGGATGACGTGGCATAAACGACATAGCATGATATAACGACGTGGGAAAATATGACATGCAATTATGTAATATGCAATGTAAATGATATTTTATTTTTTTGGTATTTTCAAAGGATCTCGGATGCTTGGTAATTAGAACAACACGAGGAATGGCCATCTCATGGAAGAGTTGTGCTACGCCATTAGAGGTCATGTGGATTATTTCTTCAGTGTGTGAATTGAGTCTTGGTGGGAAAACTCCAAATTACCTGCATAGAAAGATTAAATAATAGCAAGAGGGAACTAAAATTAACATTGCAGGAAGGAGCAATTCTAGAGTCATAAAAAAGGGAGTGAAACTTATAGCTAAACGGGGACGAGGACTAATCACGGTTGGATCGTCAGTGGGAATTCACTGGACTTGGCCGAGCATCTCAACAAACTTGTTGGTTTGCAGTGGACGATTGCTATAAAGGCTTCGGCTCGGTATTGGCGGTGAGCGTCGGAGACACGTCGGGTCCTGATTCAGGACACCAAGAAGTCATCGATGTCACCGAAGGGTGCTCGATATTCACCGACGTTTCTGGTTCGACGCGAAGGACATGCTGATTTCTCGTATAAGAGATCGGAATCGTCATCTTCGCTCATAACTTCCGTGGAAGTTAGTCATCAGCATCACCATCAGGGCTCGGTAGCAGCGAGCGTCGACGTTGGGGTTGTCTCGGTGGCCGTTCAAAGATTGGAGGGGACCTTGCTAATTAAGTCAGCTTGCGGCAAAATCTTCGTCCCCAATCTCCCTTCGTCGAGTGGCTTTTAATGAATTGGATCCCTCCCTTTTTTTTAATCTTTCTTTTTCTCCCCCTTGGGGCAGGGCGTCCATCCCTTGCAACTTTCATTGTCCTTGCCGACAATGAGTGTGATCCTACTCATTTATTCCCCTTCTTTTCTATTTTTTTTTTCTATTTTTTTTTTGGATGAAGACCCCATCTCCCTTTGCTTTTTCCTTCCCCAAAGCTGAAGATGATGATGATGGCTTTGGAGTGGTTGTCCCTGCGCATGTGCTCCCTTAAAGATGATGCCCATTTTTTTATGGAGGAAGTATGCCAATGGCCCATCATATACAATTTCCTAAAGCACGATTAGGAGCAAACTTCTGAAGCGCACTATCGACTCATCCTCTTCTTTTTAACCCCATAATAATCGATCCTTTTTTATCCCAATGAGTCCCCTTCCAGTTTCTTTTCCTTCACTTTTCTTTTTCTTTCTTTTTTATATATTTTTCGAAAATATATTAAAAAAATGAAAATTATGAAAATTATTTTTTTTGGTCAAAATGGTTCATTTAGCTTGGCTAAGGTCACCAAAATTTATTTTTCAATTTTTCAACTTTTTTATGGATTTTCTATGAATTTTCAAAAAAATAAAGGAAAAAGGAAAAAAAAAAGTTGATCAAAATTTAGGTGTCAACAGTTATATGACTGAACTGTATGTTGGTTGTGGTGACTAGTATATTCTGGGCGAATCAATGTCCTAACTGAGCTTAGGCTTGATTCACTGAGATTTATTTCTCACCCCGTCGTGGGTTAACTTTTCAGGTCCGAAGTAATGGAAAGGCCCGTGCGATTCGGTACCCTACCCACTCGTCTCACGATGTCACGTCTCATCCGGTTCTAGGTACGGATTAGGTCTGGGAGCGTCACGTCACGACGATATGGGTCGATGAGGGGATGCCACATCTGGTGGCTCATCTCTTCAAGGCCTGGTATCTTCGTGACGGGTTTGATCTCTACGGCCCGGTTCATGGGTTTGAGGGACCGCCTATTCAGGGGGTCGCTAATGCCCCCGCCTGGGACCCGATGGATATTGACACGCCTGACGGGGAGGTGGTGGATCCCGAACCCGGCACGCAGCCTGAGGTCAAGCCCGAGGAGTCTGTAGCCTCTTCTGTACAGTCCAGTAATAGTTCTTATGATGATCCCAACAACCCGGCTCCTCCGTTAGGGCCGCCGTGATCACTAGTCTGTACTGTGATCTTTTTGGTCTGTTGGTGGATCTTTTGTGGGGGTACCATTTTGGAGTAGATGTGAGTTGACCTTACCCCGACTCCTGTATCTTTTTGAGAGTCTTAGAGGGCCACCCCGAAGTTGCACGTTCCGCATGCGCCATATGTTAGTAGGTCGATAGTCCGCATGGGACGCTATCCTTCGTGACCTAGTGGCGATTTGGCAAGGGGTGTCGCGAGTTCGAGAGTCGGGGCGTGACAACTTAGCCCCACGGAAGAAACGCAACTAGGTCACTGCTTCTTAAATCCGCCAAAAATAGACATGTTAAAGAGAACTACATGATAAGCATCTCCACACCGACCAAAAAGAACCAGCAATTGCCCAGAAGGTTTTCAAAATCAGTTTCATTGCCCATCCTGAAGACAATGAGAGAATAGGTCATCAACTCAACCAAACACAATAGTCCATTAATCTTCCAAGAAACGCCTTATTTCATGTAACAGACCACTTCTATTCATCATCCTTAGACAGCCATCTAAGATGAAGACATCGCTCCAAAAGGAAAGAAGCCAACTGCCAATGAAATCGAATAATAATAGTTCATCAACTCAACCAAACAAAATAGTCCATTAGTCTTCCGAGAAATGCCTTATTTCATGTAACAGACCACTTTCTATTCATCATCCTTAGACAGCCATCTAAGATGAAGACATCGCTCCAAGAGGAAAGAAGCCAACTGCCAAGGTAATCGAATAGCAAAATCCAGAATCAGCTAGTAAAACATTTACAACAATCAAACGAGGTAAACCTTAAGATTTCCCATAAACATGGTAGGGTCTAAGAGAGGCAATACAAAACTTACGGAAAACTCTATCCAGCAAATAGAAGCAATTGGATTTTTGCAACCAGATCAGACCGCCAAAGCAATAGGCTAATCATCAACCAAGAACCATAAAAAAAAAAGATCAAGAACATGATCTCTTAAGATGATTTTGCCGAGTCTATCGAGCTAGCTATGAGAGAGAGGAATACATGCACAACCAGAGATGCGGGTAAAGACTGAAAGATGACGACACAAGGAGACACCAGCTCTAGATTTTCAGAACTTGCAATCCGCAGTAGTCTTGCATTGATCTGTTGACGCATACCAGTCTGTAGAAAGAATAATCACTGATCGGGTACCTTCCACATTGACCTTGCCGAGGTAAAGCATGCATCGACCAATGCGAGGGAACGAGAACTAGCCATTGATCATTCCACCTTAACAGGTAAACAACAAAAATGGAGAAAAAAATTCAATCGAGAAGTGGCAGGTTATCTAATTCCTAGCAATCTTCAATCAAGCCCTAGAGAATTGACACAATAGATCATGAGTTCTCAAGTCTGGCGAAGCTCCAATCTGTAAGAGAATCAGAGCTACGCTGTACTTATGATTCTGGAGAAAGCAACTAATCACCTGGAAGGATCACCGTGAGCGTCAAGCCACGGCTCAACCATTGAGCCGCCGAAACTGTCGAACACACGGCCCTCGACCCCAATGCTCCTCCTTAGTTTCCCGAAGGTCGAGCCGAGCATCTGCGTCCTGCCCCTGGCGCTCGTGCTGCCTGCCCTCCTGCAGCGGCGCTCCATGATCTTCAGCTGGGCATCGCGGATTTGGATGGGGTCGCCGGTCTTGATGGCCTCGAGCCAGTCGAGGCGGTCGCGGAGCTTCGTTATGTCAGGGAAGAAGTCACGCTCGATGATCCTCTCGATGGCCGAGACGTAAGCATCCTCGTCGAGGACGGCGGGCCACTTCCGAGGGTTTGGAGCGGCGATCGACGAAGAAGCGACTGGGGGTTTAAAGGATTCGTCAGGGGGGCAAAAGATGGGGATGGAGACGAGATGTGGCGAGGAGAGTGGCCGGGAGAGAGAAGCATCATTGCAGGAGAGAGATCGGAGCTTCTTGGGGGATTTCGAAACTGGGTTCGAGGATTTTCGGCAGAGGATGCTGGTAAGTCTCGGTTATTTCTGGGAGGAATCGAAAGGGAAGCGAGGTTCGATTAGGGTTCCAATGCTCGCCCCCAATTGAAGCGGATGGACGAGGGATGTGAAGCGCCGCCAGAGGAAAAGGAAAAGGAGAGAGGGAAAAGGAGAAAGAAGAGGGAAAGGGAAAAGAAGGGAGGGAAAAGGCAAAAATTGAAAGAAATAGCAACAATCTGAATCTATTCCATTTATTATTAAATAGAATTGAAAGAATTCAGATTTGGAAAGAATTCGGATTTAGAATTCTATCCGAGCCATTGGAAATTTCGTCGTTAAATTAGAAATAAAAAATTGAAACAATATGAATCTTCTTAAAATTAGTAACGAATTCTATCATGTAGAATTCAAAAGAATTCATTAAATCAGCGACGAAATAATCTTCGTCGAAAAAAGACGTTGTCCTTATCTCTAGAAAACGACATCTTAATCTTAAAGTTGAGTCAGTTTGGTTATAAAAATATGACAAATGTTGTCGTTAAATTTCACGGCATTAACAATAATATTGATAATAACAATATTCATAATAATAGTAATAAAGGCAACAAGAGTAACATATGTCGCATACCATAAAAAAATTTAAGCATTTGGAGTAGTGATAAACATAAATCCAACTGAAACTTATTTAGACATTCCGCACTTTCAAACTCGTGTAAAATTTGTAAGATTATTATAACTTATGGATGGAATCCTTTTTTTTTCGACCCAAAATATATTTAAAAGATAAATGATGGAAAGGCTTTTTTTTATCAACTTGCTATGAAATTGAATCTGTAATCGATATTAATTCATTTCCTTATATCAAGAGCTTTTTTTTATCAAATATATCAAAAGTTGAATATCAAGAAATTTCATGTTTTTCCCCCTATTTATTCATTCTTTGTAAATACATGTCTAAATATAAGTATGTTCGACATTTTAATATGCTTTTAGCAAATTAGTCTTTGCCATTTTGCGTCAATTTTTACATTATATTAGTGATAAAATACTTTTGTGACGACTTGTGCAAGAAATCCTCGACTTGTGCCATCACGAACAATGCTTGTCATCCTAATGAGCCTCTTACAACAACCATGCTAGTGACTAAGTAAGCCTGACATCGATACGCGATACGATATGCCAATACCTCATTTCTCGAAAATAGATAATTCTAACACATTGTATAGTAAATAGGTACTTTTATGTATACATGAAGAATATTATCATTTTTTATGATTATTCTGTCAAATTAATTTGATATAAAAGGAGAACTTATGGAAATGACTTGTGGTTAAACAGTTGGAGGGGATTGTACGGACAAGTTTAAGAGAAAATGTCTAATTACATATTAACTTATTGTACGGACAAGTTTGAGAGAAAATGTCAATCTAGTTCAAAACATTTTAATTGACTGAAAAGATTACATTGGAATTTCGTTCGAGGTGTGAGATTAAATTAGTAAAATTGAAAAGTTTATAATTCATCACTAAATTACCGACGAACTTCCCAAATTCGTAGCGAAATTGCCAATCAGCTTTAGTGATTTAGTGACGAATTGGGAAAATTCGTCGCTAAATTACCAACGAACTTCCCAAATTCGTCGCTAAATTGCCAATCAAATTTAGTGACAAATTTCTTTTTTCGTCGCTAAATTGGGCCAATTTAGCGACGAACTTTCCCAAATCGTCGCGAAATTGCCAACCCAATTTAATTTAGCGACGAAAAAGGAAATTCGTCGCTAAATTACCGATGAACTTCCCAAATTCGTCGCGAAATTGCCAATCAAATTTAGCGACGAATTTCCATTTTCGTCGCTAAATTAAATTGGATTGGCAATTTCGCGATGAATTAGGAAATTCGTCGCTAAATTACAGATGAACTTCCCAAATTCGTCGCGAAATTGCCAATCAAATTTAATTTAGCGACGAATTTTCATATTCGTCGCTAAATTGGGCACTTTATTTTTCTATGATTTTTGTGACGAATTATGAGTTCATCAATAAAATTTAAGAACATATATTTTTTTATTTTTAATTTTATTTATGTGGTTTAAGCGACGAAAAAGAAATTTCGTCGCAACATTAGCAACGAAATTTCTTATTCGTCACTAATTTTGAGCATTTTATTTTTCTATGATTTTGCAACGAATTAGGAGTTCGTCGCTAAAATTTAATAACTGATTTTTATTTTATTTTATTTATGTCGTTTTAGCGACGAAAAGTTTTACCGTCGCAAAATTTAGCGACGAAAAAATAATTTGTCGCTAAATTTCGGAAAAAATTAAATTTGATCGCAAGATTTAGCGACAAAAAGTGTTTTTCGTCGCTAAATTTTGCGACGAATTGTGTCTTTCGTCACTAAATTTCGGAAAAATTAAATTCGGTAGCAAAATTTTGAGACGAAATGTATTTTTCGTCGCAAATTTTAGCGACGAATAGCTTGTGTCATCGCTAAATTTCGGAAAAATTAAATTATGTAGCGAAATTTTGGGACAAATTATTTTTTCGTTGCTAATGTTGTTGCAAATTAGTGACGGAAAATTAATTCGTCACTAAATTCGTCGTTAATTTGTGACGACTTTTGTTTGTCGCTAAATTCGTCGTTATGGTCACTATTTTCGTCGTAAATAGCGACGAATTATTTTTTCATCGATATTTTCGTCGCAAATTAGCGACGAATTTTGTTAGTCGCTAATGTTCCGTGGCTAAATCTGTGTTTTTTTGTAGTGATCAAAAGTAGCGATGTCAACTTTGGATGGTAAGCTTTGGCTTACGCGATAAAAACCTTTTTATCTATGCTCTTCTCGACGTTCTTCATAGGAGAACTTCGTAGTATTTTTGCATTTTTACGGCAAGTGGCAACTTAATTAACAGGTAAAATTTCGGACTAACTTTCACACCAAATGAACCCTTGATTTGCTTTCCTTATTCATGGTCAACAACAAGCTATTATAGTTGAGGGACGGCCTTATTACATGTCTTTTAAGGAAAATGATGGGTACTCGTGACCATTTTTAAAGCTCGACTGGTTTTCGACTCCTGCCAAATGGGGCTGTCCAGGCGGGACTACTTTGCCAAGAAAAGACATAAATATACATAGACGTTTATAACGTTTTGGTGGCAATTAAACTTGTTAACAGAGTCTGCGTTAATCTTATAGATTCCCTAATTTTTTTTTTGTTTCATAACATGTAATTCTCCTTTGGATGTCAATTATTTAAAATGACATAAACATAGCCAGTAGCCTATTATTCGATTAGAAAATTACTGTGGTCCCACTTGATGAGTTTGAAAACATACAAAATACTCAAAGAAAAGTCATATTAACATGAAATCGGCAGTGTGATTTCGACTAAGTTACATTTATTATGGAAAAGGTAAAAAATTAAGTGCATATTAAATATTTTTACTCAATATTTTTGTGTGTTTTTTTTTTGGGGGTTTCTAAAGATCATGTTGTGTTGTCGGGCAGTATATTGAAACATAATTACCGCAGTAAAAGTAGAAAAATTTATCATGTGAAGGGTGGATATTGATTGTGTCCAAACTTATCCAGAAAGCAATCGACGTCTCGTAAAAAAAAAGTACACAACACGAATAAAGGCTCCTACTATTTAAAGGCTTTTGAAGGAACAAAGTAGACTTAATCAAGAATAAAGTTTATTGGTAATTAGCATATTTAAAGGCTCCTACTATTACTATTTCCACTTCTAAGATAGCTTTAGACACACTTGAAAATTCAAAATGTCCGAATATGGCCTCACTAAGACCTCTTCTTATTGGCGAGATTAATGAAAGTGGAAAAACATATCATTTTGATATTTTTTTAATCAACATTACCTAATGTATTGTTTTTTTTTTGGGTAACCGAGGATCCGCAGGTTTATGCAACGGTTTGCGCCTACGTCAACACTGCGTCAATACCTCGGGGGGAGCTAGCACAGCGGCCCACCAGCCATGGCCCCCCACTTAAGTCACCAAGTCGAGTTGGGAGTTTCGAACCAGTGACCTCACGAGGAATATCACGCTCTCAACCAACTCGGCCATGCGTGAGTGGGTTTACCTAATGTATTGTTTCTTCTTCTTTTATGTCATATCATTGGAATTTACTCGATCACCCCTTTTTTATGAGAATTATCTAAGATTCAAGTATTCTAATAAATTTATCATCCGAGATATAAATTTAAAATAATATTGTTAAAATATCGTTAATGTTGGCAACCTTTTGAAAGAATTCCTCCAAGAAAAGTCTGAACTAAATGGTTACACACTACAATGTCCAAGATATGTCACTCATAAAAAGATGGATCGCTGAGATTTGTGGATCGATACTCGTTTGGCAATAAGTAAGGAAAAATAAATAAATAAATATTAAAAATACAAATGCGAAAAAATATAATATTAATAAAAATTATCTACGTCAGCACTGGCAGGCCAAAATTAGCCGGTTGGACACAAATGCAAAACAATAAGGACTCAATTAACCAAAAAATGTTTAGGATTGAATTGACATAATTATAGTAAGTTTAAGATTTTTTTTTTGATAATTTTCCCCTGTATAAAGATGATCTCCGGGAATTAGCACCGATATGGCTTTTCGATGCGAAAAATCTTGTACTTGACGAGTGATATTTGCATTTTCAACAAACATAAACTTTTAATTTAAGATTTTGATTACTAGTTGGGTTATTTTCATTAGCTCAATGAGCCGTGACGTGTTATAACCATTTGTCAGATGAAAATAGCGTTGGTCTAAAAAGGTATAGCCGAAGTGATCATGCCTTCATTCAATTGTTGATATAAACTAATGGCACACATATCTGATCCGCCTAACGTTGTTCTAATCCCACGGTTTTGCCTTTTCGTCGTTTCACTTGAAAAATTACGATAAGAGTATTGAAATACTATTTGTTCACAGGGCCCCGCTAACAAGTGACTCCAAAATACTTGTTAACCATGTTTAGCAACAAAATAATTGTGTCTATAATATGCACATCATAAACGACACGATAAAGATTGCATTGGAGACAATAACTTTTAATGAAGCAGTTTTAGTAATTTTTTTTTTCGAAGATTTGAAAAATGAATGACGTTAAAATATCCTTTTAAAAATAGTCGCTCATATTCCTTACAAAATTAAATGAATCAAAATGCTTTTATCGTTGATAATAATATTTAGGTATAAATTATTATCGATATTCTAAATATTTTTTTATTAATTTAATATTTTGAGGATTTGAAAAAAAAAATCGAAATCCATGGTTTTGTTTGGAGCCAAATTATGATATTGATTTTATCTGGAGGAGCTGGAGAAAATATTACATAGAGACCTTGTGCCACCACATTTTTACAGACCCCATTCATTTTGCGACACCTGTCCATATGTGGCCCCACTTGCCAGAATTTTTTTTTTCTCTCTTGCCCTCTCTCTTCTTCGTTTAGTGCACGCCATGGAGGCATGGACGTTTCTCTCCTCTCACTGTGTTTCGTTTTAGTTTTCTCCTTTATCCCCCCTTTTTCTCCATCTCCCTTCGGCCCTCTCCCTCACCTCACGGGGCGCCAACAACGTCGTTCGTGTGTAGCCTCTTTCCGTCGCCGCTCCGCCGAGAGCCCCTCCCTCCGCCTCGTCCCTCCTGGACATCCTTCCTCTTCGCTGCCTTGGCTATCGTGGGTGTTCTCATGGGCCTCGACGACTACCTCTGCGCCTAAGTTGCGGTCTCGTGTTGGCGCCGTCGAAGTTCAATGCGTTAGAGCAGAAGAAAACCTAACAGGATGAAGGAAAATGAAAATCTAACCGGACGGAGACCTCGAGAAAATTTTAGGACCGAACGAAAATGAAAACCTAACCAGACGGCCGAGGACGATAGCCGGATGGCTGGAGATGGGCAGGTGGTCGGAGGTTCGGGAGAGAGCGTAAAATGTATGCCATGCATATAGACGGTACGCAAAATGTAACTATAATATAGAACAGATATAGGAGAGTACTTCAAGTAATAAATGCCTTACCAACCTCAAACCCTAGGGAATGCCAAACGTTCCCTTGTAACCATGAGTGGTTTTAGGTATACTAACATTTCATAGACATGTGTACGAGACAAGTGGGGGTATACTCTAAAAATTAAAAATTAGGTAAGGAACTTATAGCTCAGGCTCCCACGATCCAAGTATGGCAGATTCCTCCCCAAGAGTACCCACTCAAGAGGATTAGATATCACCAATTTGGATTGTGAGCGGGAACGAATACGAAAGTCTCAAGTGCCATCAAACACGAGATCCTTTCGCACCCTTTCCCTATCTAAGGTAATCTAAAAGGTGGTTACAGTCGGGGTTTGACCGCCAGTGTGTGAGATGTGTCGTGATCATCACAATGCAAGGTCATGCACAGTAGTTTGTATCAAACACCGCTTCAATATGTGCATAAGACCCACTCCAACCTGTAGGAAAGATGTTTAACAATCACTCCACCCCTTATTTCTCCAATCTGCAAAAACATCTAACACGAAGGTTAATGTATGTATCTCACATTCGAGAGCATCTGCAGAAAATTGGGTTAGATAAACCAATCAACTTTTTAATCTGCTCAAGTCCTCTAATATTCATAACTAGAGATTATGGGTTGGAATAGGTCCCCAGCGGAGTTACCAGTTTGTCGCGACCCATTTCTTCACGCAAAGCTCCCTCTACGCTCTAGAGGGTTAATGGGCCGTCCATGTCTGATTGGACGCGGGCCTCTCCCAAGGTCCATTACCCAAATCGCAACGGAGGAATACGTAGTCGACCTTTAGTGTGGTCTAGTGACATGTGATATATGTACATGCCAAGGAGTTGCCACCAATCGTTTCGTGGAGGGTACGATTGGAAATCCTATCGAATAGTTGGGAGCTTCTATTCGATTATGCGAGAACTAGAGAAATTGGATCGAGGACTTAGTTACGCTAACTGTCAGAGTTTACGCCCTTTCGGTACCTAAGTTGAATGAATTATCCAACCCTAAGATTTCATGCAGATGAGAGAGAATACGAACCTAAATGTAGGAATTCATGCAGATATGAGTGACTATCCTAACACTCACAATCAGTAAAAGAAAGTGCGCAAATCAAGGATCCAAGACATGCGGATAAATCACGTGAATATAGCATGGTATCCCTAATAAGGCATGATTTAGATATGATTTACCAATCACAGTTCAGGAGTGATTTAGACATGATTTACCTATGAGGGGCAAAATCGTAAATTTGAAGAACTCTGGGACAATTTGCCCAAAAAAGTAAAAATTGTCATTTCAGAAGAAATCTGGTGTCAAGAGGGGTTGGAGATAGGATTGATCATCGAACTAATCCATTTCCTTTTTTTTTTTTAGCAATTTTCAAAATTTTCTGGAATTGTTTAGAGTGATTTACCATTTGAGGGGTAAAATCGTCATTTCAGAAGATGACGAGGAGTAAAAATCCCAAATAGATGGATTGGTCGACCACTAGACCCAAATCCTAACTTTGAGCAATTTTCACAACTCAATCGGAATATGAAAGACGGTTTACCCTTTGGGGGGTAAAATCGTCATTTTTGAAAGAGGGATGAGATTTGAAAATCCTAATAGAAGGATTCGCCACCTAACTGGCCCTATCCTATTCTTGACATTTTTGATCTCTCTCATATGTGAAGCGGAGTCGATTTACCCCTAAAGGGTATAATTGTCAATTTCTAGAAGAACGGATAAGAAATCCCAAAAATAGGATTGACCAGCTGTCTATGGTCATTCCTCGATTTTTGGAAATTTCTGGAGTGTCTAGGAATTTTCTACAATTTTGCCTAATTTTTTTTGGATTTTCTAGGATTTTCTAATATTTTTTAGAGTTTTCTAAGATTTTTCTGATTTTTATTTTATTTTTTAAAATCATTTTTTAATTTGTATTATTTTTTTCTAAAAAAAATGATTCGGACGGGGTCAACCCTACCCAGACCCAGACCCAGACCCACGTGGGTCGACTCTCCAAAACGACGCCGTTTGTCATTTTTTTTTATTTTTCTATTATTCTCGACTTGATCCTGCGGCCCCTATCGGACTACGTGGCTACCCCACGTCCTTAGGATCTATTGACTAAACTTACGGCCCATATCAGAAGCCGACTGAACCTCGACCATCAGATCTGATTACTTAGATCTACGGCCACGATAGAATGACTTGGCTAATCCTCGACCGTCCGATCAAACCCTTTATTTTTTATTTTTGAAAAAATTAATTTTTATTAAGAGGATATTCAAAACTGATCCGACGGCTATCAGGCCAACACGTGGACAAACCTAGACCGTAAGATCCTCTAACAGACATACACCCGACTCTAACGACCTAGCTGACGTGGCTGCCACATGGCATGCCATGCCAGCACCACGTTTGCGCCACGTCAACACGTTGACTGCTTCGACCGCCACGTCATCGTCTTCTTCGCGGAATGGTCTTCTCCTACAATAAACGGCCGAAAGCCTCCGGCGACAATCCAACGGTGAAACCTCGACGAAATTGCACGCGGCCGGCGCCATTCGATTCATCTTCTCATCTTGATTAACATATCTAAGCCACGGACCTAATTATCCACAGGACACAGACCACAAGCAAAATGCCGAGTACGGCCATGGCATCTCAATCGTATGATTCAGGCTATACCAGGCTAATTCCTCCATAGAGAAGCTTCGAATGAAGTTCAGAAGACTTACCTACATGTCAGATTGACCTGGTGAGGTCTAGGATGACCTAGACGAGCTTCGACTGAATCGAACATGGCGACGAGGTTCGAATGCGAGGTTTGACTCGATTTCAATGCAATCAAAACACGGAATGGTGCTTAGTGAGGCCTCAAATATAATTCGCACACATCAATTACGAAGATCGAAGCCAGAACGGAGATTTGCCATTAACGAACCGAGGTCAAGCTTAAAATTTGACTTACGATTTTTCGGCGTTTTAGGCAGCGCCGTTGGTCACGATCGCTTCCTGCGTGCTGCGACGAATTCCTGATGACGATCTTTAGCTTCGGTCTGGCCTAGAATGGCCTGACCAGTGCCATGTCCTTCGAGTTCAAGCTCTCGACAATGGCAGCTGGAGAGCGAGCTCTCTCTCCTCTCCCTCCCTCTCTCTCCCTCTCTCTCGATTCTGTTATCTCCTCCTCAAACAGAATTCCCTTTTTTCCTTCAAGAATCAATCTGTTTATCAAATACTTCTTTTAAAATTTTGACCGCACGAGAGGGAGGTCAGTCGGTGGACCTCGCACGTGCAATCACGTGCGAAATGGTCACCGATGACCGGCAATTGACGGGGACGAAATGGCCAGTCCTTTTTTGGCCTTCCGGTGACTGAATTTCAAGCGAATTCCCTCTGCATTTGGCTCTGTGTTTGGCTCGAACACAATAAGTGAACATTTGACCTTCACCGGCGCGGCTCCGGTGGACCCAAGTCGTCGGACAGGTTGTCATTGACGCCAAACTTCATGGTTAACAAAACTCCTCCATCAATTTTATAAATGGTAGCCGATTGATCGTTCAATTTTGCGATCAAAATTCACCCTTTGTTGAAATTGCGCGGGAGTTCAAGATTGAAGAAGGCACTGTTCCGGACCGGTTCTACCGGTCAGAATCGGTTCGTACTTGTAATTTTAAAAATTAATCAAAATCGGTGCTGAATTTTTTAAATTAAATCTCAAAATTGCATTTAGGGGCATGAATATCATCAAAGAATATGGTTTTGCCAAAAAGTTCATGTCAATTTATGCAAAAACCCCAAATTTAAGGTTTCACCCAAATATGAAATCTACTCAATTAAGGCTCTAAATGACCAAATCAAGTCCAATTAGCCCTACCAATAGATTCAGAAAGGTTAAAAACCTATGGTCAGTGTTCAATTTTCGATGGAAGTTGAAAGTAATTTCACCTTTGGCAAAATCCAAGGACTAAATCGCAATAAGAATATGGTGTTTTGAAAGATTAGGGTGTTTTGAAACCATAATCAATTTAAAGCCTCTTCAAGGCACATATAATCAATTTAAAGCCTCTTCAAGCCACAATTAGATCCCTACCTCGGTATGAAAGATTAGAGTGTTTTGAAACCGTGGCATTTTACGGAACTTGATTTGCACTCAGGGTTTGATCTAAATTAATTTTTGAACTCGGACGCGTTTGTCACTCTATCGTGATCAATTGTATTTCGGATTAAATTTCATTGATTTTCGACCAGATTTTGGATGAACCGACGTATGGATCTTATAGTGCCTTGAAGGAGCTTTAAATTGATTGTAAGTTCACCTTAAACGGAGTTCGACGAAAGAGTTTATCTCCAAATGATCGATATTTGTTTAGTGGATCTGCCGATATTTTGCATGCTGAATCATTTTAAGCGATAAATTATTTCCTCAAACTCCGTTTAAAGCGAACATATAATAAATTTAAAGTATCTTCAAGACATAATAAGATCCCTACCTCGGTCCATTCAAAATATGGACGAAAATCAATGAAGTTTAATTCGGAGAATAACTGATCGCGGTAGAGCAACAAACCCGTCTGAGTTCAAAAATTCATTTAGATCAAACCGTGAATCCAAATCGAATTCTGTAAAATGCTATAAATTCATAACAGTCTAGTCTTTCATCTTCACGTATATAGCCAAGCTCAATAACTCCTCAATCGAACGCAACAACTCAGAATTGACATGATTTCGAATTTTAGCTATCGAGATGGTGGTTGCTGCTAAAGGGGCGTAGGATTGAGGAGTTATCGAGCATGGTCATATTTGTAAAAATGAAAATTTAGGGTGTTTTGAAGCTGTAACATTTTACGGAACTCGATTCGGACTCATGGTTTGACCTAAATGAATTTTTGAACTCGGACGCATTTGTTGCTCTATCGTGATCAGTTGTATTTCGGATTAAATTTCATTGATTTTCGACCATATTTTGGATGGATCGACGTATGGATTATAGTGCCTTGAAGGGGCTTTAAATTTATTGTAGGTTCACTTTAAATGGAGTTCGACGAAAGAATTTATCGCCAAATGATCGATATTTGTTTAGTGGATAGGCCGATATTTCACATACTGAATCATTTTAAGCGATAAATTCTTTTCTCGAACTCCGTTTAAAGCGAACTTATAATCAATTTAAAGTACCTTCAAGGCACAATAAGATCCTTACATCGGTCCATTCAAAATGTGGACGCAAATCAATGAAATTTAATTCAGAGAATAACTGATTGCGATAGAGCAACAAACCTGTCTGAGTTCAAAAATTCATTTAGATCAAACCGTGATGCCAAATCGAGTTCCGTAAAATGCTATAAATTCATAACAGTCTAGTCTTTCATCTCACGTATATAGCCAAGCTTGTTGCAGGAGAAGATAGAGGTGTAGACGTAAAAGAGGAGAGAGGGAGGGAGAAAGAGACCAAGCAATAAATGCTTGTTTGTGCCCATGCTTTTTGCAGAGGAAAGAGAAATGAGAACTCTTTATTTTAATTTCTCATTTTTTCCTTTTCATCGTCATAGGACATGTGTCACTTTTTTAGTGAAGCACCCACGCCATGTATGCTGAAGATGTGGTAATTTCTAACCACTGAATAATTGCTCCTTCAATGCACAATAAGATCCCTACCTCGGTCCATTCAAAATAAGGACGAAAATCAATGAAATTTAATTCGGAGAATAACTGATCGCGGTAGAGCAACAAACCCTTATGAGTTCAAAAATTCATTCAGATCAAACCGTGAGTCAAAATCGAGTTCCATAAAATGTTATAAATTCATAACAGTCTAGTCTTTCATCTTCACGTATATAGACAAGCTCGATAACTCCCCAATCGAACGCAACAACTCAGAATTGACATGATTTCGAATTTTAGCTATCGAGATGGCGGTGACTGCTAAAGGGGCGTACCATTGAGGAGTTATCGAGCATGGTCATATTTGTGAAGATGAAAATTTAGGGTGTTTTGAAGCCGTAGCATCTTACGGAACTCGATTTGGACTCACGGTTTGATCTAAATGAATTTTTGAACTCGGACGCGTTTGTCACTCTATCGTGATAAGTAGTATTTCGGATTAAATTTCATTGATTTTCAACCATATTTTGGATGGATCGACGTAGGGATCTTATAATGCCTTGAATGAGCTTTAAATTGATTATAAGTTCGCTTTAAACGGAGTTCGAGGGAAGAATTTATCGCCAAATTATCGATATTCTTTTACTGGATCGGCCGATATTTCGCATGCTGAATCTGCTTATGCAATAAATTCTTTCCTCGAGCTCCGTTTAAAGCGAAGTTATAATTAATTTAAAGCCCCTTCAAGGTACAATAAGATCCCTACCTCGGTCTATCCAAAATCTGGACGAAAGTCAATGAAATTTAATCCGGAGTACAAATGATCGCGATGGAGCAACAAACGCGTCCAAGTTCAAAAATTCAACTTCCGAGCACTTTATCATGACTGTTCAACACTTATTTTTGCGTGCATCACATAAATTCCAGGACAAATCATATATTAAGTGGCTTGTTATTGTGTGGCTCTATCAAAACCCTAAAAGCGGAATTGTCCCTGACAGAAAGGAAGAGTTGCCGCCTAAAGGCACAAAATCGCCACCAATGGGACTACGAATGCAGCCTGCAGATCCAAATCCTTTGTTTGAAAATGTGGAACCAATGGCAAAGAGTGCAAACCCTTTTGTGAAAAAAAACATCAAAGCCAAAATGGAAGGCGTCTGCTAGTTTGTCTACCAATGAGAAGTCGAGAGAGGAGTATGGTTCGGTCCGCCAATCTGGGCATCTTCAAAATACTGTAGTTCCTCTTAGGATTAAGGACATAAGACCTGTTTTCCAATATATAAATGCCGATGACAATGAGAATGAAGATGGGCCACCTTTACTTGAAGAAGATCCATTGCAGAAGCCAAACTTGAGCGAAATGAGCTTAGAGGAAAAAGTGAATTACCTTTTTAAACTAGTGGAACTACAACCAAGTTTGATGGAACCATCCAATTCTAAGGTCCAATATATCTTCGTTTGCTTGGTCTAGCAGAAAACTCTTTATAATCTGTCTTGCGGAATGATTTTGATGATATTTGTGATCATCGTATTTGTGATAATGGTACAGGTGGCTGGGGAATTTTTACCGAGAGGAAGTGCATGCAATGCGGATCTTAAAGATAAAATTTTGCATATGAATTTTGATAAGAAGGTTATTGTGATTGCCACATTGCCAATTCTCCGGCTTTTGGCAAAAGTGGTTCTATTGCATTTTTGCTTTCTAATTATTTATTTCTTTGACTATGAATGCAGATTAAAGCCCTACAACATGAGAATCATGACCTTACTCTGAAGCTAGAAAAAGCCGTCAGCAAACTTGAAATGGTATGCTTTAGGAGTGTGCAATATGCATGGATCTTATCTTGAGGCCAGTTTGAATTTCCAAAACCTTGCTGCATATGATAAAATTGCCGTTTCAATTAATAGTTTTTGAACTTCTACTTTTACTGAAGCACTAGCCTTCCAGAGAAACTAGCTTGTCACACTGAAAGAGTCAGGTTTGTTTTTCTTTGCATTTCATAGAAAACGTTAATTTGCATTACGTCATGACGTGACCTTAGCTTATACTTGCATATAATAAAATACTGCATTAGCATGCTTAATATCACTCGGTTTTTATTTGTTTTCATAGTTTGAGTAGCATAGAATCTTATATTAGCCGACGTAGGGATCTTCAAATTTTATTGATTTTCGACCAGATTTTGGATGGACCGACGTAGGGATCTTATAGTTCCTTGAAGGGGCTTTAAATTGATTGTAAGTTTGTTTTATACGGAGTTCGATGGAAGAATTTATCTCGGCCGACATTTCGCATGCTGAATCTGTTTATGCGATAAATTCTTTCTTCGAACTCCATTTAAAGCGAACATATAATCAATTTAAAGTCTCTTCCTGACACAATTAGATCCCTACCTCGGAATGAAAGATTAGGGTGTTTTGAAACTTTAGCATTTCACGGAACTTGATTTGGACTCACGGTTTGATCTAAATTAATTTTTGAACTCGGACGCGTTTGTCGCTCTATCGTGATCAGTTGTATTTCGGATTAAATTTCATTGATTTTCGACAAGATTTTGGATGGACCGACGTATGGATGTTATAGTGCCTTGAAGGGGCTTTAAATTGATTGTAAGTTCAATTTAAACGTAGTTCGACGAAAGAATTTATCGCCAAATGATCAATATATATTTAGTGGATCGGCCAATATTTCGCATGCTGAATCATTTTAAGCGATAAATTCTTTCCTCGAACTCCGTTTAAAGCGAACTTATAATCAATTTAAAGTTCCTTCAACGCACAATAAGATGCCTACCTCGGTCCATTCAAAATATGGACGAAAATCAATGAAATTCAATTCGGAGAATAACTGATCGTGGTAGAGCAACAAACCCGTCCGAGTTCAAAAATTCATTTAGATCAAACCGTGAGTCAAAATCGAGTTCCGTAAAATGCTATAAATTCATAACACTCTAGTCTTTCATCTTCACGTATATAGACAAGCTCGATAACTCCCCAATCGAACGCAACAACTCAGAATTGACATGATTGCGAATTTTAGCTATCGAGATGGTGGTGACTGCTAAAGGGGCGTACCATTGAGGAGTTATCGAGCACGGTCGTATTTGTAAAGATGAACATTTAGGGTGTTTTGAAGCTGTAGCATTTTACGGAACTCGATTTGGACTCACGGTTTGATCTAAATGAATTTTTGAACTCGGACGCGTTTGTCACTCTATCGTGATAAGTTGTATTTCGGATTAAATTTCATTGATTTTCAACCATATTTTGGATGGATCGACGTAGGGATCTTATAGTGCCTTGAATGAGCTTTAAATTGATTATAAGTTCGCTTTAAACGGAGTTCGAGGGAAGAATTTATCGCCAAATTATCCATATTCTTTTAGTGGATCGGCCGATATTTCGCATGCTGAATCTGCTTATGCAATAAATTCTTTCCTCGAGCTCCGTTTAAAGCGAAGTTATAATTAATTTAAAGCCCCTTCAAGGTACAATAAGATCCCTACCTCGGTCTATCCAAAATCTGGACGAAAGTCAATGAAATTTAATCCGGAGTAGAAATGATCGCGATGGAGCAACAAACGCGTCCAAGTTCAAAAATTCAACTTCCGAGGACTTTATCATGACTGTTCAACACTTATTTTGGCTTGCATCACATAAATTCCAGGACAAATCATATATTAAGTGGCTTGTTATTGTGTGGCTCTATCAAAACCCTAAAAGCGGAATTGCCCCTGACAGAAAGGAAGAGTTGCCGCCTAAAGGCACAAAATCGCCACCAATGGGACTACGAATGCAGCCTGCAGATCCAAATCCTTTGTTTGAAAATGTGGAACCAATGGCAAAGAGTGCAAACCCTTTTGTGAAAAATACATCAAAGCCTAAATGGAAGGCGTCTGCTAGTTTGTCTACCAATGAGAAGTCGATAGAGGAGTATGGTTCGGTCCGCTAATCTGGGCATCTTCAAAATACTGTAGTTCCTCTTAGGATTAAGGACATAAGACCTGTTTTCCAATATATAACTGCCGATGACAATGAGAATGAAGATGGGCCACCTTTACTTGAAGAAGATCCATTGCAGAAGCCAAACTTGAGCGAAATGAGCTTAGAGGAAAAAGTGAATTACCTGTTTAAACTAGTGGAACTACAACCAAGTTTGATGGAACCATCCAATTCTAAGGTCCAATATATCTTCGTTTGCTTGGTCTAGCAGAAAACTCTTTATAATCTGTCTTGCGGAATGATTTTGATGATATTTGTGATCATCGTATTTGTGATAATGGTACAGGTGGCTGGGGAATTTTTACCCAGAGGAAGTGCTTCCAATGCGGATCTTAAAGATAAAATTTTGTATATGAATTTTGATAAGAAGGTTATTGTGATTGCCACATTGCCAATTGTCCTGCTTTTGGCAAAAGTGGTTCTGTTGCATTTTTGCTTTCTAATTATTTATTTCTTTGACTATGAATGCAGATTAAAGCCCTACAAAATGAGAATCATGACCTTACTCTGAAGCTAGAAAAAGCCGTAAGCAAACTTGAAATGGTATGCTTTAGGAGTGTGCAATATGCATGGATCTTATCTTGTGGCCAGTTTGAATTTCCAAAACCTTGCTGCATATGATAAAATTGCCGTTTCAATTAATAGTATTTGAACTTCTACTTTTACTGAAGCACCAGCCTTCCGGAGAAACTAGCTTGTCTCACTGAAAGAGTCAGGTTTGTTTTTCTTTGCATTTCTCAGAAAACGTTAATTTGCATTATGTCATGACGTGACTTAGCTTATACTTGCTTATAATAAAATACTGCATTAGCATGCTTAATATCACTCGGTTTTTATTTGTTTTCATAGTTTGAGTAGCATAGAATCTTATATTAGCCGACGTAGGGATCTTTAAATTTTATTGATTTTCGACCAGATTTTGGATGGACCGACGTATGGATCTTATAGTTCCTTGAAGGGGCTTTAAATTGATTGTAAGTTCGTTTTAAACGGAGTTCGATGGAAGAATTTATCTCGGCCGACATTTCGCATGCTGAATTTGTTTATACGATAAATTCTTTCTTCGAACTCCATTTCAAGCAAACATATAATCAATTTAAAGTCTCTTCCAGACACAATTAGATCCCTACCTCGGAATGAAAGATTAGGGTGTTTTGAAACTTTAGCATTTCACGGAACTTGATTTGGACTCACGGTTTGATCTAAATTAATTTTTGAACTCGGACGCGTTTGTCGCTCTATCTGATCTGTTATACTTCGGATTAAATTTCATTGATTTTCGACCAGATTTTGGATGGACCGACGTATGGATGTTATAGTGCCTTGAAGGGGCTTTAAATTGATTGTAAGTTCAAATTAAAAGGAGTTCGACGAAAGAATTTATCGCCAAATGATCAATATTTGTTTAGTGGATCGGCCGATATTTCGCACGCTGAATCATTTTAAGCGATAAATTCTTTCTTCGAACTCCGTTTAAAGCGAACATATAATCAATTTAAAGTTCCTTCAAGACACAATAAGATGCCTACCTCGGTCCATTCAAAATATGGACGAAAATCAATGAAATTCAATTCGGAGAATAACTGATCGTGGTAGAGCAACAAACCCGTCCGAGTTCAAAAATTCATTTAGATCAAACCGTGAGTCAAAATCGAGTTCCGTAAAATGCTATAAATTCATAACAGTCTAGTCTTTCATCTTCACGTATATAGACAAGCTCGATAACTCCCCAATCGAATGCAACAACTCAGAATTGACATGATTGCGAATTTTAGCTATCGAGATGGTGGTGACTGCTAATGGGGCGTACCATTGAGGAGTTATCGAGCATGGTCGTATTTGTAAAGATGAACATTTAGGGTGTTTTGAAGCTGTAGCATTTTACGGAACTCGATTTGGACTCACGGTTTGATCTAAATGAATTTTTGAACTCGGACGCGTTTGTCACTCTATCGTGATAAGTTGTATTTCGGATTAAATTTCATTGATTTTCAACCATATTTTGGATGGATCGACGTAGGGATCTTATAGTGCCTTGAATGAGCTTTAAATTGATTATAAGTTCGCTTTAAACGGAGTTCGAGGGAAGAATTTATCGCCAAATTATCGATATTCTTTTAGTGGATCGGCCGATATTTCGCATGCTGAATCTGCTTATGCAATAAATTCTTTCCTCGAGCTCCGTTTAAAGCGAAGTTATAATTAATTTAAAGCCCCTTCAAGGTACAATAAGATCCCTACCTCGGTCTGTCCAAAATCTGGACGAAAGTCAATGAAATTTAATCCGGAGTAGAAATGATCGCGATGGAGCAACAAACGCGTCCAAGTTCAAAAATTCAACTTCCGAGGACTTTATCATGACTGTTCAACACTTATTTTGGCTTGCATCACATAAATTCCAGGACAAATCATATATTAAGTGGCTTGTTATTGTGTGGCTCTATCAAAACCCTAAAAGCGGAATTGCCCCTGACAGAAAGGAAGAGTTGCCGCCTAAAGGCACAAAATCGCCACCAATGGGACTACGAATGCAGCCTGCAGATCCAAATCCTTTGTTTGAAAATGTGGAACCAATGGCAAAGAGTGCAAACCCTTTTGTGAAAAAAACATCAAAGCCTAAATGGAAGGCGTCTGCTAGTTTGTCTACCAATGAGAAGTCGATAGAGGAGTATGGTTCGGTCCGCTAATCTGGGCATCTTCAAAATACTGTAGTTCCTCTTAGGATTAAGGACATAAGACCTGTTTTCCAATATATAACTGCCGATGACAATGAGAATGAAGATGGGCCACCTTTACTTGAAGAAGATCCATTGCAGAAGCCAAACTTGAGCGAAATGAGCTTAGAGGAAAAAGTGAATTACCTGTTTAAACTAGTGGAACTACAACCAAGTTTGATGGAACCATCCAATTCTAAGGTCCAATATATCTTCGTTTGCTTGGTCTAGCAGAAAACTCTTTATAATCTGTCTTGCGGAATGATTTTGAAGATATTTGTGATCATCGTATTTGTGATAATGGTACAGGTGGCTGGGGAATTTTTACCCAGAGGAAGTGCTTCCAATGCGGATCTTAAAGATAAAATTTTGCATATGAATTTTGATAAGAAGGTTATTGTGATTGCCACATTGCCAATTCTCCTGCTTTTGGCAAAAGTGGTTCTATTGCATTTTTGCTTTCTAATTATTTATTTCTTTGACTATGAATGCAGATTAAAGCCCTACAAAATGAGAATCATGACCTTACTCTGAAGCTAGAAAAAAGCCGTAAGGAAACTTGAAATGGTATGCTTTAGGAGTGTGCAATATGCATGGATCTTATCTTGAGGCCAGTTTGAATTTCCAAAACCTTGCTGCATATGATAAAATTGCCGTTTCAATTAATAGTTTTTGAACTTCTACTTTTACTGAAGCACTAGCCTTCCAGAGAAACTAGCTTGTCTCACTGAAAGAGTCAGGTTTGTTTTTCTTTGCATTTCTCAGAAAACGTTAATTTGCATTATGTCATGACGTGACTTAGCTTATACTTGCTTATAATAAAATACTGCATTAGCATGCTGTCGCGACCCGTCCGAAAGCGGACGCGGCTAATGGATTACCGATCGCGGGTCTTGGATCGGCGCGGGCCCTCCCAGGCCCATACCAAATCGCGGCGGGAGTATTTTTCAGGAGGATTCGACGATAAGAGTCGATCGCTTTCGACCTTAGTGTGGTCGTGGTGGCATGTGCAACTTGTACATGCATTTGGAGTCGCCACCGGTCTTTCTTGGAGGGTAGACCGGAAACCTTACTGATCGATTGGGAGAGATCGATCAGTTCTACGGAACCAGAGATTTTGGGTTCGGGGACTTGGTTACGCTGGTGTCGTTACCAACGCCCTTTCGGTACCTAACGTGAGTGATTTTCCTAACTAGGATTTCATGCAGGCGCAATTTTGGGTGAGGTAAGTCTGACTTTGCACATTAACCAGTTTAACATGCTCACGTAATCATAATAAATAAATAGACGTCAATCACATAAATATCTATCCTACGTGGTGATCATGGAATTATGATTTAATGGGTCTCGAGCCAATGAGACCACATTTAATCATTTTAATATTTTAATAACGGAGAGCCGCTCTTCGCTTCTTCTTGGTTTCTTGAACTCTTCAAGAATTGGGCCCCAAAGAGCTCGCCGACTTAAAAGGCTCCTCCACGTAATCCTCGTAGCATTTACATCAACAATTGACTATGCTAAAAATAAAGATTACATGAAAAATAAAAGGAGTACGCAGTCTCCATTTAATAATTACAACCCCAAATATATAAATAATCATCATACATTCATATATACATCAATCACATTGATTAGGGATTTTTCCATGATCACCACCCTTTCACGTAAGTAATAAATTCATAATTTAAAACTTAGGAAGGCACAATAAAAATTCTACGTTGAATCATATTCAGAATTTTTACGTAAAATAAGATAGCCATAAATTTTCGATTCAAAATTGATTTAGTCTCAATTTTTGCTACGTTGATTAATTTATCATATAAAATAATCAATCTCCATTAGCCATGTAAGACGAACAATTCGTTAATACATATTGGCCATAGTATTGCAAAAATTGCAAAAAATCAATTAAATGCACGAAAACACCTAAGGATTGGCTCTGATACCACTGTTGGGATCCACGTAACACGTAGCGGAAATAAATAACAACCCATACATGTATCTCCAGAGGCGTACTTCGTGCATTTCAATCGAAAAAAATCACAAAGTCTCAAAGGGAGTAAATAGATTACCTCTCGTAGCGTGCTTGAACGGAGGTGTCGGTTCGATGTTCTTCGATCTCAGCCTCCACAAGTGTTAGGCATCTAATTCGGACGCACCACCAATTGACGAACGGGGAGACGACTAATAACTCCACAACAATTGTGCTAGCAATATGCGGAATCAATATTCCGAACTTAGTATATTTTGCTCACTCAAGATGATGAGAATATAGAGAGTGTTTGTGTTCTTCTCTCTAAGCTCTCAAAAATTTGCACACTCTACAAAATGTCTCTCCCCCTCAACCTCAAAACTCTTGCCATCCTTTTATAGCCAAAAATACCTTCCAATAAATTGTATTTAAAAATAGCACTAACAATTATAAATTCTATCTAAAAATAGCACTCACAAATAAATGACATTTAAAAATAGCACTAACAATAGCACTCACAATTTATAATACAAAAATGCTATTTAAAAATAGCACTAACAATAGCACTCACAATTTATAATACAAAAATTCTATTTAAAAATAGCACTAACAATTATAAATTCTATCTAATAATAGCACTCACAAATAAATGACATTTAAAAATAGCACTAACAATAGCACTCACAATTTATAATACAAAAATGCTATTTAAAAATAGCACTAACAATAGCACTCACAATTTATAATACAAAAATTCTATTTAAAAATAGCACTAACAATTATAAATTCTATCTAATAATAGCACTCACAATTTATGATAAATAAATGCCATTTAAAAATAGCACTAACAATAGCACTCACAATTTATGATAAATAAATGTCATTTAAAAATAGCACTAGCAATAGCACTCACAATACAAAAATGCTAAAAAAGGCACTAACAAATGTGTTAAAAATAATAACCATTATTATTATTACAAGAGTTAAAGAGGTTACCAAACAATACAAATATGCATAACGTATAAATACGTATGATGTATAAATACGTAGAACATACGTATACATCCGTGAAACCGGGGACTAATTGAAAGAAAAATGTGCAATTAAGCCCTTTTGGTAAAAATTGATTAAATTGGAGGGCAAATTGACCTAATTGCACTTTAAGACTTTAGAATCCAATGTCATAGCTTATAAAAAGTGAGAATTGAAAACTAAAAGACTCGAAAATGATTTTTTTTTAGGCTCGGTTCGGGTTTATGTTTGTGAAGGAACATAGTGACCCGAGCCGAATTTTTGAGATTTAAAGTGACACACTTGAAGAGGAAATTAAAACAAAATTATCGAATATTTTTGGGTATTTTTCTGACCACGAATGGTATTTTTCTGATTTTTTGGGTATTTTTATAATTAAATAAACTCGAAAAATATTAAAAATACCGAAAAATATTTTTTGTTCAAAATTGGTTCCTAAGGTTAAACCAAGGCTTCCAAAGTTGATTTTGTGATTTTATGACCTTTTTTGATATTTTTAATTAATTTTAAAGAATAAAAATCACAATAATAAATGGTAAAAAAAAAATCAGGTGTCAACAGCTGCCCCTCTTTGAGAGGAATCTCGTTAGAGGTTTCTCTCAAAGATAAGGTGGCACCTGATTCCTAACCGACTCAACTGGGAAAATAAGAGAAGAAATGTTATGACATCGGATCCTTAAGCCTATTGATAAAAGCTCAAATCAATCCCCGGTTTGCTCTAACAATTTGAACATGGGCTGGAGTGAGAGAGGCTTACCTGAAGCTCACCTGTCGGATGCTGCCGGTTGCGACGACTTTCAAGAAGATGCCTAGGACTCGTCATTCAGAATATCCCAGGGAGATTAAGCTCTGACCTGTATGGTAGGTCATACCATGATGGGATTCCTAACTTGTAGGAACCTAAGGAAGGCGCATCCCACGCTTTGAGATTTGCCAAGAATTTTGATCCGTATGGTGGATCAGACCTTTGTGTTGATCCTTACTGCGATATTTATCAATGAGTTGACCCTTATGCGGTTTCTACCATATGTGACCCTTCAGGCGGTTTCTACCATTAATGTGATCCCTCAGGCGGTTTCTACCTTGGTTTGACCATTCAGGCGGTTTCTACCTTGAGTTGACCCTTCAGGCGGTTTCTACCTTTGATTTGACCCTTCAGGCGGTTTCTACCTTGTGTTGACCCTTCAGGCGGTATCTACCATGTGTTGACCCTTCAGGCGGTATCTACCTTGTGTTGACCCTTCAGGCGGTATCTACCTTTGATTTGACCCTTCAGGCGGTATCTACCATATTTTGACCCTTCAGGCGGTATCTACCTTGATTTGACCCTTCAGGCGGTATCTACCTTCATTTGACCCTTCAGGCGGTATCTACCTTTGAGCTGACCCTTCAGGCGGTATCTACCTTGAGTTTCTTTGAAAAGGGGTCTCATGACGAGGGTTCTCCACGTCCGATGAGACTGTTTGATATTTTTGAAAAGGGGTCCTAGGACGAGGGTTCTCCACGTCAAGTTAGGACTGCTTGATTTTTGAAAATGGGTCCTGGGACGAGGGTTCTCCACGTCTGATAGGACTTTTTCTTTTAAAAGGATTTTACTTCCCCTTTTTTTGAGACCCCGAAGTTTGTCGGGAATTCAGTTTTTTGAAGCAGTGAAAGATTTTATTTTGACAAAACTTCACTTGAGTCTGTTGAGGCGACATTCTGGGAGTTGGGTTCTCCAAGTATCCTGCATAAGTTTGAGCCTGAAAGATTTTTCTTCACCAAGAAAACGTTAGTAATCTTTGGGAAGACCACGGCTGTCCATTTTGACAAAACCGTATGATTTAAGTTTTAATCATGAAATGTGCATTTTGATGCTGGGGGTTATCCAAAGCATTCTTGCAACATGCAAATGTGATCACAAATCCCTTGCACGGAAAATCTGGATCAACAGTTTGAAAATTCCAAAAAGAGTTTGTTCAAAACATCAATTGGAATATTTCTCGACAATGAGGTCTTCTCACCTGTTTTGCGATCGTGTTTTTTTATAGGGGATACACTCGATTCCCTACTAACCCGTGCCTAGGTTTTAGGCTCATTCGCAGCGCATACATTTTGATCGGTCGGGAGGTCTTCCACGGGACCGTAATGTTGGGCTTGGATATTGGTCTTCAAGGGGGACTCACTTTTGAGTCAAGGTCATTGAATGAAAGTTTTCACCATCTGCTCCGGGTTTACAAGTCAAGAACCCTGCAAAATGAGAAAGAAATAGTCTTGCTCGTACTTCTTCGAGCTGAGCTGTATGTTAACCCAAGTGTCTTAGTCAGAGAAGACTGTTTCAGGGTTATGATGTTGGTAGGATTGGGGACCGAAAAAGGCTTGTTTTTGGCCCAGAATTCATGACGAGTTTGACATTGGTGATCATTGCTGATTTACCTCCTGTCTTTTCCTTTCTGCATCTTTAGTTTTTGAGGTGTACAACCGATTTTGAGGTGTGCACCAGCTCTTTAGAGAGCGTCCCTTGTTGCATTCAGAGACCGACTCTCTCCATGTCTTTGTTCTGTGCTTGGCAGCATTTGGGGAGCAGCTTTTTTTATTTGACTCCTTTAAGAATTTTTTTTTTCATCCAAGTTTCACTGGGGATCAAGCAAACAGCTTTCATGAGCATCGGCCTTGCTTTTACCAGGCACTTTGCTTTTTCTCGATGCCGTGGATTTTTCTCATTCATTTTTGAAATCCCACTTTTTCTCATCTTCATAGGATCGCGTTAGACCTATGATCAAAGGTCTAACAAGGTTAAACATTAACTTAGGAATTCTTTTGCAAACCCTAAGTCTTGAACTTCTTCGTTTCTGAAGTGATGCTGCATCCGTCTTGGAATGTGCAATGATCACCAACGGGTTTATGAAATGATTCTGCAGGCTCAACTTGGCTATGCAAAGGATTCGGTGTGTGGGATAGAGAAATGAATGCTTCTCATCATCCTATGGCACTCGGATTACCATATAAACAACACACAAAGATTAATGTTAGTCCGAGCAAGAAAATTTCTAACCATTTTCTCCTGATGCTGCTGGACTCACCTCCATTTTGCCCCGATGTGGGGTGGTTCTTGACAGGGTTAAGAATGAAAACCGCCGTTCAAAGGGGTTATCAACGGTCACCTGTAGTGTTTGGGGGATATGAAACGAATGCCTCCGTCGTCCCAACCCATGTAATCGCTGCGAATGGTCCCTACTTCCGTAGGTCCAGATTCTGCTGTCTTATCCGCTCCATTTCTCTCTTAAGTGTGTATAGGACGTGTTTGGACTAGGCTTTGCCTCTCGTCTTTTGAGAAAACGTCCTTTTGATTGTTTTGAACATTTTTTTATTGGAAAAATCTTTTTCATTTTCTCCAAAGATTTTACCCGTCAAAGGGGATTTTATGATGCCCCATGCATGTTTTTATTCATGTTCGGACAACCTCCTGTTTCAAAACATGAATGCCAATGAAATTTAAATTCTATGTCTTTTTCTAGACATTAGATTCTGAAAGCTTTTCTTTTCTTGTCTATTTTTTATTCAACATTTTCAAGGGATTTTGGGAGAGGGATACTTACCTGTTCCTCGTGGCTGGAGATCCCTGAAAATGCAGAAGAAACATGTTATTGTTCGTTCATGAATTTTTCAAAGAAAATTAGAACGATACATTTTACCCTTGGTCATGTATTCCAACGGGTAATACATGGGATGTGAAAACCCGCTTTGCCTTGATGGTGAGCCCCTGTCAAAAACAAACAATAAGTGTCAGTTTGCGTTCCAAAATTCAAGACAAATTGGAACGATACCGCCTTGTTCTTGCTTGGTGTTTTCATTTGAACACAAACGCGCGGCTTGCAGAAATTGGCCATCTATATTGCGGCCACGATTCCTCCGTTTGGTTGGCGATGAATCATTCTCGAGGATTTGCCCCAAAGGAGATCCATTTGTGTTTTTGGGCGCATTCCAGCGCCATTCTTCATAGTTCCTTTTATTCAAGAAAAATGAAATCTTTATCAGAATGTATGTCAAAGCATGAAGTGTGGAAGAGATACTTTTTACCATCCACTAGGTCTTATGATCAAAGACCATCTCCTGGAATTCTGACTTCTAGGGCCACTGATTCAATTCGCCTCCCTGTTAGCGCGCTCTTTTCATTTGAGGCTTTCAGCGCCAACGACTTCCTGTAAAATGAGAAAAAACTCATGTTAGGCAAGTGGTCTTGGAAGACCAAATTGGAACGATACAAGGTTACCGTTCACCCAAATTCGTATCTTGGGGTTTGATTCTGATGCGGACGACTCTGTATTGCGTCTATTGAGTTTGTCAGAGGAGAAACGCCCTGTGTACAAATCATTCACTTGCCCCAGTTAGGCATGGTTTTGCTGTTTGTCATCTCTGGATTCGATGACCCTGGTTTGATGCGCTTTCATGGGGGATCATGAGAGTTTGCCCCCGGTTTGGCTCCTCAAAGCAAATGGGGGGAACCTGCTCCCATTGATTTTTGCAGATTCTGATCATCCATCTCGATTGTCAGAGTCCTTGATCAATTTTATCTGTCTCAAGACAGCTTGATATTCTTGGGATTCGTCATGTTGCGGTTTGGTGATTCTCTCGATCACAGTCGCCATTTGAGGTATTTGATGTTCCCTGTTTGTTATTTGAAAGCATTACATCCTGCGTCCTCTGCTCTTGATCATCATCTGAGAGGAAAAAGAAAGGAAGCATTATTCCCATATCAAGAAAATAATCATTTTGGAACGATACGTCCTTTTACACTTGATTTGCATTCCGTTTTGATGTTGCACAACATCTATCAAATTCCTCCATCCGTGCTTGAAGGTATTTGCAACGCCTACGGTTCATTTGCCCCAGCTGGGCGACGTCTGTTTTGTCACTTGAATGCATGAGCTTTTGGGTGCATTGTCTCTTTTATCACCTGAGATAAAAAAAAAATTGGAGAAAAACTTATCCCCAGATCTGATTAAAAATCAATTAGGAACGATACGTCCTTTCACCAAACGAGTGGCTCTGCGGCCAAATGTATTTTGTACTGAAGGGACGATTTCCACTATGCTCCACGGGTTTGGGGAATTTGCCCCCATTTTCGATAGAAATGAGCCTTATCAAGATGTATACAATACAAATAGATCCATAATACAATCAATCTAAGGGACGAGATAGAGAGGATCTCAGCAAAATTAATCTTATACAAGATAACTAAGAATGTCAAATCAATCAAAGGAATGTGGTCCGAACACTTGGAGATGCCCCAGTTCCAGTCTTCGAGATGTGACTCCAGGATCACCGAAATTTTTTTTTTTAGGTGGTTTTAGATATACCAACCATCTAAAGACATGCACATGAGACAAGTGAGGATAAAACTTCTAAAAATCAAAGGATTTGGCACCTAAGGTCAAGGTTCCCACCTCGAGTTCTAGAAAGAGCCGATTCCATTGCACAACTATCGTTGCATTGAGACTCAATCCATAGTTCGAAGTGAGCGGAATTGAAAAGTGGATTACCCCATGTTTTTCCTCACGGAGATTCCATTTTCAATTCCTTCTATTGTTTTCCTAAAGAAGGCGCCCGAGGTTTTAGGCACGGTTGTGTGTGTCCATGTGTTGTGATCACCACAATGTGAGTCATGCACAACAGTTTATCAATCGGCGCTTCAAATCATCCATACAACATACATTCCTACGCCAACCTGCATAAAATAATGTTAATCACGGACTACACCCCTTATCTATCCAATCTGCAAAAACATATAACACATTACCATGAGCGGACTTACCTCACCTTCAAGAGCGCCTGCAGGGTTAGAAAAATCACTCAGCGTTTTAATTACGGCCTAAGTCCACTTGAGGTCTAGAACCATAGGTTCTAGAACAAAGTCCCCAGTGGAGTCGCCAGCTGTCGCGACCCGTCCGAAAGCGGACGCGGCTAATGGATTACCGATCGCGGGTCTTGGATCGGCGCGGGCCCTCCCAGGCCCATACCAAATCGCGGCGGGAGTATTTTTCAGGAGGATTCGACGATAAGAGTCGATCGCTTTCGACCTTAGTGTGGTCGTGGTGGCATGTGCAACTTGTACATGCATTTGGAGTCGCCACCGGTCTTTCTTGGAGGGTAGACCGGAAACCTTACTGATCGATTGGGAGAGATCGATCAGTTCTACGGAACCAGAGATTTTGGGTTCGGGGACTTGGTTACGCTGGTGTCGTTACCAACGCCCTTTCGGTACCTAACGTGAGTGATTTTCCTAACTAGGATTTCATGCAGGCGCAATTTTGGGTGAGGTAAGTCTGACTTTGCACATTAACCAGTTTAACATGCTCACGTAATCATAATAAATAAATAGACGTCAATCACATAAACATCTATCCTACGTGGTGATCATGGAATTATGATTTAATGGGTCTCGAGCCAATGAGACCACATTTAATCATTTTAATATTTTAATAACGGAGAGCCGCTCTTCGCTTCTTCTTGGTTTCTTGAACTCTTCAAGAATTGGGCCCCAAAGAGCTCGCCGACTTAAAAGGCTCCTCCACGTAATCCTCGTAGCATTTACATCAACAATTGACTATGCTAAAAATAAAGATTACATGAAAAATAAAAGGAGTACGCAGTCTCCATTTAATAATTACAACCCCAAATATATAAATAATCATCATACATTCATATATACATCAATCACATTGATTAGGGATTTTTCCATGATCACCACCCTTTCACGTAAGTAATAAATTCATAATTTAAAACTTAGGAAGGCACAATAAAAATTCTACGTTGAATCATATTCAGAATTTTTACGTAAAATAAGATAGCCATAAATTTTCGATTCAAAATTGATTTAGTCTCAATTTTTGCTACGTTGATTAATTTATCATATAAAATAATCAATCTCCATTAGCCATGTAAGACGAACAATTCGTTAATACATATTGGCCATAGTATTGCAAAAATTGCAAAAAATCAATTAAATGCACGAAAACACCTAAGGATTGGCTCTGATACCACTGTTGGGATCCACGTAACACGTAGCGGAAATAAATAACAACCCATACATGTATCTCCAGAGGCGTACTTCGTGCATTTCAATCGAAAAAAATCACAAAGTCTCAAAGGGAGTAAATAGATTACCTCTCGTAGCGTGCTTGAACGGAGGTGTCGGTTCGATGTTCTTCGATCTCAGCCTCCACAAGTGTTAGGCATCTAATTCGGACGCACCACCAATTGACGAACGGGGAGACGACTAATAACTCCACAACAATTGTGCTAGCAATATGCGGAATCAATATTCCGAACTTAGTATATTTTGCTCACTCAAGATGATGAGAATATAGAGAGTGTTTGTGTTCTTCTCTCTAAGCTCTCAAAAATTTGCACACTCTACAAAATGTCTCTCCCCCTCAACCTCAAAACTCTTGCCATCCTTTTATAGCCAAAAATACCTTCCAATAAATTGTATTTAAAAATAGCACTAACAATTATAAATTCTATCTAAAAATAGCACTCACAAATAAATGACATTTAAAAATAGCACTAACAATAGCACTCACAATTTATAATACAAAAATGCTATTTAAAAATAGCACTAACAATATCACTCACAATTTATAATACAAAAATTCTATTTAAAAATAGCACTAACAATTATAAATTCTATCTAATAATAGCACTCACAAATAAATGACATTTAAAAATAGCACTAACAATAGCACTCACAATTTATAATACAAAAATGCTATTTAAAAATAGCACTAACAATAGCACTCACAATTTATAATACAAAAATTCTATTTAAAAATAGCACTAACAATTATAAATTCTATCTAATAATAGCACTCACAATTTATGATAAATAAATTCCATTTAAAAATAGCACTAACAATAGCACTCACAATTTATGATAAATAAATGTCATTTAAAAATAGCACTAGCAATAGCACTCACAATACAAAAATGCTAAAAAAGGCACTAACAAAGGTGTTAAAAATAATAACCATTATTATTATTACAAGAGTTAAAGAGGTTACCAAACAATACAAATATGCATAACGTATAAATACGTATGATGTATAAATACGTAGAGCATACGTATACATCCGTGAAACCGGGGACTAATTGAAAGAAAAATGTGCAATTAAGCCCTTTTGGTAAAAATTGATTAAATTGGAGGGCAAATTGACCTAATTGCACTTTAAGACTTTAGAATCCAATGTCATAGCTTATAAAAAGTGAGAATTGAAAACTAAAAGACTCGAAAATGATTTTTTTTTAGGCTCGGTTCGGGTTTATGTTTGTGAAGGAACATAGTGACCCGAGCCGAATTTTTGAGATTTAAAGTGACACACTTGAAGAGGAAATTAAAAAAAAATTATCGAATATTTTTGGGTATTTTTCTGACCACGAATGGTATTTTTCTGATTTTTTGGGTATTTTTATAATTAAATAAACTCGAAAAATATTAAAAATACCGAAAAATATTTTTTGTTCAAAATTGGTTCCTAAGGTTAAACCAAGGCTTCCAAAGTTGATTTTGTGATTTTATGACCTTTTTTGATATTTTTAATTAATTTTAAAGAATAAAAATCACAATAATAAATGGTAAAAAAAAAATCAGGTGTCAACACATGCTTAATATCACTCGGTTTTTATTTGTTTTCATAGTTTGAGTAGCATAGAATCTTATATTAGCCGACGTAGGGATCTTTAAATTTTATTGATTTTCGACCAGATTTTGGATGGACCGACGTATGGATCTTATAGTTCCTTGAAGGGGCTTTAAATTGATTGTAAGTTCGTTTTAAACGGAGTTCGATGGAAGAATTTATCTCGGCCGACATTTCGCATGCTGAATTTGTTTATACGATAAATTCTTTCTTCGAACTCCATTTCAAGCGAACATATAATCAATTTAAAGTCTCTTCCAGACACAATTAGATCCCTACCTCGGAATGAAACATTAGGGTGTTTTGAAACTTTAGCATTTCACGGAACTTGATTTGGACTCACGGTTTGATCTAAATTAATTTTTGAACTCGGACGCGTTTGTCGCTCTATCTGATCTGTTATACTTCGGATTAAATTTTATTGATTTTCGACCAGATTTTGGATGGACCGACGTATGGATGTTATAGTGCCTTGAAGGGGCTTTAAATTGATTGTAAGTTCAAATTAAAAGGAGTTCGACGAAAGAATTTATCGCCAAATGATCAATATTTGTTTAGTGGATCGGCCGATATTTCGCACGCTGAATCATTTTAAGCGATAAATTCTTTCTTCGAACTCCGTTTAAAGCGAACATATAATCAATTTAAAGTTCCTTCAAGACACAATAAGATGCCTACCTCGGTCCATTCAAAATATGGACGAAAATCAATGAAATTCAATTCGGAGAATAACTGATCGTGGTAGAGCAACAAACCCGTCCGAGTTCAAAAATTCATTTAGATCAAACCGTGAGTCAAAATCGAGTTCCGTAAAATGCTATAAATTCATAACAGTCTAGTGTTTCATCTTCACATATATAGACAAGTTCGATAACTCCCCAATCGAACGCAACAACTCAGAATTGACATGATTTCGAATTTTAGCTATCGAGATGGCGGTGAGTGCTAAAGGGGCGTACCATTGAGGAGTTATCGAGCAGGGTCATCTTTGTAAAGATGAAAATTTAGGGTGTTTTGAAGCTGTAGCATTTTACGGAACTCGATTTGGACTCACGGGTTGATCTAAATGAATTTTTGAACTCGGACGCGTTTGTCACTCTATCGTGATAAGTTGTATTTCGGATTAAATTTCATTGATTTTCAACCATATTTTGGATGGATCGACGTAGGGATCTTACAGTGCCTTGAATGAGTTTTAAATTGATTATAAGTTCGCTTTAAACGGAGTTCGAGGGAAGAATTTATCGCCAAATTATCGATATTCTTTTAGTGGATCGGCCGATATTTCGCATGCTGAATCCACTTATGCAATAAATTCTTACCTCGAACTCCGTTTAAAGCGAAGTTATAATTAATTTAAAGCCCCTTCAAGGTACAATAAGATCCCTACCTCGGTCTATCCAAAATCTGGACGAAAGTCAATGAAATTTAATCCGGAGTACAAATGATCGCGATGGAGCAACAAACGCGTCCGAGGTAAAAAATTCAACTTCCGAGCACATTATCATGACTGTTCAACACTTAATTTTGCATGCATCACATAAATTCCATGACAAATCATATATTAAGTGGCTTGTTATTGTGTGCTTCTATCAAAACCCTAGAAGCGGAATTGTCCCTGACAGAAAGGAAGAGTTGCCGCCTAAAGGCACAAAATCGCCACCAATGGGACTCCGAATGCAGCCTGCATATCCAAATCCTTTGATTGAAAATGTGGAACCAATGACAAAGAGTGCAAACCCTTTTTTGAAAAAAACATCAAAGCCTAAATGGAAGGCGTCTGCTAGTTTGTCTACCAATGAGAAGTCAAGAGAGGATTATGGTTCGGTCCGCCAATTTGGGCATCTTCAAAATACTGTAGTTCCTCTTAGGATTAAGGACATAAGACCTGTTTTCCAATATATAACTGCCGATGACAATGAGAATGAAGATGGGCCACCTTTACTTGAAGAAGATCCATTGCATAAGCCAAACTTGAGCGAAATGAGCTTAGAGGAAAAAGTGAATTACCTGTTTAAACTAGTGGAACTACAACCAAGTTTGATGGAACCATCCAATTCTAAGGTCCAATATATCTTCGTTTGCATGGTCTTTCAGAAAACTCTTTATAATCTGTCTTGCGGAATGATTTTGAAGATATTTGTGATCATCGTATTTGTGATAATGGTACAGGTGGCTGGGGAATTTTTACCGAGTGGAAGTGCTTCCAATGCGGATCTTAAAGATAAAATTTTGCATATGAATTTTGATAAGAAGGTTATTGTGATTGCCATATTGCCAATTCTCCTGCTTTTGGCAAAAGTGGTTCTATTACATTTTTGCTTTCTAATTATTTCTTTCTTTGACTATGAATGCAGATTAAAGCCCTAAAACATGAGAATCATGACCTTACTCTGAAGCTAGAAAAAGCTGTCAGCAAACTTGAAAGGGTATGCTTTAGGAGTGTGCAATATGAATGGATCTTATCTTGAGGCCAGTTTGAATTTCCAAAACCTTGCTGCATATGATAAAATTGCCGTTTCAATTAATAGTTTTTGAACTTCTACTTTTACTGAAGCACTAGCCTTCCAGAGAAACTAGCTTGTCTCACTGAAAGAGTCAGGTTTGTTTTTCTTTGCATTTGACAGAAAACGTGAATTTGCATTATGTCATGACGTGAACTTAGCTTATACTTGCATATAATAAAATACTGCATTAGCATGCTTAATATCACTCGGTTTTTATTTGTTTTCATAGTTTGAGTAGCATAGAATCTTATATTAGCCGACGTAGGGATCTTTAAATTTTATTGATTTTCGACCAGATTTTGGATGGACCGACGTAAGGATCTTATAGTTCCATGAAGGGGCTTTAAATTGATTGTAAGTTCGTTTTAAACGGAGTTCGACGGAAGAATTTATCTCGGCCGACATTTCGCATGCTGAATCTGTTATGCGATAAATTCTTTCTTCGAACTCCATTTAAAGCGAACATATAATCAATTTAAAGTCTCTTCCAGACACAATTAGATCCCTACCTCGGAATGAAAGATTAGGGTGTTTTGAAACTGTAGCATTTCACGGAACTTGATTTGGACTCACGGTTTGATCTAAATTAATTTTTGAACTCGGACATGTTTGTCGCTCTATCGTGATCAGTTGTATTTCGGATTAAATTTCATTGATTTTCGACCAGATTTTGGATGGACCGACGTATGGATGTTATAGTGCCTTGAAGGGGATTTAAATTGATTGTAAGTTCAATTTAAACGGAGTTCGACGAAAGAATTTATCGCCAAATGATCAATATTTGTTTAGTGGATCGGCCGATATTTCGCATGCTGAATCATTTTAAGAAATAAATTCTTTCCTCGAACTCCGTTTAAAGCAAACTTATAGTCAATTTAAAGTTCCTTCAAGGCACAATAAGATGCCTACCTCGGTCCATTCAAAATATGGACGTAAATCAATGAAATTCAATTCGGAGAATAACTGATCGTGGTAGAGCAACAAACCCGTCCGAGTTCAAAAATCAATTTAGATCAAACCGTGAGTCAAAATCAAGTTCCGTAAAATGATATAAATTCATAACAGTCTAGTTTTTCATCTTCACGTTTGTAGACAAGCTCGATAACTCCCCAATCGAACGCAACAACTCAGAATTGACATGATTTCGAATTTTAGCTATCTAGATGGCGGTGACTGCTAAAGGGGCGTACCATTGAGGAGTTATTGAGCATGGTCATATTTGTAAAGATGAAAATTTAGGGTGTTTTGAAGCTGTAGCATTTTACGGAACTCGATTTGGACTCACGGTTTGATCTAAATGAATTTTTGAACTCGAACGCATTTGTCACTCTATCATGATAAGTTGTATTTCGGATTAAATTTCATTGATTTTCAACCATATTTTGGATGGATCGACGTAGGGATCTTATAGTGCCATGAATGAGCATTAAATTGATTATAAGTTCGCTTTAAACGGAGTTCGAGGGAAGAATTTATCGCCAAATTATCGATATTCTTTTAGTGGATCGATCGATATTTCGCATGCTGAATCTGCTTATGCAATAAATTCTTACCTCGAGCTCCGTTTAAAGCGAAGTTATAATTAATTTAAAGCCCCTTCAAGGTACAATAAGATCCCTACCTCGGTCTATCCAAAATCTGGACGAAAGTCAATGAAATTTAATCCGGAGTACAAATGATCGCGATGGAGCAACAAACCCGTCCGAGTTCAAAAATTCAACTTCCGAGCACTTTATCATGACTGTTCAACACTTATTTTTGCATGCATCACACAAATTCCAGGACAAATCATATATTAAGTGGCTTGTTATTGTGTGGCTCTATCAAAAACCTAGAAGCGGAATTGTTCCGGACCAAAAGGAAGAGTTGCCGCCTAAAGGCACAAAATCAACACCAATGGGACTACGAATGCAGCCTGCAGATCCAAATCCTTTGTTTGAAAATGTGGAACCAATGGCAAAGAGTGCAAACCCTTTTGTGAAAAAAACATCAAAGCCTAAATGGAAGGCGTCTGCTAGTTTGTCTACCAATGAGAAGTCGAGAGAGGAGTATGGTTCGGTCTGCCAATCTGGGCATTTTCAAAATACTGTAGTTCCTCTTAGGATTAAGGACATAAGGCCTGTTTTCCAATATATAACTGCCGATGACAATGAGAATGAAGATGGGCCACCTTTACTTGAAGAAGATCCATTGCAGAAGCCAAACTTGAGCGAAATGAGCTTAGAGGAAAAAGTGAATTACCTGTTTAAACTAGTGGAACTACAACCAAGTTTGATGGAACCATCCAATTCTAAGGTCCAATATATCTTCGTTTGCTTGGTCTAGCGGAAAACTCTTTATAATCTGTTTTGCGGAATGATTTTGATGATATTTGTGATCATCGTATTTGTGATAATGGTACAGGTGGCTGGGGAATTTTTACCGAGGTGAAGTGCTTCCAATGCGGATCTTAAAGATAAAATTTTGCATATGAATTTTGATAAGAAGGTTATTGTGATTGCCACATTGCCAATTCTCCTGCTTTTGGCAAAAGTGGTTCTGTTGCATTTTTGCTTTCTAATTATTTATTTCTTTGACTATGAATGCAGATTAAAGCCCTACAACATGAGAATCATGACCTTACTCTGAAGCTAGAAAAAGCCGTCAGCAAACTTGAAATGGTATGCTTTAGGAGTGTGCAATATGCATGGATCTTACCTTTAGGCCTGTTTGAATTTCCAAAACCTTGCTGCATATGATAAAATTGCCGTTTCAATTAATAGTTTTTGAACTTCTACTTTTACTGAAGCACTAGCCTTCCAGAGAAACTAGCTTGCCTCACTGAAAGAGTCAGGTTTGTTTTTCGTTGCATTTCACAGAAAACGTGAATTTGCATTATGTCATGACGTGACCTTAGCTTATACTTGCATATAATAAAATACTGCATTAGCATGCTTAATATCACTCGGTTTTTATTTGTTTTCATAGTTTGAGTAGCATAGAATCTTATATTAGCCGACGTAGGGATCTTTAAATTTTATTGATTTTCGACCAGATTTTGGATGGACCGACGTAGGGATCTTATAGTTCCTTGAAGGGGCTTTAAATTGATTGTAAGTTCGTTTTAAATGGAGTTCGATGGAAGAATTTATCTCGGCCGACATTTCGCATGCTGAATCTGTTTTTGCGATAAATTCTTTCTTCGAACTCCATTTAAAGCGAACATATAATCAATTTAAAGTCTCTTCCAGACACAATTAGATCCCTACCTCGGAATGAAAGATTAGGGTGTTTTGAAACTGTAGCATGTCACGGAACTTGATTTGGACTCACGGTTTGATCTAAATTAATTTTTGAACTCGGACGCGTTTGTCGCTCTATCGTGATCAGTTGTATTTCGGATTAAATTTCATTGATTTTCGACCAAATTTTGGATGGACCGACGTATGGATGTTATAGTGCCTTGAAGGGGCTTTAAATTGATTGTAAGTTCAATTCAAACGGAGTTCGACGAAAGAATTTATCGACAAATGATCAATATTTGTTTAGTGGACCGGCCGATATTTCGCATGCTGAATCATTTTAAGCAATAAATTCTTTCCTCGAACTCCGTTTAAAGCGAACTTATAATCAATTTAAAGTTCCTTCAAGGCACAACAAGATCCCTACCTCGGTCCATTCAAAATATGGACCAAAATAATTGAAATTCAATTCGGAGAATAACTGATCGTGGTAGAGCAACAAACCCGTCCGAGTTCAAAAACTCATTTAGATCATACCGTGAGTCAAAATCGAGTTCCGTAAAATGCTATAAATTCATAACAGTCTAGTCTTTCATCTTCACGTATATAGACAAGCTCGATAACTCCCCAATCGAACGCAACAACTCAGAATTGACATGATTTCGAATTTTAGCTATCGAGATGGCGGTGACTGCTAAAGGGACGTACCATTGAGGAGTTATCGAGCATGGTCATATTTGTAAAGATGAAAATTTAGGGTTTTTTAAAGCTGTAGCATTTTACGAAACTCGATTTCGATTCACGGTTTGATCTAAATGAATTTTTGAACTCGGACGCGTTTGTCACACTATCGTGATAAGTTGTATTTCGGATTAAATTTCATTGATTTTCAACCATAGTTTGGATGGATCGACGTAGGGATCTTATAGTGCCTTGAATGAGCTTTAAATTGATTGTAAGTTCGCGTTAAACGGAGTTCGAGGGAAGAATTTATCGCCAAATTATCGATATTCTTTTAGTGTATCGGCCGATATTTTGCTTGCTGAATCTGTTTATGCAATAAATTCTTTCCTCGAGCTCCGTTTAAAGCGCAGTTACAATTAATTTAAAGCCCCTTCAAGGTACAATAAGATCCCTACCTCGGTCTATCCAAAATCTGGACGAAAGTCAATGAAATTTAATCCGGAGTACAAATGATCGCGATGGAGCAACAAACGCGTCCGAGTTCAAAAATTCAACTTCCGAGCACTTTATCATGACTGTTCAACACTTATTTTTGCATGCATCACATAAATTCCAGGACAAATCATATATTAAGTGGCTTGTTATTGTGTGGCTCTATCAAAACCGTAGAAGCGGAATTGTCCCTGACAGAAAGGAAGAGTTGCCGCCTAAAGGCACAAAATCGCCACCAATGGGACTACGAATGCAGCCTGCAGATCCAAATCCTTTGTTTGAAAATGTGGAACCAATGGCAAAGAGTGCAAACCCTTTTGTGAAAAAAACATCAAAGCCTAAATGGAAGGCTTCTGCTAGTTTGTCTACCAATGAGAAGTCGAGAGAGGAGTATGGTTCGGTCCGCCAATCTGGGCATCTTCAAAATACTGTAGTTCCTCTTAGGATTATGGACATAGGACCTGTTTTCCAATATATAACTGCCGATGACAATGAGAATGAAGATGGGCCACCTTTACTAGAAGAAGATCCATTGCAGAAGCCAAACTTGAGCGAAATGAGCTTAGAGGAAAAAGTGAATTACCTGTTTAAACTAGTGGAACTACAACCAAGTTTGATGGAACAATCCAATTCTAAGGTCCAATATATCTTCGTTTGCTTGGTCTAGCAGAAAACTCTTTATAATCTGTCTTGCGGAATGATTTTGATGATATTTGTGATCATCGTATTTGTGATAATGGTACAGGTGGCTGGGGAATTTTTACCGAGTGGAAGTGCTTCCAATGCGGATCTTAAAGATAAAATTTTGCATATGAATTTTGATAAGAAGGTTATTGTGATTGCCACATTGCCAATTGTCCTGCTTTTGGCAAAAGTGGTTCTGTTGCATTTTTGCTTTCTAATTATTTATTTCTTTGACTATGAATGCAGATTAAAGCCCTACAACATGAGAATCATGACCTTACTCTGATGCTAGAAAAAGCCGTCAGCAGACTTGAAATGGTATGCTTTAGGAGTGCGCAATATGCATGGATCTTATCTTGAGGCCTGTTTGAATTTCCAAAACCATGCTGCATATGATAAAATTGCCGTTTCAATTAATAGTTTTTGAACTTCTACTTTTACTGAAGCACAGCCTTCCAGAGAAACTAGCTTGTCTCACTGAAAGAGTCAGGTTTGTTTTTCTTTGCAATTCACAGAAAACGTGAATTTGCATTATGTCATGACGTGACCTTAGCTTATACTTGCATATAATAAAATACTGCATTAGCATGCATAATATCACTCGGTTTTTATTTGTTTTCATAGTTTGAGTAGCACAGAATCTTATATTAGCCGACGTAGGGATGTTTAAATTTTATTGATTTTCGACCAGATTTTGGATGGACCGACGTAGGGATCTTATAGTTCCTTGAAGGGGCTTTAAATTGATTGAACATCGTTTTAAAACAGAGTTTGATGGAAGAATTTATCTCGGCCAACATTTCGCATGCTGAATCTGTTTATGCGATAAATTCTTTCTTCGAACTCCATTTAAAGCGAACATATAATCAATTTAAAGTCTCTTCCAGACACAATTAGATCCCTACCTCGGAATGAAAGATTAGGGTGTTTTGAAACTGTAGCATTTCACGGAACTTGATTTGGACTCACGGTTTGATCTAAATTAATTTTTGAACTCGGACGCGTTTGTCGCTCTATCGTGATCAGTTGTATTTCGGATTAAATTTCATTGATTTTCGACCAGATTTTGGATGGACCGACGTATGGATGTTATAGTGCCTTGAAGGGGCTTTAAATTGATTGTAAGTTCAATTTAAACGGAGTTCGACGAAAGAATTTATCGCCAAATGATCAATATTTGTTTAGTGGGTCGACCGATATTTCGCATGCTGAATCATTTTAAGCGATAAATTCTTTCCTCGAACTCCGTTTAAAGCGAACTTATAATCAATTTAAAGTTCCTTCAAGGCACAACAAGATCCCTACCTCGGTCCATTCAAAATATGGCCGAAAATCAATGAAATTCAATTCGGAGAATAACTGATCGTGGTAGAGCAACAAACCCGTCCGAGTTCAAAAATTCATTTAGATTAAACCGTGAGTCAAAATCGAGTTCCGTAAAATGCTATAAATTCATAACAGTCTAGTCTTTCATCTTCACGTATATAGACAAGCTCGATAACTCCCCAATCGAACGCAACAACTCAGAATTGACATGATTTCGAATTTTAGCTATCGAGATGGCGGTGACTACTAAAGGGACGTACCATTGAGGAGTTATCGAGCATGGTCATATTTGTAATGATGAAAATTTAGGGTGTTTTGAAGCTGTAGCATTTTACGGAACTCGATTTGGACTCATGGTTTGATCTAAATGAATTTTTGAACTCGGACGCGTTTGTCACTCTATCGTGATAAGTTGTATTTCGGATTAAATTTCATTGATTTTCAACCATATTTTGGATGGATCGACGTAGGGATCTTATAGTGCCTTGAATGAGCTTTAAATTGATTATAAGTTCGCTTTAAACGGAGTTCGAGGGAAGAATTTATCGCCAAATTATCCATATTCTTTTAGTGGATCGGCCGATATTTCGCATGCTGAATCTACTTATGCAATAAATTCTTTCCTCGAGCTCCGTTTAAAGCGAAGTTATAATTAATTTAAAGCCCCTTCAAGGTACAATAAGATCCCTACCTCGGTCTATCCAAAATCTGGACGAAAGTCTATGAAATTTAATCCGGAGTACAAATGATCGCGATGGAGCAACAAACGCGTCCGAGTTCAAAAATTCAACTTCCGAGCACTTTATCATGACTGTTCAAAACTTATTTTTGCGTGCATCACATAAATTCCAGGACAAATCATATATTAAGTGGCTTGTTATTGTGTGGCTCTATCAAAACCGTAGAAGCGGAATTGTCCCTGACAGAAAGGAAGAGTTGCCGCCTAAAGGCACAAAATCGCCACCAATGGGACTACGAATGCAGCCTGCAGATCCAAATCCTTTGTTTGAAAATGTGGAACCAATGGCAAAGAGTGCAAACCCTTTTGTGAAAAAAACATCAAAGCCTAAATGGAAGGCGTCTGCTAGTTTGTCTACCAATGAGAAGTCGAGAGAGGAGTATGGTTTGGTCCGCCAATCTGGGCATCTTCAAAATACTGTAGTTCCTCTTAGGATTAAGGACATAAGACCTGTTTTCCAATATATAACTGCTGATGACAATGAGAATGAAGATGGGCCACCTTTACTTGAAGAAGATCCATTGCAGAAGCCAAACTTGAGCGAAATGAGCTTCGAGGAAATAGTGAATTACCTTTTTAAACTAGTGGAACTACAACCAAGTTTGATGGATCCATCCAATTCTAAGGTCCAATATATCTTCGTTTGCTTGGTCTAGCGGAAAACTCTTTATAATCTGTCTTGCGGAATGATTTTGATTATATTTGTGATCATCGTATTTGTGATAATGGTACAGGTGGCTGGGGAATTTTTACCGACTGGAAGTGCTTCCAATGCGGATCTTAAAGATAAAATTTTGCATATGAATTTTGATAAGAAGGTTATTGTGATTGCCACATTGCCAATTCTCCTGCTTTTGACAAAAGTGGTTCTATTTCATTTTTTCTTTCTAATTATTTATTTCTTTGACTATGAATGCAGATTAAAGCCCTACAACATGAGAATCATGACCTTACTCTAAAGCTAGGAAAAGCCGTCAGCAAACTTGAAATGGTATGCTTTAGGAGTGTGCAATATGCATGGATCTTATCTTGAGGCCAGTTTGAATTTCCAAAACCTTGCTGCATATGATAAAATTGCCGTTTCAATTAATAGTTTTTGAACTTCTACTTTTACTGAAGCACTAGCTTTCCAGAGAAACTAGCTTGTCACACTGAAAGAGTCAGGTTTGTTTTTCTTTGCATTTCACAGAAAACGTTAATTTGCATTATGTCATGACGTGACCTTAGCTTATACTTGCATATAATAAAATACTGCATTAGCATGCTTAATATCACTCGGTTTTTATTTGTTTTCATAGTTTGAGTAGCACATAATCTTATATTAGCCGACGTAGGGATGTTTAAATTTTATTGATTTTCGACCAGATTTTGGATGGACCGACATAGGGATCTTATAGTTCCTTGAAGGGGCTTTAAATTGATTGTACGTTCGTTTTAAACGGAGTTCGATGGAAAAATTTATCTCGGCGGACATTTCGCATGCTGAATCTGTTAATGCGATAAATTCTTTCTTCGAACTTCATTTAAAGCGAACATATAATCAATTTAAAGTCTCTTCCAGACACAATTAGATCCCTACCTCGGAATGAAAGATTAGGGTGTTTTGAAACTGTAGCATTTCACGGAACTTGATTTGGACTCACGGTTTGTTCTAAATTAATTTTTGAACTCGGACGCGTTTGTCGCTCTATCGTGATCAGTTGTATTTCGGATTAAATTTCATTGATTTTCGACCAGATTTTGGATGGACCGACGTATGGATGTTATAGTGCCTTGAAGGGGCTTTAAATTGATTGTAAGTTCAATTTAAACGGAGTTCGACGAAAGAATTTATCACCAAATGATCAATATTTGTTTAGTGGATCGGCCGATATTTCGCATGCCGAATCATTTTAAGCGATAAATTCTTTCCTCGAACTTCCTTTAAAGCGAACTTATAATCAATTTAAAGTTCCTTCAAGGCACAATAAGATCCCTACCTCGGTCCATTTAAAATATGGACGAAAATCATTGAAATTCAATTCGGAGAATAACTGATCGTGGTAGAGCAACAAACCCGTCCGAGTTCAAAAATTCATTTAGATCAAATCGTGAGCCGAAATCGAGTTCCGTAAAATGCTATAAATTCATAACAGTCTAGTCTTTCATCTTCACGTATATAGACAAGCTCGATAACTCCCCAATCGAACGCAACAACTCAGAATTGACATGATTTCGAATTTTAGCTATCGAGATGGCGGTGACTGCTAAAGGGGCATACCATTGAGGAGTTATCGAGCATGGTCATATTTGTAAAGATGAAAATTTAGGGTGTTTTGAAGCTGTAACATTTTACGGAACTAGATTTGGACTCACGGTTTGATCTAAATGAATTTTTGAACTCGGACGCGTTTGTCACTCTATCGTGATAAGTTGTATTTCGGATTAAATTTCATTGATTTTAACCATATTTTGGATGGATCGACGTAGGGATCTTATAGTGCCTTGAATGAGCTTTAAATTGATTATAAGTTCGCTTTAAACGGAGTTCGAGGGAAGAATTTATCGCCAAATTATCCATATTCTTTTAGTGGATCGGCCGATATTTCGCATGCTGAATCTGCTTATGCAATAAATTCTTTCCTCGAGCTCCGTTTAAAGCGAAGTTATAATTAATTTAAAGTCCCTTCAAGGTACAATAAGATCCCTACCTCGGTCTATCCAAAATCTGGACGAAAGTCAATGAAATTTAATCCGGAGTACAAATGATCGCGATGGAGCAACAAACGCGTCCGAGTTCAAAAATTTATCTTCCGAGCACTTTATAATGATTGTTCAAAACTTATTTTTGCGTGCATCACATAAATTCCAGGACAAATCATATATTAAGTGGCTTGTTATTGTGTGGCTCTATCAAAACCGTAGAACCGAAATTGTCCCTGACAGAATGGAAGAGTTGCAACCTATAGGCACAAAATCGCCACCAATGGGACTACGAATGCAGCCTGCAGATCCAAATCCTTTGTTTGGAAATGTGGAACCAATGGCAAAGAGTGCAAACCCTTTTGTGAAAAAAACATCAAAGCCTAAATGGAAGGCGTCTGCTAGTTTGTCTACCAATGAGAAGTCGAGAGAGGAGTATGGTTCGGTCCGCCAATCTGGGCATCTTCAAAATACTGTAGTTCCTCTTAGGATTAAGGACATAAGACCTGTTCTCCAATATATAACAGCCGATGATAATGAGAATGAAGATGGGCCGCCTTTACTTGAAGAAGATCCATTGCAGAAGCCAAACTTGAGCGAAATGAGCTTAGAGGAAAAAGTGAATTACCTGTTTAAACTAGTGGAACTACAACCAAGTTTGATGGAACCATCCAATTCTAAAGTCCAATATATCTTCGTTTGCTTGGTCTAGCGGAAAACTCTTTATAATCTGTCTTGCGGAATAATGTTGATGATATTTGTGATCATCGTATTTGTGATAATGGTACAGGTGGCTGGGGAATTTTTACCGAGTGGAAGTGCTTCCAATGCGGATCTTAAAGATAAAATTTTGCATATGAATTTTGATATGAAGGTTATTGTGATTGCCACATTGCCAATTCTCCTGCTTTTGGCAAAAGTGGTTCTTTTTCATTTTTGCCTTCTAATTATTTATTTCTTTGACTATGAATGCAGATTAAAGCCCTACAACATGAGAATCATGACCTTACTCTGAAGCTAGAAAAAGCCGTCAGCAAACTTGAAATGGTATGCTTTAGGAGTGTGCAATATGCATGGATCTTATCTTGAGGCCTGTTTGAATTTCCAAAACCTTGCAGCATATGATAAAATTGCCGTTTCAATTAATAGTTTTTGAACTTCTACTTTTACTGAAGCACTAGCCTTCCAGAGAAACTAGCTTGTCTCACTGAAAGAGTCAGGTTTGTTTTTCTTTGCATTTCACAGAAAACGTGAATTTGCATTATGTCATGGCGTGACCTTAGCTTATACTTGCATATAATAAAATACTGCATTAGCATGCTTAATATCACTCGGTTTTTATTTGTTTTCATAGTTTGAGTAGCACAGAATCTTATATTAGCCGACGTAGGGATGTTTAAATTTTATTGATTTTCGACCAGATTTTGGATGGACCGACGTAGGGATCTTATAGTTCCTTGAAGGGGCTTTAAATTGATTGTAAGTTCGTTTTAAACAGAGTTTGATGGAAGAATTTATCTCGGCCGACATTTCGCATGCTGAATCTGTTTATGCGATAAATTCTTTCTTCAAACTCCATTTAAAGCGAACATATAATCAATTTAAAGTCTCTTCCAGACACAATTAGATCCCTACCTCGGAATGAAAGATTAGGGTGTTTGGAAACTGTAGCATTTCACGGAACTTGATTTGGACTCACGGTTTGATCTAAATTAATTTTTGAACTCGGACGCGTTTGTCGCTCTATCGTGATCAGTTGTATTTCGGATTAAATTTCATTGATTTTCGACCAGATTTTGGATGGACCGACGTATGGATGTTATAGTGCCTTGAAGGGGCATTAAATTGATTGTAAGTTCAATTTAAACGGAGTTCGACGAAAGAATTTATCGCCAAATGATCAATATTTGTTTAGTGGATCGGCCGATATTTCGCATGCTGAATCATTATAAGCGATAAATTCTTTCCACTAACTCCGTTTAAAGGGAACTTATAATCAATTTAAAGTTCCTTCAAGGCACAACAAGATCCCTACCTCGGTCCATTCAAAATATGGACGAAAATCAATGAAATTCAATTCGGAGAATAACTGATCGTGGTAGAGCAACAAACCCGTCCGAGTTCAAAAATTCATTTAGATCAAACCGTGAGTCTAAATCGAGTTCCGTAAAATGCTATAAATTCATAACAGTCTAGTCTTTCATCTCCACGTGTATAGAAAGCTCGATAACTCCCCAATCGAACGCAACAACTCAGAATTGACATGATTTCGAATTTTACCTATCGAGATGGCGGTGACTGCAAAAGGGACGTACCATTGAGGAGTTATCGAGCATGGTCATATTTGTAAAGATGAAAATTTAGGGTGTTTTGAAGCTGTAACATTTTACGGAACTCGATTTGGACTCACGGTTTGATCTAAATGAATTTTTGAACTCGGACGCGTTTGTCACTCTATCGTGATAAGTTGTATTTCGGATTAAATTTCAATGATTTTCAACCATATTTTGGATGGATCGACGTAGGGATCTTATAGTGCCTTGAATGAGCTTTAAATTGATTATAAGTTCGCTTTAAACGGAGTTCGAGGGAAGAATTTATCGCCAAATTATCCACATTCTTTTAGTGGATCGGCCGATATTTCGCATGCTGAATCTACTTATGCAATAAATTCTTTCCTCGAGCTCCGTTTAAAGCGAAGTTATAATTAATTTAAAGCCCCTTCAAGGTACAATAAGATCCCTACCTCGGTCTATCCAAAATCTGGACGAAAGTCAATGAAATTTAATCCGGAGTACAAATGATCGCGATGGAGCAACAAACGCGTCCGAGTTCGAAAATTCAACTTCCGAGCACTTTATCATGACTGTTCAAAACTTATTTTTGCGTGCATCACATAAATTCCAGGACAAATCATATATTAAGTGGCTTGTTATTGTGTGGCTCTATCAAAACCGTAGAACCGGAATTGTCCCTGACAGAAAGGAAGAGTTGCCGCCTAAAGGCACAAAATCGCCACCAATGGGACTACGAATGCAGCCTGCAGATCCAAATCCTTTGTTTGAAAATGTGGAACCAATGGCAAAGAGTGCAAACCCTTTTGTGAAAAAAACATCAAAGCCTAAATGGAAGGCGTCTGCTAGTTTGTCTACCAATGAGAAGTCGAGAGAGGAGTATGGTTCGGTCCGCCAATCTGGGCATCTTCAAAATACTGTAGTTCCTCTTAGGATTAAGGACATAAGACCTGTTTTCCAATATATAACTGCCGATGACAATGAGAATGAAGATGGGCCACCTTTACTTGAAGAAGATCCATTGCAGAATCCAAACTTGAGCGAATTGAGCTTGAGCGAATTGAGCTTCGAGGAAAAAGTGAATTACCTTTTTAAACTAGTGGAACTACAACCAAGTTTGATGGAACCATCCAATTCTAAGGTCCAATATATCTTCGTTTGCTTGGTCTAGCGGAAAACTCTTTATAATCTGTTTTGCGGAATGATTTTGATGATATTTGTGATCATCGTATTTGTGATAATGGTACAGGTGGCTGGGGAATTTTTACCGAGGTGAAGTGCTTCCAATGCGGATCTTAAAGATAAAATTTTGCATATGAATTTTGATAAGAAGGTTATTGTGATTGCCACATTGCCAATTCTCCTGCTTTTGCAAAAGTGGTTCTATTTCATTTTTGCTTTCTAATTATTTATTTCTTTGACTATGAATGCAGATTAAAGCCCTACAACATGAGAATCATGACCTTACTCTGAAGCTAGAAAAAGCCGTCAGCAAACTTGAAATGGTATGCTTTAGGAGTGTGCAATATGCATGGATCTTATCTTGAGGCCAGTTTGAATTTCCAAAACCTTGCTGCATATGATAAAATTGCCGTTTCAATTAATAGTTTTTGAACTTCTACTTTTACTGAAGCACTAGCCTTCCAGAGAAACTAGCTTGTCACACTGAAAGAGTCAGGTTTGTTTTTCTTTGCATTTCACAGAAAACGTTAATTTGCATTATGGCATGACGTGACCTTAGCTTATACTTGCATATAATAAAATACTGCATTAGCATGCTTAATATCACTCGGTTTTTATTTGTTTTCATAGTTTGAGTAGCACATAATCTTATATTAGCCGACGTAGGGATGTTTAAATTTTATTGATTTTCGACCAGATTTTGGATGGACCGACGTAGGGATCTTATAGTTCCTTGAAGGGGCTTTAAATTGATTGTAAGTTCGTTTTAAACGGAGTTCGATGGAAAAATTTATCTCGGCGGACATTTCGCATGCTGAAACTGTTAATGCGATAAATTCTTTCTTCGAACTCCATTTAAAGCGAACATATAATCAATTTAAAGTCTCTTCCAGACACAATTAGATCCCTACCTCGGAATGAAAGATTAGGGTGTTTTGAAACTGTAGCATTTCACGGAACTTGATTTGGACTCACGGTTTGTTCTAAATTAATTTTTGAACTCGGACGCGTTTGTCTCTCTATCGTGATCAGTTGTATTTCAGATTAAATTTCATTGATTTTCGACCAGATTTTGGATGGACCGATGTATGGATGTTATAGTGCCTTGAAGAGGCTTTAAATTGATTGTAAGTTCAATTTAAACGGAGTTCGACGAAAGAATTTATCACCAAAAGATCAATATTTGTTTAGTGGATCGGCCGATATTTCGCATGCCGAATCATTTTAAGCGATAAATTCTTTCCTCGAACTTCGTTTAAAGCGAACTTATAATCAATTTAAAGTTCCTTCAAGGCACAATAAGATCCCTACCTCGGTCCATTTAAAATATGGACGAAAATCATTGAAATTCAATTCGGAGAATAACTGATCGTGGTAGAGCAACAAACCCGTCCGAGTTCAAAAATTCATTTAGATCAAATCGTGAGCCGAAATCGAGTTCCGTAAAATGCTATAAATTCATAACAGTCTAGTCTTTCATCTTCACGTATATAGACAAGCTCGATAACTCCCCAATCGAACGCAACAACTCAGAATTGACATGATTTCGAATTTTAGCTATCGAGATGGCGGTGACTGCTAAAGGGGCGTACCATTGAGGAGTTATCGAGCATGGTCATATTTGTAAAGATGAAAATTTAGGGTGTTTTGAAGCTGTAACATTTTACGGAACTCGATTTGGACTCACGGTTTGATCTAAATGAATTTTTGAACTCGGACGCGTTTGTCACTCTATCGTGATAAGTTGTATTTCGGATTAAATTTCATTGATTTTTAACCATATTTTGGATGGATCGACGTAGGGATCTTATAGTGCCTTGAATGAGCTTTAAATTGATTATAAGTTCGCTTTAAACGGAGTTCGAGGGAAGATTTTATCGCCAAATTATCCATATTCTTTTGGTGGATCGGTCGATATTTCGCATGCTGAATCTGCTTATGCAAAAAATTCTTTCCTCGAGCTCCGTTTAAAGCGAAGTTATATTTAATTTAAAGCCCCTTCAAGGTACAATAAGATCCCTACCTCGGTCTATCCAAAATCTGGACGAAAGTCAATTAAATTTAATCCGGAGTACAAATGATCGCAATGGAGCAACAAACGCGTCCGAGTTCAAAAATTCAAATTCCGAGCACTTTATCATGACTGTTCAAAACTTATTTTTGCATGCATCACATAAATTCCAGGACAAATCATATATTAAGTGGCTTGTTATTGTGTGGCTCTATCAAAACCGTAGAAGCGGAATTGTCCCTGACAGAAAGGAAGAGTTGCCGTCTAAAGGCACAAAATCGCCAACAATGGGACTACGAATGCAGCCTGCAGATCCAAATCCTTTGTTTGAAAATGTGGAACCAATGGCAAAGAGTGCAAACCCTTTTGTGAAAAAAACATCAAAGCCTAAATGGAAGGCGTCTGCTAGTTTGTCTACCAATGAGAAGTCGAGAGAGGAGTATGGTTCGGTCCGCCAATCTGGGCATCTTCAAAATACTGTAGTTCCTCTTAGGATTAAGGACATAAGACCTGTTTTCCAATATATAACTGCCGATGATAATGAGAATGAAGATGGGCCACCTTTACTTGAAGAAGATCCATTGCAGAAGCCAAACTTGAGCGAAATGAGCTTAGAGGAAAAAGTGAATTACCTGTTTAAACTAGTGGAACTACAACCAAGTTTGATGGAACCATCCAATTCTAAGGTCCAATATATCTTCGTTTGCTTGGTCTAGCGGAAAACTCTTTATAATCTGTCTTGCGGAACGATTTTGATGATATTTGTGATCATCGTATTTGTGATAATGGTACAGGTGGCTGGGGAATTTTTACCGAGTGGAAGTGCTTCCAATGCGGATCTTAAAGATAAAATTTTGCATATGAATTTTGATATGAAGGTTATTGTGATTGCCACATTGCCAATTCTCCTGCTTTTGGCAAAAGTGGTTCTATTTCATTTTTGCTTTCTAATTATTTATTTCTTTGACTATGAATGCAGATTAAAGCCCTACAACATGAGAATCATGACCTTACTCTGAAGCTAGAAAAAGCCGTCAGCAAACTTGAAATGGTATGCTTTAGGAGTGTGCAATATGCATGGATCTTATATTGAGGCCTGTTTGAATTTCCAAAACCTTGCTGCATATGATAAAATTGCCGTTTCAATTAATAGTTTTTGAGCTTCTACTTTTACTGAAGCACTAGCCTTCCAGAGAAACTAGCTTGTCTCACTGAAAGAGTCAGGTTTGTTTTTCTTTGCATTTCACTAAAAACGTGAATTTGCATTATGTCATGACGTGACCTTAGCTTATACTTGCATATAATAAAATACTGCATTAGCATGTTTAATATCACTCGGTTTTTATTTGTTTTCATAGTTTGAGTAGCACAGAATCTTATATTAGCCAACGTAGGGATGTTTAAATTTTATTGATTTTCGACTAGATTTTGGATGGACCGACGTAGGGATCTTATAGTTCCTTGAAGGGGCTTTAAATTGATTGTAAGTTCGTTTTAAACGGAGTTCGATTGAAGAATTTATCTCGGCCGACATTTCGCATGCTGAATCTGTTTATGCGATAAATTCTTTCTTCGAACTCCATTTAAAGCGAACATATAATCAATTTAAAGTCTCTTCCTGATACAATTAGATCCCTACCTCGGAATGAAAGATTAGGGTGTTTTGAAACTGTAGCATTTCAGGGAACTTGGTTTGGACTCACGGTTTGATCTAAATTAATTTTTGAAAGCGGACGCGTTTGTCGCTCTATCGTGATAAGTTATATTTCGGATTCAATTTCATTGATTTTGGACCAGATTTTGGATGGACCGACGTATGGATGTTATAGTGCCTTGAAGGGGCTTTAAATTGATTGTAAGTTCAATTTAAACGGAGTTCGACGAAAGAATTTATCACCAAATGATCAATATTTGTTTAGTGGATCGGCCGATATTTCGCATGCTGAATCATTTTAAGCGATAAATTCTCCGTTTAAAGCGAACGTATAATCAATTTAAAGGTCCTTCATGGCACAATAACATCCCTACCTCGGTCCAATCAAAATATGGACGAAAATCAATGAAATTCAATTCGGAGAATAACTGATCGTGGTAGAGCAACAAACCCGTCCGAGTTCAAAAATTCATTTAGATCAAATCGTGAGCCGAAATCGAGTTCCGTAAAATGCTATAAATTCATAACAGTCTAGTCTTTCATCTTTACGTATATAGACAAGCTCGATAACTCCCCAATCGAACGCAACAACTCAGAATTGACATGATTTCGAATTTTAGCTAACGAGATGGCGGTGACTGCTAAAGGGGCGTACCATTGAGGAGTTATCGAGCATGGTCATATTTGTGAAGATGAAAATTTAGGGTGTTTTGAAGCTGTAGCATTTTACGGAACTCGACTTGGACTCACGGTTTGATCTAAATGAATTTTTGAACTCGGACGCGTTTGTCACTCTATCGTGTTAAGTTGTATTTCGGATTAAATTTCATTGATTTTCAACCATATTTTGGATGGATCGACGTAGGGATCTTATAGTGCCTTGAATGAGCTTTAAATTGATTATAAGTTCGCTTTAAACGGAGTTCGAGGGAAGAATTTATCGCCAAATTATCCATATTCTTTTAGTGGATCGGCCGATATTTCGCATGCTGAATCTGCTTATGCAATAAATTCTTTCCTCGAGCTCCGTTTAAAGCGAAGTTATAATTAATTTAAAGCCCCTTCAAGGTACAATAAGATCCCTACCTCGGTCTATCCAAAATCTGGACGAAAGTCAATGAAATTTAATCCGGAGTACAAATGATCGCGATGGAGCAACAAACGCGTCCGAGTTCAAAAATTCAACTTCCGAGCACTTTATCATGACTGTTCAACACTTATTTTTGCGTGCATCACATAAATTCCAGGACAAATCATATATTAAGTGGCTTGTTATTGTGTGGCTATATCAAAACCCACGAAGCGGAATTGTCCCTGACAGAAAGGAAGAGTTGCCGCCTAAAGGCACCAAATCGCCACCAATGGGACTACGAATGCAGCCTGCAGAGCCAAATCCTTTGTTTGAAAATGTGGAACCAATGGCAAAGAGTGAAACCCTTTTGTGAAAAAAACATCAAAGCCTAAATGGAAGGCGTCTGCTAGTTTGTCTACCAATGAGAAGTCGAGAGATGAGTATGGTTCGGTCCGCCAATCTGGGCATCTTCAAAATACTGTAGTTCCTCTTAGGATTAAGGACATAAGACCTGTTTTCCAATATATAACTGCCGATGACACTGAGAATGAAGATGGGCCACCTTTACTTGAAGAAGATCCATTGCAGAAGCCAAACTTGAGCGAAATGAGCTTAGAGGAAAAAGTGAATTACCTGTTTAAACTAGTGGAACTACAACCAAGTTTGATGGAACCATCCAATTCTAAGGTCCAATATATCTTCGTTTTCTTGGTCTAGCGGAAAACTCTTTATAATCTGTCTTGCGGAATGATTTTGATGATATTTGTGATCATCGTATTTGTGATAATGGTACAGGTGGCTGGGGAATTTTTACCGAGTGGAAGTGCTTGCAATGCGGATCTTAAAGATAAAATTTTGCATATGAATTTTGATAAGAAGGTTATTGTGATTACCACATTGCCAATTCTCCTGCTTTTGGCAAAAGTGGTTCTATTTCATTTTTGCTTTCTAATTATTTATTTCTTTGACTATGAATGCAGATTAAAGCCCTACAACATGAGAATCATGACCTTACTCTGAAGCTAGAAAAAGCCGTCAGCAAACTTGAAATGGTATGCTTTAGGAGTGTGCAATATGCATGGATCTTATCTTGAGGCCTGTTTGAATTTCCAAAACCTTGCTGCATATGATAAAATTGCTGTTTCAATTAATAGTTTTTGAACTTCTACTTTTACTGAAGCACTAGCCTTCCAGAGAAACTAGCTTGTCTCACTGAAAGAGTCAGGTTTGTTTTTCTTTGCATTTCACTAAAAACGTGAATTTGCATTATGTCATGACGTGACCTTAGCTTATACTTGCATATAATAAAATACTGCATTAGCATGTTTAATATCACTCGGTTTTTATTTGTTTTCATAGTTTGAGTAGCATAGAATCTTATATTAGCCGACGTAGGGATGTTTAAATTTTATTGATTTTCGACTAGATTTTGGATGGACCGACGTAGGGATCTTATAGTTCCTTGAAGGGGCTTTAAATTGATTGTAAGTTCGTTTTAAACGGAGTTCGATGGAAGAATTTATCTCGGCCGACATTTCGCATGCTGAATCTGTTTATGCGATAAATTCTTTCTTCGAACTCCATTTAAAGCGAACATATAATCAATTTAAAGTCTCTTCCTGACACAATTAGATCCCTACCTCGGAATGAAAGATTAGGGTGTTTTGAAACTGTTGCATTTCACGGAACTTGGTTTGGACTCACGGTTTGATCTAAATTAATTTTTGAACGCGGACGCGTTTGTCGCTCTATCGTGATAAGTTATATTTCGGATTAAATTTCATTGATTTTCGACCAGATTTTGGATGGACCGACGTATGGATGTTATAGTGCCTTGAAGGGGCTTTAAATTGATTGTAAGTTCAATTTAAACGGAGTTCGACGAAAGAATTTATCACCAAATGATCAATATTTGTTTAATGGATCGGCCGATATTTCGCATGCTGAATCATTTTAAGCGATAAATTCTCCGTTTAAAGCGAACTTATAATCAATTTAAAGTTCCTTCAAGGCACAATAATATCCCTACCTCGGTCCAATCAAAATATGGACGAAAATCAATGAAATTCAATTCAGAGAATAACTGATTGTGGTAGAGCAACAAACCCGTCCGAGTTCAAAAATTCATTTAGATCAAATCGTGAGCCGAAATCGAGTTCCGTAAAATGCTATAAATTCATAACAGTCTAGTCTTTCATCTTTACGTATATAGACAAGCTCGATAACTCCCCAATTGAACGCAACAACTCAGAATTGACATGATTTCGAATTTTAGCTATCGAGATGGCGGTGACTGCTAAAGGGGCGTACCATTGAGGAGTTATCGAGCATGGTCATATTTGTGAAGATGAAAATTTAGGGTGTTTTGAAGCTGTAGCATTTTACGGAACTCGATTTGGACTCACGGTTTGATCTAAATGAATTTTTGAACTCGAACGCGTTTGTCACTCTTTCGTGTTAAGTTGTATTTCGGATTAAATTTCATTGATTTTCAACCATATTTTGGATGGATCGACGTAGGGATCTTATAGTGCCTTGAATGAGCTTTAAATTGATTATAAGTTCGCTTTAAACGGAGTTCGAGGGAAGAATTTATCGCCAAATTATCCATATTCTTTTAGTGGATCGGCCGATATTTCGCATGCTGAATCTGCTTATGCAATAAATTCTTTCCTCGAGCTCCGTTTAAAGCGAAGTTATAATTAATTTAAAGCCCCTTCAAGGTACAATAAGATCCCTACCTCGGTCTATCCAAAATCTGGACGAAAGTCAATGAAATTTAATCCGGAGTACAAATGATCGCGATGGAGCAGCAAACGCGTCCGAGTTCAAAAATTCAACTTCCGAGCACTTTATCATGACTGTTCAACACTTATTTTTGCGTGCATCACATAAATTCCAGGACAAATCATATATTAAGTGGCTTGTTATTGTGTGGCTCTATCAAAACCCACGAAGCGGAATTGTCCCTGACAGAAAGGAAGAGTTGCCGCCTAAAGGCACCAAATCGCCACCAATGGGACTACGAATGCAGCCTGCAGAGCCAAATCCTTTGTTTGAAAATGTGGAACCAATGGCAAAGAGTGAAACCCTTTTGTGAAAAAAACATCAAAGCCTAAATGGAAGGCGTCTGCTAGTTTGTCTACCAATGAGAAGTCGAGAGATGAGTATGGTTCGGTCCGCCAATCTGGGCATCTTCAAAATACTGTAGTTCCTCTTAGGATTAAGGACATAAGACCTGTTTTCCAATATATAACTGCCGATGACACTGAGAATGAAGATGGGCCACCTTTACTTGAAGAAGATCCATTGCAGAAGCCAAACTTGAGCGAAATGAGCTTAGAGGAAAAAGTGAATTACCTGTTTAAACTAGTGGAACTACAACCAAGTTTGATGGAACCATCCAATTCTAAGGTCCAATATATCTTCGTTTTCTTGGTCTAGCGGAAAACTCTTTATAATCTGTCTTGAGGAATGATTTTGATGATATTTGTGATCATCGTATTTGTGATAATGGTACAGGTGGCTGGGGAATTTTTACCGAGTGGAAGTGCTTGCAATGCGGATCTTAAAGATAAAATTTTGCATATGAATTTTGATAAGAAGGTTATTGTGATTGCCACATTGCCAATTCTCCTGCTTTTGGCAAAAGTGGTTCTATTTCATTTTTGCTTTCTAATTATTTATTTCTTTGACTATGAATGCAGATTAAAGCCCTACAACATGAGAATCATGACCTTACTCTGAAGCTAGAAAAAGCCGTCAGCAAACTTGAAATGGTATGCTTTAGGAGTGTGCAATATGCATGGATCTTATCTTGAGGCCTGTTTGAATTTCCAAAACCTTGCTGCATATGATAAAATTGCCGTTTCAATTAATAGTTTTTGAACTTCTACTTTTACTGAAGCACTAGCCTTCCAGAGAAACTAGCTTGTCTCACTGAAAGAGTCAGGTTTGTTTTTCTTTGCATTTCACAGAAAACGTGAATTTGCATTATGTCATGACGTGACCTTAGCTTATACTTGCATATAATAAAATACTGCATTGGCATGCTTAATATCACTCGTTTTTATTTGTTTTCATAGTTTGAGTAGCATAGAATCTTATTTGTTTTCATAGTTTGAGTAGCATAGAATCTTATATTTCCCCGTGGAGGGATGATTTCCTTGACTTTTCTTCGCCGGTCGATGTTTGTCATGCTATGACTTTTGCAGTATGTGGAATAAGCTTCGTGTAGACTGTAAGATTGCTTAAAACCGAACTCGGTGTCATATCCCTAAATCATCATAATTGTAACACGATTAAACAACCACCAAGGGTAGAAGGGTCGGTTCCCGATGGCTTGGTTTCGTATTATTCCAAGTTATTTCCTACACTGCTGATGCACTCGTTTCCACATTGTTATTCGTCATATCTTGACAAACATGAGGTAGCATTTCCAAATCATGATTCGATTTGGAATTAATTGGGTGGCCTATTCCCCATGATGGATTCCCTAGGAGGTTTTGGGCGGTCGAGATTTAATGGATTCCTTGCCTTTAAGGCAAGTGATCCGGGCGGGCAAGGGATTTGGATTCCCTACCTTAATGGCATGTGACTGGCAATCCTGGCCGCCCAAACCCCTTATTTCAAGGAGAAATGGGCGGCCGGGTTCAATGGATTCTTGGCCGCCCAAAACTCCCAATCTTTTTCCTAGTTAGAAGATCAAATGTACCATAGTCGTGGTTTTCCCTAATGAAATTTCCTCCATGGAAACCATTGAGAATTTCGATATCTGTCAATTTAGCCGATAATGTGTTACTCCTGCTGACCAGCACGTTGTTAGGCCTGGGAGCTCCGTGAATAATATTTGACTTATGCAAATGAGCCACTGCTAGTGTCATATCCTTGAATCATAAGTGGACATGATTAAACAACCACCAAATAAATAGTATTTGAACATTCTAAGGCATAAATATTACCTCATTAGTTTCAATAACAACAATGACGGATGGCCAGGAGCAGTCCACAACTTGGAGAGGTTCACATTTGCTCGAATAAGATCAGTCAAATTGCCATTACAAACATCTTCACAGTCAAATGTGAAATCTTTTGCTTTCTATCACTAGTTCGCACATTATGACATTTCGATGCCGGTAATCTAATAAACGGGCTAGTGTCTGTCTGGAAACCTCACAGTGACCACGGACAAGCCGCTTCATCGCGATGATTCGACCACAATAAGTGCCGTGGAATACTGTTGTCCCATGACTACAAGTTGCAATTACTCTGTTTCATAAACTCAAAAGAGTGTCATGATGGATAGAACGATCGCTGCTCATTGGGATAGAATGATCGTTGCTCATTTCCACAATGTTATTCGTCATATCTTGACAAGCATGGGGTAGCATTTTCAAATCATGAGTCGAGTCAGCATTAATTGGGTGACACAGGCCTGCTGGGCCAAAGGTACTGTAATGCCTGCTGGCATCCCTCTGTTTCCAACGTCTTGATACGCCTTGTTTCTGTAGCTAGCACGAGAGTCAAGGTCAGGCGTGTTACTGTAGCTAGCACGAGAGTCAAGGTCAGGCGTGTATTCATTTTGATTGACATCCACAACAGATATATGATATATGCATGTTACACATAAGCAGCACAAAAGATAGGTTAGGTTTCAACTTCTAAAATTCCACGGCTAAAAGTTTCATCTGATGGGAAATTTACACCACTGCCGGTGAATTTAAAGATTTTCAACAAAGGCAAAGACCGACTCCCGCTCAGACATTTCACATAGCCCGCCCACTAAGAGGAAGACCCTAAGGATTACACTTTCCTTGACATCTGCCAACATGAAAGAAAAACTGGGGTTTTGCCTGCGTGAGGAGAGACAAATGATTACACTTTCCTTGGCATTTACTGCCCCAAACCCAAGGGGGGATTGGGCTGCCGGGATTTAATGGATTCCCTACCTTAAAGGCAGGTGACTTAGGCAATCCCAGCCGCCCAAAATCCCAAAGGTAGAACGGGCGGCTGGATTCAATGGATTCCCAGTTTGCGCGTCGAACTCTCTCGAACCATAACTTCTTTCACCAAGCTCCATTTCAAGTCATCTTATATTCCAAACGATGCTTACTTGGCGTATTACAAATTTTCTCTAATGACGAACCTCAATAGATAATCAAAAGTTGAAGATATCAGCCCTCGAAATGTGATGCTCGTGTAGTACAACAGCATGCCAATTTTCAAAAACTCAATTCGGACAAACCGTAGCATCAAACTAAGATCCGTCGAATTCCATTGCTTCTACACATAGTGGGATCCGGGTCCACCCAGGCCTCTCGGCTTTCGTCTCTCTTTTTTTTTTTTAGGGGGGGAGCCCTCAAGATCCGACCTTTACACTCTTTTGCTCAGCTCACGTTTTTGGTCTCTTGAGAGCTCACTACGATGAGCTTTCTTTCCACTGGAGAACCCCAAAGCCGCACTCTCTTTCCACTAGAGATCCCTCGTGCCTAAAAACCCGACCTTTACACTCTTTCCCTTGATGTAGCGCCTTGGCAGACGGATCGTACTTTCCTTGGCACCTGCCAACGTGAAAGAAAAATGGGTTTTTCCCTGCTGGCTTCTTCTGCTGCCCTTCTACTTCTTCTGCTTCCGTTGGGTTGGCAACCGGTTTACCGGGCTGACCGGTTCGGATATGTTTGACCAACCCAATCCGGCTGAAAAAAAAAAATGTCCCGAAATTTGGCTCGTTTTCGTGAAATTGATTCGACTAGAATGTAAAATTGAAGGTGTCAAAGATACACTAAAAATTATTAAAATACGAATGGAGAAGGCTCAATTTGATATTTTTCCCCTCGATTCGGGGGATAAAAGACATCAATTGGGCTTTTCTATATCCCAAATCGATTTTCCAAATACTAATGTGGCTAACATATAATTGGAATAGAAAGAAAATTGTTGACTATTTTTTAGATTTTTCCGACCTCATTCGGTATTTTCTTTGATTTTCAGCTATTTTTAAATGAAAAGAAATTCCAAAAATGCGAAAAAAAAAAGTACGAAAAATATTTTTTTTGCTCAAAATTGGTTCATTGTGCTTGGCCAAGGGTCCCAAAGACGATTTTGAATTTTCTGATTTTTTATTTTTTAATTAATTTTTTTTAAAAAAAAAGACCGATTAAAAATTAGGTGTCAACAACGGCGAAGTAGCACATGAACACACAAGCATGCACAAGAGGAGCAAAAGTACCATGTATGTAATGGTGACAAATGGATTGTTGATGGTGACGAGCTCGACGTTATCCCTTAAGAGCTCAACTCTGGCCATCAAGGACATGTTTGGTTACGTTTCTATTCCAAAAAAGTGATTCTGATTAGAATCAATTTTTTTTATTCTATTCTTTGAATGAGTTTTAAAGAATCAGAATGCCATTGATAATTGCATAAAACTTTTGTTCTAGGAACATAGACGCGTTTGGTAACAACACAAAATTTATATTCTAGAAAATAATTTATCTTCCCTATTTATCATTAAATCAAATAAGTACATAAGCACTTTTGACATCATGCGGATAGTGGACCTAAGCAATTGATATCATGGGGGACAGTCACCGATGCAGTATGGTAGTTTGACAGCAAATCAGCCAAGGCTAGAGAAAAATCAAAAGGTAAAATCATCAAAAACAAGATTATCTAGATCTTTATGTTGACACATAATGTTGTCAGCCTCCTTATTGAATTTATGGACCCTCGGTAGAGGGAAAAGAAAGTAAGAATTGAACCAGAGGAGCAAGCTGCAACAATCATAATGGTCTTCAATCTTGTAGAACAAGAAATTGACCCAAAGCCTTCAAGAACCGAACCTAATTAGGTTATTCTCAGTTCGACATGTACAAGTACGACATCCCCATTCAGATTCGTTCGTCTTAAATGCTCTTGTCCTTTCCTAATTTGTTGGGTGGTCTTGAGCCTCTCTCAACCCAAAAGGTAGCTCAAAGGTTGAGACTTTCTCTCACACTTATAAACCGATCACTAACTCGTACCACAACCGATGTGGGGCAACCCCAACATAATTTATTATTAGCTCAGCAATGAGATTGCTTGCCCTGTTGCAGCACAGGAAAAAAACCCGAAAAAAGAAAAAGGAAATTGGTTTGCTTTCAGGGTTTTGCAGATAATTCAAAGTTTCAAACCCAACATTTTTCTTTTTGTTTTTTGCCCCCTGATTTTCCCCTTATTCCTATTTTGACCCCCTTCTGAGTTCTGAATTTTGATCATGCCAACTTTTCAATTTATTGAGAATTTCACATTTTGCGGGGGATCTCGTTGGCGAATACCCTCTAAACATTTTCAATGCAATGACAATGTATGACACGAGAATAACTGCTTTGTTGGAAATGATAAAAAAAAAATCTGTTATTTATGAACGGGACACTCGTTTTGCGAGAACAGTAATTTAGAAATTCTAGTAAAGAATTCCGCAATGGAAAATTCGTTGAGACGATTGGATGAAGTTGTTAGAACTTAGACGTACCATTGCCCATGCCACAGGTTGTCGGCATCCCTCCCTACAGCACACAATGACTCACCATTGATTAGTCGGCAATGAACTCATCTCTTTAATCACAGCATCCACCATCTCGAACCTTCGTTGTCCCGTGAATGTAGAAGCCATGATCGTGTATGCATACAAGTTTGGCTCAACGCCAACCTTGATCATGTGGTCCCACACCTTGAGGGCCTCGTCGTCGAGCTTCCCTTTCTCGAGTGCATTAAGCAATGCCCCGTAGGAGATGATTGTCGGTTTCTCTCCTTTCTCCACCATCATTTTAAAAATCTGTATGGTAGTACTAGCTTCCCATGCCTTGGAACAAGTGACAAGCACTGCGTTCCATTCCATTCCCTACTTCCAGGTTTAAGCCCATTGTCTTCCATTTTCTTGATCAACCTAACGCTCAGGGTGTCAACGGGCCGAGTCTTGGCCTGGCCCCAAACTGCTCAGGTTTCGACCGAGTTTGGTCAGGTTGATTACTTTTTTTTTTTTTAAACAAAATCACTTCACATTCCATCAAATTAAAGGATATAAAAAATAAAAATGAAGATAAATTAAATTAAAAAGAAAATGCGGGGTGGAAAAAGAAAAACAAAAAAAAATGGAATCGGGCCGGCCAATCTTAACAGTACCAAGCCAGCCCGAAAGGCCCAAAAATTAGGGTGAATTTTCAGGCCGACGCGGGCTTTTTGGACATCATTGCCTAACTCCTCATTTCCAAATCCCTTTTCTTCTAGCCGCGCCTAATTTTCTGGCCGACGCGGGCTTTTTGGAGGGTTTTTTTTCAATTTAATATTAAAAAAATATTTACAAAAATAATTGCTATGTGAAAATATTTAAAAACTTGGGTCTCGCGCGCTGGACATACCAGCGTGCGAGACTCGCGATGGTCGCACGCTGGTATTACCAGCAAAGGGGGAAGTGCAGGCGCGCCGGTTAACCAGCGCGCATGCACTTCCCCCCATTTTTTTTTAGTTTTTTAGTTTTGTTTTTTAGTTATTTTATATTTTAAATTTCTTTTACATAATTTTATTATTTTATATTTTCATAACTATTTTTTTTTAGCCTGCAAGGCTAATACGTATTTGACAACCCGAAAAAAATTATATTTTTTATTTCATATTTTTTTTGTTTTTCAATTATTTTATATTTGTCAAATACGTATTAGCCTTGCAGACTCCAAAAATAAATTTAGTTATGAAAATATAAAATAATAAAAGTATGTAAAAGAAATTTAAAATATAAAATAACAAAAAACAAAAAAAAAATGGGGGCAAGTGCATGCGCACTGGATATACCAGCGCGCATGCACTTCCCCCTTTGCGCGCTGTTAATACCAGCCCGCAAAGGGTCGCGCCCTGGAAATACCCGCGCGCGAATATTTTCATACAGTAACTAATTTTGTAAAGATTTTTTTTAAATATTAAATTGGAAAAAAAAACCCCTTTTTGGACACCCCTTGCCTAACGCCCCATTTCCAAATCCCTTTTCTTCTAGCCGCGGTTAGTAAAATGTTAAAATGAGACATGATCAATTCATAAGACATGTTATTCGGCTTTGGTCCCTTGGCCAACAAATCCTCGTAAATCAATTCATGAGACATGATCAATTCATAAGACATGTTATTCGGCTTTGGTCCCTTGTCCAATAAATCCTCATAAGTCTCGAGAGCCGCCCACCATCTCTCAGCCCTTCCCCATCAGCCAAATCAAGTGATTGCACACGGATAGGCTGATCTCCAAATGCATCTCTCTTATTCTCTTGTATAATTCCTTTGCAAACAGCATAATGGTCTTCCCGAGTACAATAAGCCCATATGAGGCGCTCCTGCTCTGCCCGACCAGGCTGAAGCCCTGCCTTGTTCATATCCGAAAGAAGCTTCATTACTTTCTCGCTCAAGTTTTCTTGTTTCGCGAGCCACCTCCTCATCACTTGTTGGCAAACTCGAACTGTGAAAATTCTCATGCTTGACAAATTCTTTCTCCCAATCTTCGTCGTCATCTTTTCCTATCTCACCCCTCAAATAATTTTCCCTAAATTCAGTGAAGAACCTCATTCCATCTTCCATTCTTCTATAGGCCAACAAGGCAGTGGAATAGGATACTGCAGAGGTAACGAAACCTAACTCTTCGTTCGGATCTCCTCAAGACCACTGGATGAAGAAGAGATCTCTCTGGTTTCTTCATTTCCGTTCAATTTGGGGCTTTGAAGAGCGATTTGCTTCAATTTGGGGCTAGGAAGAATGACACCCTTTTAGATTAAGAAATGCTCTCATCGTTTTGCACACGTAGAGCTCACCACTTAAGTTACTTGCCACATATGAGAGAGAAAAATAAATAAAGAAAACCACGTTAGCATTTTCTGTGTAACCAAACTGGACGAAGTTAACGGAATGACTTTATTGTATCAACTTGACAAGTTTTGAGACTTGATTGCATCTTTTTACAAATTTTAGTACTCAATTGTATTTTCGCGACAAGTTTTAGGTCTTCTAGTGCACTTATCAATTGTGATCATGCCAGAATTTCAATTTATCCTAACCAACACTTCTGTGGCTAATGGCTATGAAAAAGACTATTTGGAAATTATAACATTTCTTAAATTGGATTCCATAATAAATGATTGGGGACACTTGCTCTGCAAATCAGTCGCGTATAAATTTTAATGAGGAACTCCATGGTGAAAGATTCGTTGAGACGCCTAGATGAAGTATGTAACGCCCGAAATCCCGACTCCTGTAAATAGTGTAATCCAGACGATAGTGTGAATATGAATTTCATTTTGGTTGCGCAAAGTATACTTCGTGGATTTAGAAATTTGAAATTTAAAGATTTTCGATAATCGTCGATCGAATCGAGTGGGATTTTGATCGGTTCGTCCATTCGCCTTAGGATTTGAATTTTCAAGTCGAGGCCTCGCCGTAGCCAAGCCGACCTCGAAGGATTCATTATCCCGATTGGATGACCAATGTCCGATTTACCCTCGCATGCGAAATTTCGAAATTGCCCCGGTCAAGGATGGAAGTTACAAGATTGCCCTTGGATATTTGATGGGCAAAAGGACAAGCTTCATTATTTGTGTGGTCCAACCTTATCTCAAGAGCACTCAAGTGGTCATGGTCAATGAAGACAGCTCATTCCCTCTCTCCTCCAGCTATTGCACGACACCACATCCTCACGTTTTCTCTTTTGCTTTTGCTTGCTCCCTCAACCGACTCATCTCTCTTCTTCTTTCACTTCGCACGACCACATCTTGCCGGATCCTCACCAGACCATCACTGATCCTCCACCACCTCCCCCTCAAGCCGTCGCCACCCCCCAGCTCCGCCGTCGCCGCCCAGGGCCGCCAGAAACCGGCCGGAGGCAGCTCGAGCAGATTTTCTGCTTTGTCCGAGCCGTGGGGTGCAGCAGCTCCTCCTTGCTGCATGGTGGTTTCCGGTCGCCACCACCACCTTACACAACTCCCTCACCCTTCCTCCGACACTCCTCTACCGCTGCAAGCCGCCACCAGCCGCCGGAAAAGCTTTGGTAAGCCAAAAACCGAACTCAACTTAGTTTTGCCGGTTTTGAGCAGTTTTTTGTTCTTGAGTGGGTTAGTCGCCCTTAGCTTGTTTCCTTGCTTGGCTCCGGTCACTACACACACCCCGACACCCCTAGGGACGTTCCCTATCAGCTGCAAGAGGTGTCGTTACCGTTAGAAGTCCGAACGACCCCAAACCCGAGTTTTTCCTTTGCTGGTTTCTCTGCTGCAGCTGCTGTGTTGCTACTGTTTTGGTGTTGCCGGCGACTTCTCCGGCCACCACAGGTCGCCGACGACCACCCCCGACCCCCGTGAACCTCCACCTTCGACCTTAGACCCAACCACCACTCTAAGTCGCCCAAAACAGAATCGTTTAGCCACTGTTGTTTCTCACGTTGCTGCTGTCCTACTCTGTTTTTGGGATTGGGCTGATTTGTGGGCTTGTTATTTTAGGGCTGTTGAGTTGGGCCGAAGTCCATTCTGAGTTGGGCTGAAAGCTGAGGTGTTGGGCCACGAAATTTGGGCCTTGTCTTGGGCCCGTGGATCGAATCTTTTGGAGTTTAGGCCCGTTGGACGATATCCGTGGTTCGCGATCCAGTTAAGTTCAAAGTTTGGATCGAAGGTTTTACTTCAAGGAATTGGCGGTGAGTTGACATCTAATTCTCGATTAGGTCGTTAATTATGTCTGGATTAGTTTGTTTAGATTAATAGGGGTTAATTTCATTAGGGTCGAATAGGCTAGAAACTCGAGTTAAGTTAAATAGCCTATTTGGTTGTGTTAGTCGATTTAGAAATCCCTGAATGTTAATTGCTTGGTTCATGACTGATGTGGATTGGTTGTGAGCGAATGGTTATTTTAAGCGAGCGCCTATTCGATGTGTGAATTAAATTGTCTAAGGTTAAAGCATGGCGAGGATTGAATTTCTTATCGTTGCTTGGGTGATTGCTCATATTGAGATTGTGTTTGATTATTGGCTATAATCAAAATATAAATTTATGGATTGAGGAATGGATTGAGTGGTCATAAAAGTAACGATGAGGCGACTCCTAACAAGTTCGGTGTGCCTGGAGGTGCCAGTGGCACTGGGGACTAATCACACGACTTGTTGGATGCCCGGCAGTCTTGGTGTGGTGCGAAGCTGGCATGGAGCATGGAGAGATTGTCGGTAGCCGATCGCAGCTTGTGACGGATCGGACCCCATTTTGGGAAGCCTACTTGTTGTGCCTGGAGTGCCGTGGGCATGGGGTCACAACTTGTAGATGCCGTCGCTGATAGGATATGGGACGGAGCCTGTTTACAGATGGCATTACCTGGAGTGCCATAGGCATGGGGTAGTGTAGCTATTTTGAACCGTCGCGGATCATCTTCTTAAAAATAGAGATGGTGTGATGTCTAATGCCAGTTATGTGCATGGGCGCATTATGTTTATTGAATGCCTGGATTCTAGTTAAGTTGGCACGGGCGCATGTTTCATGTTTAGTGCCTAATGCATGTGATTGTCTGATAGGATGTATGGACGAGTCATCGCCCTACCCGAGGCTTAGGCGTTGACTTCACTGGGATTTTATCTCACCCCTTTATGGGAACATTTTCAGGTCCGAAGTGATGTTAAGCCCTCTGGCGGTCGTTCTCCGACTTCTGAAGTCGATCATGACTCTTCACCTGGACTTTTGGAGATCTTTGGTTCTTTTGGAGTAGATGAGGACCTAACCCTGACTGATCCCTTTTTGTTTTATAAGATCCTAGAGAGTCGACTGTAGCATCCGTGGGGTTAGTGATCATCCACTGTTTACTGTAGTGAGTTGATAACCATGTAGTTTGATATCCTACTGTGCAGATGTTGTATTGGACTATCCCTGTTATATTATCTGTATGGAAGTTGTTCGTTTCCGCGTGTGCCATTTGTTATTAGGGTTAATAGCGTGCCTGGGACGTTATCATTATGACCAGAGGCGATAAGGTAGGGATATTACGTTCCCGAGGATCGGGGCGTGACATCCCCGCCCGAAGTGGTATCAGAGCAAGGTTGGCCTGATTACCCGGTCATAGGTTTGGAGTGATAAGGAGCGATGGGAAAATGGGATAGTTAGTAGGATTGAACGATCTTTGCTTGTGATTATTGGTTGTTATTATAACTGTTTGGGTTGTCCTCTTATCGTGTTTTGCTCTGGGGTGAGCAGGACTCCATATTATACCTGCATAATGAGTGAACGCGGTAGAAGAGCACCTCGAACTAGGCCTGCAAGACGATTGAGGATTAACGAGATCGGTGAAGCATCGGGAGCTGGAAGGCCGCCTCTAGTTGAGTCTGAAGGGCAGGAACCCAGGATTGAAGAGACCATGGAAAGTGAATCACCACCTCGGAGACCCCTTGAAAGAGACCCAAGGATGACAGATGAAATCCTTGCCGCACTGGGAGAACTGATTGGCCAACGAACAAGAAATCAGAATGCTGCAGAGACGTCACAAGCTGGTCCTTCAGCTGGGAACATTGAAGATAGGCCGATGCATAAGTTGGCAGAATCCTTCATGAAGTTGGTGCCGCCTAAGTTCACAGGCGATGGGGATCCTGAAGCTGCCACTCAGTGGGTCAAGGAAATGGAGAAAGCCTTTAATTTGTTAAAGTGCTCAGAGGAAGACAAGGTTACTTTGGCTATCTACCAGTTGCAGGGTAATGCTGGTTCTTGGTGGGATGCAACTAAGCATCGAATTTTTCCGGAAGGTACAGCCTGGAATTGGGGTAAGTTCGTGGAAGCTTTTAATAATAAGTATTTCTCGGATGTGGCTCGAGAACGGAAGCTGAATGAATTTATGAGTCTGCGGCAGAATCAGATGACTGTGGATCAATATGAGGCCCGATTCGCTGAACTGTCTCGGTATGCCCCTAGAATGGTTGAGAATCCTCAAGATAGGGCGAAGAGGTTTCGGGATGGATTGAAACCCGAAATCAAAGACATCCTCATACCGTTTAACCTGAAGGATTATGATGAACTGTACGAGAGAGCTCAATTGATAGAAAGAAATCTGAATGAGAGGGCTGTCGCCGCTAGTTCAAGGTTTGCTCATACCCGAAGAGATGTCAGACAAGGCAAGAGGCCGATGCCTAGTGGCAGAGCTTATTTTCCACCAAACCGATCAGGCGCCATTAGTAAGCCGACTTATCGTCAGGGTGAAGAATGTCGCATGTGTCGTCGAAGGCACGGACCTGGACAATGCCCAATGAGGACTGGAGCATGTTATGTGTAACGGCCGGGGTCCCACTTGCACGATATTGTCCGCTTTGGGCTTTGCAACCCGCACGGTTTTGTTTTTCCCGGCACTCAGCCGGGAAAAGGCCTCATGCAAATCAAGGGTACCCCCAAGGCTTATAAAGCCACCCAAGACCTCCCCCTAGGCAATGTGGGACTAGGGAGGGGATATCACAATCTCCCCCCCTTCGGACACAACGTCCCCGTTGTGCCCGTACCGCCCGCGGACTCCGCCGCTGTCCACACATGCGGTCGGGGGTCCGCTCTGATACCATTTGTAACGGCCGGGGTCCCACTTGCACGATATTGTCCGCTTTGGGCTTTGCAACCCGCACGGTTTTGCTTTCCGAGCACTCAGCCGGGAAAAGGCCTCATACTCGTATCAGAGCAGATATTGTCCTCTTTGGCCCTACCGCACTGGGGCTCTCACGGGCTCGCGGACTCCGCCACCATTTGTAACGGCCGGGGTCCCACTTGCACGATATTGTCCGCTTTGGGCTTTGCAACCCGCACGGTTTTGCTTTCCGAGCACTCAGCCGAGAAAAGGCCTCATACTCGTATCAGAGCAGATATTGTCCTCTTTGGCCCTACCGCACTGGGGCTCTCACGGGCTCGCGGACTCCGCCGCTACCGCTACCCAGCTACGGCCTCGACCTCAAGGTTTTGTTCCTGCGCAGCGGAAGCACTCAGCAGCACTTGCAGAAGGCCTCATGCAAATCAAGGGCACCCCCAAGGCTTATAAAGCCACCCAAGACCTCCCCCCTAGGCAATGTGGAACTAGGGAGGGGATATCACAATCTCCCCCCCTTCGGCACACAACGTCCTCGTTGTGCCTGTACCGCTACCGGGGTCCACACATGCGGTCGGGGGTCCGCTCTGATACCATTTGTAACGGCCGGGGTCCCACTTGCACGATATTGTCCGCTTTGGACTTTGCAACCCGCACGGTTTTGCTTTCCGAGCACTCAGCCGAGAAAAGGCCTCATGCAAATCAAGGGTACCCCCAAGGCTTATAAAGCCACCCAAGACCTCCCCCCTAGGCAATGTGGGACTAGGGAGGGGATATCACAATTTGTAACGGCCGGGGTCCCACTTGCACGATATTGTCCGCTTTGGGCTTTGCAACCCGCACGGTTTTGCTTTCCGAGCACTCAGCCGGGAAAAGGCCTCATACTCGTATCAGAGCAGATATTGTCCTCTTTGGCCCTACCGCACTGGGGCTCTCACGGGCTCGCGGACTCCGCCGCTACCGCTACCCAGCTACGGCCTCGACCTCAAGGTTTTGTTCTTGCGCAGCGGAAGCGTGGTGGGCCCATAACCCACAGGTCCCGGAGACATCCGATAAAATTGGAACGATACAGAGAAGATTAGCATGGCCCCTGCGCAAGGATGACACCCACAAATCGAGAAATGGTCCAAATTTTTTTATTGTGATATCCCCTCCCTAGTCCCACATTGCCTAGGGGGGAGGTCTTGGGTGGCTTTATAAGCCTTGGGGGTACCCTTGATTTGCATGAGGCCTTTTCCCGGCTGAGTGCCGGGAAAAACAAAACCGTGCGGGTTGCAAAGCCCAAAGCGGACAATATCGTGCAAGTGGGACCCCGGCCGTTACAAATTGTGATATCCCCTCCCTAGTCCCACATTGCCTAGGGGGGAGGTCTTGGGTGGCTTTATAAGCCTTGGGGTGCCCTTGATTTGCATGAGGCCTTCTGCAAGTGCTGCTGAGTGCTTCCGCTGCGCAGGAACAAAACCTTGAGGTCGAGGCCGTAGCTGGGTAGCGGTAGCGGCGGAGTCCGCGAGCCCGTGAGAGCCCCAGTGCGGTAGGGCCAAAGAGGACAATATCTGCTCTGATACGAGCATGAGGCCTTTTCCCGGCTGAGTGCTCGGAAAGCAAAACCGTGCGGGTTGCAAAGCCCAAAGCGGACAATATCGTGCAAGTGGGACCCCGGCCGTTACAAATGGTATCAGAGCGGACCCCCGACCGCATGTGTGGACAGCGGCGGAGTCCGCGGGCGGTACGGGCACAACGGGGACGTTGTGTCCGAAGGGGGGGAGATTGTGATATCCCCTCCCTAGTCCCACATTGCCTAGGGGGGAGGTCTTGGGTGGCTTTATAAGCCTTGGGGGTACCCTTGATTTGCATGAGGCCTTTTCCCGGCTGAGTGCTCGGAAAGCAAAACCGTGCGGGTTGCAAAGCCCAAAGCGGACAATATCGTGCAAGTGGGACCCCGGCCGTTACATTATGGATGTGGCCAGTTTGGCCATTTGGCAAGGGACTGCCCTCAACGCCAAGGGAATAGGCCACAAGGAGGACAGATTGGAGGAAGTACACCGCAGAATACTCAGAGTCGACCACCAGCTCAGGGAAGGGTGTATGCAGTTACTCGGGATACGGCGAAGGATTCGCCGACCGTAACAGGTACGGTTCTTTTACATGATCAAGCCGCCTATGCTTTGTTTGATCCTGGTGCAACACATTCTTTTATGGCTGAGCAATTCGTTAAGTTAGTGGAATTGGAACCGAAACAGTTGGATACAGAATATAGGATTTCTACGCCCTTACAAAATAATGTGATAGTTGTGGTAGGTTGTCCTGACTGTAAGCTCGTAGTAAGTGGCCATGAAGATAGGATTGACTTGATTGTCATAGAGATGTATGATTTTGATTTAATAGTTGGAATGGATTGGTTGAAGAAACAAAGGGCCATAATGGATTGTCACAGTAAGGTGGTTCGGTTTAACCCAGTAGATGACGTCAGTTTTGAGTTTGTGGGAAGTCGAGGAGGGACCTCGACGATAATGATTTCGTCGCTTGAGGCGACTAGACTATTAGAAGATGGCTGTTATGGTTATCTGGCGTTTGTGGTTGATACTTCTGTTGAAGAGCCTAAGTTGGAGGACATACTAGTAGTACGTGAATTTCCTGATGTCTTTCCCAAGGAATTGCCTGGTTTACCACCGGAAAGAGAAATTGAGTTTGTGATTGAATTGATTCCTGGAACGGAACCAATTTCTAAGGCGCCATATAGGATGTCATTATCTGAACTTAAGGAGCTTAAGGTTCAAATGCAGGAGTTATTGGATAAAGGATTTATCCGTCCTAGTGCGTCGCCTTGGGGAGCGCCTGTATTGTTCGTAAAGAAGAAAGATGGGTCGTTACGCTTGTGCATTGATTATAGACAATTAAATCAGGTAACAATCAAGAATAAGTACCCTCTACCAAGGATCGATGATTTATTCGATCAGTTGCAGGGAGCTGCTGTATTTTCTAAAATTGATCTAAGAACGGGTTACCATCAGTTAAGAATAAGGAAGGAGGATATTCCGAAGACGACATTTAGGACGCGATATGGACATTATGAATTTACCGTAATGCCGTTTGGATTGACGAATGCTCCTGCTGCTTTTATGGATTTGATGAATAGGGTATTTAAGGAATTTCTGGATCGTTTTGTGATTGTGTTCATAGATGATATTTTGGTATATTCAAGGAGTTCTGAGGAGCATGAACAACACTTAAGGATGGTGTTAGAAACCCTTAGATTACATCAGTTGTATGCCAAATTTAGTAAGTGTGAATTTTGGTTAGCTCGTGTGGCATTTCTCGGTCATGTGGTTTCTGGGGATGGCATTGCCGTTGATCCTGCAAAGATTGAAGCAGTTATAAATTGGCCAAGACCAACGACAGTAACTGAGATCAGGAGCTTCCTAGGATTGGCAGGCTATTATAGAAGATTTGTGGAAAGATTCTCTGCTATAGCCTCGCCTTTGACTCGGCTATTAAAGAAGGATGTAAGATTAGAATGGACGGAGAAATGTGAACGTAGTTTTCAAGAGCTTAAGCATAAGCTAACTACGGCTCCTGTTTTAATGATTCCATCAGGTCCTGGAGGATTTGAAATATATAGTGACGCTTCACTTAGGGGATTGGGCTGTGTATTGATGCAGCATGGAAGGGTAGTCGCTTATGCATCTCGACAATTGAGACCTCATGAAGTAAATTACCCGACGCATGATTTAGAATTGGCTACAGTCGTTTTTGCCTTGAAGATTTGGAGACATTATTTGATTGGAGAGAAGTTTCAAGTATATATTGATCATCAAAGCCTGAAGTATTTATTCTCACAAAAGGAGCTAAATATGAGGCAACGTCGATGGATGAAATTGCTTAAAGATTATGATTGTGAGATCCTCTATCATCCAGGTAAGGCAAATAGAGTGGCGGATGCCCTGAGTAGGAAATCAGTGATTGCTCAATTACGTGCTAGTCAGTGGCGTTTATTAGAAGAGATGAGAGACTCTGATTTTAAGTTCGAAGTCAGCCATTTAGCGAGCTTAATTGCTACATTAAGGATTGAACCAGAGGTGCAAACAAGAATTAAGACTTTACAGTCAACTGACCCTATCGTCCAAAAGATTCTTCAAGACGACTCATCCAAAAGAAGTGCAGACTTTCAAGTAACTAACGATGGGATTCTAAAGTTTCACGGACGTTTAGTTGTGCCTGATGATGAGAAATTAAGGGAAGATATTTTGTCAGAAGCACATCGCAGTAATTATAGCATCCACCCTGGAAGTACGAAGATGTATCAGAATTTAAAACAGCATTATTGGTGGAGTGGTATGAAAGGTGATATAGCTAAAAATGTGGCTAAATGCTTGACCTGTCAGCAAGTTAAGGCACAATATTGTAAGCCGGGAGGATTATTACAGCCTTTAGAAATTCCAGAATGGAAATGGGAACATATTACGATGGATTTCGTGATGGGTTTACCGAGAAGTCAAAGAGGACATGACTCAATTTGGATTGTAGTGGACAGACTGACGAAGTCAGCTCATTTTATTCCTGTTAGAAAGGATTTTGCCTTAGATAGATATGCAGATATTTATGTGAGGCACGTCGTGAGGCTGCATGGAGTTCCAGTGACGATCACTTCAGATCGTGATCCTAAATTCACTGCGACATTTTGGAAAAGCCTGCAAACTGCTTTGGGAACGAAGTTACAGTTTAGTACAGCTTATCACCCTCAGACGGATGGCCAGTCTGAAAGGACAATACAGATTCTTGAGGATATGTTACGAGCTTGCGTTTTGGATTTTAAAGGTAACTGGGAGGAGCAATTACATCTGGTTGAGTTTGCTTACAATAACAGTTACCAACAGAGTATTAAGATGGCACCATTTGAGGCCCTCTATGGGAGACCTTGTAGAACGCCATTATGTTGGGACGAAGTTGGCGAGAGAAAAATTACTGGTCCGGAATTGATTCAGCAGTCAATGGAAACAGTTAAAATTATCAAGGATCGACTAAAAGCAGCTCAAAGTCGCCAAAAGAGTTATGCGGACAAAAGGCGAAGACCTTTGGAATTTCAAGTTGGCGATAATGTGTTCTTGAAAGTATCACCAATGAGAGGTACGTCTCGATTTGGTAAGAAGGGAAAATTAAGCCCAAGATATGTGGGACCGTTTGAGATTTTGGAGAAGATTGGAAATTTAGCCTATCGCCTTGCCTTACCACCGAATCTGTCTCAAGTACATAATGTGTTCCATGTTTCGATGTTAAGGAAATATGAGCCTGACCCCGCACATATTTTAAGCTATGAGGAAATCGAATTGGACGAGCGAGCGACATACGTAGAGCGCCCGATTAGGATAGTGGATAGAAAGGAGCATGTTTTGCGGCATAAGACAATTCCTCTAGTAAAGGTGGTTTGGCAACATCACGGTACGGAAGGCGCTACGTGGGAAAACGAGGAGATTATGAGGCAGAAATATCCTGATCTTTTTGAGGATTTTCAGCAGTAGTGTAATTTCGGGGACGAAATTTCCTAAGGTGGGGAGAGTTGTAACGCCCGAAATCCCGACTCCTGTAAATAGTGTAATCCAGACGATAGTGTGAATATAAATTTCATTTTGGTTGCGCAAAGTATACTTCATGGATTTAGAAATTTGAAATTTAAAGATTTTCGATAATCGTCGATCGAATCGAGTGGGATTTTGATCGGTTCGTCCATTCGCCTTAGGATTTGAATTTTCAAGTCGAGGCCTCGCCGTAGCCAAGCCGACCTCGAAGGATTCATTATCCCGATTGGATGACCAATGTCCGATTTACCCTCGCGTGCGAAATTTCGAAATTGCCCCGGTCAAGGATGGAAGTTACAAGATTGCCCTTGGATATTTGATGGGCAAAAGGACAAGCTTCATTATTTGTGTGGTCCAACCTTATCTCAAGAGCACTCAAGTGGTCATGGTCAATGAAGACAGCTCATTCCCTCTCTCCTCCAGCTATTGCACGACACCACATCCTCACGTTTTCTCTTTTGCTTTTGCTTGCTCCCTCAACCGACTCATCTCTCTTCTTCTTTCACTTCGCACGACCACATCTTGCCGGATCCTCACCAGACCATCACTGATCCTCCACCACCTCCCCCTCAAGCCGTCGCCGCCCAGGGCCGCCAGAAACCGGCCGGAGGCAGCTCGAGCAGATTTTCTGCTTTGTCCGAGCCGTGGGGTGCAGCAGCTCCTCCTTGCTGCATGGTGGTTTCCGGTCGCCACCACCACCTTACACAACTCCCTCACCCTTCCTCCGACACTCCTCTACCGCTGCAAGCCGCCACCAGCCGCCGGAAAAGCTTTGGTAAGCCAAAAACCGAACTCAACTTAGTTTTGCCGGTTTTGAGCAGTTTTTTGTTCTTGAGTGGGTTAGTCGCCCTTAGCTTGTTTCCTTGCTTGGCTCCGGTCACTACACACACCCCGACACCCCTAGGGACGTTCCCTATCAGCTGCAAGAGGTGTCGTTACCGTTAGAAGTCCGAACGACCCCAAAACCCGAGTTTTTCCTTTGCTGGTTTCTCTGCTGCAGCTGCTGTGTTGCTGCTGTTTTGGTGTTGCCGGCGACTTCTCCGGCCACCACAGGTCGCCGACGACCACCCCCGACCCCCGTGAACCTCCACCTTCGACCTTAGACCCAACCACCACTCTAAGTCGCCCAAAACAGAATCGTTTAGCCACTGTTGTTTCTCACATTGCTGCTGTCCTACTCTGTTTTTGGGATTGGGCTGATTTGTGGGCTTGTTATTTTAGGGCTGTTGAGTTGGGCCGAAGTCCATTCTGAGTTGGGCTGAAAGCTGAGGTGTTGGGCCACGAAATTTGGGCCTTGTCTTGGGCCCGTGGATCGAATCTTTTGGAGTTTAGGCCCGTTGGACGATATCCGTGGTTCGCGATCCAGTTAAGTTCAAAGTTTGGATCGAAGGTTTTACTTCAAGGAATTGGCGGTGAGTTGACATCTAATTCTCGATTAGGTCGTTAATTATGTCTGGATTAGTTTGTTTAGATTAATAGGGGTTAATTTCATTAGGGTCGAATAGGCTAGAAACTCGAGTTAAGTTAAATAGCCTATTTGGTTGTGTTAGTCGATTTAGAAATCCCTGAATGTTAATTGCTTGGTTCATGACTGATGTGGATTGGTTGTGAGCGAATGGTTATTTTAAGCGAGCGCCTGTTCGATGTGTGAATTAAATTGTCTAAGGTTAAAGCATGGCGAGGATTGAATTTCTTATCGTTGCTTGGGTGATTGCTCATATTGAGATTGTGTTTGATTATTGGCTATAATCAAAATATAAATTTATGGATTGAGGAATGGATTGAGTGGTCATAAAAGTAACGATGAGGCGACTCCTAACAAGTTCGGTGTGCCTGGAGGTGCCAGTGGCACTGGGGACTAATCACACGACTTGTTGGATGCCCGGCAGTCTTGGTGTGGTGCGAAGCTGGCATGGAGCATGGAGAGATTGTCGGTAGCCGATCGCAGCTTGTGACGGATCGGACCCCATTTTGGGAAGCCTACTTGTTGTGCCTGGAGTGCCGTGGGCATGGGGTCACAACTTGTAGATGCCGTCGCTGATAGGATATGGGACGGAGCCTGTTTACAGATGGCATTACCTGGAGTGCCATAGGCATGGGGTAGTGTAGCTATTTTGAACCGTCGCGGATCATCTTCTTAAAAATAGAGATGGTGTGATGTCTAATGCCAGTTATGTGCATGGGCGCATTATGTTTATTGAATGCCTGGATTCTAGTTAAGTTGGCACGGGCGCATGTTTCATGTTTAGTGCCTAATGCATGTGATTGTCTGATAGGATGTCTGGACGAGTCATCGCCCTACCCGAGGCTTAGGCGTTAACTTCACTGGGATTTTATCTCACCCCTTTATGGGAACATTTTCAGGTCCGAAGTGATGTTAAGCCCTCTGGCGGTCGTTCTCCGACTTCTGAAGTCGATCATGACTCTTCACCTGGACTTTTGGAGATCTTTGGTTCTTTTGGAGTAGATGAGGACCTAACCCTGACTGATCCCTTTTTGTTTTATAAGATCCTAGAGAGTCGACTGTAGCATCCGTGGGGTTAGTGATCATCTGCTGTTTACTGTAGTGAGTTGATAACCATGTAGTTTGATATCCTACTGTGCAGATGTTGTATTGGACTATCCCTGTTATATTATCTGTATGGAAGTTGTTCGTTTCCGCGTGTGCCATTTGTTATTAGGGTTAATAGCGTGCCTGGGACGTTATCATTATGACCAGAGGCGATAAGGTAGGGATATTACGTTCCCGAGGATCGGGGCGTGACAAAGTAATTGGATGTTCCGCTGCCCATGCTGCTAGATATCCCTACAGTGTACAACAAGGGCCTACATGGCAACTATTCTGATCCAAAAATGTGATAATGATTAAAATGACTTTTTCCAATTCTGTTTCCTAGATGAGTTTCAGAGAATTAGAACGCGTTTAGTAAATGTATAACATTTTTGTTCTTGAAACATAAATGTGTTTAGTAAATGCACATAATTTCTGTTTCTGAGAACAATTATTCTTCCTAATATTTTTCATTTAAGCCAACTACTTACGTAGTTACTTTGTGAAATTTCATTCTACATTTTGAATTAATTGAAGATTAATTCATATTGATTCTCTTATACAATATGTTGCATATTGAAATGTGAAAATAAATATCAACAATTATCACAAGTCATTTTCGCCATTTATTGTGAGGTCTCATCCAATTTTTTTTAGCGAGCAGATAACCAACACGAGCTATACACTCGTTTCTGCAAGGAAAATATACTACACTATCCTGCATTGGTGTGCATTTTTTGTTCAATAAATCAAATCTTAGTCTTAATTCATCCAAAACTTAACAACGAGAGCTTGCTAAGTGTTCACGCTAGTTATTGTCTTTCTCTAGAATTTTTCTAAAATTAAATTTTTCTAAAATTAGACTAAGTCTAAAGTACATAAACCTACGCAAATCACAATTAATGAAATCAAGTGCACAACCAAGGAATCATTGATGAATCACATTATAAAACCTAATGAATCCCTAATGGATTAGAAAAATGGGGTTCAGTTTTAATTTGAAAAGTGCTTATGATTTTTCTAAAAAAGAATAAAATCTATGATATCTAAAAAAAATTATACCCAAATTTATGAAAATGAGGTGAAACTAGCCTAATCTAAGCTCTTTCATTTTTAGGGATTTTTTTTTTAATTTTTTGTGATTTTTTTTAAAAAATTCTATTTTTTTTTCGAATTTTTTATTATCTTTTTTTTTTTAAAATAAGACCGCATTGTTCTGTTTTAGGTTGAGGGAAAAGTGGCTTCATTCTATCTTGTAATTCTTAAAAGTGATTCCTTTTCTCTAGATCAACTTTTTCCCCCCAGTTGTTGCTTTAAAACTAATTCTAGGAACGGAATCAGAATCATTTACATCATCAAACGAGATTCTCATATTTTTCTGTTCCGAAAAACAGAATCAAAGAACCAGAATGGTTATCATGCAAGCCCTAACTCATCCTTGATCAAACCCTCGGGAGACATCAATCTAATCCAACGATCCTCCTACATCCCGCCAAAAATCCTTTCTAGAGGCATAAAACAATGTAAACCCTATCAAATAATGGTAGAAAATTAGGCAGCAGCCTTTCCACTTTGCTCGTGGGTCTTACAATATAAAGGTCTCCCAAGTAGTCGTACAACATACCCCTTATGATTGGCATGTAGTTCCTTTTAACGGTTTTAGCTTTGTTCTATTACACTAGCTCAAAGTGACATATCACCCCAAACCGAGTTTCGTCAACTCATGCGCATTAATTTTTGGCATTTAATGAGAATCAATAAGTGTAGCTAAGTAAGTTGTAGAAACTTTATTATTCTCGAAATTGTAATTAAATATATTCGCATGAATGCACTATTTCAAATGAAATGACCCACTGTTTATATCGAAAGCATCATAAATCATTTAGTTGCAATTGGTTTGGACACACCTAGCTCTTACAAATTTGGTTATGTTTTTGGTGCATTGGATTGCTCTTTGATCAGCCACACTACCTCAAAATTGCATCTTCGAATGTCATGCGGACAATAAATATCGGATTCTACCATTTCGATCATGTAATGGGATCTACTTCTCCTCTTTCAAATAACCTCAACCTTCTCGTCGCCCTCGTCATCTAAACCTAAATTAAGACTTTCTTCCTCATCTAAATGACGGTACTCTGTTTCGTACCCATAATCATTTACAATATTGACTTTTCAAATCAGATTAGGGCTAGGAAAAATAACTCAGGAGCCAGAATTAGGGCATGAGCATAAAACTCATTCGTGGAAGAACCTGTAAAACTCGATCCTCGACCCTTACCACTCGATCCATCAATGTCCCTTTGTGCCGAGCTTCCTCTAGTGCGGATGATATGGTCTTGCAATGATCTTATTCGTGGAAGAACCCGTAAAACTCGGTCCTTGAGCATTGCCACTCGATCCATCAATGTCCCTTTGCACTGAGCTTCCTCTAGTTCGGATGATATGGTCTTGCAATGATCTTATTCTTTTGCTCTGATTTTATCTGCGACCAGGCCTGAAGGATATCTTCCTGATAAGCTCTGCCTTTCGTCCAGAACCTGTCGGTGTTTCATCAAGGCGTCGTGCTTAGAGAGTTAAAACACGAATGAGTAAAAGAATTTGCTAAGACCTCCTATTAGTTCTACAAGTTCAATTTCTTTCTATCAATGATTAGAATGGCAAATAAAATGGAGACAATCTGTCCAAGTTACCAAATGGCCGAGGCTGTCTAGTCTTTGGAGCACAGACAGTGCAGGACTTTTCTCTCCTTCCTCCTCCATGTATTTTGTTTGCAGACTTTTCAGATTCTTTGCATGTACGTTGTCCGGATGCTCGAGCCTCCATTCCCTTCTAAACATCTCCTCGAAATTATGTATTACGATGAAGTCACCAACTGTCAGTCCAAGCATTCACCAGTCACAAACTTTTAGCTCACCGCTGACAAACAGAGTCATCGAGGTATGGACAATTTTCTATATGGAAATGTAGACTTGGAGGCAGTTTTTATTGAATTTCTTGCCGCAGAGAAATTAAATGACAACGACCTTGCCATGCTTTCTTGGAACCATCTACATAAGTTCTTGGGATACATTTGTGTTTTCCCTGTCATATCCCATCTTGAAGTTTTACTGATTATAATATTACAAGTGTCTTCATTCAACCGAACTGTTCGTCTCTTTTACATAGCTAGTGTAAAAGAGCGCAAGACATGAGTAAACGGAAGATTAAATATCAAAAGCAGAGAATCTGAAGTGGGAAGTGATTCAAATCAGTCTGTGATGGCATCACATGAGTCAAGATGATGAAATTTCATTTCTTCAATTTTTGACAAAGTTCTGGCTATCTTTGAATTCTTTATTCTTGCTCTCGCAAATTTATTCAATTTTATGTAGCATGGGAAGCGGCAAGTTTAAGTGAATGACTTGAAGTTTCTAGCTAGTCCTAGAACTATAAAATACTCCACTAATCTCCTGAAAATTGAATATAAGAGCTCAGTGTCAAGGGTTCCTTTTGGCTACTGAAGGGAACGGATCCCGATTCTATACGTACAAATACGCTACGGAATAAAACACAATACAAGCCCTAGATCGGCTTGAATTACTGATTGTGAAGGCAAATCACATGGAATGGACTTACCTTGATAGCCATAGATTAGAAGCCCCGATTGCAGAAGTGAAGGAATCTCAATCCTCCGGTCGTTCGTCGTTGATTCCCACAGAAAGCCTCGAATGAGAGAGAGAGAGAGTGAGAGAGAGAGAGTTTTTGCTGAGTGATGATACCAATTCACTATAGAGGAGTTACCAAAACCATCCTCTTAGAACCAATTAGGAAATTAATTATATCTTTTGATATCTACATAAATATTGGAATAAACAATAATCAATATTGCCATGATTTATAAATGGGCGTAATTGTCCAACAGCTACAAACCTCCTCTCGAGTGTTGGACAAAGTGACGCCTCATTTGATAGGTTCTTGATTAATGTTATTCCCAGCTAGGCATGTTCAGCCCCTTGTTATCTCTTGAAGCATGTTTTTGCGAACAAAACTCTGGAATCAGCCTGGACAAGAATCATTGGTGGTTCACTTGCACACAAAAGGCCTAGGCAAATAATTATCAGAAGCAAGAACCTGAGGGCTCAAAACTAGCATCAAGTATCAGCAAATTTAGGGGGGAAAAGAAAAGATGGGTTTCTTGTCATTGTTTGAAGTGGCTTCATGCTGATTATGCAAGTTCTCATTTGTGAGATGGGAGATTTTACGGCGACTGGTCGTTGCATTTTTCTCCCTGCAGATACTAAGAAGGCCCTGGACAAGGTAAAAAGCTGAAAAAACCTAGTATAAACTAGCATAGATGGTGTTTGTTTTAGCAGTTGGAAGATTTAAGAGGTAACTCTGTGTTCTAATAGTGTGGAATGTTTCATTGTTGGCTAATTTTTCTGCTGAATGCAGATAGTTTTCATCGGCTTCCCAATAATTTTCGCCAGCCAGCCCAAGACTGCTGCTCTTCAGGATATAATCTCATGGTTAGGCAATTTTGCACTCTCAGTACTAGCAAATCGTGTCCTTCCATTCCTATAAAATTTGAAGGTGCATACTGGATTTTTTTTTTTTGTCATAGTTTGTTGAGCCATTTGTGGAGCCTCTAAAGTTCTTGATCTATTTGGTCTTTAACTGTTCTGAACTGTTCCAATTTTGTTGCAAATTTGTTCATGCCCATTAACATTGGAATTGCCTTCTTCCTTGGAGGGGTTCTCGGATAAATACTTGCAAAAATATTGAAATTGATGACTCACCTAGAACGTCTGATCATTGCCGCTTGTTCGACAGGTATTCCGGCTTAAGAATAATGATGTCCTGGTTCCTTGGAATCATCCCTTCACATGAATTGAAAGACAAATTGGTCTGTTATTGTTTACTTAACTAATTGCCGTTAGGAAACTTGGGAAAAATGTGCCCTTCACTATAATCCTGACTGTCTGTGGTGAGGGCAGTAGCCCGTTTGGCAACTGGAATGCTTGCCGTTCCGCTGGACTCTCATACGCATCTTTCTCAATGGTGGTGCATTCCCTTCCTTGTATGTTTAAATCATTTATCAAATGAAAATTGGCTTCTCAGTAAAAGCGAATCATAGGATGTCTAGTAGATATGTGCTTTCATTGCTCGCAGTTTGCAACGTGATCAAATGATGCCTCATTCTTGTTTCGGGTTTTAGCTGCATTGAGTCTATGATGCCCCGGCGTGCGACTATCCGACTCAATGTCTACTTTCTTTGGTGTCAAAGCAGGTTTCTACATCTGGGCTTAAAAACTGATCCGAACACCTTACATGAAGTGTAAAGCACTTCAAGCAGCCAAGGAGGCCTCAAAGGTATGTAACAATTACACAAATGCTGGTTCAGACACAAGTCTTCTCAAGGAAAAAGATAGAGGACAACAAACTGATCCAAACACCTTTCATTTAAGGACTTTTTTTTTGGGTAAAAGGTAAGAGATGTATTGAACCAAGAAAGCGCTAATTACATAACAAACCTCCGCCACACACCACCGGAGGTTGACTGGTTCGCAAGAGCAGCAAAAAGGTTGATTGGTAATTCTCATATCATATGGCTATTTGACTTCAAAAGTCTTCAGCCGGTGACTGATTAGGGGACTTGGCCAATTGCTCTTCGGTTCGCTTACGTGCCTTTGGATGAAACGACAATTTCTTGGCAGGATAGACAACATAATGTGGGAAACTCATAAAAAAAAATTCTAAACTTATGGTAATTGTGTCAATTCAATCTTAAACATTTTGCAATTATGCCATTTCAATTCATCTAGTAAATTTTGGCTGGCCAGCGATTGACGTAAACACCGCTCAGCTGGTGATGAAATATTTAAATATTTGTTTTTCATTTTTTAATCATTTATATATATATATATATATTTTTTTATTTTTCTTTATTTTTTTTTCCTTTCCCCCCTCCCCTATCCTACCTCCAGCTAGTCGCCAAGGTTCGCGACTGACCAGAGGCCCGACCATGGAGGGGCTCGACCTTGCAAGCCCAGATCTGGGCCGGCCGACTAATATTCACGTTAGCGCCACCCGGTCGAAATTTGTCGGATAGATTGAAATGGCACAATTACAAAAAATTTAGGATTGAATTGAAAAAAAAAAGTGTTTAGAACTAAATTGACATAATTGTAATAAGTTTAGGGCTTTTTTAGTAATTTTCCCACATAACTTTTAAAGATGAAAAGCAAGTAAAAGAATATAGATACCTGCAACATCGAAGAAGATTGAAACCATAACTAGGGCGAAGGAGATGAACGGGAAGGAGTTGAAATAAAGGACGTGAATTAGGGAGCTCAAGTGATAGTGTCTAAATATTGCACGCGAGACTGGGCGAATGAGATTTTCAAAATATTTTTAAAGATTTTTAATTCTAGCTATCTTGGATTGCACCAAATATATATCGGGATTTTATGCAATCCGAAGGATATCTGGAGGATTTCTGATACTAACTTATCCTATCCAAATCCAATCCAAATTCGGACGACCAAATGCAGCCTTAGTCCATCCTAGTTAAATTGCAGAAGAACATTAATGTGGAAAAGTCATTCCTATCCCGAAATTTGTAAGGACAATTCTTTGCAGCATTTTTTTGCACACGGAAAAAAGACCTCGAAGAATCCTATGACAAGTCAGACCAAAGTGAAATTAAACACAAACGACATTGGAGAGATGATGGTAACGTGAAGCGTCAGAGCATGTTCATACCAAAGATTAGGGTAACAAGAATTACTTGGGTTGGAGGAGCAACTGCATACGAGAAAATCAAGTTTAGATGTTGCCAATGCTGCAATGAAACCATCCGTGCTCTTTCGTCCAAAGTTCATATATGCCTACGTTTGATACGTTAATTCCACCAGAAAACTGAGGGCCTAATCCAAAAAAAAAACCTCAAACTTTGGTGTTTGTCTAAAAAATATCCATAACTTTTTTTTGTCTCATAAAAAACCTTCAACTTTTGATTTTGTCCCAAAAAAACCTCAAACTTTGGTATTTGTCCAAAAATATTCACAACTTTTTTTGTCTCCTAAAAAACCTCCAACTTTTGATTTTGTCTCAAATCTACCACAATTATTACAAAAAAGAGCGTTTTGCGCCCAGTTGAACAGAACCCACGATTGTTAGACAAAGATCGAATTGTACTTCCAATTGTTTCAATGGAGAATATTTGACACATTGCAATCACATTATTCATTTCGAGACATAAATGAGTTACCCGAGATTCACATACAAATTTCAGTGGGAACAAGATATTAACGAATCTTTTTCTTATACTTCAAATCTTTACCGAAATGATGATCGCAAGAAAGCGTTGGGGGCAGCAGCTTGTCGTCACAGAGGTAGGATCGGCACGATAGTCCTTGGTGGGAGGCTCGATTGGCATCGAGAACTATCAATGGGTAAGGAGCCAATGACGATGGTTGCTATTGTCTCGAGATAAGGCCACACCATCGAACGACAGTCGAGAATCACTTGGAGTTTCGACAGAAGCTAGATGGCCGACATCAGAATCGTCGGGAATTCTATGAGATGTAAGGGAGAGATATGAAAAGAGCACGATTGAAAATCAGCCCTAATTGCTAATCTAAAGAGAGAACATTTTTTGAGAATTTTTCCACGTTAACAACAAAGATGTAATTATAATGAGGTGAAACTGCCATCTAAGATTCATTATGGACAAAATAAAAAGTTTGAGGTTTTTAAGGAGACAAAAAAAGTTGTGGATAATTTTGGGACAAAGGCCAAAATTTGAGGATTTTTTGGTGATTGGACTGGTAAATTTGGGAGAATTCAAAAGTTGAAGATTTTTTAGGAGACCAAAAAAAGTTGTGGATATTTTTGGAACAAAGGTCAAAGTTTGAGGTATTTTTGGGATTGGATTGGTAGATTTGAGACAAAATAAAAAGTTGGAGGTTTTTTAGGAGGTAAAAAAAAATTATGGATATTATTGAGACAAACACCAAAATTTGAGGTTTTTTTTTTGGATTGGGCCGAAAACTGAGATAATGTCGCTAAAACTCACTTCAGCGAGATAGAAGAAACATAATTCCGAGAGATAAAAGGAAAGAAATCGAAATTATCTCGTTGGTTTTTGGATAAACCTCCCTCGCCCTCTGCCCTAAACCCTAACCTAAGCACCGTCCTCGCCCTCTTCCCCTCTCCCTCTCCCCTTGGCAACCTACTGGTGGACTCGGAAAGTGATAATGGCCGAGGGATTTCGGCTTCCTGATCACGGCATTGGAGGGACTAGGATTGGTAAGATCTTCGTATCAAATACAGTAATCGGTAAGGGAAGTGGGTCCACAGTGTTGGAGGGCTTGTACGATGATGGCACACCGGTTGCGGTCAAAAGAGTCGTACGTTATCGGTTTAACCTTGCCTATTGGTGTCCTGAGTTGATAATTCCGAATATTGTTCGGTATTGGGAACCTGAATGTGACGACGATTTCATTTATTTTCCTCTAGAGCGCTGTACTTGCAGCTTGTATGATTTAATTCTAGCACTTTCAGCCCCTTCAGATTCTTCAGATTTATCTGTCTCCCTTGATGATTCACCATCAATGATTATGTATAAGAGCAAGTTGAGATATGTTAGGGATACGATGCGGGATGTTAGCTTGTGGACGGATGGTGGCCGTCCCTCACCCTTGCTGCTGAAACTGATGAGGTATTAGTCTAACTGTCACGGATTTGTATTTGTAGTGAACTTGCTTGCATATACCTTCATGATTCAGAAGGATCTCATCGATATCACTGCCTTCACGAACCCTTTATTTGCTTACAAAGATTTTGTATTTGTAGCTGTCTTCCTATGTAAATTAGTTATTATCTATCATGTAGTGATTGGTTTTCCCATTTTGGTAGAATTGGTGTACCTTCTCTCTTTTGATAGAGATTGGTGAATGCTACAGAATCCTTATGCACGAATAGAGTACATGATGATGTGATTTATACGGAATATCTAATTTTGTTTCTAATGATTTTGAGTGGCCAGGATACTATTTGGTTGCATCATTTGTTTAATTCATAATGTCTACACTATACAGGGAGGTGGTATCAGGACTTGACTATTTGCATGGCTTGGAAATACTCCATCTGGACATAAAGCCTCAAAATATCTTGATTACTGGGAAACCGTTAGTTGCTAAGCTATCTGATATGGGATCTTGCATTAGTAAGTGCTCATGAAAGATTTAATGCCATTGTTTCCCTTCATTGACTGGGGAATCTATCATACCCATCTCTATATTGTCCTGGTCGTGACAGCTTGACTTTTTTTGTTGTTGATGATCTCTAATGTCTATCTTGCAGATCCTGGAACCCCAGGATGACAAGCACATGAGGTGCCAACTCGAGCAATTGATATGTTTAGTTTTGGTTGTGTCCTTTTTCTTTTGTGTCACTGGTGGAAAACATCCATTTGGAAGACATCCTGAATACAATATCTTGAACGACGCCATGGATCTTGCCTCGGTGGCCTCCATACCAGAGGCTCATGATTTGATATTCGATTTACTAAACCCGGATCCTATATTGAGGTGTGAGTTCTTTCATTGAGGTGATGGAATTTGAATTGTTAAAGGGATGGCACCTATTGATGCTTTTGAACTCAAGAAGTCGGTCCATCTCGGCCTTGTTCATGTGATGATTTATTTGAGCGTTCTGGTCAGTAGTTAATTGCTTTTAGTAACTGGCAGGCCGAAGGCATCAGAGGTGCTTCAACACCCATTTCTCATGAATTCAGAGACAAGACTATCCTTTCTTAGTGACTCCAGGGATAGAGCAGTGACGACAGCACACTCCATGGATGCTCCAAAACCAGCGAAGGTACTCTCATTCTTTCTCTCTATCTCTAGGATTGTGGTAATTTCGTAGCTGCATGTATACAAGGCTTCATGCTTTGATGTTTATGGTAGGAGATCGGATGATTTCCTGCGCTCTTGATGGAGTCCTATAAGATGGTGTCTCGATTATGCAAAAAAGATGTCCTGGGGAAGCACTTGAAACTTTTTAAGTGATGTTTTCACCCTTTGGGATCAGTGTTGGAAGGACCTTGAGGAAGAAATTAGGCGTCGATTGCGCGTGGCCAAGTTATACACCCGGATATTTGGTTGTTCCCTTTTAGCAACAGCATTGGCATGTAAAGATATTTATTTCAGCTTATCGACCTGAATCTGATCTTGGTGGAAGCCTTTTTGCAGTGATATTGCTTGTGCATCTTGGTTTGATCCTTCTATCTAGGCACTGAATACATTCATCGTTTGTTTGAAAGTTAGGATTGTGTGGTAGGACATCAGACTTCGTATACATTAGTGCAAAAAGGTTGGAACCGAACCAGCATTATGAAATATTGGTCAATATGTGCTGCGTAGTTTACGAGTCGGAGACGAGCTGACTGTGTTCGCTTTGCGTTAGAATTTCTTTGGTCTCGTGGATGTAGCGGCCGCATGCCGTAGGCTTAAATAGTGGGTAGTAAACTGTTCCCGAGTTCCCCAAGGGAAGCTTGAGAGGAGGTAGCTCTCGGAAAAATCATTTGAGGCAACATTTTGTGTAATCTAAAGGGATGGAAGATAAGTTCGGTTGGAAACAACGGTGTATGTTAAAATTTATATGGGTTAATGGGAAAATTAGGTGTTAAATTTATGGGGTCCTTTAATTTCAGCACAATATCTTCCATCATCGCATAATTGGATACTGCATTAGAGTGCAGGGTGACCAAAAAAGGAAGACTCAAAAAACTAGTCGCATCACCTCGAAAGCCCTTGATATATTAAGGCCAACTAGATGTCAATGTTGGAAGGATCTTGAGGAGCAAGAGCCACAACTATATTGAAGTAGAAAGCAATAAACCATGCACGAACGACTTATATTATGTCTACTACCCACTTTAATCGATTTTGAACATAATGGATTTTTGGGGGTTCCAATCAAGTCTCTCTTTACTTCCAGAGCCGCAAGATAGTGAGAAAGAACAAGACCAGCGTCAATGTATGTAGATGGGACATGGGATATGTACGGGGATACAATTGCCCTCGCTTTAGGGTTTTATGAGTCCTGATTGACTGAAACATATAAACAAGGTCTCCAGTAAATGAAAACGAATCGAAGCTACGTTAAAATAATTTTCAGCTCAAGATCAGCGTGGCCAACCCCTTGCCTTGGCATTTCAAAGAGGTCCCTGAGTGCTTCGACAAACTTGCCGTGCATCTCGTTGACCTGCCAAATGGAATTGTAGATCTTAAATTGCAGTAGAAACCACATGGTATGCGTCAATTTTGCGAGTCATAACATTAAGGCACTTTAAGCATCCAATTTTTGAAATTATTGAGAATAAGTGCAGAGCTCCATTCTTTTTGTGTGAATGTGAAGTCAAGCAAAAGAAAAGCGGCAAACTACATTCCAGATGATGAAAACCGACAAAAGTTTACCCCTTCCATGGTGGGTTTGGACGTCTTCATAAATTCATGGGTCTACCAACCACCCCTTGCATTGGATTTTGGAAGGGTAAAGGAGACCCGTGAAAGAGAAAATCATGTAACACACATACCGGATGTGTGGGAGCATCACAGTTATACTTTAGACGTGTAACTCATTGAAAATCCTCAACAATCCCACAATCCCATCTTCCTAATTCAGCAAAGTCATACGTACCTCAAGATTCCCCAGAAGAAAACTGGGGTAAACTTAATTGCTTTAGAAAATTGCAGATACAACTTTACACCAGGCTTCCACCACTTGTAGACATTTGACTGTAGCAAGACAAGGACAAAACAGCTATGTGAGCTTCAGTTATTAGATCTAACAAGTTGCATTAGACAACGAATGATGTGGAAATGCCCCAGTAAAAAGAGCGGAGAAGAAAGGCGAAGACAGAATTTACTTGACCATAGCAGAAAACTGGAACCAGGGGCAGCCCATCTCCATGGCTATGCGCGCAAATCCTAATAAAGGCAATCTACGAAAGGTATAGATTGCACATGTTAGAATTTGCATTCGTACTATCATATACAGATAAAAGGACGACAAAACAAATTGTTGGCTGAACTTTTGAATAATTGATTCAGAATATATGCATTTATTTGTTCTGTCCACGCTGGAGAAGGAAGCTGTTTATGCAACCGAGGACTCAAAGACCGTTTATAAGTTCCCAATGCAGAAAGGAGAAAGTGGAAACATATTGTTGAAGTAGAGCTGATGGCTTATTGCAATTAATGAATCCTCGATACTATTCCACTTATCACTGCACAAGCCCAAGTCAAGAATCGATAACTACCCCATATTCTTAGTCAAAAAATTATTTTTGAACTGTCAAAATTGAGCATGATTGTGTTTAGGGCACCGCAGGGGGTGCAACTAAGGTATCCTTCAACTTCTCCAGAGACAACAGCTTCACTGAGCAAACCATAACCAGCATACCAGGCAGTGAACTAATGAGTGCTATTTGTCATGCCACAAAGTCAAGCGTCCCTGATCTCACTAATAAATGGAAAAAAAGGTGTAAATTCAGTGAAACATATTGCCTGATAGAGTGAGATGAATTGTGACAAGAAAAGATGGAGTTCAGAGGGTTAGACCTCGGATTCATGCTCCATGAGGAAGGTCACTTGTACACCGCCAGGCAAAATGATACAGCTGTAGCCAGCACCCAAGTGGGAAATGAAGTTGTCTCATTTGTCGGCGTGAGACCCAACCACTTCCATACATGCCTCAGAAATGGAGGGTAGAACACCTACAGAGGAAAACTCTGTTATTACACAGAAAAGCAAAGGCTCCATAAAATGCACAAGGAGTGCAAGGACCAAGGGGAAAGATCTTACAGCACTACTAGAAAGGACTTTAGTTTTTTGGAGAGGCATGAAACCAGTAAGATCAGCAAGAGCAACAACACTAATTGGAAGTGCTGAATTTGGTTCATATACAAAAACTGCATGCACATATATTTGAATAGTCAAATCGCGCGTACAAGACAAAAGAACATCTCAAAGGTTCTCAGGCTAATAAGAAGTCCAGAAGAAGAAAAAGTTTGGGCATTAGCAGCCTGCTCTTCACAGTTCATAGGCTAATCAGAAGCCCAGAAATACAAAAAGTGGCGTCGCCAGCCTGCTCTTGAAATAACATTTTATCGTGTATTTCCAATGCAGATTAAATTGGACATAAGCACTGAGAAATCCATCATGTTCTCTCTTGCATCTCAATCAACACCCGCATGACAGAAAAATTTGATCAAGAGGAATGCTATCACAACTCAAAGGAATGCAAAGAACACAGAACAATCTGGTCCCGCGTATTTCATGCCATCGCTTCATTGATTCATACTGGAACTATCACAAATTAAACAACCAATCCTCATCTTTCCCCAATTAGACGCGTCATGGCGAAGCCCTTTTACTTGAAAAGCAACTGTAACTCTAGCAGAGTAATTCCATCTGCCTACTTTACATGGCTACACTGACTAACATACATCCATTAATTTTAAATGGACCTTGGATTACCCATTAACCATAAATCTTCAGTATTGATACCATCTTCATCAAACCTTTTCACCCCAGCCCATTTTCATTAAATCAACTGCAAGAACAAGAAGAATGCGAGGGACTGACCATAGGTGCGATTAGGATCAAAGGCTTCTATATCCTCCACGTGCACAGCAGCAGGGACATGACATTCTACACAATTCAAAAACCAAATTACTCAGAAAATCAGTTCATATTCACAATCTTTGAAAACAAGACCAAAAGGAGAGGAAAAAGAGTTCATATTCATAAGCTTAAATATGTTGATCTGTCCCACTGTCCCCGCTCCACAAACCAAGCAGCCAACTGGGTGGCCAAAGCACAACGCACTGACTCCCTCAACCCGAATTGGCTGATCAAGCCCCCTCGGAATCTCTGGTCTTTATTATGTTTGGATTGGAGTGACTCAAATGATATCCTTTATGATCATGAATGAAAGTAGTATGTTTTTTCGTCAAAAAAAAAAAAAAGGGTTGTGGGAGGTTGGGTTATAGTAGAGTCACTAGTTGCCAAATTGGCGAGCATGGAGTGGCAAATGCAGTCTTCTGAATGGGGGCAATATCCGACATAGACCCAAACGCAAACCCAGACTCGGAGCCAGATCCTGACCGGAATCTGGATTCTCCGTTGTTCCGGTTGTCTTCGGAGGAGAAGAATTGGCTACGATCTGCTTCTACGTCATTGTGTTACAACAACGATAAAGAATACTGTGCAACTGCCCCTTTCATGTTAATTGGGACGGTTATGCTGAACTTCAATATCTTCTGTCTAGTGTGTCTTGGTGGCATGCTGGAAGTACAGTTACTCTTCTGATGCAATTGCATAAAGATTTGAACCTCTTTAAAGGCCAAAAACCATCAGTATATTCATGTCACCCATAATGGATTTGCAGAATTGCTAGATTGATATCACCACGGTCAATTGGATTGAAGTTTGGCAACAATGCTTTATACCAGCGGAGTCGAGCTGATCAACTAGATTCAAGCCTCAGATAGCAAAATCGAATGACTGCAGAGAACTCAAAAACATGGTTCAAAGATGATCAAAACAGAAAATGAGCCTTCAGAGACATGCATCAGAGTCAGTCTAAAATTAACAGAATTTACCATCTCGGCGAACACAAACTTCCTATTGGGATCTCACGCGAATGCTTTGATGACGGAATCAAGCACATTCTCGACGCAAACACCCTGCAAAACCAGTAACATGCATAAAAGCATTTTCCCATTCGCCTAAACCGGAAATTATTCATCAATCGACAGTTATAGCAAAACTACATTTCGCTCTTTGATCCCGAAAATTTGAAGGACCTTGATGGAGTTGTTCAAGCTGACGTAGCACTGATCGACGGTCGTGCCTATGGGGACCAAATGCACGTACAACTTCCCTTCCACGACACCAGCACCAGTGTCGTACTTCCCGTGAGCCCCATCCACTCCTCCATCCAAACCCGCATATCTCCAGAATCACAGCTACAAAACAAGAAGCCACAAGAGTACCATTTCAGCAACAATAATGACGCGCGCGCAATCTCTCTTTCTCTCTCTCTCTGTTCATTGTACTTAGTGACTGTTGAATTTATAAAAAAGATGAACGGTGAAATCACCAGCGATAGGAGTGATGACAGCTGGAGCTCGTCTGGCTAAGTTGGACTTCACTGCCCGGCCTGTGATTGGTCGGGTAGTGGGTATGATATCAACTCTGGACTGATTCGGGGAGAAAGCAAAGATTTTCGGGAACGGTACTCCAGGCCTGCCCTTTTTGCTCCACCCTCTATCATTGAAAGCGCCAATTTACTTAGGGGCGGCAAATATTTTATACAGCGCAATATGCTTGTTTATGCAAATATATATATAATATTCATCGTGAATGTCTACGGTTACAAAAAGAGGACCAAAGTACGAAGACACGTTTTTTGCGAATTGCATCTCTCATCTAATCATGATATATTTTAGTGAATTGGAACCCTTCAGAAATTAAAGGTAACACAAGATAATCATGTGACCAAAAGAGGATAGGAATAATGAGTTTCACCATCATGCAATAAACACTGATAACTTTGTGAAAGATGCAGTACCGATGCAATTACGGATGACACAAAGGATTGGTCCGCCAACAACTTGCTCAGTTAGTTGGTGGTTGTTTAATCGTGTCATAATTATGAAGACTCAGGGATATGACACCGAGTTCGGTTTTAAGCGATCTTACAGTATACATGAAACTTATGGCAAACTTCGGCCGACGAAGAGAAGCCAATGAAATCATCCCTCCAAGTTCACTGTCCGCGTTGTACATTACGCGTCCCTGAATTCAAAAACTCATTGCGGGCAAATCGTAACATCAAATCAAGATCCGTCGAATCTCATGACTTCACAACATCCTAAAGTTTAATCATTATATAAAAACGCAACCAACGGACCATGCAAACCGACACCGCAACTCAAATTCATCCAAAATCGAAATTGGTGACACAAATCCGAAAATCACTTCAACAAGAAAAACGAGAGGCGCGAGTGCTCACCGGACGGTTCTAATCATTGTCGGAATTTAGCAAGGCATCGAGGCACGGAGCATGATCTCTTTCCTTTCTTTTTCTTTCTCTTCTCTTTCCCCTTTCTGCTCGAACTCTCTCTCTCTTTGCAATTTTATTTTGCTATCTTCTTTCACCTTTTTTTCTTATTTGTTCCTACAGGATCCTCACCAATAAGTTGTTCACAATTCTGCCTTGAATTACACTGAACGTTACCTATGACTTACTCAGAAGCGTCTTCTCTTCAGTTTGTTGAATCTTTTAATCGTAACTCAGGAATTCTCCTCGGAATACAACTTGAAGCCCACAAATGTTCGAGGCAAGATGCGGTTTAAAGATTTAGGGGCGTAGATCATCCCTCAACTAGATTGCTGGAATTGATGAGGTACTCCTAAAATCTGACCGTAACCTGTACTAGGTGTTAGAGAGAGGGCAACGTGATGGCGTCCCCACCGCGTGATAGACGAGGGAGTGTGAAGTAGCAGGCATAGAGTGATAGTTGAGACGAGATGACTTTGACAAAATTCAGCTCTCGGTAGGGATTCACCACAACAAAATATTAGGAATAGACCAAAACACTTCTTAAGTAACTCACGTAGAGCGAAAGAATTGATGAAAAAACAACGAATAAGTTTTTAGTACTTCCCATGGCAATGTGTGGTCAAAGAAATGGCTGGGAGTTTAGAAGATGAAAGTTAATTATCGTAGAAATTATAGTAGTATGTTCTCATTCCATGTAGGGTTTATATTTATACATGGATTCACAACCTGTCTCATGGACGTCTCTGCTAGGTGATATCTTAATTCCCCATAACATATTACTTTAGTGTATATAATCATGTATCCGATCCAATGCCTTTAGTGGTCGAATATAATGGATACAAGAACGTGGTATCGGCACTCATTCACTTCCATGAATTGGGAATTGTGCATAATAACTTGAAACCCAATAATGTGTTGATCAGCGAACCATTATGCGTGAAGGTTTCCGACTTGGGAATCAAATGCATCAATGGAGTTGATTGTTCTTTCGCCAGTATATCCGGTAAATGCTCATTACAATTAGAGCTTTGATCTTCTTTTTTCCTTAAGTGCTACTCATGAGAAAAATCTCTGACGTACAGCTTGTGGAAACTCAGAATGGTGATCAGTGGACCAAACAAATACTACAGTGAATATGCTCAGTTTGGGATGTATAATTTTCTTTTGCTTAATCGGTGCAGAGCATTCATTTGGGTATCCCGAAAAACGTGCAATCAATATCGCCTAAAATAGAAGGAAGATTTCCACCATGGGATCTATACCAGGAGCTGCCAAATTAATTTCGAATTTGCTGGATCATAACCCGACATCAAGGTGAGAGTCTCCTCATATTGACATATTGACAGAAATGTGGTTTCTTTAAGTATTTTGGTCGGTTGTTAACTGCTTTTAGTAAACTGGCTGGTCAAACGCATCACATGTGCTCCGTTATCCATTTTTTTAAAGTTCAACGAAGAGACTGGGGTTTTACAATGCGTTCAGCAATAGACTAGGGCGAAAAAAACCTTCAACAATGTTAACATTATTGGAGAAGAAAGCCAAATGAATTTTTCCTCGTACTACTGGTTGGATGAGTGAAATGAATCGTCCAGTTGTATGCTTCCTACAAAGAAGTAGACGGTACAGACGTCTATCCCTTCAAGATTTGTTAAAGGCCATCAAAAACAGCTTTGTCTACTACGAGGATCTTCCACAACGAGTTCAGGTACTCCCTCGCTCTCTCGGAGCGTAATTGAACCATCACATGTCAATTATATATAAGTAAAAATCAGTAGCAGACACGACATTTAGATGAGTGCTACTGGGCAAAGTCTGAAGAATGGTTTCTTTTTATTGACAGCAAAAGATGAGCAATATCTCTTAGAAAAGACGCTTCGAGTTGAGTCCATCCGTGGATCGATTGACTGCTTCAATCATGGGACAGCTACTCTTCCCTTCTTCTTTTTAGTCAGTCTTATAGCTAGTAATCCTTAAAGGCATTCTCTCCTTTGCAGAATTTAAGTGTGACACCATAGGAATACATCAAGAGCTGGCGAAACCTTTTAGCATAGCATGTCTCTAAACGATCGAGGGCCGATGTCAATAGAACTGATTCCTCTTTTTGCTCGAACGAGCGAAATAAGAAAAAAGAGAAACGAGAGGCACGAGTGCATATCGAAAATAGATGGAAGAAGATAGCAAAATAAAATTGTAAAGAGAGGGAGCGAGTTTGAGCAGAAAGGGGAAAGAGAAGAGAAAGAAGAAAGCAAAATAAAATTGGAAAGAGATGGGGAGAGTTCGAGCAGAAAGGGGAAAGAGAAGAGAAAAAAGAAAGAAAAAGAAATGAGATAGGTCATGCTCTGTGCCTCTATGCTTTGCCAAGTTTTGACAACGATTAGCAACGTCCGGTAAGCACTCGCGCCTCTCGTTTCTCCTGTTGAAGTGATTTTCGGATTTGTGACACCAATTTCGATTTTGGATGAATTTGAGTTGCTGTGACTGTTTACATGATCCATTGGCTGCGTTTTTATATAATAATTAAACTTTAGGATGTTGTGAAGCCGTGAGATTCGATGGATCTTGATTTGATACTACGGTTTGCCCAGAATGAGTTTTTGAATTCAGGGGCGCTACTGTACTGCGCGAACAGTGAACTTGGAGGGATGATTTCCTTGACCTCTCTTCGTCGGTCGAATAAAGTTTGTCGTGCTATGACTTTTGTAGTTTGTGGACTAAGTTTCGTGTAGACTGTAAAATCGCTTAAAATCGAGCTCGATAGAGGAAGTTATGGCCTTGATAAATTTGGCGCAGGTTGTCCATAACGAAGAGCAGTTGTTTTCCATTATAGACGAGCTTCTGTTGGGATGTAGTCATCATCTTTGCGTTAAATCTGTGTCAATTAGTTGAGTCGTGTGATAGAATGGCACGTGTTCTATTTTAATCCGTTTTATAAAGATATTAGATTATTTTGTTGTGGTATCTGCAGCTCACTTGTGTTGATAGAGGATGATGGTGTGATATTTCTCTTCTTTTTGACTAAGTCAAAAAGGAATGGTGAGACTCGCATAATAAAATAATAATAAAAAGTGAAAGAAGATGGCAAAATAAAATTGCAAAGAGAGGGAGAGAGTTCCAATAGAAAGGGGAAAGAGAATAGAACGAAGAAAGAAAAAGAAAGGCGTAGAGAAGAGAAGAGATATCATGCTCCATGCCTCGATGCCTTGCCAAGTTCCGATAACGATTAGCAATGTCTGGTAAGCATTCACGCCCTTTGTTCCTCTTGTTGAAGTGATTTTCAGATTTATGGCATTAATTTTGATTTTGAATAAATTTGAGTTGCTGTGTCCGTTTGCATGGTCTATTGGCTGCTTTTTTTTTATAAGGATGAAACTTTAGGATGTTGGGAAGCCGTGAGATTCGACGGATCTTGAATTGATACTACGGTTTTCTCAGAATAAGTTTTTGAATTCAGGTTCGCATACTGTACTGCGCGAACAATGAACTTAGAGGGCTGATTTCTTTTATTTCTGTTTGTCAACTGAAATTTACCATACTAAGACTTTTGTTGTATGTGAAATAAGCTTTGTGTGGACTATAAAATCTCTTAAATCTTTTAACATAGCATGTCCCGATGACTTGGTTTCGTATTATTCCAAGCTATTTTCTGCATTGTTGATGCAGTCGTATAGATTTATTTCCTTGCATTATAGCAGTGAAGACATGTTTAGGAAGTACTTTTCTAAGTGAGGATATTTTGACCGTTTGGGGATTATTTACTTTTTCGGCAACACAGCTTGTTCTATTCTTATGTCTATTATCAGGGAAGTGATGATGGTATTTAGTTGGTGATTGTTTAATCGTGTCATAATTACGATGATTCAGGGATATTACACCGAGTTCGGTTTTAAGTGATCTTACAATATACACGAAACTTATTCCACATACTATAAGAGTCATAGCATGGGAAACTTCGGCCGACAAAGACAAATAGACGCCAAGGAAATCATCCCTCCAAGTTCATTGTTCGCGTTGTACAGTACGCGTCCTTGAATTCAAAAACTTATTGCGGGCAAACCGTAACATCAAATCAAGATCCGTCGAATCTCATTACTTCACAACCTCCTAAAGTTTAATAATTATATAAAAACGCAGCCAACGGACCATGCAAACGGGCACCGCAACTCAAATTCATCCAAAATCGAAATTGGTGACACAAATCCGAAAATCACTTCAACAAGAAAAATGAGAGGCGCGAGTGCTCACCGGATGGTTCTAATCGTTGTCGGAACTTAGCAAGGCATCGAGGCATGAATTGGGAATTGTGCAAAATAACTTGAAACCCAGTAATGTGTTGATTAACGAACCATTATGCGCGAAGATTTTCAACTTGGGAATCAAATGCATCAATGGAGTTGATTGTTCTTTCGCCAGTATATCCGGTAAATGCTCATTACAATTAGAGCTTTGATCTTCTTTTTTCCTTAAGTGCTACTCATGAGAAAAATCTCTGAAGTACATCTTGTGAAAACTCAGAATGGGGACTAGTGGACCAAACAAATACTACCGTGAATATGCTCAGTTTGGGCTACATAATTTTCTTTTGCTTAATCGGTGCAGAGTATCCGTTTGGTTGTCCCGAAAAACGTGGAATCAATATCGCCTAGAATAGAAGGAAGATTTCCACCGTGGGATCTATACTAGGAGCTGCCAAATTAATTTCGAATTTGCTGGATCATAACCCGACATCAAGGTGAGAGTCCCGTCATATTGACATATTGACAGAAATGTGTTTCTTTAAGCATTTTGGTCGGTTGTTAACTACTTTTAATAAACTGGCTGGTCAAACGCATCGTATGTGCTCCGTTATCCATTTTTTTAAGTTCAACAAAGAGATTGGGGTTTTACAATGCATTCAGCGATAGACTAGGGCGAAAAAAAACCTTCAACAATGCTAACAGAATTGGGGAAGAAAGCCAAATGAATTTTTTCTCGCACTATTGGTTGGATGAGTGAAATGAATCATCCAATTGTACGCTTCCTACGAAGAAGTAGAGGGTACAGACGCCTATCCCTTCAAGATTTGTCAAAGGACATAAAAAAATAGCTTTGTCTACTACGAAGATCTTCTACAAAGAGTTCAGGTACTCTCTCGCTTTGTTGAAGTGATTTTCAGATTTATGGCATCAATTTTGATTTTGAATGAATTTGAGATACTGTGTCCATTTGCATAGTCTATTGGCTGCCTTTTTTTTTTATAAGGATGAAACTTTAGGATGTTGGGAATCCGTGAGATTCGACGGATCTTGAATTGATACTACGGTTTTTCCGGAATAAGTTTTTGAATTCAGGTTCGCGTACTGTATTGCGCGAACAATGAACTTAGAGGGCTGATTTCTTTGATTTCTGTTTATCAACCGAAATTTACCATGCTAAGACTTTTGTAATATGTGAAATAAGTTTTGTGTGGACTGTAGTATCTCTTAAACCTTTTAGCATAGCATGTATTCCAAGATATTTCCTACACTGCTGATGCAATTTATTTCCTTGCATTGTAGCAGTGAAGATATGTTTAGGAAGTACTTTTCTAAGTGAGGTTGTTTTGACCCTTTGGGGATTATTTCTTTTTTAGGCAACATGACTTATTTCATTCTTATGTCTATTATCTAGGAAGTGATGACGGTATTTTTTTTCTTCCTTTTTGTCGATTACAAAAGTTGGATTTGTTTCTCATGCTTCTCTGATCCTAATAAATTCATATCTCACATATATGTTTATAGTCTCATCTTCTGTTCACTTCAATCTTGGGATTTCATTATGAACGAGATCATTTCGTGAGGGTCTTGCTTGTTTATGTTAAGTAAGCTAAAGCAAGAGCTTTCCAGCAACGAGAGAATGCTTTGAAGAGACTCGAGAGAGTGGAGCGAGAGTTATTTTGCTATGATATCTGAATTGTTGTGTCCGTTTTCATGGTCAATTGGATGCGTTTTTATATAACGATGAAACTTTAGGATATTGTGAAGCCGTGGGATTCGACGGATCTTGAATTGATGATACGGTTTGCCCGCAATGAGTTTTTGAATTCAGGTGCCCGTACTGTACTACGCAATTAGTGAACTTGGAGGGCTGATTTCCTTGGCTTCTCTTCGTCGGCTGAAATTTTTCATACTATGACTTTTGTAGTATGTGGAATAAGCTTCGTGTAGACTGCAAGATCGCTTAAAAGTGAGCTCGATAGAGGGAGTTATGGCCTTGATAAATTTGGCGCGCGGGCAGTCCGTAGTGGTGAGCAGTTGTTTTCTATTATAGATGAGCTTCCGTTGGGGTGTAGTCATCATCTTAGTGTTAAATCTATGTCAATTAGTTGAGTCGTGTGATAGAATGGCATGTGATTCGTTTTGATCCGTTTTATGAAGATATTGGATTATTTTGTTGTGGTATCTGCAACTCACTTGTCTTGACAGTGGATGTTGATGTAATATTTCTCTTCTTTTTGACTAAGTCAAAAAGGAACATCCGACGACAAATTGAAAAGGCACAGTTCCTGTGTAGCAAACAAGTATCGTTTAGTCCGATCTACGGCAAAATTGTAACCGATGTTGGGATGAGGATCCTGTTGGCGCTTTACAAAAGCTTCGTCGACCAACAAACCGTTTCAAGGCAACGGGTTTGTCTCCGTGCAGGCTCTCATATACCCCCTCATATACTATCGCATGAGTTCCATAGCCAATTTCTGATTTCCCCTTCCAAACACGACAAGTAGAGCTAACAACATCAGGAAGGCTAACAGTCGTGCTCCTCGCCAAATGATCAATAGCAGAATCTGCGACACCCCGTATATTGCATAACTTTTGATATATGAACACATCATATACGAACGCTTGCCCCACCGGAGATGCTGCTGGAGATGCCACAACGGTAACTTTTCCTCCTTTGTTTTTCTTTCGGGCGAGAATGGTTTTTTTTCTCTCTCGGGCAAGAAGCATGGTGATGAGGTGTCTGCTACTATGCCACCAAGCTCTCCTGTAGCGTGAGAGAGGAAGACGAGCCATAGAGAGGGAGCTTAGGCTTGTCGCCTGTCCGGAGCTAGAGAGAGCGAGAGCGAGGGCGAGGGCGATGGCGAGGGAGATTAGGGTTTGTTCAGAGAGAGAGACGAGAGGTACATTTGCATGATCCATTGGCTGCGTTTTTCTATAATGATTAAACTTTAGGATGTTGTGAAGCCGTGAGATTCGACGGATCTTGTTTTGATACTACGGTTTGCCCAGAATGAGTTTTTGAATTCAGAGGCGCGTACTGTACTGCGCGAACAGTGAACTTGGAGGGATGATTTTGTTGACTTCTCTTCGTCGGTCGAAGTTTGTCATGCTATGACTTTTGTAGTATGTGGACTAAGCTTCGTGTAGACTATAAGATCGCTTAAAAACGAGCTCTATAGAGGAAGTTATGGCCTTGATTAATTTGGCGCAGGTTGTCCATAACGAAGAGCAGTTGTTTTCCGTTATAAACGAGCTTTCGTTGGGATGTAGTCATCATCTTTGCATTAAATATGTGTCAATTAGTTGAGTTGTGTGATAGAATGGCTTGTTTAGGAAGTACGTTTCTAAGTGTGGTTGTTTTGACATTATTTCCCATTTTAGGCAACATGACTTATTCCATTCTTATGTCTATTATCAGGGAAGTGATGACGGTATTTTTTTTCTTCCTTTTTGTCGATTACAAAAGTTGGATTTGTTTCTCATGCTTCTCTGATCCTAATAAATTCATATCTCACATATATGTTTATAGTCTCATCTTCTGTTCATTTCAATCTTGGGATTTCATTACGAACGAGATCATTTCGTGAGGGTCTTGCTTGTTTATGTTAAGTAAGCTAAAGCGAGAGCTTTCCAGCAACGAGAGAATGCTTTGAAGAGACTCGAGAGAGTGGAGCGAGAGTTATTTTGCTATGATATCTGAATTGTTGTGTCTGTTTTCATGGTCAATTGGAAGCGTTTTTATATAAGGATGAAACTTTAGGATATTGTGAAGCCATGGGATTCGACGGATCTTGAATTGATGATACGGTTTGCCCGCAATGAGTTTTTGAATTCAGGTGCCCGTACTGTACTGCGCAATTAGTGAACTTGGAGGGCTGATTTCTTGGCTTCTCTTCATCGGCCGAAATTTTTCATACTATGACTTTTGTAGTATGTGGAATAAGCTTCGTGTAGACTGTAAGATCGCTTAAAAACGAGCTCGATAGAGGGAGTTATGGCCTTGATAAATTTGGCGCGCGGGCAGTCCGTAGTGGTGAGCAGTTGTTTTCTATTATAGACGAGCTTCCGTTGGGGTGTAGTCATCATCTTAGTGCTAAATCTATGTCAATTAGTTGAGTCGTGTGATAGAATGGCATGTGATTCGTTTTGATCTGTTTTATGAAGATATTGGATTATTTTGTTGTGGTATCTGCAGCTCACTTGTCTTGACAGGGGATGTTGATGTAATATTTCTCTTCTTTTTGACTAAGTCAAAAAGGAACATCCGACGACAAATTGAAAAGGCACAGTTCCTGTGTAGCAAACAAGTATCGTTCAGTCCGATCTACGGCAAAATTGTAAGCGATGTTGGGATGAGGATCCTGTTGGAGCTTTTCAAAAGCTCCGTCGACCAACAAACCGTTTCAAGGCAACGGGTTTGTCTCCGTGCAGGCCCTCATATACCCCCTCATATACTATCGCATGAGTTCCATAGCCAATTTCTGATTTCCCCTACCAAACACGACAAGTAGAGCTATCAACATCAGGAAGGCTAACAGTCATGCTCCTCGCCAAATGATCAATAGCAGAATCTGCGACACCCCGTATATTGCATAACTTTTGATATATGAACGCTTCATATACGAACGCTGGCCCCACCGGAGATACTGCTGGAGATGCCCCAACGGCAACTTTTCCTCCTTTGTTTTTCTTTCGGGCGAGAACGGTTTTTTTTCTCTCTCGGGCAAGAAGCATGGTGATGAGGTGTATGCTAATGTGCCACCAAGCTCTCCTGTAGCGTGAGAGAGGAAGATGAGCCATGGAGAGGGAGCTTAGGCTTGTCGCCTGTCGGGAGCTAGAGAGAGCGAGAGCGAGGGCGAGGGAGATTAGGGTTTGTTCAGAGAGAGACGAGAGGTAGGGCGAGGGTGATTTTAGGGTTCCTAATAGAATCCAGAAATATATTACCTTTTTTTTGTTGAAAAGAAATATATTACTTGAGGGAGTTTAGTTTTCATATGCTTTCCTAATGGAGGTTTATAAAAAAACAGAATTAATATCACAAAAAATCCTAAATTAATATACATGTAATAATTTTACCTTAAATTATTTTTTTAATCATAAAAAATCCTAAACTAGTATACATGTGATAAATTTACCCCAAATTGGTGGTTCTTTAATCGGTTGTTTTGACCCTTTGGGGATTATTTCCTTTTCAGTCCGATCTACGGCAAAATTGTAAGCGATGTTGGGATGAGGATCCTGTTGGAGCTTTTCAAAAGCTCCGTCGACCAACAAACCGCAACGGGTTTGTCTCCGTGCAGGCCCTCATATACCCCCTCATATGCTATCGCATGAGTTCCATAGCCAATTTCTGATTTCCCCTCCCAAACACGACAAGTAGAGCTATCAACATCAGGAAGGCTAACAGTCGTGCTCCTTGCCAAATGATCAATAGCAGAATCTGCGACACCCCGTATATTGCATAACTTTTGATATATGAACGCTTCATATACGAACGCTGGCCCCACCGGAGATACTGCTGGAGATGCCCCAACGGCAACTTTTCCTCCTTTGTTTTTCTTTCGGGCGAGAATGGTTTTTTTCTCTCTCGGGCAAGAAGCATGGTGATGAGGTGCCTGCTACTGTGCCACCAAGCTCTCCTGTAGCGTGAGAGAGGAAGGCAAGCCATGGAGAGGGAGCTTAGGCTTGTCGCCTGTCGGGAGCTAGAGAGAGCGAGGGCGAGGGCGAGGAGATTAGGGTTTGTTCGGAGAGAGAGACGAGAGGTAGGGCGAGGGTGATTTTAGGGTTCCTAATAGAATCAAGAAATATATTACCTTTTTTTTGTCCAAAAGAAATATATTACTTCAGGGAGTTTAGTTTTCATATGTTTTCCTAATGGAGGCTTATAAAAAAAAACATAATTAATATCACAAAAAATCCTAAATTAATATACATGTGATAATTTTACCTTAAATTATTTTTTTAATCATAAAAAATCCTAAACTAGTATACATGTGATAAATTTACCCCAAATTGGTGGTTCTTTAATCGCGTCATAATTATGATGATTCAGGGATATGACACCGAGTTCGATTTTAAGGGATCTTACAGTATACACGAAACTTATTCCACATACTACAAAAGTCATTGCATGGCAAACTTCGGCCGACGAAGAGACGCCAAGGAAATCATCCCTCCAAGTTCACTGTTCGCGTTGTACAGTAGGCGTCCTTGAATTCAAAAACTCATTGCGGACAAACCGTAACATCAAATCAAGATCCGTCGAATCTCATGACTTCACAACATCTTAAAGTTTAATCATTCTATTAAAACGTAGCCAACGGACCATGCAAATGAACACCGCAATTTTATTTCTTTCTCACCGAACGGTTCTAATTGAAAAAGAAGATAGCAAAATAAAATTGCAAAGAGATGGAGAGAGTTCGAGCAGAAAGGGGAAAGAGAAGGGAAAGAAGAAAGAAAAAAAATGAGATAGGTCATGCTCCGTACCTCGATGTTTTGCCAAATTTCGACAATGATTAGCAACGCCCGGTAAGCACTTGCGCCTCTCGTTTCTCCTGTTGAAGTGATTTTCAGATTTGTGACATCAATTTCGATTTTTGATGAATTTGAGTTGTTGTGTACGTTTGTACCATCCATTGGCTGCGTTTTTCTGTAATGATTAAACTTTAGGATGTTGTGTAGCCGTGAGATTCGGCGGATCTTAATTTGATACTACGGTTTGCCTAGAATGAGTTTTTGAATTCAGAGGCGCGTACTGTACTACGCGAACAGTGAACTTGGAGGGATGATTTTGTTGACTTCTCTTCGTCGGTCAAAGTTTGTCATGCTATGACTTTTGTAGTATGTGGACTAAGCTTCGTGTAGACTATAAGATCGCTTAAAAACGAGCTCTATAGAGGAAGTTATGGCCTTGATTAATTTGGCGCAGGTTGTCCATAACGAAGAGCAGTTGTTTTCCATTATAAACGAGCTTTCGTTGGGATGTAGTCATCATCTTTGCATTAAATATGTGTCAATTAGTTGAGTCGTGTGATAGAATGACATGTTTAGGAAGTACTTTTCTAAGTGAGGTTGTTTTGGCCTTTTGGGGATTATTTCCTTTTTAGGCAACATGACTTATTCCATTCTTATGTCTATTATCAGGGAAGTGATGACGGTATTTTTTTTCTTCCTTTTTGTCGATTACAAAAGTTGGATTTGTTTCTCATGCTTCTCTGATCCTAATAAATTCATATCTCACATATATGTTTATAGTCTCATCTTCTGTTCACTTCAATCTTGGGATTTCATTACGAACGAGATCATTTCGTGATGGTCTTGCTTGTTTATGTTAAGTAAGCTAAAGCGAGAGCTTTCCAGCAACGAGAGAGAAGAGAGAATGCTTTGAAGAGACTCGAGAGAGTGGAGCGAGAGTTATTTTGCTATGATATCTAAATTGTTGTGTCCGTTTTCATGGTCAATTGGCTACGTTTTTATATAAGGATGAAACTTTAGGATATTGTGAAGCCGTGGGATTCGACGGATCTTGAATTGATGATACGGTTTGCCCGCAATGAGTTTTTGAATTCAGGTGCCCGTACTGTGCTGCGCAATTAGTGAACTTGGAGGGCTGATTTCCTTGATTTCATACTATGACTTTTGTAGTATGTGGAATAAGCTTCGTGTAGACTGTAAGATCGCTTAAAAGCGAGCTCGATAGAGGGAGTTATGGCCTTGATAAATTTGGCACGCGGACAGTCCGTAGTGGTGAGCAGTTGTTTTCTATTATAGACGAGCTTCCGTTGGGGTGTAGTCATCATCTTAGTGCTAAATCTATGTCAATTAGTTGAGTCGTGTGATAGAATGGCATGTGATTCGTTTTGATCTGTTTTATGAAGATATTGGATTATTTTGTTGTGGTATCTGCAGCTCACTTGTTTTGACAGGGGATGCTGATGTAATATTTCTCTTCTTTTTAACTAAGTTAAAAAGGAACATCCGACGACAAATTGAAAAGGCACAGTTCCTGTGTAACAAACAAGTATCGTTCAGTCCGATCTACGGCAAAATGGGATGAGGATCCTGTTGGAGCTTTTCAAAAGCTCCGTCGACCAACAAACCGTTTCAAGGCAACGGGTTTGTCTCCGTGCAGGCTCTCATATACCCCCTAATATACTATCGCATGAGTTCCATAGCCAATTTCTGATTTCCCCTTCTAAACACGACAAGTAGAGCTAACAACATCAGGAAGGCTAACAGTCGAGCTCCTCGCCAAATGATCAATAGCAGAATCTGCGACACCCCGTATATTGCATAACTTTTGATATATGAACGCTTCATATACGAACGCTGGCCCCTCCGGAGATGCTGCTGGAGATGCCTCAACGGCAACTTTTCCTCCTTTGTTTTTCTTTCCGGCGAGAATGGTTTTTTTTCTCTCTCGGGCAAGAAGCATGGTGATGAGGTGTCTCCTACTGTGCCGCCATGCTCTCCTGTAGCGTGAGAGAGGAAGACGAGCCATGGAGAGGGAGCTTAGGCTTGTCACCTGTCGGGAGCTAGAGAGAGCGAGAGCGCGGGCGAGGGCGAGGGAGATTAGGGTTTGTTCGGAGAGAGAGACGAGAGGGAGGGCGATGGTGATTTTAGGGTTCCTAATAGAATCCAGAAATATATTACCTTTTTTTTTGTCGAAAAGAAATATATTACTTCAGGGAGTTTAGTTTTCATATACTTTCCTAATGGAGGCTTATAAAAAAAACAGAATTAATATCACAAAAAATCCTAAATTAATATACATGTGATAATTTTACCTTAAATTATTTTTTTAATCATAAAAAATCCTAAACTAGTATACATGTGATAAATTTACCCCAAATTAGTACAATTGTGATAAATTTAGTCTTTGTTAGTTTATCTTAAATTTTATCGTCAAATTACTATATTGGATGATACGTGACAATTGTTGAGTGTATACATTATCCTATATTTGCTATTGGTGCATCAATTTAAAATTTTTCCGTGATATTAAATCAAATTAATGGAAACTGATAAAGGATAAATTTGTCGTTCGTGTGCCAGTTTGAGATTTTTTATGGTAAAAAAATTAATTTGAGGTAAATTTGTCGCAATTTTACCATTTTATGATTTTTAGAGGTCAAAAAATAGTTTGAGGTAAATTTATCACAAGTGTATTAGTTTATGATTTTTTGTGGTAAAAAAAATAGCTTGGGACAAATTTGTCATAGGTGTACCAGTTTGGGATTTTTCTCGGTATTAATCCTAAAAAAATTCAATTTTAAAAAAATATTTTCCCTTTTTCTTTAGTAACTTTTACACCAAATGCAACACCAAACAATGCCTATCTTATAGTAAGGGAATATTAATTAATCCAATAAAATAAATTAATACAATGCCTAACTTTTACATCAAATGTATTATTCAATTCTTCCCTCTCTGGTGGCACCCAATTATGTGGTGAGCAACTCTATATCTCATCCCCGATCTTCGGTCTTGGATTCGAGAGAGAAGGAAACTTAGAAACACAGAAAGCATGACCGACGGTTGAGTGGATATCATTCAAAAGTGGCGAGAAGTACAAAAACGTCGGTTCTAAACTTTTTAATTGAACCAATTTAGTTTTCAACCTTTTTACGTTGATACCAATTCAATGAATCTAGCCAATTTTTGCTTAAAATTGCCGACGTTGATGCCGATCATCCCACATGGCATGTCTGGCTCTAATGTAGACATTTTCTCATAACTTTTTCAATATTATTTTTATTCTTCATAATTTTTATTTTTATCTCTCTCCTTCATTTCTCTCATGGCCCAAGCAGACGCCCTCCGCCCTGACCTCTTCAATTTCCTTACCGACTTGAGCATCACCCGTGTGTCGCTGGCGTTGACCGCGTGTCGGATACGTGTTGACGAGCATGTCGGATGTGCTCGATATACGACACGCATCCAACATCGGCGCGATGAACATTAACAACAATTTTAATAATATTCTTTTAAATTTGTATCTAGAATGTTAAATTTATTCGGGTACTTGGATCTGAGATGATTCTCTTAAACAAGCGGCGAATGGGTGAATTTCAATGTTATGAAAATAAAAGAAGAAGAAACAACATATTGGGAAATGTCGATGTAAATTATCATGTTCATATGTTTTTCCTCTTTCATCCATCTCCCCATTAATAGTGAGGTCATATTTGGACCATTTAAATTTTAAAGCGTGTCTAAAGCTATTTGAGAGGTGGAAATAGTAATAGTATGAGCCTTTAGATATGCAAATTACCACTAAACTTTATTCTTACTTAAGTCTACTTTGTTCATCCAAAAGCATATTTGCGGCAAAAATTATAGTATTCAGGTGTGAATCAATCGTCACCAAAATATTACAAATGACTATATATGTATGTCTTTCGTTGGCCAAGTAGCCCCGCCAGCCACGGGCCAGGGCCATCGCAGCCATGGCTGGCGGGGCTGCGAGGGCCCTTGCCCCTTGGCAGGACTACTCGGCCATTCCAAGCTTGACAGCCCGAGCCGATGGTGCCCAGTTTTGTGCAAATCGCATACGCCAAGACCCCTCGAAAAGCCTTGTTTGACCAAGGCTCTCGAGGTCTGATTCCACTTTCGAAGCTCAACCGGCATCAATTACCCACGGCCAATTTGCTTAGAACAGAACATTGATGTGGTCTGGTAGTAGAAAGAGAGAGAGAGAGAGAGAGAGTTATCAACTTGTCCTTGATGATAAAGAAATATGAGACTTTCCTAAGTTACTCCACTTGCAACTTGCAAGTGACCGAACAGAGCTGTACAGCTCACAGGAAGTCATCGTCGACCCCAGAAAAAAAGAGAGCCCCAGAAAAATGGAAACTTGCTTTGCTCAAAGGTGCATGAAACTCATTCTATTTCTCAGTTTTTCCATTTTTTTGTTCTAGGAAATAGATTTGGAAAAGAAATGCGTTTGGCAACGAAATATGGTGGATGAGGCAGGCATGAGCTGTTCTGGGTGAGTGAATAGGGGTGTTTGTTGACAGAAGATAGAGAGCACGACTGGCCATGCACAGGAAGGGCTTGTGCATGGCCAGTCTTGTGCTATCCCTCTTCTGCCGACTTGGCTTCCATTGGTTCTGCTTCTATAAATAAGTTCATTCCCATGTTCTTTGTTCGACTCTTTAATCAAATGTGCCCTCTGTTGTTCGTGATCAGCTTTACTATTCGATTTCACATGGCTTTCCAAACATATTCGTGGAGGTCGAAGCCGGGTCCTCATCTTTGATGTGTGTACACGAGTTTAGATCTGTCCCATCTTTTCTCCTCATCATCATCCACTGCTACATTTGTGTCCAAGAATAATTCCGTCTTTGGAGTGGTGAGTTGAATGAGTTGGTCAAATAGGTCGCTTCCCTTTTCGCGAGGGTGATTTAGAAAGAGGGTCATTTTGCATCTCATTGCGTTTGTGCTTCCTTATAGCCTGAAAAAGAGAGAGAATCGACAATTGAGCTCTGATCTGTTTGGCATCGGATTGTAACTGAGGCCCATTCGGTTCATTCCAGAGATGATGAGACCGCTGACTCATAGAGGCTCCAATTTGACTCTCACTTGCTAACTTCTTGTAATGTTCACATGAAATGAACTCTGCTTCCAAACGTTGGTCTGTGCTTGCTGTGACTTCTGTGGACAAACTCTGCTTCACTAATCACCCACTGATTGAAAAATCATCGTTCAAAGATTCACCCGTTAGTTTGTGCATATAAAGCAGCTCGTAAATGTTCCATTTTTTTTTCCCTTTTCTTGTTTTCGGGTGGAGTTTTGGCTTTCTAATTAGGAAAAGTCGAGGAAAAAACAGCGTAAAAAAGAGAGAGAAGCAAAAAAACCAAAGGGGAATTCTGAGAATTGAACTCGGCACCTCCCTGAGCGAGAATCATACCACAAGACCAAATGCCCAGCTGTTCTGGCTAAAAGCTTTTTTTTTTTTTTAATGATCGAGGTGTCCGAGCCCGCTTCGCGGGCTCGAATATTCCTCGAGGGGGACTGGCCCAACAACCCACCAGCCGGGGCTGTTCTGGCTAAAAGCTTTGGCATATATAAACTTAAATAAAGAAATCCATTAATTGATTCGAGAAGAACTGATTTTTGGGTTTTGCAAAATTAACCCAAAAAACTTATGTCCCTGACATTTACTGGATCAGAATTAGACAGTGGTTCATATTCCTTTTGAGCATGCCTAAACCCATCCATCACTGATACCAGAGTTCATGTTACCAACATGTTTGGTTCCAACAGTCACTCACTTGGGGAGAGCTATTACTGCGCCAATCTATGCTCGATGTGTGAGGCAAATATTGCCGTTAGAGCTAGCTTTGGGGCGAGTGAGCTCACATGACCAAGAGTTAGCAAAAGATTTTGTTTTTTTTTCCTGTTCTATGTTAATACCATCGTTTCACCGCTCTTCACATGCACGATAACATGGGATAACATTTCAAATGTGTCCTCTCTCATCGGTCCGTCTCCAAATGGAGTTGTTATTCTCTAGGCATAGAAGTTCGTATATTAGGATTGTTGTCGCCTATAAGCCGGACTTGATGTTTGTACATAAAATTAGGTTGATAGACAAACCTGAAACCAATCGCAAACAAGTAATCTGAATACAAATAAATTATCCGAGCCCAACGAACTCACGTTGTGTCCTTAAGATAAATTTGTCTCCTCAGCTAGTGCCTCCCAAGATAGAACGGATCGCCTTTCCTCGGTACTTGTTTCAAATGAAATCTTCGAACACAACTTTGCGGAATAATCGCACAAAATGATGGTGATGATGAATGGATGACGAACATAACTGTTAATGTATCTAATGCGATGGTCAATGCATTATATATTTATAGAGAGTGAAGTGAAGAGTCATGAAGACATATGATTTCATCGAAAGAGTTTGTTGATGAAAAGGCACAATTCTATTAAAAGGACTCGACGAAACGCCACAAAATCGTACAGAGGCATGATTTCGACGAAAGGATTTGACGAAACGTCACAAAGTCGTACAGTCTCGATGAAACGTTACGCAGTTATACAGTTTTATCGATGAAGGGTTACGAACCGAAACAACTCTTCATTTCTTATTCAACTTCTTATGGGATTTTGAGACCAAAGTTTCAACAATCCCCACATGAATGAAAAGTTCAATTGTCAAAACTCTGTATGAATGCATGGCATACAATGTGCGAATATTCTACGAGAGAACGTTGCATCGAGATAAGTAGTTTGAGACTTTAAACTTTCCCTGGCGAGATGTATCGGACTTACTCGGTCAATCAGTAAACTTGATGTCTTTGAACTGTTGACCTTTAACGTAAGCCTAAACAATAGAAATCACACAACGATCTCTCGAACAAAGTCGGTTCTCGCTGTTGTGTTCGTTTTGGCCATGAACACCCCCTGGTCTCATGAGTACTTTCACGAGTGCTTTAGAGAATTCAGCCATTCAAATTCTCATAAAAGCGGCCCTCACTTCACACTCACATAGGTAATTTTTGAATTTTTGGTATATCATATACTCGATTTAGAATCATTAAATGCTTACTCTTAACTTCCACATATTAGTATTGTCTCTATATGGGAATGAGTAAGAACCTACAGTACTGTACACCACTTTCATAACTTGGTTGTTCCTTTGAACCTAGATCTTGAGATCTCCAGTTAACTATGTAGAGTTTCCGTTATGATGACTTATTTATAGGCCTTAAACCCCTTGCCCTTGATGTTTTCACAACCATCTCTCTAGCTAGGCTTTTTGTTGATGGATCTACAACATTATCTTTTGACTTCACATAGTCAATCGTGATAATTCCACTAGAGAGTTGTTGTTTTACAATATCATGTCTTCGATATAGACGTCGATACTTATCGTTATACATAATATTCCTCACCCTCACACTTAGAGATAATTTTTAAAATCTTTCCAAGACGGTGGTAACATTTCAATGAAAACAACCATTTGAAGTGATTCACTTAGAATCATACGTTCAGCATGAATGTTATGCGTGACCACTGACGGTTTTAGAATCAACCATCTTAAAGTTCAGGAATTTTCCAAATTCAAAGTCGCAAGATAGAACAACTTCTTAGGTTGCCATCTCTTGAAATTAGTCCCATTGAACTTTTCTAGCTTGTTTGCATAAGTCAGAATAGACGCAATAGGCATCATCGATATTAAAGCCATTTCTGAAACTAAATGGAAAACCCAAAATACCTTTGAAAAATTCACGTGCATAGGATTTCATATGCATTTTTTCATCCACAAAAGCCTCAAACATGTAATATTAATATACCAAAATATAGAGTAGGACCATATGAACAAGTTGTCACAAACCATGGAGCGAAAATGCGCCCTCTCGCGTCGCTACTAGGGGTGAGCAAAAAAGACCGCCCGGATCGAACTTGGACTGATGGTCCAGTTTCCGATTTTAGGGGGATCCGGTCTGGTTCCCGATTCTGTTTTCTAAAATTGGAACGGTGACTAGGCAGTCCGGTTCTCGGTTCCAAGGTCCGGTTTTGGAACCGGACCGCCTGGTCTTAAAAAAAAGGGCTGAATTCATGCACTTCAGCTTTAAGTCATTGCCCAAAGCATCCCTCATTATCGAAGGCTAGACTATTATAGTCGTGAGAGACTTCCTCCCGGTATTTCGCGAGACGCCCAATTCTCCCACGCGAGTAATAAAAGAGGAGGGAGACTTTCATATTTGAAATCCACCCAAAATTTCTTCCCTTCATTACTTAGAATGGTTCCGGACTTCAGAAGTGCCAACAAATCCTGCTCTACCAATTTTGACGGCTGAAAAGCTCTTAGCATTCCACCTCCACATCAAAATCGCCCCTAGAATGCCGGTTATCCTTCTATTTGCTTCCTCTAAAAAATATTCACAAGAAAGATCGTTTATCCAAACCTAGAAAGCAGAATGAGTGAATCCATGGCACTTGGGTGGAGTATTGGGTTTGCATTGCTTGAAAAGCAACAAATGATTAGAAAAAGGATAAAGAGGCCTAATATCAAGCACTTTGTTCCTTTCTATTTTGGTTTTAAAGGTCAGGATCTACTTGAGTGAAAATGACAGCATCATTTTCGCCATGTTTTCTTCATTTTGTGTTCTGGAAAGCTTGAAAGGTCATGCTAGGATGGAGAACAGGTAAAGCCCAAGGAGCATGAGGCGACACTCAGCTTCTTTGCAAAACTAATTGATTGTTTTATTGGTTCCCGGTTCTCGGGATGGCCGGTCCGGTCTGCGGTTCCAAAAAATGAGAATCGAGACTATTGATCCGGTTCCCGATTATTGATGGGAACTGAATTGGAATGTGAACTGCTCACCCTTAGTTGTTACAAGCGTCGGCGTGTGAGACGCACGCGTGGCACGTGCGCCGCATGTAATCGCGGCTGAACAGTGGTCCGAAACCGGTCCGCCCGGATACCAATCGACCGGTTCGACAAGTCAAACCAGTTGGTCAACGGGTCAACGGTCGGGTCGGGTTGGTCAATGGGTTGGGTTGACCCTGACACGTGTCATTGTCATGTGTCGATGACGTCAATGCTGACGTCGACATATGGTTGACCTTGGTCAACCGACACGATGGGTCACATGTCAGACGCGTGACCACCACGAGCAGCCATGCTGCTGGCTCGTGTTGGCTCAAGTGCCACCTTCTGGTGGCCTTCGGTGACCATCGACCATTCAAAATGCTCGTCTCGACGAGCCATATCCGACTATGTGATTATTTTAAAATTTCATCAAACGAAAACGCACAAAATTGACATGAACAGTAACCTTTGCCGGTGATTGTCACACGTCGCCCCCACCGAGGCGCATGTGGGCGCATGCGACAATTTTTGGCGTCCCCTTAATGCATTCGACTATTCGTTTTTCTCGTATCAACGAGAAGAATCCGAATATGCAATCAAGTATAATTTTCATCGGAAGAAACTAACAATAACACGCCAAAACAGAATGCTTACAACAAAAATAACTATATGAACCCAACATAGGAAATCAAAATTTGTCTTTAGATTGTTATTCTCTAAGAGGGTAGAAGTTCATATATTAGGATTGTTGTCGTTTATAAGCGGGACTTGATGTTCGTATAGAAAATCAGGTTGATAGATAAACCTAAAACCAATCGCAAACAAATAATATGAATGCAAATGAATGATCCAAGCCCATCGAATTCACGTTGTGTCCTTAAGATAAATTTGTCCCCTGAGCTAGTACCCAAGATTTTTGGACAATTGCCTTCCAGGATAGAACGGATCGTCTTTCCTCGAAATCGATACTTGTTTCAAAGGAAACCTTCGAACACAACTTCGCGGAATAATCGCACAAAAATGATGACGATGATAAATGAATGAAGAACATAACTGTTAATGTATCTAATGCGATGATCAGTGCTTTATATATTTATAGAGAGTGAAGCGAAGAGTCACAAAGACGTATGGTTTCATTGAAAGGGTTCGTTGACGAAAAGACATGATTTCGTCGAAAGGATTCGATGAAACGTTACGAAGTCGTACAGTTTCGACGAAACGTTACGAAGTTGTATAGTTTCATCGATGAAGGATTACGAACCGAAACAACACTTCATTTCTCATTCAACTTCTTATGAGATTTTTAGACCAAGTTCCAACAATAGTTTATATCGAACTTAGTGACAAGCCCAATGCAGATCTTAGTCAAGCAATTGAGAAAGATCACAAGGATTTTTGCTCGGCGGTTAGTGGATGAAAGGGGGAAGACGATAGGTAGGAAACGGGGGGATAGGCTTAGGTCAATAATATTCTCTCAGGTTGGGTCAAGGGACACTGTTCATGGCGTTGAGACACTAAATGACTAAATTAAACATCAGACATAACACTTCTAAGAAACTAAGCTCCTAGTGTAAGTCAAGTGCCCGGCGAAACAGGAGCATCTTCTTACCACATCCTGATGGCAAAGTTACACAACCAATTGCCCTCCCCCCCCCCCCCCCCCCCCCCCCCCGAAAAAAAAAAAACCACAAATTAATTACGCCATTACTAAACGACCTCGTCTTTCCACCTCAAAGCCCCCATCATCAACCTCGCCACTTACAACGCTCTCTTTCCCTCTTCTTGCATCACTCCTAGGGCAAAGAGAGGGAGCAGAAACGACATGGGGCTCGATGATGCGACGTTTCTTCTTGTCTTTTTGATCTTCTCCCTTCTTCTTGTTGTCCCGCATCTTGTGCTGTCGGCTCCGCTTCACGACCCCGATATCGTGGTAGAAGAAGTTCATCGGTAAGTCGGCATGGCTTTTTCAACTCAATTGTATTTTTGTAACAAGTTTCGTATGATGTAGTAATGTATAATTTGTCAGTTGCCCCATGCAGGAGCATCAATGTGTCGCGAGGGAACCTTGCCTACCTCTCGTACAGCATGAGCAACCCGATCGACGGCTGTTGGCGACGCGACCCAAACTGGGAGAGCAACCGGCGGCGCCTAGCTAACTACGCTATCCGGTTTGTGAAGAATGCCCTCGGTGGGAAGAATGGCTAGATCTACGTGGTCACGGACTCGAGGGACGACGGTCGAGTGAGCCCCAAGCCGAGCACCCTGCCGTACGCGGTCATCTAGGATGAGCCCATCTGGATTGTGTTCAAGAGGGACATGGCCATCCTGCTCAAGATCGAGCTCGTCATGAACTCCTTCAAGACCATCGACGGCCGGGGCTCAAGCGTTCACATCGGCGACTGGCCTTGCACCGCCATGCACTACGCTACCAACATCATCATCTACGGCATCGACATCCACGACTGCAAGCAGAGTGGCAATGCAATGATAAGGAACTCCCTGGAGCACTATGGGTGGTGGACAGTGTCGGATGGGGACGGCGTGTCGATCTACGACATCAAGCACATATGGGTCAACCACTGCTCGCTGTCGAATTGCCACGACGGGCTCATCGATGCCGACCATGGGTAGACGGCCATCACGATATCGAACAACTACACGACGCACCATGACAAGGTCATGCTGTTGGGGTCCAGCGACTCGTGCACCCGGGACATGGACATGCAAGTCACCGTTGCTTCCAACCATTTTTGGAGGTGGTTTGGTCCAAAGAATGTCCAGGTAAATATTTCATTAAAAAAAATTTCTCACTATTAGTACCATAAAAGTGTAATAATAACATAATACTTGGCTAATTTTTTTTCTTTATTTCGTGCTTTATATTAACATGTTACATTTTTGTTGCTGTTTTGTTTTGTTTTTTTTTTTTTCCTATTAACAAGAGGTGAACAATGACTATACTCATTGGGGGATGTATGCCATCGAAGGGAGTGCATCTCCTACCATCTACAGCCAAGGCAACAAATTTCTCGCACCTGATGACAGATCCAAAAATTAGATTTTTAAGGTCTCAATTACCTTAGTATAAACAAACATTTGCCTCTTTATATATATATATATATATATATAATTTAAAATGTATAGACTTTTCGAAGATTAATATGTAGCTATCTATTTTCTCGATAGAACATCCCCTGTCATGGACCTAAATTTTACTTTGAGAAAAGAGAAACTTTGATCCTTTTAAGCATGCACTCAGTTGATTTCGTCAGGATTAACTCGATGTGCGAGCTGATCATGCACTGTTCAAATTCAAGAATTTTTTTTTTTACCAATTTTTTTATCCATCATGATTATGATCTCGAAAACTTTGGGATAATCCTGTTGCATGCACATAGGTGACGAAGCACGAGAATGCCCCGGGGAGTGAGCGGAAGAAATGAAACTGGAGGTCGGACGGTGTCTGTAGTCACAGAAATCGAGAGAGAGTGGGACGCCACGCCCGAGTCCCATCATCGACTCGTTTCGGGCTCGGACTCAATCTTTGCATGCAGCCTCCGTCATCTTCCCGAACTCGAAGATTCTAGGTCTCGACGTTGGGGCTGCTAGCGAGGTACGTACTCGGTGAAGCGAATCGAGCTCCTCTTCGATTCGTCCCGTTCTTCGCCTTTCTGCAGCGCCGCTAGATTCTTGTCGTGACCGTGTCTGATTTGATGACTCGCCTTTCGTTCGATCCGTATCGGTTTGAATTGAGCGCAAAAAGGGAAAGAAGAAGGGGAAAAAAAAGTAGCTTGCGTCGAGTTCGGATGAGATGCCAAGGGAAAAAAAAAATCCAACGAGTGAGTCTTTTGTCCTTTTGTGGTCTGCGGGCGCTTGGTTGTCACGACAGCTACCACCTGTGCGGTGGCAGAGCGTCGTAGTATCTAAGTGAACATAGATTGCGAGGGCTCGTTTTTGTTTCTTTCAATTCGGTAATTATTTAGGTTTTTTATTTTGCTCTTGCTAATGCAGTTAGCTAATCTGGATGGGTTGTGTGTTGTAATGTGCGGTGGTGCTGCTTCATTACGTTTGAAGGTCTCATGGCTTTGATTGATCCGGAGGAGGGGAATGGAGGATGTTTTTGGTTTTTGTTCTCGCGGAGTAGCTGACTTGCTAGGTGGGGATGAGGATTTTCTGTTCGCTGAGGACGTCTCCTTGCTGTCCGCAAGGAGACCAGGAGAAGTTGCAGGCCAGGATGTAGGTACCTGGTTATTGTAACAGCCCGGGCCCACCGCGCACCGCTGCGCCACTACTTGCAAGATATTGTCCGCTTTGGGCTTTGCAACCCGCACGGTTTTGCCTTTTCGATCACTTAGCCCGGAAAACGCGTCTTGCTAGTCAAAGGGAGCCCAAGGCTTATAAGCCTATCCCAAGACCTCCCCCTAGGCAATGTGGGACTAAGGGGAGGGGAAAACGCGTCTTGCTAGTCAAAGGGAGCCCAAGGCTTATAAGCCTATCCCAAGACCTCCCCCTAGGCAATGTGGGACTAAGGGGAGGGATGTCACAATCTCCCCCCCTTCGGACACAACGTCCTCGTTGTGCCCGTACCGCACTGGGGCTCACGGGCTCGCGGACTCCGCCGCTACCGCTACCCAGCTACCGGGGTCCACACATGCGGTCGGGGGTCCGCTCTGATACCAACTGTAACAGCCCGGGCCCACCGCGCACCGCTGCGCCACTACTTGCAAGATATTGTCCGCTTTGGGCTTTGCAACCCGCACGGTTTTGCTTTTTCGAGCACTCAGCCCGGAAAACGCGTCTTGCTAGTCAAAGGGAGCCCAAGGCTTATAAGCCTATCCCAAGACCTCCCCCTAGGCAATGTGGGACTAAGGGGAGGGATGTCACAGTTATGATGGCAAAAAGGGCGAGATGGTTGCTCTACTTCCAGTGCATCGTTTGATGATGGAATAGCCCACGGTATTTCAGATACAAGGAGAGAGAGAGACCGAGGTTGTTTCTTAGGTGGGCCGCGTTTGACCTTTCTCGTGAAGTCGACAAGGTATACATGTAAACAATTTTCTAATAGCAGTATTAGTTATTGGGGTGGCAATTAAAGTGATGATAGGATAGTAGCAGTGACAGGAGGATGAGTCATACATAATGATTTCATGGCTTAATAAAAGTTGATGTATCATTGTTAACTTCTCAACCATTCACGTTGCAGATATTGGATCAATGCCAAAATTCTTGGGATGCTCGTGCAAGGGAAGGTGCTGCAACCTCTGGGAGTTTGCCAAAAAGTATCATATTAGTTTGCCATTCCATGGGTGGTTTTGTAGCTAGAGCAGCCATTGTTCACCCATATCTTAGGAAATCTACTTTTGAAACTGTTTTGACACTTTCCAGTCCACATCAGTGAGCTCTGTTGCCTTTAATGTGCTGGCTAAGTTCTACATTCCTTTGTATCTATTTGTCCTTGATGAAATGCATTGTGTAGGTCTCCTCCATTAGCATTGCAGCCATCACTGGAGCACTATTTTGCATGAGTAAATGAAGAGTGGAGAAAAGGTTATGTGGTGCAAACCAATCAAGCTAGGCGTCAGGTGTCTGATCCTGAACTATGGAAAGTTGTCGTGGTCTCTATTACTGGTGGAATTAATGATTATCAGGTATTTCTTCATCACAGATCTGCTGTTGCTTGCTTTGGTTTCAATTGTATTCCTTGGTCGATATTCCAATTACATGGAGGCCTTAAGAAAAATAAAATTGGTATTGTATTCAGTAGAAATATGTTGTACGTGTAGAATAAGAATGTATTGTTTGTGCATGTTATTTCATCTTTCACAACATTGACCACATGGGAGAACTAAGTTATCCCTTCTTCAATGCGTGCTACAATTCAGGATGCAATATGGATGTCATTTAATCAAGTGGAAAGCGAAATATAATATTCTTGGGAATCGAAACTTCTTGCCCCGACTTTGGCGTTGTTATGAGTTATTTTATTATTCATTATTATGTGTGGGGATGCCCACCGTATTACTATGTACTCTCTTTATTATTATAAATATGAGAGCATGCTAACCTAGAGGATTAGACGATTCATTCATATCATTCTCCTCTTTTCTTTTTCTTCAGGCATGGTATCAGAGCCAACCCTAGCCGCTCCAACCTAAACCCTATCCAACACCCACCATGAGCGCCATCACCACCACCATCACCATCTAGCAATTAGCAATTGCTTCTCTCTCTCTATCTAGGCCTCTCGGCCAGATTGGCCGGCCACGTCCCAGGTCTCTCGGCCAGATTGACCGGCCACGTCCTAAGGCTCTCGGCCAACTTGGCCGGCCATGGCCCAGGTTCTAGGCCAGCTTGGCCGGACATGCCATAGGCCGTTCGGATTTGATTTACATGTCGAGGTCTGATTAGATCTAATTGGATTCATGAAACGGTAGAGCTTGTGATTTTCTGATTAATCTAGTGTCTAGATTAAGTATTCGTCATGAGTAATACAGATACTCAAATAGATGATGCTAAATCCGGTGAGACTGGATTAACCATGAATAGATCTGGTGTGACTGAAGCTGATGTGATGCGATCACAAGCTCCAACCTTTATATCTACTTCATTTAAGCTCGTCGAACGTGTTTTGATGGGACAATCTACGTACACACTTTGGAAGAAGAATGTCTTCAAGAATTTGCATGGACAGCGGCTATCTCATCATCTTACCCAGCTTCCTCCGAGCGAGGATGATCCAACTTATGATGAATGGTACACTGTTGATTGTCGTATTTATAGTCAATTGTTGAATGCTATGGATATTTTTGTTCAGACTGTTGTTAGCAATACTGATACTGTTAATGAGTTATGGGATGCTTTGGCAGATTTATACTCCTCTCTGAATGATTTTTCCCGACTTTATGATATCGTTTGTGGGTTATTGAAGCCGGCTCCTGCTAGTCGGCCTCTGAACGGATATTACGATGAATTTAAATCCTTTGCTGATGAGTTTGATCGGTTAGTCCCGTTTACATCTAATCGGGCTACTTTTCAAGAATAACGAAATCAGTTTCTGGTCACATGCTATCTTAATAGACCGGGAGCTCAGTATTATACTGCTTGGTCACAAATTCTTTCAGATGCTCGAGGCTCTTGAAGAAGTTCATCGTCGTGTTCTTCGTACCGAAAGTCGTGAGGAAGTTAGATCTGTCCCTTCAGAAGTTGGTGAACAGGGGGCTGCTCTATATATGAATAGAGGAGGTGGCCGTGGTGGCGGAGGCCATGATCGAGGGGGAGGTCGTGGTAGCATTGTTGGTCGTGGTCAAGAGACTCGTACTTGCAATTAATGTGGTATTGTTGGACATCTTTGCAGCTATTGCCGGAAGTTACAAGCTGTACAGACAGCTTCTGGTTCACGGATCACACATGCTCATGTTGCATCTGAGATTGTGCCTATGGACCAGAAAGTTATCACAATGAGTCTAGAGGAGTATACTTGCTACTTGGAGTTTCAGACCTCATGGAGTGGAACTACATCTGCCTCTATTGCGAAACTACATCAGTCATTTGATTATTCCTCTACCTCAGCATGTGCAGTTCTTCCTTCCACTGATTGGATTATTGATTCCGGTGCAGGTGCTCACATGACGGGTAATAGAAATATTCTTTCTGCATATAAGTCCTCGTCTCCGTTACTATTGTGAATGGGTCATCCGTAATAGTTCAGGGACACGGAGCTGCACGACCTTCCAACGAGATCTCCTTATTCTGTTTTATATACTCCTGGCATGCCATTTAATTTGTTATCTGTTGGTCGTATCACAAGGGATTTGAATTGCTCCGTTACTTTCTATCCTGATTATTGTGTTCTGTAGGATCTCTCGACGCGGAAGACTATCAGTAAGGGAAGCGTCAATGGTGGGATCTACCAGCTAGATGGTACTTCCATTCCAGCTGCACTAGTGAAAGAGACTAGTGAAAGAGACTGATGTTTTAGATATTCACTATCGTTTAGGCCATCCCTCTTTGTCTATGTTGCTATCATTATTTACTCGTTTTCGTTTGGTGTCTACAATAAATTGTGAGTCATGTCTGCTTTCAAAGCATAGTCGTGTTTCTTTAGCACTAAGTGTATCTCAACGAGCAACTGTTCCATTTGCCTTGGTCCATTCTGATGTGTGGGGGCCTAGTCCTATTGTGTCAGCTTTTGGTTATCGTTACTACGTTATCTTTATCGATGATTTCACAATAATATCATTTGTTTACTTAATAAAAGAACGTGCTGAGTTATTTTCTATGTTTCGTGAGTTTTATTCTTCTGTCTCTACTCAATTCCATCATAATATCCAAGCCTTACAATCTGATCGTGGAGGGGAATATATGTCGGATCATCTCCATCAGTTTCTTCGTTCTGATGACATTCACCATCATCTTTCATGTGCTCGCACACCTCAACAGAATGGTGTTGCTGAGCGGAAGAATCGCCATCTTATGGATACTGCTCGTGCTCTTCTTATACATATGCATGTTCCACAGAAGTTTTGAGGGGATGCTGTCCTTACAGCATGCTATCTCATTAATCGTATGCCTCTTTCTTCTCTTGGGGGCAATACACCTCATGGGCTCCTCTTTCCTGAACGCAGCCCATTTCCTCTTTCTCCTAAAGTATTTGGGTGTACTTGTTTTGTCCATGATGATCGTCCAAGTGTATCAAAACTAGATCCTTGTGCACTCAAATATTTTTTTCTAGGTTACTTAGGAGTGTCAAAGGGTTATCGTTGCTATTCTCCTACCTTAGGAGAAATGCTCACCTCTCGTCATGTTACCTTTATAGAGTCTCAACCTTTCTTTTCTGTATGTGGCTCTAGTTCATCTTATCCATTCCCGTAATTGTCTGAATCCTCATCTTCTGACCTTGTCCTTGTTTATTCTCCACCAACGGTCTCTCATCCAGTTATCTCTCCAGCATCCTCATTAGACAATGCCCCCATTGACAATTCTCTTTTTGTGCTAGTCTCTCCCGTGGAGGATCCTCCTGTTGAGATAGTCTCTCTTGTTGCTGACCCATTTGAGACTGATACTACTGAGCAACCTATTGCTCTTCGTAAGAGCTACCGTGCCTGGAGGGATCTCCCTCTTTATACACATTCCTATAAAAATTTATCAGTAAGTTTGCCGGTTTTTGTGGCCAATATCGATGATATTTCTCTACCTGCTTCGGTTTCCGAGGCTCTTCAGCATGCAGGTTGGCGCTTAGCCATGGAGGAGGAAATGAGCGCCCTCCAACGCAATCAGACTTGGTCCTTGGTTAATCTTCCTTCTGGTGCTCAGGTTATTGGTTGTCGTTGGGTGTTTGCCGTGAAGGTCAATCCTGATGGAACTGTTGCTCGTCTGAAAGCTCGGTTGGCTGCTAAGGGTTATGCTCAAACTCATGGTCTTGATTACTTTGAGACATTTTCTCCCATTACAAAAATGGCCTCCATTCGCCTCTTCTTATCCCTTGCAGCTGTGCATTCTTGGTCTCTCCAGTTGGATATCAAGAATGATTTCCTTCACGGTGATCTTGCCGAGGATGTTTACATGGAGCAGCCCCTAGGGTTTGCTACCTAGGGAGGGAAAGTCTGTAAGCTTCGTCGCTCTTTGTATGGTTTGAAGCAGTCTCCTCGGGCATGGTTTGATAAATTCAGTTCAGTTGTTCGAAGTTTTGGTTTGCTTCAGTCTCAAAAGGATCATGCAGTATTCTATCGACGTGCTACTACTGGGTGTATCTTTCTAGTTTTATATGTGGATGACATTGTCTTAACAGGGGATGACGAGCATGGTATTGCTGAATTGAAAAGATATTTGTTTACTCATTTTGAGACGAAGGACCTCGGCGATTTGAGATACTTTCTTGGGATCGATGTGATATCCCCTCCCTAGTCCCACATTGCCTAGGGGGGAGGTCTTGGGTGGCTTTATAAGCCTTGGGGGTGCCCTTGATTTGCATGAGGCCTTTTCCCGGCTGAGTGCTCGGAAAGCAAAACCGTGCGGGTTGCAAAGCCCAAAGCGGACAATATCGTGCAAGTGGGACCCCGGCCGTTACAAATGGTATCAGAGCGGACCCCCGACCGCATGTGTGGACCCCGGTAGCTGGGTAGCGGTAGCGGTGGAGTCCGCGAGCCCGTGAGCCCCAGTGCGGCACGGGCACAACGAGGACGTTGTGTCCGAAGGGGGGGAGATTGTGATATCCCCTCCCTAGTCCCACATTGCCTAGGGGGGAGGTCTTGGGTGGCTTTATAAGCCTTGGGGGTGCCCTTGATTTGCATGAGGCCTTTTCCCGGCTGAGTGCTCGGAAAGCAAAACCGTGCGGGTTGCAAAGCCCAAAGCGGACAATATCGTGCAAGTGGGACCCCGGCCGTTACAATCGAGGTGGCCCAGAAGAAAGAAAGCATCTCTTTGTCACAGCGTAAGTATGTTATGGATATCTTAACTGAATTTAACATGCAGCAATCTCGGCCTGCAGAGTCGCCTATAGAACCAGGATTAAAGCTTCTTCCTGATCAGGGTAACTTGTTTGAACATCCTGAAAGATACCTTTTATATCGGCATGTTGTTGGTAAACTAAACTATCTCGCTACGATGACTAGGCTTGATCTTGCATATTCGGTTAGTGTGGTTAGTCAATTTATGGCAGCACCTAGACAACCGCATTGGGATGCTGTTTTGAGGATTCTAAGATATCTTCGAGGTAGTCCCGGTAAGGGAATTATTTTTGCTGCTCATGGTCATGCTCGCATGGAGTGTTATACTGATGCTGATTGGGCTGGTTGCCTTATTGATAGGCGGTCTACCTCTGGATATGCTTTGTATGTTGGGGGGTAATTTAGTTTCCTGGAAGAGTAACAGGATATTGTAGCGAGGAGTAGTGCTGAAGCAGAGTATCTAACCATTGCTACAGCTACTGCAGAGATTATATGGACTAGACATCTTCTGAATGAGATTAGATATGGATCGAGTGGTCCCACTTCGTTATAGTGTGATAGTAGTTCAGCAATTCACATTGCTTCAAATCCCGTCTTTCATGAGAGAACAAAGCATATCGAAATTGATTGTCATTTTGTTCGACAAGAGCTTACACGTGGTAGTCTCACTCTTTCACACATTCGCACTGGAGATCAACTAGCAGATGTGTTTACTAAACCTTTAACTGGGCAACGGGTTTACTTTATATGTAACAAGCCGGGTATGGTCGATATCTATTCCTCAACTTGAGGGAGGGTATTATGAGTTATTTTATTATTCATTATCATGTGTGGGAATGCCCACCGTATTACTATGCATCATCTTTATTGTTATAAATATGAGAGCATGGTAACCTAGAGGGTTAGACGATTCATTCATATCATTCTCCTCTTTTCTTCTTCTTCAGACAGGCGTGGCACCTTTTTTCAGGGCTGTTTCTAATTTTGGCATGGTGCAGTTCTCAGTATTATAATACTAGATTTCCAAGGGGGAGGGGAAGATATAAAGGTTTTAATATTTTCCCGAGATGTCAAAGATATGAGGAAAGATTAAAATTTTCATGGACATTTTGTTTAGGATATGGTGATAGGAATACATTTTTATGAATCTTTGGGGTTCAACAACGGCTGACCCCAACTAGTTTGGGATAAAGGTGTTGTTGATGTTGATGTTGATGTTGATGTTGATGTTGATGGTGATAGGAATACTAGGAGGGGCTTAAACGTATCCTTGCCTTCATCCTGCTTGGTTCCGGACACCAAAGCAAATTCTCTACAAGATTTTCTTTTTGGTAAGCAATTCTCGTCAACCTTACTGTCACTAGGGTCAAGAATTTGCGTATGAAGTGCAGTATGGGCAGGAATTTCTTCTATTTTGACTTATCGTGGAAGTATGCTCAAGACTTGTTTTGCTTGCTTTTTAGGAAATAATGGTAAAACAGGGAGTCGGAGTGGCCACCTAGATGTCTTGGGTAGTCTACTTCCCTTTGAATGATAATCTGTGGGCTTATTACATAGATGCTTTTAGCAGTAATTAGGTGCACTGTGTACATTGCTGTGAGTGCATCTCATCCCTTAGATTGTGGGGGTACATTGCACCCTGGCCTATGTGTATCCGGCTTCTACGTTCAAGGGCTGAGATGCACAGGGAGCATCTAAGAGTTTCTCACCTACTTGGATGACTTACAATGTTGGATATGATTTTTGGCTTTAATCACGGATTTTAGATTTTGGTGTGGGTTTTATAGAAGTGAATGTTGAGAAGTTGTAAAATGTAAATCTGTCATCTTTATGAGTTCACAGACAATCCTTCATGACCTTGTGCAATTGCGTGCACGGGTACATGATACACTCTCCGACACGCTTCATAATTGTATATGTAATTGATGGTTTACCCAATTTTTAGTTCTTTAATGATGATAGTCTGCTAATCCTTCGTTTCGTATTTTCCAGGTTCGCTCAAAGTTAGAACCACTTGATGGTATTGTTCCCAGCGCTCATGGCTTTATGATCACTAGTACAAGCACCAAAAATGTGTGGCTGTCGATGGAACATCAGGTTGTTCTGTGGTGCAATCAATTAGTTGTACAAATGAGTGCAATGTTCTTTGGAAAACTAGAAATCCATTTTGATCTGTGACATACACTTCTGAGAACATCTGCTGCTATTTAGGTATCACACACCCTCCTCAGCTTGATACACTTAAAAACGTGTCAGCCTTATGATGATACTCATAAACGACTAGCAATATTCACAAAAATACTGCGGAGTGGCATAGCACAAAGTTTTAATCAGATGAAGCAATCGCAAACATCTACACAGTCAAGTCTTTTTCCCACTATGGGTGAAAGAGGTCAGGCTGCTAAGGCCCCTATCTTAAGTTACTCCCCTTTTTTTAATTTTTGAATAAATTTTCTGTACATTTCTTGCCTTGAGAAACTGGGGAGATGATTAGACTTTAATATCAAAGTCCTGGGGAGAGTTGATTCTGTTTGTAATTGAATAGTTGTTTTAAAGAGCTACATTAATCTTGAACTTGTTTTGATCTTGGAACGAATTTGTTATTAGAAATTGTTAGAATATCCAGTAGTGTAATACCCTGCGTACATTTACTTTTGCTTTTGTTTCTTCTTAACAAGAAGAACTGAAAATGGAATGTTTAAAGAGAAATCTGGTTTTGACTCTGCATCCTTGGCTATTCTTAATTTGTTTGCGTAGTTGTGATTAGTATTTGGCACATTGCATTAACTGGAGATATATTAGAGCAATCTACTTTGGACTCTGTATCCTCAAATAATCTTGATTTGTTTCTGTATGTAAAGTATATTTGATTACTATTTGGCACATTGACATTAAGTATGGGATATATTATACTTTACCTGTGAAATGTTCTCAAAGAAACTTGTGAGTTTTTGCACTCTTATTTATCTGGTGGATATTGGAGGTTTTGCTGGATTATTTCACGACAGTTAATTAAGTCAAGAAATCTGCAGCCCTTTCTTTGGAGGCCACATCTTCATCTCCTTTTGTTCGTTTTATTTGTGATTATATAAATGTGTACAGCTTCATCGCATTATATGTCTTCATTGTAGGATCTCAAGGTCACATTTTACCTGAATGTCCAGCCAATGTTCAATGGAGTAATGATGGCCTTGAAAGGGACCTATGCATTCAAACAAAAACAGTTACAGAGACGATGGCTGGACATTGAAAAACTGGTTAGCTTAACCCTTATTTACATACAGTTTGCATCGTCATCTTTGAACTACTACAGGAATAAGAATCTGGGAAGATAACAGTAATAGCCATTTGGCTTTGAGTTCACTTTCAGTTCTACTGGATTAATGCTAATTTTAGTAGCGAGTGTCACTTCCCAAAATCAGTAACTTTTTTATGTTGCACACATGGTGTGTTAAAGTTCTGATAGAAAAGTTATGTCTGTCCAAGTGGAAGTTTTGTAATGACATGATACGTACATATCATTGCCATGACATCTGGCACCGAACTCTTTTTATTTTTTGTCTCCTTTCGTACATGGGTTGGCAACCCTTAGTGCCTCGTAGTGAATTTCTCTTTACTTATAAGTAGTGTGGCATGCTAAAATGACCATCTTCATTGGTTGTTGCCTCTTTATGGATTTAACTGAGTTGGCGTACGGTTTGTCTTAAGATAGAGTGGAGGACGGAGTGGAGGAAGGCTAGTAATATTGTGGAGGGGTAGCGTGTGTGTATATATATCTTTGTTTATTTATTTTTAAATTTTTTTTTCCTCGATTGGTTTTGCTTTTATTTTTATGAATCTTTGGGGTTCATCGACCGACCCCAATTAGTTTGGGATATAGGTGTTATTGATGTCGATGTCGATGTCGATGTTGGATGACTGTCACATGTTGGATGACTGTCATTGTGACACCCCCCAAACTTCCCGTTTGTCCCCCATTCACTTCTCTCTCTCTACTCATTTGTCACACCCCCTCATTGCCGTTTGTCCCCCACGTTCTCTTGCTCCCCTTATTCTTGTTGTCCCCTTCTTTTTGCCAACTCCCTCTCTCTCTCTCTCTCTCTCTCTCTCTCTCCCTCTTTTCACATTCTCTTGCTCCCTCTCTCTTTTTCTATGGAACTAACAGAACCCCCTCCTCACGCCTTCCTCCTTCTTCATATCTGCTCCTCCTCCCATCTCCCGTCTTGTGCGCCATCACCACCATCTCCAGTTACAACCTCGCCAACTCCCCTTCGTCTTCCAGACCGCCGAACAGCCACCGTTCGCCGCCAAACGGCCGGAAACAGCCGCGAGAATCCCCGGACCCCGACTGCCCTATTTTTGCCACCCCTAGTCCGCGAACTCCCAGCCTTCCTCCGGCCATTTCCAGCGACGTCGCCGCCACCCACCACCTCGGCAACTTTCCTTAGTCTCTTCACGATTTCTCCGACGCCACCCCGCCGGCCGTTGCCCACCGGAGCCGCCGTGAACAGACCTCGATCTCGTGGTGCTCTATTTTTCACCGAGTAAGATCCGCCGGCTCTCACCGTCGTTTTGTCGTCTTCCGCTGCTCACTACCGTCGCCGACAACCACCTTAGAGTCCCCTCCTGACCTCTAGAACTCGTGGTAGTTCGTCGCCGCCGGTAGAGCCCCGAAGGACCCCCGACAGCTTGCTCTGTTCTGCCGCGCCGGTCCCTTATTTTAGGACCGATTCTGTTCGCTGTTGTCCCGCCGCCTTCGGTTGCCTTCCGCCGCCTTCCTCCGGCCCCAACCGATCCCCTTCGACCCCTAGGTGAGTCCCCGAGCATTGGCCGGCCTCGCCTTAGCCCATGGGGCCTAGGACCGCCTCAAATAATCTCGTTCCCCTGTTTTAATGTTGCTGTCCAAATTCTGTTTTAGGTCGCCGGAGTTCGCCGGAGCTCCGCCGTCGCCGCCGCCACCTCGCCGGACCTCCGTCACGTACCCTAGTTGGTGCCGGGTCGTGACGCCTCTCGAGAAACCTTAGAACCGAGGCTTAACCGTGTTTTATTGCCGAGAACCGTCGCCGCCGTCGTTGTCGTCGCTCGTTGCCGCCGCCGTCACATTGTTGATTTTGAGCCGGCCCGAGCTTAAATAAATTGTGAGTTGACCCTAAACTTTGGTTAGGGCGCTAATTGCGCCTAGGGTTGGTTGGGTTAGCAATTTTGGTAATAACATAAAGTGATTACGGTTGGTTTAGTTAGAAACCCCGGTTTAGGTTAAATGACCGTAATCGACTAAGTTAGCTTGATTAATTATATTGTCTGTGGTTAATTGTGATTAGTTGAAATTGATTGATTTATCGTGAGAGAGCGATAGATTAAAGACGAGTGATAGATCGACAATTATAAATTAAATGGGCTAATAAATGATTATTGTTCGAATTGAGCTTTATATTGTCTAAATGAAATTAAAAGCTCGTAATTGGTTCGATGATTTTCATTGGTGTGATTATCCCGTTGGATGGCTTGATGGTGTGACTGGAATTACTATTGGGTGATAATCACTACTTGGGGATTTAACGTCCTATTTATGATTTGATGCATGAAATGTTCATTGAGTAAATTGACATGTATTTGGGAATTATTCGTTCCGTGATTGCAGTATCTAATTGATAGTCTGCATATGCATATGACTGTGTGCGAAATTAAAGAAATATGTTTTAGCATGAAAAATGGCCGTGGGCCGAGTCTTTGAGCAAGTTGTGTGAGCATCCGGCCTAAATCAAAGGGAATAAAATTGATTGATATGGCGGGTGCATTGTGTGGTCATATGACGGAACGATGATGGATTTTTCCTGGTAAGTTCGTAGTGTACTAGTAGTACACCAGTACCAGTCATGTGGGACCATACGACTTACCAGAAGCACGACAGTCCTGCCTCGTGCCGGTTAGTACGGGCACAGGGCTGATCGGATGCCGGTCGCAGCTTGTGATGGACCGACGCCCCGTATAGGGATGCCTACTTGCCGTACCGTGCAATGGGTGCACTGGAATAATCGCTTGTAGTAGCCGCTGCCGAGAGGGAAAAGGAGCGTAGCCCGGTTCGTCCGGATGAGTATGGGATCGTACTATTTATGAGGGTGGAATCACGCCAGTCGCGTAGATCCTCTCATGGTGCCGTTGGCACGATCATCGTTAATAAATGGACTCGTGTGGTGTCCTGTGCATACTTGTGGATGCGATGCTTGTTTTGAGTGATTGACTTATTTTACTGCTGAGTCGAGTCAAGCATTGCATTATGTGTGGCTGCAGACTGGTAAGTATGCATATGATTGATTAGTATATGGGGACTATACTTGGGTATTTTATGTGATCGTATGAGTTTGTGAGCCTGCTGTTAGGATGCCTCGGGCGAATCAGTTTCCTAACCGAGCTTAGGCTTAATTCACTGAGATTTATTTCTCACCCCGTCGTGGGATAACATTTTTCAGGTCCCAAGTGATGAAGCCCGTGGACGCCATGGTTTGGCGGTAGGAGTGATCTTTTGAAGTAGATGGGAAGTTAACCTTACCTGACCGAATACCCTTTTGAGGTCTTAGTGAGCTGCCCCGAAGTATGGGGTTGTTTATGTCAGCTATAGCTCAATAGAGTTAATTATCATCAGTTGTTTGGTTTTATGTGTGTGATGATCTTTTGTGAACTGTCTTGGTATTTATCTCCTACTAATGTATCCCTGTTCAAATTTATGTTGTCTGGGAGTAAGCCGTTTCCGCATGCGTAATAAACTGTCGTGGGTCGGTAGCGAACCTGGGACGCTATCCTTTATGACCCTTGGGACGATTTGATCGGGATGTCGCGTGTTCGGGGTTTGGGGCATGACATCCTCCCCGGTTTGGTATCAGAGCAAGGTCTGCCTGATCCATCTGGTCACTGGCCTGGAGTGATAAGGAGCGTTGGATTTTGGGATAGTTAGTAGGATTGAAAACCTCGTGCATGTGATTGTTACTCAAGTTTTAAGGCCGTGTGCCTGAGTTCCCATTAGCATTGCTTTGGGTTGAGTCGGACCCCGTATAGTATCCGCTGAGAGCGTAGTTTGTTGATTTAACTGGGTAGAGTTCGGAATTGTCGGGATTGTCTTTACGATCTTGACGTCACTAAAGGATGAGATAGTGTCTGCAGTAAGATGTTTTGAGCTGTACGTTGATTACATTCGATCATACGGAGAAAATAGACTTAAGCATGTTGGCAATGTGTGGTTTTGATGTGATAGTTAGTATGATTGGTCCTAGAACTGCGATGGATATTGATATAAAGTGATGTGGTATAACCCGTTGGATGGGAATTGCTTGAGTCTGATGATAATCGAAGAGGAACCTCGACTTTGCTAGTTTTGTCGCTTAAGGAGAATATACCGAGTATGGCATCTAGATCGTGTTAAGAACCTTATAAGTTATTGTGATGCTGTTTGGTTTGACAAGTGTCTTTACCTCTTTATAGGTTTGATGAAAGGATTGATTAGGGAACATTTGAATCAATTCGTGGTAGCGATCATAAGTGATATCTTGATGTACTCGAGAAATTGCGAGGAATTGTGAATAACATTTGAGGAATATATATTGAGGACCCTTAGAGGGCATAATTGATTGTCAAGTTTAGCAGATGTGAGTTTTGGTTAACTGGCGTAACTCTCTTAAGCATTTGGATTTGGTGAAGTGATGTTTAAGAATTTGATTAAGTCCGTAGTGGTCATGAATTGGCAGAACCCTCGATATTGATGGGAGTTTAAAGTTTCTTAGATTTGTTGAACTATTATAGATGTTTTATGGAAAGGTTCTTTGCAATAGTTAGGCCCTTGACATGATTATCTAAGGAGGACAATGAGTCAAATGGAACAGAGACATTGATAGGTTTGACTTGTGGACATGGAGTTGTGATGAGACTACTGGTATTTGTAGATTATATGGGCTTGAATTATGTGTATAATAATGATTCTGATTATTGACTTTCGTTGTTGGCCTTAAGTGGTTTGATCGAGATTTGCGAGAAACTAGGAAGTTTTATGCGTTCAGTTGAATTGGTAGATGTGTTTGAGGCATAGTGATTCGCTTATGGACGATAAGTTGAGATGAGAATTTCATATCGATAGTCTGGAATGAAAAATTTGATGATTGATTTTGGTGGGTCATAGGTTTGGAATTGTGTTGGCTTCTAATTGTTTTAGATATCGATTGTTGTGGAAAGACTTAAATAATTGACGATGTGAGGGTAGGAAACAAACAAGAAACGATTGGAAGAAAAGGGCTTGTGGGGTCATATGATCGTTATGTTTAACTGTCAACGACGAAACTTAAGAGTATGGTATATTGATTGACAGGCAGTTTGAGTGATAAGTTTGAAAGGTGAAGAATTAGATTTGAATCATCGAAGCTTGAGGGTAACCTATCTGGAACGATTGTGGTGATCGATAATTGTGAATTATAGGTTTGAAGTGGTGTGGCACCTTAATGGATTAAGTTATCGATTTTATTGGCGACTCTGATTGACAAAAATTGCAAGTAAGCAACGGACGTTTAGACTATAGGCCATTGTGATTGTTGAGTAACCTTCGGATTACTGTTTTTAAGTTCTCCTAGCATATCGACTTTAGTCGAGTAGGTTTCCATAATATTTCTGCGAAGTAAGTAACCGTCATCAGGTAGTGCCATGGAATCTCAAGGATTATAGGCCCGAATTTGTGGCGATTGATAATTATGGATTATAGGCTTGAACTTTCGTTGCATTATGATGGTTTTAGTGTCGACTTTAATTGATGATTTTATGGTGATTTGAGGTTATAGTTCAGAGATTGACGGTGGATTGGACAATAAGTTGAAATGGAAACGATTGATTGATAGGTTTCATTTGTGAATATGGGTTATAAAGAGATGACTGGTATTAGTGAATTTAGGCTTGAAGTGCATTATATCTTGATGGTTTTAGTTATCAATTGCTATTGACGGCCTTGGATGGTGTGAGATGAGATGTCATAGTCGCTTGTGGAATTAGAAAGTTTCTATTGATAAGAATTGATAAGGAAATGAGTTTTGTGTGATGATTAGTGAGGACGATCGTGCATTACATTTATTTATTGCATTAAAATAAAAATTGAGAAACGTGCATGCATGAACATATCATTATTTTATTGGACTTGATAAATCGTCGCTTGGTATGAGACAAACTGTGCGAGATACCTATAAACCGTAAGACATGGTATGGGACATGTCGAGCGGGATCTTCTTAGTAGGTGCCTGACTTGGGGAAGTCCTGTAATCACCCAGTCCGACGAGGGCGGGAAGTGGCGCCGGGCAGAGAGGCCTGAGCAAGGAACGGCTTCTGGCAGGCTTCTAGGATGGTGTTGGAAGTAGGGATGAACCAAGTCACGCATTGAAATGTAGGTCTAGGCGTTGTGCTAAGTCTGACCTTTATTAAAAGATATATCGCATAAAAAAATGATTTTCAAAGTGAAAATATTTTCGAAAGTGCATGGCATAACATTGCGTTTCAATGAGGGAAAAGATGAATGGATGAGATAAGTGGAAATGTTTGAACTACCCGGTGGGAAGTTGGTGAAAGTCTATTGTGATATTTTGAGGTTGTTATCGAAAAAGATCTCGTTTATAAAAGGAATGTGTTATTTATATGTGCTTGTAGTGATGTATCTGCAGAACTCTAGATGGCATCAAACTTGTTTGAAATTTTATTTTGTGAGATTGTGACCAGCAGAACCACAGGCAGGCATTTCGATCAAAGAATTGTGGAAACGAACGTGAAAGGTTGCAATGGCAAGTTATGAGTAGATGACATTGTAGTTTGCCGGATGAGTATATGAGTTGTTAAGGTCCGTGATGACCTAAAGTAAGATTAAGATTGTGAGATGTACGGTTAAGGAAAATAAGTAATTAGAGAGTCATGGAAGTGTAGTAAGGCCACGTAGTTTACTGGGTTAATGACCATAAGGGGGCTTACGTTCGTTAAGAAAGAACTTTTGTAGAAGTCATTTTCAGTAGCTACAGTATTAACCTAGTTAGTAGGTGGTTGTAGCAGAATTCGAGGCATTATTTTGGTAGTTTGGTATTAAGGCTGTCATAGCCAAGTGCGTGGCAAAGTGGTCAACGTGTCGACGAATCAAGGAATAGTATTATTGTAAGCCTAGAAGATTTCTACAGCCGCTTGAGATTCCAAGGGGGAAATGCGAGCTTTTGATGTTGGACGTTGCGGTGGGATAGTCAGGAAGTTAGAGAGACAACAGCTCGATTTGGGTCTTGATATCATTTGTCGGACTTGATTTATTTTATAGTTGTAAGGAATACCTTCATTTTGAATAGAGATTCTATTTTGTATTTTTTTTGGCACATAGTGCGTTGACTGGAGTGTCAGTGGCGACCAACTCGGATCATGGTTCCAAATTCATTACCACATTTTGGAAAATAGGGTCTGCAATTTGCATTGGAAAATAAACTGCAGTCTTGTACGACCTGCCATCAGTAGACAAGTGGCTAGTTTGAAAGGATGATTTGGACACTACGTGATATGTGAAAGACTATGTTTGTTTTAGTGGTAAAAATAGGAACGACTTCTACCCATTTTGGATAAGAGGTTGTTGATCGATACATAGGGATGGATGATTTCTGTGATTGATTGTGGATATAGTATGACGATCGACAGATGGAATGGATAGTAAGTTTAGATGATGACAAATTCGGGATAAATCCTTGGAGTTAGATGATTAACTTGTTTAAATGAATTGTGAATATGGATTTTGTGATAGATTCGTAATCGAGAATCGTAAGCTTGAATTTGACTTGGGTTTAATAGTCGCTTTATGGTTTTGGTGCACTGAGAGGAGATAAGGATTGATCAAAAAGCGAACGTAGTAGAAATTTAGGGGAAATGAAACGATAGTTCAGTATGGCCTATCACTCGTAAATGGATGGCCAGTCTAAAGGCCAATTCGGATTTTGGAGTACATGTTGGGGGCATGTGTTTTGGATGTCAAAGGCAGTGGGAAAGAACAATTGCATCGGGGGAAGTTTGTCTCTATAGCAGTTACCCTTATCTTTTGGGTAGTTGTAACTGTGTTGTAATTTCGAGGACGAAATTTCCTAAGGGGGGGAGAGTTGTGACACCCCCCAAACTTCCCGTTTGTCCCCCATTCACTTCTCTCTCTCTACTCATTTGTCACACCCCCTCATTGCCGTTTGTCCCCCACGTTCTCTTGCTCCCCTTATTCTTGTTGTCCCCTTCTTTCTGCCAACTCCCTCTCTCTCTCTCTCTCTCTCTCTCTCTCTCTCTCTCTCTCTCTCTCTCTCTCTCTCTCTCTCTCTCCCTCTTTTCACATTCTCTTGCTCCCTCTCTCTTTTTCTATGGAACTAACAGAACCCCCTCTTCACGCCTTCCTCCTTCTTCATATCTGCTCCTCCTCCCATCTCCCGTCTTGTGCGCCATCACCACCATCTCCAGTTACAACCTCGCCAACTCCCCTTCGTCTTCCAGACCGCCGAACAGCCACCGTTCGCCGCCAAACGGCCGGAAACAGCCGCGAGAATCCCCGGACCCCGACTGCCCTATTTTTGCCACCCCTAGTCCGCGAACTCCCAGCCTTCCTCCGGCCATTTCCAGCGACGTCGCCGCCACCCACCACCTCGGCAACTTTCCTTAGTCTCTTCACGATTTCTCCGACGCCACCCCGCCGGCCGTTGCCCACCGGAGCCGCCGTGAACAGACCTCGATCTCGTGGTGCTCTATTTTTCACCGAGTAAGATCCGCCGGCTCTCACCGTCGTTTTGTCGTCTTCCGCTGCTCACTACCGTCGCCGACAACCACCTTAGAGTCCCCTCCTGACCTCTAGAACTCGTGGTAGTTCGTCGCCGCCGGTAGAGCCCCGAAGGACCCCCGACAGCTTGCTCTGTTCTGCCGCGCCGGTCCCTTATTTTAGGACCGATTCTGTTCGCTGCTGTCCCGCCGCCTTCGGTCGCCTTCCGCCGCCTTCCTCCGGCCCCAACCGATCCCCTTCGACCCCTAGGTGAGTCCCCGAGCATTGGCCGGCCTCGCCTTAGCCCATGGGGCCTAGGACTGCCTCAAATAATCTCGTTCCCCTGTTTTAATGTTGCTGTCCAAATTCTGTTTTAGGTCGCCGGAGTTCGCCGGAGCTCCGCCGTCGCCGCCGCCACCTCGCCGGACCTCCGTCACGTACCCTAGTTGGTGCCGGGTCGTGATGCCTCTCGAGAAACCTTAGAACCGAGGCTTAACCGTGTTTTATTGCCGAGAACCGTCGCCGCCGTCGTTGTCGTCGCTCGTTGCCGCCGCCGTCACATTGTTAATTTTGAGCCGGCCCGAGCTTAAATAAATTGTGAGTTGACCCTAAACCTTGGTTAGGGCGCTAATTGCGCCTAGGGTTGGTTGGGTTAGCAATTTTGGTAATAACATAAAGTGATTACGGTTGGTTTAGTTAGAAACCCCGGTTTAGGTTAAATGACCGTAATCGACTAAGTTAGCTTGATTAATTATATTGTCTGTGGTTAATTGTGATTAGTTGAAATTGATTGATTTATCGTGAGAGAGCGATAGATTAAAGACGAGTGATAGATCGACAATTATAAATTAAATGGGCTAATAAATGATTATTGTTCGAATTGAGCTTTATATTGTCTAAATGAAATTAAAAGCTCGTAATTGGTTCGATGATTTTCATTGGTGTGATTATCCCGTTGGATGGCTTGATGGTGTGACTGGAATTACTATTGGGTGATAATCACTACTTGGGGATTTAACGTCCTATTTATGATTTGATGCATGAAATGTTCATTGAGTAAATTGACATGTATTTGGGAATTATTCGTTCCGTGATTGCAGTATCTAATTGATAGTCTGCATATGCATATGACTGTGTGCGAAATTAAAGAAATATGTTTTAGCATGAAAAATGGCCGTGGGCCGAGTCTTTGAGCAAGTTGTGTGAGCATCCGGCCTAAATCAAAGGGAATAAAATTGATTGATATGGCGGGTGCATTGTGTGGTCATATGACGGAACGATGATGGATTTTTCCTGGTAAGTTCGTAGTGTACTAGTAGTACACCAGTACCAGTCATGTGGGACCATACGACTTACCAGAAGCACGACAGTCCTGCCTCGTGCCGGTTAGTACGGGCACAGGGCTGATCGGATGCCGGTCGCAGCTTGTGATGGACCGACGCCCCGTATAGGGATGCCTACTTGCCGTACCGTGCAATGGGTGCACTGGAATAATCGCTTGTAGTAGCCGCTGCCGAGAGGGAAAAGGAGCGTAGCCCGGTTCGTCCGGATGAGTATGGGATCGTACTATTTATGAGGGTGGAATCACGCCAGTCGCGTAGATCCTCTCATGGTGCCGTTGGCACGATCATCGTTAATAAATGGACTCGTGTGGTGTCCTGTGCATACTTGTGGATGCGATGCTTGTTTTGAGTGATTGACTTATTTTACTGCTGAGTCGAGTCAAGCATTGCATTATGTGTGGCTGCAGACTGGTAAGTATGCATGTGATTGATTAGTATATGGGGACTATACTTGGGTATTTTATGTGATCGTATGAGTTTGTGAGCCTGCTGTTAGGATGCCTCGGGCGAATCAGTTTCCTAACCGAGCTTAGGCTTAATTCACTGAGATTTATTTCTCACCCCGTCGTGGGATAACATTTTTCAGGTCCCAAGTGATGAAGCCCGTGGACGCCATGGTTTGGCGGTAGGAGTGATCTTTTGAAGTAGATGGGAAGTTAACCTTACCTGACCGAATACCCTTTTGAGGTCTTAGTGAGCTGCCCCGAAGTATGGGGTTGTTTATGTCAGCTATAGCTCAATAGGGTTAATTATCATCAGTTGTTTGGTTTTATGTGTGTGATGATCTTTTGTGAACTGTCTTGGTATTTATCTCCTACTAATGTATCCCTGTTCAAATTTATGTTGTCTGGGAGTAAGCCGTTTCCGCATGCGTAATAAACTGTCGTGGGTCGGTAGCGAACCTGGGACGCTATCCTTTATGACCCTTGGGACGATTTGATCGGGATGTCGCGTGCTCGGGGTTTGGGGCGTGACAGTCATGACTAGATTTTGCACTTTTCAGATAAAGCAGAATACCTTGCTTGGTGTTCTGGCGTTAGACTTCATCTTGGGCCTGAAAGGGGGGAGTTGAGTTAACATCGAACTTTCCTGTGGATAAAAGAGTGCAAGAGGTTACTTCAAAAATAGTGCGTACTCCATCAGGGCCTGCGCCAAGGCAGGTAATCATCATCTATTCATGTCAGGTTACAAGTTGGAATATAAACTGCGTTATTGTTCTTCTATGCTCCCAGTCAATACTGAGCGCATGTTATAAATTGGAATGAGATCCTTAGATGATAGATTGGGAAGTCAAGTTAGAAATCTGACATAGAGGTCCAAGATGCAAGGTGTTTGGAGATGGACTTTAACTCTTGTATGAATTGTTTCTTCTATCAGATTGAACCAGGTAGTCAGACTGAGAAACGGCCTCCATCGGGTGTCTTTATGCTGGATCCCGAGGACATGAACCGTTTCAGATTTCTAACTATTTCTGTTGCATCCCGTCCGGTATCGCTTCTCTTCTGCTTTTCATATAGAAGCTTCCAATGCCTTAGCTCATTTATTCTTAACGTTATTCCTTTCTTTTTTTTCTCAAGTTTTCTCATATGGATACTTCTTAGACTGCAAACTGTACTGCTCTATTGTTGCACCGCATGAATTATGTCTTAGAATACAGACCATCATACTTTTGAGAAGTTAACAATGAATAGTGGCTGTCTCATCATGTTTTTCTCTGAATATATATTATATTCAGAACTTGTATAAGTTTGGATAAAAGGACCAAGAAATGGTTACTTCTAGGCCATCATGGAAGAATGTTTTTGTCATTTTAAAGTAAATTCTTGGGAAGTGTAATACCAATTGGAGTATTTCAAGATACTGTATGGCTTTGGTGGATGAGTAACTACCTTTGTCAGTGACATTATTAAATAAAAGCATGCTATTTCTCATTAAAATTTGTCCAGAAAACTCATTATATATATATATATATATATATATATATATATATATATATATATATATATATATATATATATATATATATATATATATATATATATACGCGTTAAACCGAAGTAAGACGGAATACTTGAAGTGTGAGTTCGACACGACGGGAAGAGGGGGATCAAGTAGCCGTAAGTATGCTCAGACAAGAGGTACCCAAGAAAGATACCCTTAGATATATGGGATCAATATTGCAAAAGGGGGGAGAGATTGATGACATAGAATTAGAGTCGATTGGATGAAATGACGCAGTGCATCAGGATTTTTGTGTGATCGCAAAATTCCTCTTAGGTTAAAAGGAAAATTTTATAGAACAGCAGAAAGACATGCCATGCTATACGAAACTGAATATTGGCCAGCATAGAGGAAACATGAGCATAAAATTGGAGTAGCCGAAATGAGAATGTTAAGGTGGATATGTGCTCATATAATGATGGATAAGATAAGGAATGAAGTTATTCGACGAAAAGTTGGAGTAGAACCGGTGGTAGAAAAGATGAGAGAACATAGATTGAGATGGTTTAGGCATATTCTCTTAAGGCCCCTAGATGCTACAGTACGAACAGAAGTGTGCTATCGAGAGCATAACACGAAGAAAGGAGGAGGTCGGCTGAAATTTACTTGGGGGAAAGTAGTAAAATAAGATTTAATGGAGTGGAAAATAGATTGGCGTATGGTATGCCTTAGGACGGAGTGGAGGAAGGCTATTAGTATTTTGGAGGGGCAGTGTGTATATTTATTTTTGTTTATTTACTTTTACATATTTATCTCTTTTCCCCTCGATTGGTTTTGATTTTATTTTTATGAATTTTTGGGGTTCATCGACCGCAGACCCAACTAGTTTGGGATAAAGATGTTGATGATATATATATATATATGCGCGTTTGTTCTTATCGGAATTATAAGCTGCACTAGGGTAGAAATGTAGAACTTTGGAGGATTTGATATTCTGTAAGTGAGTGCATGCTTGTCTACAGGGACTGAGCATTTCTCACCATATGAATGCCTTTTCGCCTTATGCTGTAATAGTTCTTTGAAAAATTTGGATTCATGCATGACTTCCACTATTTAGAGCATTGACCAGTTCACGTTTATGCCTAAAAAGTGTATCTAATTTATGGATTTGAATTTAATATTATTAATTAAATTAGTCCATTTGTTTAATATTTTGATTATCGGATGAGTTTTATGAGAGACCGAATTTGGAATATTCTCTAGCTGCAGAAATTTGATTAAACATGATATATTCTAATATTCGAGATATTTAATGAATTTTTATGAAATCTTATCTTTAGCAGGTTGGGATTTCCATGAGCTCTTGATAGATATATTGCATATTTCGAAATCAAAAAGGAAAATCACGAGGATGTCTTTGAAGATAACAAAGGAGACTATGGGAACTTTTGGAAGAGAAAACTACGTCAGATTTGAACCAGAGAAAAAAAAAGCAACGTGGAGAAAAAAAGGAGGAACGTGAAAAAGAAGAAGAAGGAACCGACGTGCAGAGAATTCACTTCGGCCATGGCTTCTTCTCCGAGTTCTTCTTCAATTTCTTCTCTGTCATTCATCTCCATGAGTAGCTAAATTTATTCTGTCGTCTTTAAGTGTAGATGAAACGATACTTCTTGTTTGGATTCTAAACTTTCTATTTAGTTTTTGGTATTGCACTTTATTGTTTGGGAGAGACTACGTTTTCATCTATTCTATTCAAGAATTTTATTGTTAAATCCAGTTTATGATTTTAGTTTCTGTGATTCTAATTTCATACCCAAGCAATAGTTTTAATTGCAATTTATGATCAAGGCAGATGATAATCTATATCTGATCGAACTATGTGTGCTAAGCTTGGAAAGCGAAAGACGATAGTGATCGACAAGATATGTTATAACACGGTTAGGTTGTGAATTATCTTCGTGACTATAGAAAGCTTGTAGCTTGTTAGGTTTGATAGTGCAAACAAAAAGGCTACTCAAATAAAAACGTACCGTGGATTTGAGACTCAAAGGTGATAGTTTTCTCTTGATTATTTACACTTTATTTTACTTAATTGAATTCTAGCATTAGACTAAATTACTTAGTAAAGAAAAATTCAAATTCGTCCTTATTTTTCCCTGTGGTTCGACCCCTTCTTATCACTATCTACAGTTAGTAATTATGGTTTATTTTTTGTCATACTACGACACGATCAAGCATCTCAGGCAGACCTCCTCCAGCTGCTTCCATGGCAGTTGGACAGTTGCTTAATCCAGAGGAAGGGCAAAAGGAGTTCTCTCCTCTCATGTTGTTCTCCTCTGCCTATTCTCAAAAGGTTGTTTCTTTTGGTGATAGAAATGTTAAGAACATTTTAAATGATTTGATTTTGTTCATTCTGATGACTGACCTTTGACTGGTGCACTTGTTAAGCAGGACATATTCTTGAAGGATCATCCTAATGCTTTTAATCTGTCCTTTGGAATTAGCTTAGGCCTTTTGCCTGCTACATTATCTTTGAAAACTGCTGGTTGTGGCATAAGACTCTGGGCTTCCAGTTGAAGAGGCCGGTGATACTGAAAATAGCAGTTTGGTTCCTTCCCTTTTAATTTCTAATACCGTTTTACTATGTATTTTATTTTTTAATTAGTTTTACCATCTGCTTGGTAGTGAAGTAAATTACAAGAGCAACCTCATGACTACATATTCTGGTTGCCATGCTGTGCTAGAAATCTTGAGCTGAGCTGCATTGTTTACTAAATGAAGGTTTCCAAAAAATGTTCTTTACTATTTCGATGAATATGATGGTCAAATATCTTTCGGTTACTGTACCGATTAATTTTACTGGCAAAATACCCGTCAAGTTTAGATTGCCCATTTAGTGTTATTTTTTAACAAATAAACAAAGAACCAGATTTTTGTCTTAATATGGAATGATAGACTAAAGCGAGCTCAAATACTAATTTTTTGTTTTTTAGGAGGGGTTGCATTGATGTTGTATCAGTTGATGTTACTGTCATGACTTCCTACTAATGTCTACTCTAGTTTGGAGCCTCAGTTCTCTCTTTCATCAACTTAGCAAATTGTAAGTTATCCCATTTTCGAAGTAGATTGTGTGTTTATTTTGGAATTTTTACTAGCCTTCATTAACAAACTGTTGTGTGAAAGAATTTTTTCATTCATAATCTGAAAAGTGAGAGAAAATACAATATATATGGCGTAATATCTCAACCCTATGTCACTTGAATGAAATAAACTAGGCTTAACTCACTAAGCTCATTAACATTATAAAATAAATTAAGCCTAACTCAACACTCCCCCTCAAGTTGGAGCATAGATATTATACATGCGCCCGTTCAAGCCTTTGGTGAAGACATCTGCAAGCTGATCATTTGAGGCAACAAAAGACAAGTTGATGAGATTACTGTCCAATTTTTCCTTTATAAAATGATGATTAATTTCCACGTGCTTGGTGCGATCATGTTGTACTGGATTATGAGCAATGCTTATAGTTGTCACAATAAAGTCGCATTGGTTGTGAAACGGCGGCTCCGAGATCAGTGAGAAGGGTCTTTAGCCAAAGTAATTCACAAACTCCTTGCACCATAGCACGAAATTTTGCCTTGGCACTTGAGCGGGAAACCATAGCTTGTTTTTTACTGCGGCAGGTGACTAGGTTACTGTCGCGACCTAAAAAAATCGGAAATTTTGATTTTAGGTTAATGGATTACCAAATTAATTAATTAGATTAATTAACTTAGCTCGAACTCTCCCAAGTTCTACCAAATCGTGACTTATGGTTCAAATGATTATCTTGAGAAAGATTTTTAATTTTTAGGAGCCGCCACTAATCATTTCTTGGTAGGTTGATTAGAAACCTAAATAAAATAGCGGGAGAAACTATTTTATTTCTACGAACCAGAGATTTTAAGTTCGGGACTTGGTTACACTAATTTTTCAATTAATGCCCTTTCGGTACCAATTTCATAAGAAATGTTCAATTTGGCAATCTTGATGAATTTTGAATTGAAGTTCAAAGGCGCAATCTTTGTGTTTTCTTTTTATGAATTTTTTTTTTGTGAATTTTCAAAATTTAAAATTAATGAAAAATGAGAATGAATTGATTCAGGATTAACTTAAAATTTTAGGATTTAAATTGCATTAATTCCCAAATTTTTAAGAAAATCTTTTCACCCTAAGTCTACAACTTTTAAAATCTATCCTAACGGACACAATCAGATTTGATTTATTGACTATCATCCATTCTAAAAATGATGAGACGTAGTTTAAAAGAAACCATATCTTCCTAATTTTTTTAATTTTTTTTTATTTTCTGACATGAAAATTAAACATGAGGCATGAGCGATTTTTGTTTGTTTGTTTTTTTAATTTTTGTTTTTTTGTGATTTTATGTTTTATGAATGAATTTAAATTAAGGTTGCAAATCTTTTAATGGAAAGATAATTATCACCATTTATTTCGAATCAAGGTTCAATCTGAAGCCTGACAGATCGACCCTCAAATTCGAAACACCCGCTATGAAAATAGCGATTGCGGATTAGGAAATTTTCCTAATCAATCAAATTTTGAAAGATTTTGGTATCTTGAGTATATTCCGAAGGATTTTCAAATTACCCCAAGATTATTACACAATTTCCAAATATTCAGATGAACCACAATCTTTTCAATTTAAGCAAAAGACATCTCGAGATTATCCAAATTTGATATACAATTTTCTAAATAAGGCAATTCAGACAATCAAATTTGCAATCAAATATTCAGAATATCCCCAATTCGATTTTTGACATGCAATCTTCCAAAATCAGGCAATTCACTCATGAAGGTAAAAATATGCATAGCATCTCAACCGATTATCTTGCCCAAATATGAGATTATGTAGTTAATTTTGCCAAAGCAACTTAAAAAAAAAAAAATCCACTAGGATAAGCAAGTCCATTGCAATCTGAGCATCAATCTAAAAGATCAAGTAAAAGTCACATCCCCAACCAACGTACATGCATTTTTTCGAGAGCTATAAAGGAAGCGCGGGGAAGATCAAAACTCCATAATTCAGGATTGATTCTCATGCCAGTTTTTCTTTCTTCTTTAAAAAAAATAAAATGTGAAAGCAGACAATCCATCATTCAAAACATATCTAGCACGTGGAGGACACTCATCATTTATCAATCAAACAAATATTCAATGGCAAGAAGCTTTTACCTTGGATCCAATGTCAACGTAGCTAATTGATTCCGCACGACGAATGAAACTTGCTCAGAAACCGCTCCGATTGAACAACGGCTTGGCGGTGAGGTAGCTTCACGGCTCGATGGATTCACGGTGCAGTAGCTTGATTCATAAGCATGAAGTAGGTCAGTGTGTGGACTAAGACCACTCGGCGTCAGAACCTTAAAAAAAGGAATGGGCAAGGCTGCAAATATAAAACTTTAAACAATGTCAAATGACCAATTTGGTGGAAAACTTGGGCACATGAAATATGCTTGGAAAATCTAGCACGAATCAGCCAAATGCAGCTTGCATCAAAGTCCATGTGTCATCGTATGGATCTTCCTGAGATTTTGCCGGTCAAATCTGACCTAGTCAGCACGTTGGACATGCTGTTAGTCCAACCAAAGAATCTGAATTTGTTGACCAAGCAAAAGACAATATCCACCGATAGATTTCAATCGATCGGATGTGGGTGCAGTGCTTTTCTCCTCAAAGCAAGAATTATGGGCGGAGACACCAGAAAAGAAAGGCTCGGCCCGCGTGCATCAGCGGGTGTTCGTCATAGATTGGTGGTCGACAACCGGCGTCTTGGTGATTTGGTGCGCAAATCTGATTCGCGATGGCTCATAGATCCTGCAAAAGAAAACAAAAGAAACTTCTCACAGTGCCAAGACGAAACATGGCACCACGGTTGGGCTCGTCGGGAAGCACGATATCCTCGGTTCAAGCTTGCGTCTAGCGACTTTGGATTGTCTTGTAGCGATGCTTTTAGTCCGATAGCCTTCTTCTCTTCATATGGCCATGTATTCACCATGGAAGGAACCCCTACCTCACGATCTCTCTGCTTTCGTCACGCTCTCAATGTGATCGTGTATTCCATCAATTGGCCTCTTCTCTGTCTTGAATACTTTGCATGCGCTGAGAACAAGCTCTTTCGTCTTTTTCTGTATTGAACCCTTTCGCTTTTTCTTCTTTCTCAAATTCGCATGCTCAATTTTGGTTCTCCAGGGTCATGCTTCGCTGGGATCATGGGGTCTTTTTATCGAACCTGGATGCAACCTCCTCTGAGAATGAGTTTGTCACCAGCTTCAATGCCCCGTGTAGATTCAATTGTCTGCCCTTTCAACCTTAGGCCTAATGACGAATATATAGGGTGAATTAGGGTTGTGCTCTAAGATTCAATCCAAACCATCGACTCTAAACGTTTCCGACGCGATATCCACCGTAGGATCATAATTCTCTTGAACAACTCTATCGGGCTAGGGTTTCTCGGATGGGCTCATTCGCGCGGACTCAGGGCCTAAGTGGGCTTTAATTAATTAACGAATAATTAATTAAAAGCCTTATTTTCACAAAAATGGACCGAATGAGATTTTAAATCGAGGCCATTACAATTTCCAATAATTCCCCATTTCATGATCGAAAATTCTCGAATTGATTTCGGTTCCGCTGCCTGTTAAATTCTATTCAATCGAAATCGTATGCGATTGATTACCAATGCATGACAGACAAATGAAATATGTAATGCATGAAATTTTTTTTGCGAGAATTAGGATTAACTCTCATTTTATGAAATAAATGAATTTTTCTAAAAAATTAAAATTTAGGTGCTAACAGTTACCTCCAACAAGGGTACAATAACCGAAAGTAGATCATCGATCATTCAAAGATCCAGCCCAATCAGCATCTATAGAATCCACAGAAAGATGACCATGAGGTGCAAATAAAATCCCTTTCCCTAGGGCATATTTCAAATAACGAAGTATCCTATGAACTGCTTCAAGGTGCGAGGAATGTGGATCATGCATGTATTGACTTACCAAGCTCAAGCTCATTGCATATGCTATATCAGGTCGAGTATGGGAGAGATATATTAGCCGACCTACCAATCGCTCGTAACTTCCTTTATCAACAGGCTTTCTCTCTTTAGACTGCAAGTGGCCATTGGCCTCAATAGGGGTTTCAGCCGGCTTACACCGAAGCATTCCAACCTTAGTCAATAGATCCAGTATATACTTTAATTGGGAGAGAAATATCCCTTTTTCAGACCGAGCGACTTCAATACCTAGAAAATACCGAAAATCTCCTAGGTCTTTAATTTCAAACTCTCCCTAGATATTGTTTAAGACGAGAAATTTCTACTGTATAATTCCTAGTCACTACAATGTCATCAACATATACGATGAGAACAACAACCTGAGTACCTGATCGTTTGATAAACAAGGTATGATCAGCATTACTTTGAGTAAAACCAAAGGCAATCATAGCCTTTTGAAATCGACCAAATCAAGCTCTAGGGGACTATTTTAAATCATATATAGCCTTCTTGAGTTTGCACACATAACCTTTTGTCTCCGTGCCAGAAAAACCTAGAAGAATGTCCATATACACTTCTTCTTCAAGTTTCCCGTGAAGAAATGCATTCTTCACATCCAGTTATTGTAAGTCCCATCATAGCACATGAGATAATAACTCTAATAGTGTTCATCTTGGCAACCGGTGCAAATATCTAAGTGTAATCGAGGCCATAGGTTTGGGTGTAACCCTTGGCCACCAAGCAAGCTTTGTAGCGGTCAATAGCTCCATCAATCTTTTGTTTGACAACAAACACCCACTTGTATCCAACAGTACTTTTATCTCGGGAAGTTGAACTAACTCTCAAGTACCATTTTTCTTAAGAGCTTTCATCTCTTCTAACATAGCCTCCTTCCACTTTTTGTTAGCTAGACCCCTTTGCCATGTCCTGGGAATAGCTGTAGACAATAGAAATAAAGAAAAGGCACGATAGGATGAAGATAATCGATCATATGACACAACATTGGATATGGGATGCTGTGTACATGAACGTTTTCCTTTCTTAAGTGCAATAGGTAATACATCATTTGTATCAATAATCTTAGAGGAGGTGTCCTTACCCAGAACTGTGGCTGTAGGACTGGCAGGAGGAGATTTGTCGAAGAGTAGAGTAGTGATAGAGGGGGCTTTATGAACATTTTGTCGTTGAAACACAATCAGGTACCGAAACTGTTCCTGAATCGAAGGAACCTTTGCTAAATTTTATGCATTGGCAGAGTTAGAATTTTTAGTACTTGCCGCCGAGTCTGTTGGAGTTGTGTTTTCTGTATTGGCAGCAGCTGTAGGATCTGATTTTTCACCCGAAATGTTTGGAATTAACCCCCTTGAATGGGTATCACATCCAAACTTAGACGACACGTGAGTAGGCTCCCCCTGAAGAAGTGCCCGCGAGTAAAAAGGCTGAGACTCATGAAAAATAACATCCATTGAGACAAAATAGCGCCGAGTAGAGGGACAATAGCACTTGTATCCTTTTGCGTGGGAGAATAGCCCAAAAAAATGCACCTGAAACTGCGAGGGGCAAGCTTACTGGCTGGGTGAGTGATACGGGCAAAATATTCACACCTAAACACCTTCGGAGGGACCAAAAACTTATGAGACCCAGTAAGAGTCTCAATGAGAGAGCGATATTAAAGAATGCGTGATGGAAGGCGATTGATCAAATAAGCCGCACTCAAAATGACATCACTTCAATATTGAGCTGGAACATTCATGGCAAACATACGGGAACGGGCCACCTCCAAGAGGTGGCGATTTTTGCGTTCCGCCACACTATTTTATGCAGGAGTATCAACACAGCACGTTTGATGTATAATACCACGGTCATGTAAAAAAGCTTAAAAATATGACCTGATGTATTCATTTCCATTGTCACTTCGAAGGATACGAAGCTTTCCATCAAATTGTGTCTTAATCATTGCCAAAAACTGCTGAAAGCATTGGAAGACATCACTCTTTTGTCGCAATAAATAAACCCAAGTAGTGCGGGTACAATAATCAATAAATGTCACAAATCAACGGTGATCAGAAATGGATGAAACACGAGAAGGACCCCAAACATCCGAATGCACAAGAGCAAAAGGTGCATAACTTTTATTATTAATAGGAGAATAAGTAACTCGAGTTTGTTTTGCAAAAACACACGAATCGCACAAGAAATCTTGACTTCTATATTTATTAACTATATTCGGACAAATCTTTATTAAAGTTTCAAGCGGTGGATGTCCCAAACGGCGATGCCAAACATGTAACTCTGATAGAGCAGCCACGGAAGCTAGAGTGATAAGATGAGCCGATGGTGGTGAATCGAGCACATATAAGCCCCCTTTACTCTACCACGACCAATCTCTCGATCTGTTGCCAAGTCCTGCACGACACAATGAGATGGAAAGAAAAACACTTGACACTTTGGATCACGAGTCAATGAGCCAATTGATAGGAGATTAGTGTAAACTTTAGGAACATGTAAAACAGATGATAAGAGTAATATCACGGGTAATAGACACTGAGCCCTGGCCGGATATAGGGGCTAAAGAACCATCAGCAACAGTAATACACTCACTCTTAGAAGAACAAGAATAACCAGCAAAGAGTGTAATATCACCAGTCATATGGTGTGTGGCACCCGAATCAAGGATCCATGGCTGAGGAGATTTACACAAACCACTGAAAAAACTACCTGACTGCGCGAAATTAGAGGCCGACGATGTAGTAGTGCCAGGGTTGTCTACTTTGCGTGCTAAGAGAAGACGCGGACTAGTCAACTCTGCAGCAGATAGAGAGTCCGATGGAGCTGCTGGTGGCTGACTTGGGGCTTCACCCAAGTGTACTTGAGGCCCAGTACGGCCCCTTCCACGACCACGGCCATCATTGGAAGGATGCCCATGAAGTTTGTAGCAAGTTTCGTGGGAGTGACGTTCTTTTCCACAATAATCACACTTCACAACCGGTCTGTCATTGCCAAAACGACTGCGAGATTCACTTTCTGCAGAAGTGTAAAGGACAGAGCGCTCTGGATCAACGGACTGATGCATTGCACTCCGACGTTTTTCTTCTAGATGAACCATGGCATAAGATTGTTCTAAGGTCGGAAATGGAACACGACACAAGATTTGGGCCCTAATCTGATCATACTCCATATTGAGACCAGCCAAGAACTCAAAAAACATGAAATTTGTCCCCTCTTTTGAAAGGCAGCAGTATCACCGAGGTTGGTGGCATGAAAATCATCATAAAAATCCAGTTCATGGCATAGACTACGTAACTCAGAGTAATATTGAGATAAGGACACCTCCCTTTGCTTGGTTTCATGAATTTTCTATTGAAGTTCATAGATTTGGGCATCATTCCCCACTTGAGAATAAGTGTTCTGAGCAGCCTCCCACATCTTTGTTGTTGTATCCAAGAATAAGTAGCCACGGGCAATAAAGTCAGTCATTGAATTGACAAGATAAGCCATAACCAAGGCATTCTCGGAGATCCACTTGGGAATAGCATCATCTCCAGTAGTAGGTTTCGTACTCTCTCTAGTAAGATAGCCGGTAAGACCACGTGAAACAATGGTGAGATAACAAGAGCGAGACCAAATCAGGTAGTTAGATCCATCTAACTTGATGGGATTTGTCGAAAAGGAGGAATACATACTAAGAGCACTGCGACTCAATTTCCCAAGAGAGTCCGAAGCTTTCTCCATCTCTGACATGGTCTCGGATAATAAATTGAATCAAACAGACACGATTTAGACAATATCACTGCTGGTCGACATCAAAGAAGCTCTCGGAAGGCAGTGGACATAATATGGAGGTTGCCGACAGCATTGAGAAGAACAGAAAAATCAGTCGCAATATCTTGATGAAGTCGGGCGACCACTAGAAACCACCAGACAAGGATAGCCGAACCTGAGTTACTTCAGGTCATCACGGAAAAGAGGTCGGTGGACCTTGGGTATCGCAGGAGTGGGGTCGTCGAGTCTGTTGATGTTAGGCGACCACCATAAAGGAGTCGCCTCTGTTGAATCTAGCAATGTCACCTAGAGGGGGGTGAATAGGTGAATCCACTACCTTATTGAAATTACTTGCGAAATTTGGAAAATAATTTCAATTCAGGATCTAGGAACAATATCAATACGTAATATAAGCTGATCACAATGATAGAGATAAGGGAAGAGAAATATGCACGCAATGTTTATAGTGGTTCGGCTTATCAAGCCTACGTCCACTCTCCCACGATGACAGCCGATCGGCTGGAATTCACTATGTAGAATCAAGAGAATTACAATCACTCAACCACTTGATTTTTCTCTCTCATAGATTCTCACAATGAATGAAATTTGAATGCTCATAATATTTTTGGGTAACACTTAGATTACGCTTGCACTTTGGATTGTTGTTCGCTCTTTTTCTCACATCACCATGGTTCTTCTTATATACTCCCCTGCCTCCAAACTAACCGTTGGATACCCGGCCAAGGGATCGCTTTTCAATCCTTGATTGGATGCCATCAATCGTGATTGAACGAGACTGTATCTTCAGAAGATATGTAGATCGTTGAGGAAGATATTGAACCCTTCTGATTCAGTCGCCCAAACAACTAAATCTCCAGCTTCCATAAGTGTGATAAGTTTGAGTTGGTTCCCGAAAGGATATTCTTTAGACGGTAATATCCCATTGTAGAAAGTCCCTTGATTGATTGGAAGGGACATCAGGGCAATCGAATATCACAAACTTCCATAGCAAACCTCGCCTTGATTAGAAACCTGTTATTCATGTGTCTTCAAGTTTTGGAAATGCAGAAACTGATCATTCTCGATTTTCATCTTAAAAACTTTCCTAAATAATCAGTAAAGTTAGAATGGTAATACGAAAATTTGATACGGTCCATCTGTCACTGTATGTAGATCGTCAGAAGTACTTCCATCTGACCCTTCGTCAGAGGCACTTCCATCTGACCACGTCAGACGCACTTTCATCTGACCCTTGGTCTAGAAGCACTTCATCTGACCCTTGGTTCAGAAGCACTCCATTTGACCCTTCATCAGACGCAATTCCATCCGACCCTTCATCAGACACACTTCCATCCGACCCTTGGTCCAGAAGCACTCCATCTGACCCTTCATCAGACGCACTTCCATCTGACCCTTCATGATAGAAGTAGATCCACTCAACCTGCTGCTTACTCATTCTTTCTGCATCATAAAACGTTATACAATTCCTTTTGATAGTTTTGTCAAAATCAAAATATAGGAGAATTTTCACAACAATCTCCCCTTTTTTTATGGTGACAAAACTACACACAAAATGAAACAATGTAAACATACATATGTTTTGAGATCATAAATAGTGACATATATAATTAATCGCTCGATCTGCTCCTGCAGATAACCATAATTAGAAGTCCTGTACTAAAAATACTCACAGTTCCAAACATAATCAGAGTATAGATATCCTGCAAAAAATAAATTTTTCTCCCCCTTTTTATCAACAGGAGAAAGAATGTATAAAACTAAGAAATTGGATTAAATCAATGTAGAACAAGTAGTGTAAAAATGTGGCATAGCAAATAATTATTTTTCTTAAAAAAATATTAAGAAGTAGAAGGTAGAGGCATTTTAGAAGAGGAAGGAATATCTTCAGGCTCTGCATCAGCCTCCACTGGGGAAGATCCTTCATATCCGCTTCTCATTCTCTGAGCATGGCTTCTTACAGCTTGAGTTGAAGGCAGTTCAGAAGCTGTTCTGTCAATCCTGACAAGCGTGTAGGTAGGCATGTTTGCAACCTCAGCACAAAACATTCTGCCATATAAGTCAATGTACTTCTCCAGATTGGTCACCTGACTTGTCATACCCGCCAATTTCCCATCAATTTTTTGTTCAAAGTACTATAGTTTCTGTTCTATCATGGTTTCCATTGCAGCCAGATTCTAGATAAGGAGTTGCTGAAGGTTCTCCATTTGCTTCTGAATGTCAACATGTTAAACCGTATAAGATTGTTCATGATTTCCAGTGCCAATCCTTTTGTCACCCTCAGACTGAGCTTTAGGAAACACTTGAGAAGCAAGAACTTCTGTCAGAAATACATCAGAGGTTGCAGGCAAGGGCTCCCCCTGAGTTATAGCCTTCTTCCCTTTAGCTTTTAAGATGGGCACAAATTCTACATATTCATCAATGTCCATTGGTATGGACTGAGCACTCGAGAGTTGATCTTCTCGTGCAATTTCTGATGCCAAGCTTGGAGCAGCTCTGTGAATTGTGAGTCGAGTAGAGGATATAGAATAGGCCTCAATGTCATCTGGCTCTGCCTCCCGCTCTTCTGAGACCATTTGAGCTAGGACTTGTACTAACAATTGTTCATGATTAAAATTGACAAGAGTATTATCATACTCTATTTCATTCTCATTTCTGGCAGCATCCTCCTCTGTCCACATAGTGAGAAATTCTTCCTCAGTCAGATCACAAGTGTACACAACTTTTTCTTTTGGTTGTGTTTCAATTTCATCTCCTCCTTCGTCAATGCTATCAGCACCTTGATTCTCAGTGTTACGTTCTTCATCTGAAGCACCTTGAGATTGAGTAGCTTCAGAATCAGACTTTCCTGTTCCTTCTTCACTTTCCTCTGAGCACTCATCAGTTGAGTTGTCTTCTTGTTGTTCCTTTACAGCCATAACCTTTCTCCTTTTTGGATATTTCTACTTTGACTCATCCTCGAATTCTACAATGACTGGTTCATTGTTCTTTGTCCTCCATCTAGTAGGAGTCATCTTGTATCCCATCTTGGTCACCATAATTTCACCAGCAATTATCAGGGGGATATCTTGTTTGAGAAGAGCGTTCAGACCTCCGATCTTGAAATGATCTATTATTCTATAGATCAGACCAACATAAGGTAGTTGTCCCTTTGGCTTGAGAACTGATCTGTACATGTGAAGTAGAACTGTGTGGGCAAAAGAAATTTTCTTTCCCTATAAGATGCCCCACAACAGTTTTGCCTCGTACTTCGAGATGTCTATCTTAGAAGCTGCCTTGGGTCTGATACATTCAATGATTACTTTGTGCATCATGATGTGTTTCAAGGGAAAGTCACTGTAGGCAATATGCGACTTCGATTCCCTTGAGAAGCTTGATTTGCCAGTTAAGAAGCAAAAAGCTTCTTCTCCAGTAACATCCAAAGGTGTGAAGGCCCTTTTTCTAGTTCCCATAATGGATGTCAAATCATCAACATGAAGTACATATTGCATTCTTTTCATAGTGAAAGCCAATGAATTGAAGTTGATAAACTGAAGATTCGAGTAAAAGTAGGCTACCGGATCAGGAAAGGTGTAACCCCTATGTGTTATGAATTTCTCTATTTTGACCTTTTGAAGATGCTTCCTCAGATAGATGCCGTTCTTGTCAAAGTACTTTAGCTCAAACACCATGTGAGGTATAACACATCTCTGTTTCAAGGACTTAAACTTGTCTTTGTGAGCTTGATTCTGGAACATAGGATCAGAAAATTTTTTATCCAAATTAAACACAATATTCTTTACAAAGTCATTGAACAGAATATCATCATCATCTTCGACCTTTGCCTTAATACCGCCAGGTCTTATAGGAGAGGGTTTTCTTGATTTTGAACTAGGCTCTGTCACTTTCTCCTTTCCCTTTCTAGAGACAGATTCAGGTTCTTTAACAGCAATTGGTTCAACGATCTTTCCAGGCAAACTAAGAAACTCCAGTAGTTCGCCTTCACTATCGAACCTTTGAGCATTCAACAATTTTCTAAGTTCATTACCAAAGTCCACTGCTGCCTTAATACTATCGTACATTGGCTTAATATAATGTGCTATAACTTCTTTCCCTTCAAAGGCGGATAAAGACAAATCTTTTGACAAACGGAATGCCTCGTGTTGTTCGTTGATTTCAGTTTCCGTAGATTCGGTGGTGTTTGCTATTGAGGCGGAGAACTTCTCTTCATCCGAGGAGTCTTCTTCGAGTTAGGGGCTGATTTCGGAGCCATGGAGACGTAGAAAGTTTGAAACTTTGGAAGAGAGAGTGTTGTTTTGAGGAAGAAATTGAGAGCAAGAGGGATCTTGAATACAGTTTAGGGTTTCGATTTGAAAAAGATTTGAAAGTGAGAAAACAGAGGTGACGGTTCGGTGTTTTATAAAGGTAGGGGTTATTTTTGGAAACAAAATCAATTTAAAAAGAAATAAAAGAATTCCTTTAATAAAATAATTAGTCATCGCCAATCAAATATTCGCAAATATATATACATATAAGAAACTTACCTTAAAAGCAAGTTTAGGAGTTAACTGACCTTGATTTATGAACTTTCCAAAAAAAAATATGAATTTCTTCTTACGCTCCTTTTAGCGTTCTTTCTGAAGCTCCTTCTGACGCTCCTTCTGGCGTTCCTTCTGACATTCCTGCTGGCATTCCTTCTGGGCCTCCTTCTGACGTTCTTTTTGGGCCTTCTTTCTGACGTTCCTTCTGGGCCTCCTTCTGAGTCTCCTTCTGATGTTCCTTCCGATGTTCCTTCTGGACCTCCTTCTGAGTCTCCTTCTGACATTCCTTCTGTCGTTCCTTCTGACGTTCCTTCTGGGCCTCCTTCTAAGTCTCTTTCTGACGTTCCTTCTGGGCCTTCTTTCTGACGTTCCTTCTGGGCCTCCTTCTGAGTCTCCTTCTGACGTTCCTTTTGTCGTTCCTTCTGACGTTCTTCTAACTATACTTCTATACTTAAGACAGAGGATTAGTGATGGCTAATTCATTTCTGATAAAGTTAAAAGTTTGCTTATCCAAAGGTTTAGTGAAAATATCTGCAAGCTGATTTTTTGTATCAATGTACTGAATGTTAACATCACCGTTCTGAACATGATCACGTATGAAGTGATGTTTGATCTCAATGTGCTTTGCTCTTGAGTGTAGTATGTGATTCTTTGTAAGATTTATGGCACTTGTGTTGTCACATTTGATTTCCACATTTGTATCTTCAACACCATAATCTTTGAGCTGCTGTTTCAGCCAAAGAATTTGGGCGCAACAACTTCCTAGTGACACGTATTCTTCTTCAGCTGTACTGAGTGCCACTGTACTTTGTTTCTTGGAATTCCATGAGACAAGCATGTTTCCCATGAGCTGACAAGTTCTAGATGTGCTTTTCCTATCAATTTTGCAACTTGCAAGATCTGCATCTGAATAACCTTTTAGTATAAAATCAGAAGATTTAGAATACCACAAATCATAGTTGGGATGAGTCCCAATGTATTTGATTATTCTCTTGACGACTGATAGGTGTAATTCCCTTGGGCTTGACTGAAATCTTACGCACAAACAGACACTGTATAGGATGTCTGGTCTTGAAGCTATGAGATAGAGTAGTGATCCAATCATACTTCGATATAGTTTGGGATCAACTTCCTTTCCATTTTCATTTTGTCTAAATTGGAGGCATGAGACATGGAAGTTTCTGTCTTCTTGCCGTTCTCCAGACCAAACTTCTTCACTATTGTCAGTGCGTACTTTTCTTGATATAAGAAAGTCCCTTTCTGAGATTGATGAATTTGAAAACCAAGAAAGAATCGCAATTCTCCCATCATACTCATCTCAAATTCATCCTGCATCACTTTAGAAAATTTCTTGCAGAGTAGCTCATTAGAAGAACCAAATATTATATCATCAACATAAATTTAAACTAGAAGAATATCCTTACCTTGCCTTTGAATAAAAATGGTAGTATCTACATTACCTTTTGTGAAGTTGTGTTGAGAGAGAAAGTTACTCAACCTTTCATACCAAGCACGAGGTGCTTGTTTTAATCCATATAGAGCCTTTTTAAATATATATACCAAATCTTTTCCTCTAGGCTCTTCGAATAGGGGGGGTTGTTCAACATAGACCTATTCTTTGATGTAGCCATTTAGGAAAGCACTTTTCACATCCATTTGAAAGAGTTTGAAATCATTGTAACAAGCATAAGCAAGGAGTAGCCTTATGGCTTCTAACCTGGCAACTGGTGCGTAGGTCTCATCGTAGTCTATTCTTTCTTCCTGAGAATAACCTTTTGCTACGAGTCTTGCTTTGTTTCTTACAACTTTTCCTTTGTCATCTAGTTTGTTTCTGAATACCCACTTTGTTCCAATTACTGGACGATTTTTGGGTCGTTTGACTAGTTCCCAAACATTGTTGACCTTGAACTGATGTAGCTCTTCCTACATTGCATTTATCCAGTTCTCATCCGCTAATGCATCTTCAATCATTTTTGGCTCCAATTCAGATACCAATGCTATGTTACTCATTGCTTGCTTGAACTTAGATCTTGTCTTTATGCCATGTCTTTATGCCATCACTTATGCTTCCCATGATAAGTTCCTTTGGATGACTTGACTTGTGCTTCCAGTTTTTGTCGAAGCAATCACTTGAGGATGTCGTGGGTTTATTTTGTTCATCTTCTGATCTTTCTTCAACTGAGAGAGTTTTCTTCTAAACATTCTCCGAACCAATATTCACATCTGAGTCTTGCTTTTCTTCTGATTCTTCCTGTGAGTCTGGGACTTGAGGAAGTACATGAACTTGAATGGATTCAGGTTCATCATTTTGATAGCTTTCATCGAACTTTATGTTCATCGACTCTTCAACAACACGAGTGTTCTTGTTGTAGACTCTATAGGCTTTGCTCGTTGTTGAATATCCCAAGAAAATTTCTTCATCTGATCTCTCATCAAACTTTCCAATTCGATCATTAGCATTCTTTAGAATAAAGCATTTGTAACCGAATACATGAAAATATGCAACATCAGGCTTTCTTTCTTTGAAGATTTCATATGGGTTTTTTCAATAAAAGGTCTGAGAGAAATTCGATTTAAAATATAACAAGCTATGGAAACGGCCTCAGCCCAAAAATGAGATGCAATTTTACTCTCAATCAGAAGAGTTCTGGCCATTTCTTGCAGGGATCTATTTTTCCTTTTTACTACCCCATTTTGTTGAGGAGTATAAGGTGTAGAGAAGTTATGCTGAATCCCGAAATCATTGCAAAAATCTGAAAAACTTTGATTTTCAAATTCTCCCACATGATCCGTTCTCAAACTAGAAATGGTGTAACCCTTTTCATTTTGAATTCTTTTTGCTAGTTTTGAAAAAGATGTAAAAGCCTCACTTTTGTGACCAAGAAATAACACCCATGTAAATTTAAAGAAATCATCAACTATAACAAGACAATATTTCTTACCTCCAAAACTTAAGGCTCTGTTTGGTCCAAAGATATCCATATGAAGCAGCTGCAAGCTTTGCTTAGAGGAAACTTGATTTAAGGGCTTAAAATAACTTCTTACCCGTTTGCCTAGTGTGCATGCATGACATAGTCCTCCTTTCTCAAACTTCGTTTGAGGTAGCCTCGAACAAGTCCCTTCTTGGAAAGCTTTAAGATATGTTTTATACTAATATGACCTAACTTTCTGTGCCAAAGATCAGATTCATCCTTAACAGAGATAAAGCATTTTGCACTTTCACGATTAGAATCAATATCTAAAAGGTAAATATTCCCATGCCTTCGTCCCGTGAAGTTCTTGTCCTTGCTCATACCTGTGCATTTTAGATCTTGGAAGCAAATTTCATATCCAGAGTCATAGAGTTGACTTACAGATATCAAGTTGTAGTTCAATCCTTTGACAAGATAGACATCTTTAACCATGAGATTCCCAATCTTGACATTTCCTTTTTCAATGACCTTTCCTTTGTTCTTTCCCCCGAAGGACACACTTCTACCATCACATTTTGAGAGAGATATAAATGCATCTGGATTTCCAGTCATGTGACTCGAGCATCCACTATCAAGAAACCACTTGTTCTTCCTTCTCTTTGGTACTTGCGAGAAATAAGTAACTCACTGTTTCTTTGGTACCCATGCTTTCTTGGGTCCTTCTGTGTTAGTAGGATTTGATCTTTTAACAGGTCTCCAAACCTTTTTGCAATAATCCTTAGTATGATTAGGATTACCACAGTTTACACAGGGTTGTTGAATATAAGATCTAGTAAAATGTTTGTAAAAATAATGCCTGTAAGCAGAGAATGTTGGCTTTCGAAATTCAGTTTTAATAACGAAATTTTTGAGATTACTCTCCTTTTTAAAACCTAACCCAGATCGATCATTTAAAGGAATTTATTTTGAGATAATACTATTCAAAGTTTCTGAGCTTTGTGAAAACCTTTTTGAGATATCACAAATCTTTTCTTTTAGAGAAGCATTCTCTTTTGAGACAAAATCATGATTTTCTTTCAACTGGTGAAACACTTGTTGTAGAAAATCGATTTTTTCTTTTTGAGACAAGTTTTGCTGTTTTAATGACGAGTTTTCCTTTTTCAAAGCAGTAACTTTTTCAAGAGCTTCTTTATAACTTCTACACAGTTCATCAATATACTCAGTAACTTCATCAGGGAGTTCAGATGAACATATCTCAGTTTTTGAATCTGAACTTGAATCTGATTCTGAATCTGATCTAGCCATGAGACAGATGTTTGCATAATCATCTTCACTTTCATCAGAATTACTTAGTGTATTTGCCTTTAGGGCCTTTTTGTACTTTTCGTACTTGAGCTTGTCCTTCTTCAAAATTGGACAATTCAATTTGATATGTCCCGCCTTCTTACAGTGAAAGCAAATCACGTCTTTGCTATCTTGAGAATCATTGTTTGACACTTTCATGTCATTTCTCTTCCAAGGTTTATTCCCTTTGATATTTCTGGCTTTCCGAGCCATCTTTCTAAATTTTTTCACCATGAGGGCTAGTTCTTCATCATCCTCATCTTCATCATCTGTATCAGACAGACATTGAGCAACTTCAGTTTTTAAAACAATTGATTATTTACCTTTTTTATCTCCCTTCTTGTTTGTTCGTTCGGTTTCATAAGATTGTAGTGTCCCAACTAGCTCATCCACCAAGAGTTGTCTGATTGTTTGGCATTCTTGAATAGATGGTTTGATGTAATTCCATTTATCTGTTAGTCCACGCAGTATCTTCCTGACTTGCATTGGCTCAACAATGGGTGCACCTTGTCTTGCAAGTCCACTTGCCAGTGTTTGAAACCTGTCTATCATATCTGTAATAGATTCATCAAATTTCATTTGAAATACTTCATAATCACTCAGTAAAATACTGAGCTTTGTTTCTTTCACATGATTTATTCCTTGAAATGTAAAATGAAGCCTATCCGATATTGCCTTAGAGGATTCTTCCTCTGAGACTCGGTTATAAAGAGGAGTAGATAAGGCACAAAATAGAGCGTTAATAGCTTTAGAATCAAGGCCTCGTCTTTTAGCCCTTTCAACGTCGGTCATTGATGTGACAGGATTTGTTCCATCAACAGAGGTTGGATTTGTAGCAGTTACAAGAACTACTCTATTCGTAACGACATCCCACATCAGATCATCATAGGCTTTGAAGAACCATTTCATCTTGTTGCTCCACATATTGTAGTCCTTCCCATCAAAGTATGGTGGCTTGTTGGCAAAGTGCGAATCGCTTGTTCCTGAAGAGTGATTGCTAGACATAGTAGATCGTTAGCTCTGAAGTCAATAAACACTTCGTAAATATGAGCAACCTGCTCTGATACCAATTATTGGATCTAGCAATGCCACCTAGAGATGAGGTGAATAGGTAAATCCACTACCTTATTGAAATTACTTGCGGAATTTTGAAAACAATTTCAATTCAGGATCTGGGAACAGTATCAATACGTAATATAAGCTGATCACAGTGATAGAGATAAGGGAAGAGAAATATGCACGCAATGTTTATAGTGGTTCGGCTTATCAAGCTTACGTCCACTCTCCCACGATGACAGCCGATCGGCTGGAATTCACTATGTAGAATCAAGAGAATTACAATCACTCAACCACTTGATTTTTCTCTCTCACAGATTCTCACAATGAATGAAATTTGAATGCTCAGAATATTTTTTGGTAACACTCAGATTACGCCTGCACTTTGGATTGTTGTTCGCTCTTTTTCTCAGATCACCATAGTTCTTCTTATATACTCTCCTGCCTCCAAACTAGCGGTTGGATACCCGGCCAAGGGATCGCTCTTCAATCCTTGATTGGACGCCATCAATCGTGATTAAACGAGACTATTTTTTTCAGAAGATATGTAGACCGTTGAGGAAGATATTGAACCCTTCTGATTCAGTCGCTCATACAACTAAATCTCCAACTTTCATAAGTGTGATAAGTCTGAGTTGGTTCCCGAAAGGATATTCTTTAGAAGGTAATATCCCATTGTAGAAAGTCCCTTGATTGATTGGGAGGGACATCAGGGCAATCGAATATCACAAACTTCCATAGCAAACCTCGCCTTGATCAGAAACCTATTATTCGTGGGTCTTAAAGTTTTGAAAATGCAGAAACTGATCATTCTCGATTTTCGTCTTAAAAACTTTCCTAAATGATCAGTAAAGTTGGAATGGTAATACGGAGATTTGATACGGTCCATCTGTCACTGTACGTAGATCGTCAGAAGTACTTCCATCTGACCCTTCGTCAGAGGCACTTCCATCTGACCACGTCAGATGCACTTCCATCTGACCCTTGGTCCATCTGACCCTTGGTTCAGAAGCACTCCATCTAACCCTTCATCAGACGCACTTCCATCTGACCCTTCATCAGACGCACTTCCATCTGACCTTTGATCGAGAAGCACTCCATCTGACCCTTGGTCCAGAAGCACTCCATATGACCCTTCATCAGACGCACTTCCATCTGACCCTTCGTGACAAAAGTAGATCTACTCAACCTGCTGCTTACTCATTCTTTCTGCATCATAAAACGTTATACAATTCCTTTTGATAGTTTTGTCAGAATCAAAATATAGGAGAATTTCCACAACAGCCTGGCTTGGGGGACGTCGGGTTCTGGGTCGCCTGGCCTGGGCAACTCAGATCTTACGTCGGCTCTGTGTCGCCTGGCCTGGGCGGCTCAGTTTCTAGGTTGCCTGGCCTGGGCAACTCAAATCTTTCTTCGCCTGGGTCTGAAGAAGCTCGGCCGATGCTGGTGTTGACGGTGGTTTGGTGGTTTAAGGCTGATGGAGAGGAATTTTGGTGGTTTTCGGCGGATGGAGAGGAGTTTTGTGGTTGAGAAGCTAATTACGGCTCTGATATCATGTTGTGTGAAAAAATTATTTCATTCATAATCTGAAAAGTGAGAGAAAATACAATATATACAGAGTAGAGATATATCTCAACCCTACGTCACTTGAATAAAATAAACTAGGCTTCACTCACTAAGCCCATTAACATTATAAAATAAATTAAGCCTAACTCAACACAGACATACATTACAACAACTAGAAAATGGTATGGTATTAACATCTAGATACTGCCATATAAATTATACTTCGTTTTCATGAATCTCTAAGAACTTTTAGATGCTCAACAGATTTGTTGGGGAGATTATTTGAGATTGCATTCTGTTAGAATTGTGTCTCAAGTCTGAGCCCGAAGCAAAAATTTGAATATTCCGAATTGAATATTTTCTATTCGGTATTTGAGCCCGAAGTGAATATTCGGATATCCTTGGTGGAAATCATATTTCCTACTTGATATAATTCAAATCTCGTCAAGAAATCGAAGTCAGGCAAAGAAAAAGGAAAGATATCTTGGACGTTTGTCCACGTAGAAGTTGAGCTCTGCAATGGAATATATATATTGAAACATATATGTATGGGGTTCTGCATTGGACGTGGCTGTGTCACACAAAAGGAAAGTGCATCTTGATATTCGTTTTTTTTATTCGGGCTAAGATTTGACTACGTCCAAATATGCATGAGTCAGACGAATGATAAGAAGTAAGGGTGCAGCAAATTCTTCTTAAATAGGGGGCACTGCTTTTATAAAAGGGGTGGACGTATGCGAAGCTTTAACGAAGACACGTTAGTTAATTCGTACGTAGCGTTCGTACGAAGTCTTGAAGCGCCACTTCCATGAGCGCTTGAACATGGGTCTTCGCATCGTTCCGGAAGCGCTGTTCGTCAAGTGCTTGGCAAGGTTTTATCGTCGCTGATTTTGTTCGCGGAATTACATCAAGAATTCGAGTGTCAATGCCAATTAAATCTTGAGGTTATATTTGTGTTTAATTCCTTTGCGAGATTGAGAGTTTATTTCGCGAGGAATTTGGGGCTAAACACTGTGTGCGTTCTTGGATGTAATGGGGGCTGAGAAACACCAAGAGTGTGTTTGTGTAACTCGAGTGGATTGTAATCTTCGTGTATCTCTCGTTCTATAGTGGAATTCATTGCTGCTCTCCCCGTGGACGTAGGTCTTTACGACCGAACCACGTACATCTGGTGTCCGTTTATTTTGCTCGTTTTGTCTATTTTTATTTAATCGATCGCTTGTTCCGCGCAACAATTGGTATCAGAGCTAGGCTTGCTTGAGTTGAAGCGAATCGATAGCGATAGAGGAAGCTAAAGGGAAAATCGACAGATTTGAGGGGAAAGACTTTGGTTTCTGGAAGATGCAGATAGAAGATTATTTATATCAGATGAAGCTGCACGAGCCCCTGTCTGGGAAGAAACCAGAAACGATGAAGCAACTCGATTGGGAATTGCTGGATAGACGAGCGATGGGTGTTATTCGGTTGACGTTGGCCCGTAACGTCGCATTTAATATTGTTAAAGAGAAGACCACTACGGGTTTGATGAAAGCCCTGTCGGACATGTAGGAGAAGCCCTCTGCAATCAACAAGGTCTATTTGATGCGACGTCTGTTTAACTTGAAGATGAGCGAAGGTACATCTGTTGCTAATCATATCAATGAATTCAATGTGATAGTTAGTCAATTGAGTTCCGTTAAGATTGACTTTGAAGATGAGGTACGTGCTTTGATTCTATTATCCTCATTGCCTGATAGTTGGAATACTACTGTTACTGCTGTTAGTAATTCTTCTGGGTCAACTAGTTTGACGTTTGATGGGATTCGAGATTTAATTCTGAGTGAGGATATCCGTAGAAGAGAATCTGGCGAATCTGTATCTACTGCTTTAGTAGGTGAAAGAGGAAGAGGAAGAGCTAGTACTCGTATTAGCAGAAATAGTATGAACATGAATAGACGCAATCAGTCTAGGACTGGCAGTGATGTCTGTTGGAACTGTGGCAAGAGGAGGCATCTTAGAAGAAATTGTTTTAAGCTGAAAAACGAAAGGGCTAAAGGAATTGGAGTTGAATCTGTAGATGACGTTGCAGCTGTTGCTGAAAATTCTGATGGTGTCGATTGTGTCTTGTCTGTCACTAAGAATTCGTCGTTTGGAGGATGGATTATGGATTTTGGTTGTTCTTTTCATGCTACACCAAACAGGAACTGGTTTACTTCTTATCAATGCATGGATAGTAGTAAAGTGCAGTTGGGAAACAACGCTGAATGCGATGTTATAGGTATTGGTGATGTTAAAATCAGAATGCATGATGGTATTGTGAGGACATTGACTGGGGTAAGACATGTTCCTGAATTGAAAAAGAACTTAATTTCCTTGGGTGCTCTAGATTCAGCTGGATGCGGGTATTCTTCTCGAGGTGGAGTCCTGAAGATTGTTCGAGGTGCCTTGGTGATAATGAAGGGAATCAAGCATGGCGGCCTGTATAAACTTCAAGGTGAAACATTGATAAGTTTCGCTCCTGAGACATCGATATCTGTTCGAGAGTCTAATGGCTACTCGAGGAAGGCCTGAGTGTTTGTGCGAAAGCACAATTTTGATGCTGTTGTCAGGTATACGCAGTTGAGAGCTTTGATCGGAACGGAAACTGGTAAGTTGATCAAGCATGTGCGAACTGACAGTAGCATGGAGTCCTGCTCCAAGCTGGTAAATAAATTCTGCATGAAAATGAGCATAGTGAAACACCGTACTAGTGCTAGTAAATCACAACACTTTGCAGAATTAATGAGACGGCCCGTGAAAAGATCTCTAGTACTGGTATGGCTGGGAGAATTCCAGTGGATGCACTTAGTATGGCGAGTTATCTGGTGAATAGATCCCAATCAACTACGATTAGATATCGGACTCCCGAAGAAGTGTGGTCAGGTAATGTTGCTGATGATTCTAATTTTAGAATGTTTGGTTGCCCATATTATTATCGAGTAAGTGATGGTAAGCTCGATGTAAGGGCAAGGTGCATATTCCATGGCTATGCACGAGGTGAGCGGGGCGATCAGTTGTGGTGCCCGAATATAAATTCACCTGTTTGCAGCAGAGAAGTTACCTTTGACGAGTTTACAGTACTTCTGGTTATGAGTGATTGTGGCAGTGTTCATACGGATCTGGACGGTGTTCAACTTGAGGTGGAGTTGCAACCAGAAACTCCTGAGGTAGCAGATACTAGCAAAGTAATCGACACAGATGGTGCTTATAGCGAGGTGGAGCCTATAGAGCCAACGGTTGCTATAACTACTGATATTGACAAGGTACGTATTCGGTCTCCTAAAAGATATGGATGCAACGGTGGTTTTGCTTTATCTGTGATTGAGGAGCTTGTGTCAGATAGTTCTTGTAGAGCAGTTAAAAGTGCATGTTCAGTTGGTGTTATGATGAGATCCTCGGTTATGGCGAAGTTCAAGCGCGGCTTGGACTTGGATGATATCTGTGGCGGTTGAGCCCATCGGGGCTGTGGGAGAGTAGTAGCGATGAAGTTCGAATTATCAGTGAAGTGATTGTAACATGGCTCAAACGTCGAGCCAAGGTGAAGATTGTTAGAATTGTGTCTCGAGTCTAAGCCCGAAGCGAAAATTTGAATATTCCGAATTGAATATTTTCTATTTGGTATTTGAGCCCGAAGTGAATATTCTAATATCCTTGGTGGAAATCATATTTCCTATTTGATATAATTCAAATCTCGTCAAGAAATCGAAGTCAGGCAAAGAAAAAGGAAAGATATCTTGGACGTTTGTCCACGTAGAAGTTGAACTCTGCAATGGAATATATATATTGAAACATATATGTACGGGGTTCTGCATTGGACGTGGCTGTGTCACACAAAAGGAAAGTGCATCTTGATATTCGTTTTTTTTTTATTCGGGCTAAGATTTGACTACGTCCAAATATGCATGAGTCAGACGAATGCTAAGAAGTGAGGGTGCAGCAAATTCTTCTTAAATAGGGGGCACCGCTTTTATAAAAGGGATGAACGTATGCGAAGCTTTAACGAAGACACATTAGTTAATTCGTACGTAGCGTTCGTACGAAGTCTTGAAGCGCCACTTCCATGAGCGCTTGAATGTGGGTCTTCGCATCGTTCCGGAATCGCTGTTCGTCAAGTGCTTGGCAAGGTTTTATCGTCGCTGATTTTGTTTGCGGAATTACATCAAGAATTCGAGTGTCAATGCCAATTAAATCTTGAGGTTAGATTTGTGTTTAATTCCTTTGCGAGATTGAGAGTTTATTTCGCGAGGAATTGGGGCTAAATACTGTGTGCGTTCTTGGATGTAATTGGGGCTGGGAAACACCAAGAGTGTGTTTGTGTAACTCGAGTGGATTGTAATCTCCGTAATCTCCGTGTATCTCTCGTTTTATAGTGGAATTCATTGCTGCTCTCCCCGTGGACGTAGGTCTTTACGACCGAACCACGTACATCTGCTGTCCGTTTATTTTGCTCGTTTTATCTATTTTTATTTGATCGATCGCTTGTTCCGCGCAACACATTCATCAGTCTAAATTTATCCAATTGCACCCATAGTTTGGTGATATTCCTGTGCTAGAAAAGACCACATATTTTTGAGAATTTCAAGATGCGCTGGAAAAGAATACACTCTATAGCTAGTATATAGTATGACTCCATTGTAAACACAAACGCTCAACAACAAACTGCTGCATCTTATTATAGAAATCTGTCTTTTTGCTGATTCATAGTGTTGGAATATATAAATATTAAACCACGCCTTCTTCTAACAGCTTAAGCTTTTAGAGCAGTTGGTAAGTGGTCTCACCAAATCTTTCACATGGTATCAGAGCAGGAGGTCCTGAGTTCAAATCTTTCCAGGCCCCTATTTGCCTCCCCAATTAATTTGTCCACGCTTAGTACTAGGCAAAAGACCAGACTAAGCGTGAGGGGGAGTGTTGGAATATATAAATATTAAACCACGCCTTCTTCTAACAGCTTAAGCTTTTAGAAAGAAAAATATCAGATGTGATATTCCTGGGAATCGGGCCATCATGATTCTGCCTGCTTTCTTTGTGAAGTACGGTTTGTACGAGTTATGGAAGTGTTAATGTCATCTGCAGCCTCCAGGTGCTTCTTTTTGGGCTTAGATGGGAAAACTGTGAAATTATATATAACCTTTTTGGTGTGAATGATATTGAGTATTATGATGCTTTTATTCCGTTAATGTTGATTTAGCACTGGAGTTTTTCATTTTTCAGCTGGGGTATTCGTTTCCTGTTGTTGCAGGATTTTGCAAATTGCGCTGCTTCCCACCTGTAGCACTTGCTTGGGATGTTACGGCAGGACTTCATGTCATTCCAAATTTTTACGTCCAGACAATTGCTGTGGATTCCGCACCAGCGCTTTTGAGTTCAACTCAAGAATCTGATAAAACCTCTATTCTGCTACTGGTATGCCGGTAGTTGCATGCTAATATGCTGCAATGGCTTGAGATTTACTTCGGAAATGTATCTAGCTACTCTACAGAAAATACTGTTCTTTCCTTTTTACGAACACTGAAGGTTGTTCAGGGATTCATTACTCATTGTTGCAGGTGGATCCTCACTGTTCATACAAAAGCAGCATTACCATCTCATTTGCCGCAGCTGCGAGCAGGTTTTTACTTCTGTACAGTTCACAGGTGATGGTTCTAGAAGACTCCGCATTGTAGTCAATGTTTCAGAAACCTTTTTTTATTTTCCAGAGGATATGTAGGGCAACAATGTTACTTTCTGCCTTTTGTCCTTGCTCGAGTTGCCATTAAAAATGCTTTTCTGATTTTAATTGTATGAGGAATATGGCAAAAGATTTTGCTTTTGATGGACTTGTTCCTTAGCTGCAGTCAGTCCTCTCAATTTGTTGGTTGATAAATGATGACTAGTTCATGAGAACATGCATTGACGTACGTGTACTTTTTTATGTGGTCTGGCCACAACCTAGGATTAGGAAGTACTTGTATTTTGAGATGAATTGTTCTTTCTGAGTGTGTTTTTAAATTTGCGCTGATATTTTTTTTTCCTTTTGTTTCTGTGATGAGCCCCCGAGATGAATCACCTTGACCTCGATATGATATCAGTGAATTTCCATGCTAAAGTTACCTCACGGTGAATGCAATAACCAGTTTATACTAGTAAAGTAGGTATTCCAGGTTGTAGCACAATTCATATTAACATAAATTATCCTGTCCCAATTTCTATTTGAACTCTCTTTTTCACTCAACTGTTGACTTAAAGATCCATAGTTCCCTTTCAATTAGATAAATCTCAGATAAATTCTTATTAAATTGGGTTCTTTTAATGCAGATAATTGCTCTATGTTTTGCTATTGTCTTTTTCGCATTAATGTGTCAAGCACGCGCTTGGGATCTCAATTCACCTGTACCTTCAATGCTGAGAGCAGTTCAATCAAATTTGAGAATGCCCTTTCCAGCTTTGCTCCTGATTCTTGTGCCGATCTCAGTTGCCTTGCTACTCTCTCTGCTAATTGACCAATCTGTTCCTCCACTCGGCTTTGTTTTCATCTCAACTCTTTGCTATGTACTTGCAAATGGTTTCACGATAGTCTTTCTATCAATCTCCCAATTGGTCTTCTATGTGGCTGCTGTTGTGCAGATTTTCGTCGAGACAAGGTTTGTAATCATCGAGTTCATGACATGGTATTTACTTCTGATGTTCAAGTTAATGGATGTTTTGGAATCTTTGAGAGTGAGTACTAATACATATCGTGTTAAAAGGAAGAAAGAAAAGCCATCAGGTGCTCCAGCTTATCCTGGTGAGTTGTGGCTTGCAAGTTGAGATGCCTTATCAGGACCATAGGATGATAGGCCCCATGAAATAGCAATTACATGTGATTTGTTCTCAGCTCTCCAGACTTTCTTTTGAATTAGAGTGAACGTAATGGACGTGACATTCAGTGTTGCATGTGTTATTTGAGGCTTTTGTTAATTTGGAGGGTTTGAAGATGTTGAATGAAGGTAAAAGTGCAGGTGGCAATTAGGGGAGCGGGTGGAGCTGTTCCGTCACTTTATTAATATTTCTTGGTTTCTTCTCGTTAAAGGTAATATTAGCTTCCCTGAAATGAAATATATCACTCAGACCCAGATGTCAAACAATTCTTATAAAGAGTTCTGCAGGTTGAAACTTGCTTTCATTCCAAAATTTTGCACCTCCAGCATTCCCCCTCTTGCCTGGTTCCTGCTTTTCTTTGGACTCTTTGTGGTCATCTTGTCGCTTTACTGATTCACTTAGTTCCATGTACTCGTTAAATAGGTGGTTTGGTTTGTAGCTGCGAATTCATCCCTGGTCATAGCAACGGTTGCAAGTACCTTCGTGTGCCTTGTCCATCCAGCATTGGCCTTGTTCATACTTGTTTTGCTTCATGCTTTCTGCTGTTATAGACACGTCCTTCACATGTTGGGTTTGATATTATACTCAAATATTTGTCAGATATAGTGCAATATATCATTTTTATTTAGTTAGAGATTGCATATTGGACTAAAGTTCGTGGATCATTTATATCATTAGCCCGCATGTTTACGTCTCCTCCGTTTCTATCTGCACATATTTTAACGTAAGAAATCACTCTTTCCTTTTTTTTGTGAAACAAATTATGTAAAGGTACTTTATTTTTTGTATATGGCAATGATTATGCGGAGTTGATAACTAATTAGTTTTTGTTTTTGGTCGAAAACTAATTAGTTTACTCCCCCAAAATTTCAATCTCCAAGTTATACAATCATGTGTACACAAATATCTTTTTCAGTTAGCGGCCTACCAGGAGCTTGAGAGGACTCCTTCAGGCTGCATCAACCCCGATATATTCAAATCCACCTTGAGAGAGAGAGAGAGAGAGAGAGAGCAAAAGAACATTGCTAGCTTTCATTAACGTATTCAAGTTCGGGTTGCTCTCTTCTGCTCTTTATTTAGGTGACAAACTTCTTGGCCGCTCAGACATATTATATTAGAGAAGAGACAAGACCGATCATTTGTTCACAGCAAATTCGATCAAACAAATTTACCATTTGGGAATGTAATGTCGTGGTCTGTATTGTGAAAAGAAAAAAAAGAGAAAAAATACAAATTGTATTTTTAGCAAAATTTTGCTCTCTAAGCCTTTCCTTTTTGTACCACATGACCTACCCAGCAGACAAATGGGAGTCAAAACATACCTAACGTGGGTGTTGATTAACCCCACGACTACGTTAGGTTCTAATGCGAAATCCAATATTACAGAAAGAAAGGGAGGAAAAGGTCAATATCATGCTTAAAGAGGTTGTAAACCCACGAACTCGAGGTTTTTTCTTCCTTGTGCTCTCTGTGATGCGCCTCAAATCTTGTATACCTCTTCTTATTCCCTTATGAATAGAACAACAGCTTATGGTAAAAACTACGCGAATATTCAGTAAGCTCTAAGACAGGTGAATATCAAGTTCTGATAAGACGTACCTTTGATACAAGTCAACAAAAAGATAGAAAAGGGGTAACAGCAAGAGAACCAGAAGAGAGAAGGAGATGAACAATATGCTTCTTCTCTCCTGCGTAGAAGCAATGGGAGATTGTAGTCAAGGAGAACAGGGGCAGGAAGAAAAAAAAGTGAGCAACACAGCATATGAGCTTACAGTAAGTAATGCTGAATATAACAGTACTACTTAACCGTATTAAATAGCTCGACCTGAATGCTACAGGTAATGGACACTAGAAGAACCTAAGTGTTCCTCACACCTCTCTATCAGAGAGCTCCATTTTTACCATGAGAAAATCTAGCCTACATACACAAACCAGCCTAAAGATCCTAAGCGACTATTCATGATCAAATCAAGCTTATACTAATTTGGCTAAGGGAATCCAAGAACATAGAGCAACAATGGCTATAACAAAGTCGATACTGGAACTTACTCTGGGACCCTTAGAGAAGGGCTTTTGACGTCTATTGCAAGTATGGGCATCACAGAATTGTCGCAAGAAGAATTCTGTGAATAAAGTGACAAACACAAGTAAGTCTAGTTAAATAAAGAAGCAAATTAGAATGATCGTCAAGAGAAGCCTGAGAATTGTAAAGTACCATGTAGACAGCTCGCTGAAGGACCTCCTTTGACTGGAAAGCAGCTATCTGCTAAGCCCTGCAACTTTTGCCAATATGCAAATTCAAAGGGGGTTCCTATTTGAAGACTATATGCAACTGGAATTGAGCAAGGGAAGCCATAATTCCCATATTTACACAAGAATTTCTTGATCACCTTGCACGAATGTTTATTCCTCACTGCAGCAACAGGATTACACTCATCTTCTGCATGGAATCCATCATAAGGTCACAATGCAACGCTCCATATAAATCTGCCAACCATTTTCCCTGAATCCGTCGGCAGGACAAGTTTGTCATGTTTCACAAAACTTAGGCTGTAAAGATATTGATATACAAATGCCTATATCATGTGAAAGCTAATAGAGTATCATAAATAATTATAAGATGAGGGGAATTAGCTGCAATGGTGTACCATCACCATTCTTCAAAAACTATATTCAAGCAAAACATGCAGTAGTACTTGCAGGCAAATTGCACTTGAAAGAGGACAAGAATTGGGCAACAAATTATGCTAGTGAAATATTGAAGGACTAGCCAAAGTACAGGCAATGATAGACTATCTATTGTTTTTTTTTTCTCCTGCTCATACTTTTCTTGCTTAATGAAAGCAAAACCAAGGGCCTTTCATCATCCCATCCAGAAACATCTGACTTTGTTACCTCAGGTCTTGATTAATGCTTCACCTTGTACAACTACACCTGGTTTGCAATTTGACCCTTAGATCAAATAAACCATACCATGCACGAAAAGGCTTTCAAATGGGTAGGTTCACTTAATGATGGTGATGGAACAAACACTTATCATTATAGAATGTAACAGGGTTAATCTGACTGGAAAATTTTAGAGTTCCTAACCAAGTAAATCTCAGAGTATTGAGAAAGCTCCAACACAGTTCTCTATTTCAACTCAAATCAACAATATACTATAATTAGATCTTCTGCCCATTAACGTCATCATCATGTCTATCTAAGCAGCTGAAATAGAACTAATCGAAATGATTTTCGTAGGCTCACCGCATTTAGCAAATCATAGTGTCTGTTAACAAAATGCTGATCGAGAAATTTTTCTTCATAGAAGCTCTTTTGGCAATACCCACATCGCCATTCATTTATATCCAAAAGGATCTCATGTTGCTCCTGATCTCTGTACAGGTTATAATCAGGGTGAAGTCTACACGAATTTGGAAACCGATACCTCTCTCTTTCTAAAAAGGGCATGAGATACTGCAAGAGCCATGGCAAGGGTATGTATTTTGGTTAAAACAAAATCACAGGAACATCCCAAGAATGAAAAATTGTATTCTTCGATTATCTAACCACCGCTCACCCCGATCACATATTGGCACGTTCATGATGCATCATGATCAAAAGGCCCTAAAAAAGACCTATGCATCAGTGTACTGTCATGATCATATATTAGCTCGAATTTTTGAAGGGGCTCTGCTCCGCCCTCTCTAACAGTGTACTTCATGTTCATGGATATTCCCCTGAACTTGCTTTAAGCCTCTGAAGTGGACATTTCAAATCTAGATCATCAGGCGTAATAAATAGGTAAAGCAGAAGCAAAGATGGTAGATGAACATTTTAAGTGGACCCAACAATAAGATGATGGGTGTTGAATTGTGGACTTTCGAGTTGCTTAATCTTATTCGCCTAACACGTATCCGGCGTCTCAAGTTCCAGATGGGTAAGCAACCGTACCTTGCAGCTGCAGACCCTTCAAAACCTTGGAGCATACGATGCATTTTCAGGTTCTATTTGGCATAAAGATGATCAATCAGCAATAGCACACATGCAAATGCCACCAGAAGAAGCAAGATCAACCATCATATCGAGGACAAAAACACATCGCCAGCAACAACTCCAGAGAGACCTTGATCAAGAACTCGAGGAACTAGCCAATATAGTAGCCAGGCGATGTAAGCAATACCAAAACCGAGGAAATAAAAGAAGAACCCACTCGATCGACTCAGGGAAACAAAATAACCACTGGATACCAAAACTGAGGAAACAAAAGAACCCGAGGAATTGCTTTAGGACGTTGAGATATCGATAACTAAACGTAAGCCTAGTCAACATAAGTCAAATCAATCCACTCGTGCTCGCCAGATCCTCGCCCCCTCAGCTTGAATTTCGCGTTTCAACACAATCCAACTCCATCAATCAATACGTTAACCGACGCCAGGGCCGATCCTAACAAAAAGAACACACTAGACCCATGAATCGCCAGCGCTCGCTCAGGGCGAAGAACATTCGAGCTAAACAGAGAAGCGGGAGCAGATAAACACGCGCCAATCGCGAAGAACAGGACGATCGATGAGCGAGGGTCTACATACATGGTTCGCTTGCAGAGAAGGCATGCTTGAAGAGGCTCTACTGAATTGAAGGTAGAGCGATATGTAGAGGAAAAGCAAGGTGAGAGGGTTAGGCTTCAGACGTCGCTCCGTGTTCGCCTTCGCCATCTCCCTTCATGCGCGAGTTCCTCGATGCACACACACTGAAATGGAGAAGTGCGCGCAAAAAAAAGAAAAAAAAAAAAAAAAGAGCAAACAGACAAGAAGAGAGCTGCTTACGTTTTGCACGATCCGCTTGTCCAATCAAGCTTTGCCACGTCACGCGTTGCTCAGTCCCGCAACTTGAAACTACAAAATCATGGCTGCTTTTTTCGGGTTTTTTTCCGATTTAATTCAAAAAAACGTATTTACGAGATTATGTAAAGAAAAAAATATTTACTGATTTGGGTCTCGCGCGACATTTATAATGATGCGCGAGACCCACGCGCCACTATAAGTTTTTTTTTTTTGTGTGCAAGTGTCGTCGCAAATTGGCGACAAATACAAAAAAAAAATTTAACTTATAGTTGCGCACAAGTGTTGGCGCGTCGCGCGCCATTGTAAGTGTCGCGCGAGATCCAAATTAGTAAAAAAAAAATTTACCTAATTTCGGAAATAATTTTTTTAATTAAATAAAAAAAATTGCTTTTTTCCCTCCAAACATGACTGCTTTCATTAGAGGGAAAATGACATAAGTAGCCCTTGAACACTAATGCGATATAAAATATGATTTATGAACTTTTAATTTGCTCAATGTGATTCTCTTTTTTATCTTAATGTGAAATATCATACTTGAACTTTTAATTTATTTGAGGTAATCATCGAACTTTTGATACCTATCCCTTGACCATTTAAAAACAGGTTATACGAGGGATGTTCTTAATTTGGCCACCTTGAACACTAATGCAATATAAAATATGATTTATGAACTTTTAATTTGCTCAATGTGATTCTCTATTTTATCTTAATGTGAAATATCATACTTGAACTTTTAATTTATTTGAGGTAATCATCGAACTTTTGATACATGTTCAAACTATCCCTTGACCGTTTAAAAACAGGTTATACGAGGGATGTTCTTAATTTGGCCACATTCCACCGACTCTCAAATATCCATAATTAAAGTTTTGAGACAATTACTCAAAAAGTCCTCAATTTATTACACTTTAGCTAATTCATTCCTAAATTTTTTAAGTTTGCTAAATTCTTCATCTCCTCCTCATGTTTAGTAAATAACCCAGAATGTCCAAAAAAACATTTAAACAATAAATTTGAATCCTAAATCTTTTCATATTTTGCCACTTAGTTTATCGAAAATTATTGATGTGGACATTATTTTTAAAAAGGACTCTAGATTTTTTTTTTTATTCGTTCTTTTTTCCTTCCAAGCCTGACAAGGGCTTGCTTAAACCAAAAATGTCTTTCTCGTCCTGTTACTTAAGGGGCGATCACATGTGAGGTCATGAGCTGATCCCATGTTTGCTATTGGGCAAGGGCTAAGGTCAGGTTGACCTAGACATGGCCGGTTCCGTGGAACCGCCGGTTCCGGTTCAGGAACCGGCCCTTGAGAGGTCGGTTCCGGTTCCGGTTCCTGACTTTTAATTTTATTTTTAAAATAATAAAATAAAATTAATAAATTACAAATTATAATTAAATTGTACATTGTAATAAAATTTAGAAAAAAAAAAAGAGAGAATGAATGGGCTTGAACTTAATGAATTATCATTAAGCGCCTACATATCTTCTTGGGGATAGAAGAATCAAAGCCCATGTAGTTCTCTTACCTTTGGTAACCCCCAACTTACCTCATTGTCAATCGTCGCTACCCGTTGTGGTGGTGGTAGTATCTCCACAGTCATCACTGAAGAATTCGTGTTCTCGATCCAGCTCTTGTTGGCGAAATTTAGCCTTTGTCCAATCATCGACACAAGCTTGACACTCCACACTTTCTGGACTTAATCTTGAACGGCGATGGTCCAAAATTAATCCTCCAGCACTAAATGCTTGTTCAACCGCCACTGTTGAAGAATGGTGGGTCGCTAATATTTGTTTCGCGATGAGGGAGAGAACTGGAAATTGAGTTGAATGATTCTTCCACCACTCAAGAATCTTGAAATCTGCGTTGTTTTCTGAATCGCTAAACTCAAAAGAAATTGTTAAATAGTTTTTTAATTCGGAAATACTACCTGTTGATGTCCCTTTACGTTTTTTTTTTTGCCTAGTCTTGAGCATTTTATACCCTCTACCAAGTGAAATATCTGTATTGCTTCATGAGACACTATGCTGGACAGATTCACATCCACTATCACTTAAACCATATTTACTACAAAATTCATTATATAATTCTACTATAACTTTTTTAACATCTACTTGTATACTATGAATATCTATTACTTCATTCAAATGTAAACATTCATAATAATAAGCATTCAAATAATCTAATAAACCATCTAATTTTAGTACGTGGATCGAAAACAATACCAACTAAATAGACAAGAGGAATGTTCAAATAATAATGCAACTATTTTTCTCGCATTATTGAAATACTCGAAGCTAAGTTAGTATCTTTTTCATATGCATTAAAAACATTAGCAATATTAACGCACTCTATTAAAAATAAATGCGTAGTAGGATAATAAATACCAGATAAAGTTTTAGTAGCATCATTAAAAAATTTCAAACAATCTAAATTTTTTTTACAAACGTCCCAATGTTGCGGAAGTAAAGCAATATCGGGAACATTATTTGAAATAAATGAACATAATAAATCTTTGTAATCAAAAGTTTGTAGAAGCATCTCGTAGGTAGAATTCCAACGAGTCGGAACATCTTTTGGAAACCTTCTTGCCGTTCTCCTATTTTCTTTACAAAATTTTCCCCACGCTTTCATAAGTTGAAGGCGGCTCCATAAAAATCTAATTGCACTATTTATTGGGTAGAGAGAAGTTACAAGAATTCGTAAACCATCTTGAACACATAAATTCAAAACATGAAAAGCACATCTAATGTGAAAAAATTATCCGTCAAAAGAGGTTTTACACATTTTTTCTAACTCGGGAATGGAAGCAGTATTTGCGGCGGCATTATCAAAACCAATTGAAAAAACTTTATTAATCAAACCATATTCTTCTAAAACTTGCCTAATTATTCTATAAATATTAGGGGCCGTATGTCTTTCAGGAAAAATTCGAAATGCAAGAAGTCTTTTTTGAATAACCCAATCATCACCTATCCAATGGCACGTGACACCCATATAAGAATTAATATTCCAAGAATCACTTCAAATATCACTACCTATATGTACACGTCCTTTGAATTATTCAAAAAACGTTTTCAATTTATTTTTTCGATCTTTATAAACTCGTTTAAGTTCACGTTTAAGAGTAGTTTTCGGAACAGATGGTGCTTGCGGAACCAGCGCAGTGTTTACCAAGTATCTAAAATTAAAATTTTCACCAGTATTAAACGGAGCATGCTCAAGGGAAACATATTCAGCTAATGTTTCTTTATAAAGTGCATTAGTGAAACGGAATAAAGGATGGGGGTTAGGATTGGCGAACCCGGAAATTTGTTGTTGGCTAGTGTCGATCCCCACTTGCGTTGGATGTTTTTTCGTCAAATGCCGACGAAATGTTCCATAGCCATCTCCTTTACCAAGTTTGTATTTTTGCGGACAATATTTACAGCTTATATCAAATTTACCTTCATTTTCATTCCACACTTTGTCAAAGTGTAGCCATAAGTCGGATTCTTGGCTCTTCCGTGCCGGCTCATTACAGTAAAGGAAGCGGAGACAAGCCTGGGCGAGACGAGCAGGTATGCTATCCCCACAAACACGGCGCTCCTGGCCTTAAAAGGGGACTGTCTGTTTGCTCACTCAAGCCCATTCTTGAAGCTCAACCCTCAAGGTGCCAGATATTTCTGGTTCAACAGGTTCCACATAGTGGCAAGTTGAAGAGCATACTAACCCAAACCAATCGTACTACTGAGTCAACAAGAGGATTCAGATATGCGAAAGACCATGCTTATGAGAAAGGAGAAGAAAGGAAACTTTAGAAACTCATGATATTGGAAGCACACTGATATTTCACAATGGTTTTTTCCTCCCCGTTTACAATGCCTTCGGGGGCCTTTTATAGGCAAATTACATACCAAAGGGCTTCTGACAACTTGACAGACGAATTCACGACGAAAAACTAAAAAGTCTTCGGGTGAACAGTGTTTGCTACAGTGCTACAGTACTGCTACAGTGATTTGCTACAGTGCCGTGAACAGTACCATGAACAGTGTCGTGAACAGTAATTTTCGCAAAAAGTCTTCTGATCTGCAGACCATTATTCTGCCATGCATACCTACTGCTTAGGACTTTTTAGCACACCTACTAACAATAATGCACGAGGGTTTTTACAACATTCTGACAAACGACAACAAAGTCATCTGAGACTTTTATTACATGCACGTGAAACTGGGTAGTTCAAAGTCGACGGCGATCTGGATCTGGGTGATAATTGGCATCGTCAGAGTCAGAGCTGTCTGGGCCGTCTTTGTCCTTTTTGAATTTATTCCAGTACCACTGTTCTTCGAGCTGGGACAGTCCAACGTCTGGGTCTTCGTCTTCGGTGTGTGAGGGACTATCTTCTTGTTCTGCCACGTGTCTTTCGCCTGACAAAATATCTTCCATAGTGACCGGGTCTGGTGAATCTTGTCGCGCGCCTTGATTAGAGCTGGATGGCATCTGAGGCTGGGGCCATAATTGGAGCTGAGGCCACTTGTATGAGCTGGATGGCTGGTCCTGGGTGCTGGATGCAATGTCTGGTGTAGGGTATGGGTTTTATGACAAATGTCCTCCCCAAGGATCTTGAGTGTCAGGAGTGTCAGTGTCCATAGAAGAACCTGGCTGGTTACTTCTATAATCTTCAAGAGCTTGACGTACCTGGGGTGCATTTTGGGCCTATTCAACGAGTGGTTTATGTGATGGTATGGCCAAATTTCCAGGGGAATTTCATGATTTTCTTGGCATAGGATTCGTTGGAGTTCTCTATACTCATACTGCATCAGTGTGATGGACTTGGGAAGTGTTGTGTAGATCCGAAAGACTTGTCGATGGAGATTGGGCTTGAATGTAGTGGTGCCATAATACAATGCTTTTTCTCGAATATCTCCGGTTGGGCTGAAGAAAACCCAAGGCCTGTGAAAAAGGACTGTGGTGTGTCTTTCTGGGTCAGCTATTCCACAATTTCGCTGAAAGATGAAGTGTTGTTTCCATGCTGCTAAAGGCTGGAACCAAGTGAGCATTTTTGTCAAAGCCTTTTGGTTTGAGAAATCTCCCATGAGTGCTCTGGACATGGCTCGGACAATCTTATCTGTGGGAAATTCAATGGCAACAGCATATACATTGAGAAAATACCAAAAGAACCATTTGAGATCTTCAGGGAAATCTTGATCAGGAGACCACCGCAAGACATGGATAAATGGATAATCAGGATTAAGACCATGTGGTCCTAACATTAATCCACCATAAGTGCTGAATATGCGGTTTTGGTACTCATTCATGTAATACTTCAAATTCTCACAGAAATTATTTTCTACAACTTGTCCTAGGACTTCTGCAGGATAAGTGAGAGTATTCCATGGTGTATCTCGTATTGGTGTGGTACGAAATCTTCTTGCATCCAATGGATTTCTGCGGACATACATGTTGATGGATTCAACTAGCTGCTTGGGTCTGGACAAGAAGTCTGCAAGGACATTCTTTTTTCCTGGTATGTGTTTAGCATCAAAATAATATTTCGAGAACCATTCAGCCCACCTTAACAATTGCGGATGAGGAATCTGTTTCTGCTTGAAATTGAGCATTTGGAGAAATGAAGACATATCCATTTCGACCAAAAAGTGATGCCCAATAAGGTGGTATTCAAACTTCTTGATGACATATTTGACTGCGAGTATCTCCTTAAAAGTGGAATGGTAATGCATCTCTGCGGGAGTGAATCGTCCACTTTTGTAAGCACAGATGAAGCGCTTACCTTTGATTTCTTCAAGGAGAATGGCTGCCCAATACTTTTCACTAGCATCTGTTTGCAAAATTCTTTGACCAGTGGAGGGAATTTGCAAAGGGGGGAGATGCTGCAGAATTTCTTTGAGATGAGCTACAGCCTGTGTCTGCTTCCGTCCCCATGGGGAAGCATCTTTTTTCAACATCCTCTGAAGAGGATAGAGTGTTTTAGAGATTTTTGGCACAAAGTCTCGGAGATAATTAACAATTCCAAGGAAAGCCTGGATTTGGCTAACTGTCAAATTCTGAGAGGGAAATTTTTGGAGTTCTTCTGCAAGGTGAGGACCTGGACAGTAGGTGCCTTCCTTCAAATGCATACCAAGGAACTCAATTTCTTTTTTAGCAAGGATCATTTTCTTTTGGGAAAGCATGATTCCATGTTTCTGGACAATTTCAATAAACTGGGAGAGTAATTTACAATGGGATTCCTCATCAGGACTGTAGAGGAGAATATCATCAATGTAAATTTGGGCATGTGGGAGAATGGGCTGGAAAATTCTACACATGGCTTTCTGAAAAATGGATGGAGTTGTTTTAAGACCAAAGGGGACAACTGTCCATTGGAAATGCTGGTTTGGGATGCAAAAACCAGTTTTAGGACGGTCATCAGGATGAATGCCAATTTGCCAAAAACCTGCTTTCAGGTCGAACTTTGAATAGATCTTAGCCTGGGCTAGGCTACCAAACAAAGAGTATTTGTGAGGCAAAGGAAATTTATCATCTTGAAGGAATTTGTTCAAGGGCTGATAATTGATCACCAATCTGAGCTTACCACGATTCTGTTCTGCTCGCTTGTTCACATAAAAGGCTTCACAAGCCCATTGTGAATCAGAGGGTTCAATGAGACCTTGTGAGAGTAGCTCAGCACATTCCTTCTGGGCCAAAGCAAGATGTTCAGGATTCATACCAGAATGACTGGCTTTTGTGGGATTAACATTTTCACTTTTCTTGAATGGGAGTTTGACAAAGAAGTCAGAGTTTTTCCAAAGAGGATTTGAACAAGTTTGGATAAACTGGGAATGGGATTCAGAACAGCAGGATAAGAGACTTTGGGTAATTAGATCAAGAATTTCTGGCTGAATGATGAAAAGTCTCTGGATATCCACATATTCACGAAACTGGTCACCAAACTGTAAACCAGTGGGTTTGATTTTAAGCTGGGATAGCTGGGCTAGAATATCCCAACCAATGATGAGATCTTTATCTGGGGAATTACAACCAAGGATTTTTGTGGATATGGAACAGTCTGGAAATATTTGGAGTGTGATGGTTTTGCTACGGAATTTTGTGGTAAAAGTATAACCAGAGGCAGAATGGAAATACCTTGTGTAATGCGTCCAGAATTCTTCTGGGAGTACTTTTATATCCATAAGTGATGCTGTCGCGCCGGTATCAATGAGAGCAATGACTTGGACAGGTTTGTCATTTTCTGGGGTGTGGATTTGGATGGGGATATATGGAGAGTGAAAAACGGGTTGTACATGGAAGGAGTCGGGGATATTATCAGGGAAGAATGCAAAGATATCACCTGGGGATTCATCAGAGTCTGAGGAATAAGTTTGGAGGGCAAACAGTGTGTCGAGTGAAGGCTCATCTTCAACAGAGAAGACAGACTCAATATCTTCGTCATCCAAAGGGATTCCTGTGGTGGAGGAAATCTTTTGGATCATGTAACTTCCTTGGCGCTTTGCCTGAGGACAGTTTTTTGCAAAGTGCCCATTCTTGCTACAGATGTAGCATCGGTCAGATTTCTTCTTCTTGAAACCAGAAGCAGAGGAGTGATGCCGCTTCTTTTTTCGAAGGAACTTCCACTTGCTTCTCTTAGGTCTTCGTCTGCCGAAAGAGAATTTCTCAAAGGAGAACTTCTTGAAGTGCTTGCGCTTCTTATTGCCAGCACAAGAGGGATCACTGCAATCTCTTGAGCACTTGATCTTCCAATGAGGATTGTCACAATTCTTTTCGAGAGAACGATTCTCCCGAAGATAACTTCTGAAGACCTCTCTTCTGTGGCACATTCTTCAATGGCAAGGTGGACAGACTGTTGGATTTCTCCAAAAGTCGCATCTGTGATGGTCTTGTTTTTTAGCTTCAGGGCTTTCTCAACAACTTGACTAATCTCTTTCGGGATGGAAGCCAGGAATACTGACTTGAGGTTAGGATCAGAACCAAGCTGATAGAAAAGCTTGATCATTTCTCGGAAGTGTCGATTCAAGTCCCTTTTGGCCAGAGAACAGCATTTTCTTTCAAAGAATTCTTTTCTTTTGAGTTCTTTCGAATCTTGAGGTTGGCCAATAAAGAAAAGATGAATCAGCTGGATTGCTTCATCAAAGGACATGGTTAAAAACTGAAGTTGGTCTCTTTCTGGGGCTAACTTCCACCAATCTTTTAAGGAACCGGTGAATCGAGTGACAAACTCAAGGAGAACATCATAAGAACTGTGTTCCTTTAGATTTCTGGTAATCAACCAAGAATGAAACTCTTTGAGCCTTTCTGCCCATTTGTGGTAAGGGATATCATCCAAAGTAAAGAAATTGGACGAATAGGATTTATAAGTCGATGACGATGGGTCATGGTAAGGCTGGGAAGGTGGAGATGGATGCTCAACTTCAGGTTGATCTTCCATTTCTTCTTCAATGATTAGCTCTGCAGGATCAGCCATCATAACGTCTGCCACAACAGACTGGGTGCTAGAATCATAGGATTCAGTATCTGGAATGGAAGATGACTCACTGATAGAGATTTCAGGAGTAGCTGGGGGTGAAGGATTTATGGGTTTCACTGTGGAGATGGTGGGAACCTGGTTTCGAAGGAAATTTTCCAAGGGATTTGAAACCATGTATGAGTGGGAAGGTTTATGAGGAGGAGATGAAGGAGGAGATTTTCCTGGTGGAGCTGAAGGAGGTGGGAAAAATGTATGTTTGCTTTTTTCTTTTTTCTCTTGGTCTAGCTTTTTAAGACGATCCCGAAGAGCAAGGAAGTTCGTCTTTGGAGGAGGTGGTGCTGTGCTGAGTACAGCTGCAAAAGAGTTGGGGTCTGAAGAGCTTGACATAAAGGATGTGGGGTTAGGGGTTGCTGTCGGAAAGAAAAATGGATCAAGGGCTTGTAGATTCCTTTGCTCAAGGAGAGCTTGTTGTTCTTGCAGTATCTGGACCTGGCGTCTAAGCTTCTCAATCTCAGGAGTTTGGTCTTCCAGATAATGACTTGTAGGAATCTGTTTTGTTTCCATCAGGAACAGCCTCTTCTGGAATCTTCTTAGAGACAGATGTAGCATGGTCTACCCTGTCAAGGCGAGTAGCCACTGTGTTGATTGCTACATTCTGGGTGAGAGCATTCTCTGTCTGCCAATTCAGAACAGCCTCAACCAGTGTAGGGCCTTTCCTTCTTCCTTGAAGATCGACATCATGTGGAGTTGTGATCTTTGGAGAATGGAAGTATTTTTGTTGGGCATCAGAGAAACTTTCGGCAGGAGGGAATCTGAAAGTGGCTGAGCTTTCTTCATATGGGGTCGGCTGTAAGGGTGGAAAATCTTCTGGTCGGAACATGCAAATACTGGGTAAAACAGGAGGTGGTTCAGGTTTAGGATTGCAAGTGTATGGCTGAGGGAGTTTGATGGGACAAGAGTTTTTCTTTACCCATTTGAGGATGGGTTTGTAGAATGGAGAAGTGATGGGTTTCTTTGATGGTGGAGGTGGCGGCTTTGGTTCATCCGGGGGACAAGCAGGTGGAGGTGCAGTAATTTGAGGAGGTTTGGGAGAACCATACTCAACCATATACTGCCAGCGTCCGCCGTCTTCACCAAAAGGACCCACGGTTGGATCACCGTCTAGGTACCTTTGGTAAAGCGAATCTTTCTTCTTCTTCTTCTTTCTAGTGGACGGTCTGTCATCCTCATCATCTAGCTTCATACATGAGGAACAGGAACAGTCAACATCCCAAAAACAGTGTCCGGAGGGATCCTTGTAATAATGGATGGGTCGTCCATGGGCATCAACGGATTGGACATGGGTTTTAGGATCTGGGTCTTCCATACTGACAGACTCAGATGAGCATGGGGTGAAACACAGGATGGTGGGGAATGATGGAAACACAGAGGAAGAAGTGTCTTCCTTTTCTTTTGTGAATTTAATGGTGACAGTACCATCTTTTTTCTTGGTGTACTGTGGCTCAGAGGATTGGACAGGTCGAGAATTTTGGTGGAGTTTTTCATAGTTGGTTACCCAACTGTCAGAAAGGAGTTTGACAAGCTGATCTCTTGGAAGTTGACGAGGGATGTGGATACATGAAGTCTGGTCGTTGTCAATAGAGATAAGCAGAGCATCATCTGCACTTGGTAGGTTAAGATCAATGGCATGGTTTTGTACTCTGTACACCATCTGGTAGTATAGAGTAGCAATTATGGCTGATGTGGTTTGAGGAGCACCAGTGATCTGCAACTGAACCTTCAAAGCAGAGAGAAGGTTGGGATCTGCCAAGGCCATGTTGAAATTTGGGAAGAGAGTCACAAATACTGTGCCTGCGTTCAGAGTGGTCTGAACAGTGCCAATGCAAGCATGCTGGTATTCCAAGAAACAAGTATCGAGGAGAGCAACCCGAGCAACTACGGGCAAGCCTTTTCGTCCATGCAGGGATAGGGCCAAACGGATGGCGCCAAAGTGGAAGTGGGTGTAACCCTGTTGAGCCCACTGAGCAGGGAACTCGGGTGGAATTTGGAGAGTTATGAACTGCTCTTGTTGTGTGGACAAGATGGGGTGCTGGTCAAATTTAGTGGACTGGACATATTCTTTAACAGAGCGAGGGGTTTGTTTGATGAGATGTTTGATGGAGCGAATGGGGGAAAATGATGGTGGTTTGCAAAAAGCGGAATAGGGGTTCATGAGTGGGAGTTGTGTTTCGGAGATTTTGCGATCATCATTCACATAGGATACCTCATAGAGGTAATCCATTTTTGAGGAAGTGGATTTGCGGAGTTCGGGTGGTGGTGGTAGTGAGATGGTGGTTTCTAACTGAACTGGAGCTGAAATATCTGTGGAGTTTTTCATGAGAGTTTGGATTTCTCCTTTCCCTTCAGCAGGTCTAAGAATATAAGAATACTAATCTTAACTCAGTTTCGACACCTGTAGCAGTGGCAGTAGGAGGATAAAGACTTTCTTGTGTTGCGACGTGCTCGACGTCGGGATTGGGAACATCGTCGTCTTCCCAAGATGCATATTCACGAGGATCATATTCATGAACAGGAAAATCGGATTCTCCCATCTCCATCGGGCTCTTTCCCTTTCTAGTATTTCTGCTTCCACTTGCCATTTTTTGAGAGAATTGATCGGAAAGTTGATTCAAAGAATTGAGACGGAATTCAGAGAGAATATCGGACCGAGAGAATTTGACTTGAGAATATTGGAGAGAATTGAGAGAAATTATGAGAAAAATAAAGAGGGATTGTGAGGTTTTTATAGAGTTTTTTTTTTTAAAAAAGAAAATTCGCATCGAACCGAGGCCAACGGTCCTCGGCCCGTTGGGGAAGAGCCGTTATGCTCTTCCCCTGCCAGGCGACCGGGGGGGGGGGGTCCCCCCCCTTTTTTTTGGCATGTTCGGAGTTCGGAACTGGCCCGGAACCGCCGGTTCCGGTTCCGGTTCGGGCCCGCGGGCCGGTTCCGGGTCCACGGGCCCAAATGGCCATGTCTAGGTTGACCCTCTCCAGACTTGCTTTAAAAAAAAGGAAAAGGAAAGAATGAAATAATAAAAGAAAAGAAAAATCACAAAATAAAAAAAACAAAATTTTAGAAAAAATTAACCACCGTCTTCTCCCGGCGAAGAAAAATTTTACCATTCAAATGATCAATTCAAGGTAAGAAATTGGGGCTACTCCCTTGGCAAAATTGGGATAAATAACATAAATTTTAAAAAAAAATTGAACAATTTTACCTTAATTATCCCGATGCTTCGAAAAACCGACATGAGGTCTTTAGAAGACGAAGGAGAGGAGGAAGAGATATCGTGCAACCCCCCTTGCTCGCGTGGAGGGTGCATCTGGGTTACATGTGTCAAATCTGGGGACGTGGCACGGCCAGAGTCGTGCGATGGTCTCCATAAGGAGATGGACCGCTTGAGATGAGAAGAGACTAATCATTCTTTGATTTGACTTCCACGTTTCGACCCATGTGACTTTGGGGATTGATCTCCCTAATATTCAGTATCGAGCGATTTTTAATGCGCACAAAAAGATAAACAAAAAAATATTGTTAATTTATTATTTCAAGAGATATAACCGATTGATTTTTTAAAAAATAAACTATTTATTTTTCGCAAAATAAATATAGTTTGAAAATAATTTATTGTGACTTGGCGTAAGTGGCATGGGACTTTACTTTTGAAAATAAAAATGACAATGATCATATTTTAGGAAATTATCATACATATAAGCTACCAACTACGTCATGGTATTTTCAAGTACAAAATGTAGAAACAAATTGCCCATATCTATACATAGACACATCCATATAATTGTCCAAAAACTTCTATACATATTGTACTTTGGCCAATTAAATTATAAATCTTTCAATTTTGTCAATTGATTCCTAAATATTTTCATGTTTTGCCATGGTAGTCTATGCAATCTTTAACGTAGATCCTAAATGGCACTGTCGGTGCTAGGACGAGCGGTGCTAATGGATATTTTTTTAAAATTTTTAATGTTTCTCGAATTTTCTGTATTTTTGTTTTCTTTTGTTTTCTTTTCTTTTTCCCTTCACAAGCCGCACGGGCCTTGGCGATGCTCAGCAACCGGCCATCTCCATGGTCCGACGACCGTTGGAGACGTCAGCACTGACGGTGCCACATAGAGTGGCATGCGTCCATAACAGCGATTTCCAATCAAAATTGATCGAATATACTATATTAGCAAACGTGAAAAGGTTTAGAACGCAATTGGTAAAATTAAAAAGTTTGAGATTGAATTGGTAAAAGTGCAATAGGTTAGGGAGATTTTGGACAAATTTCCCTGCATACATACATATATATATATATATGCGCATGTAATTTGTGCCAACTTCTTTTTGCTTGGTTTTACTTTTGCGGGAAAAACAAATAACCTCCCATGTTGATTGCCACAGCCAATATATCTCACCTAATTTTCGTGACTTTTGGATCTTTTGTCGCACATCATATGTCAGGTACTAACGTATTGTTGTGGAACGAATGCTCCATGTTGACTAATATGTGTACGCAGAGAAAATAAAATTCATTCCATATTAAGTTGTCAAGTTTTGATATATTACGAGTGAGAAGTGTCTTATTAATTATAACATCTCTACATATACTTGCACAGTTTTTCCTATTAAAGGGATTTTGTTGAAGAAGATCCCAGTGGTATGTTCTAATCAATTAACTAACAAATAAAATCTGCGTCCCCAAAAGAGAGAGAGAGAGTAGTAGATTATGTGTTTCTGAAAAAATGAAGAAAGCATGTATATTCTTGCATATGAACATGACGCAGGTAATCGTTAACAGAAAAACAATCCCACAGGATAATCTGAATTCAATTGATGGCAACGTAAGTCTTACAAAGAGCGGACGTCCTTTATATAGATAGGACTCCTAAAGGAAATATGATTACAAAAGATAACACTAAAATGAATCAAATCTTATCTAATCAAAAGAGAATTCAAATCAAATATTGCATGTATTATGATGGCATAGCCTTAAAGTGAAGGGCGAGGTTCAAACGAGGAAAGGCTTACGGTGGATACCTAGGCACCCAGGGACGAGGAAGGGCGTAGTAAGCGACGAAATGCTTCGGGGAGTTGAAAATAAGCGTAGATCCGGAGATTCCCGAATAGGTCAACCTTTCGAACTGCTGCTGAATCCATGGGCAGGCAAGAGACAACCTGGCGAACTGAAACATCTTAGTAGCCAGAGGAAAAGAAAGTAAAAGCGATTCCCGTCATATTGCTAAGTTTCCTAAAATAGAAAATGAATATTGAAATATTGCAAATCATATCTAAAGATATCCTAAAACGAAAATTAGAATCAAATCTAAACGATATCGAATTGGGTAAATCGGAAGTTCGGTAAGTTGGCTATTCGGGAATTTCATGAGTTCGGTAACTTTTCCGATCAAAAAAAAAAAATAACGCTTACTATGACCCCTGGAACTCTTAAGGTCGTTTGCGAAAATATGTGGTACGAGGAATTAAGAGAAAGCAAAAGACAACGACATAACATAACGGTAAACAACACCAAAATAAAAGATGCCTTGGTTGAGAGGATATGTAATTCTTCCCCCTCGGGGTGAAATAATGGTTGCTACCTCTTTCATTAGGATGCGTGAAATCTTATAACTACTGTTAATTTTTGAAGTCTGCTGGAAACCTCGCCTCCTTCATTAGGATTCATGAAAGTCTGCCAGAAACGTCTCTGAGGATGTTCCCTCGCTTTTACCAATGTCAATAGCAAACGCACTTTTAGCGACGTTCTTGTTTTGACCCCCTGTTCCTCAGTCGATTTCGACAAAGATTTTAATCTCTGAGAACTCATGTTGGAGTACCGAAGTAACCACCAAACTTATGTGCAAACTGGTCACACTAATCCTAAAGAGAGATGAATCGCTGGCGTCAAAATGAATGAAGCAAAGAGAACTATTCTATATCCTATCTCGAAAAGGGCAACTTCCACAATAACATGAGGCCATCTTCAAGAATGAAAGAACTTTTGCAACAATCAAATGCACTGACATTTCACCACCACATGAAGCAACTCCTCTTTGCGGCGACCTTGTCTCTATTTAAGTAAATGGAATTGCTATGCGAGACTCTCTACATTCTCAATGCATTAAAGCAATCCAAAAGTTCATAGCAGCAGCCAGGACAAACAGAGGACAATAGTATTCGAGCAAGGGGGAAAAAAGAAAAGCCAACATCCAGCGATATCGCACGCACGGCCGATACAAAGTTCCAACCAATGAGGACCAGTAGAGTAAAACCCAAGGAACAACTCATAGTTTCTTGCCATGAAACCGCACAGAGAATCGTATGACAGACAAGCCACACCATCAATTACAAATCTCAAACAAGCAAGCACAGTCCAATGACTTCAAGAGCAGGGAATGGAAAGATCCGCCGCATCCACAAACACAAACTTGCAAAAGGAAATGTAGACCAACCTGAACCGCTGTGCAGAGTTCCTCTTGCATGTGACTCCCGTAGATCTAAAATGTTCATCTCATCGCACATCTTTTACAAGTACCTGTTTTTCGACACCTCCCGGACGTCCATTCCTCGCTCGATGTCTCAGTTGGCAACTTCTAGTTCTTTCTCATGTGTATCTTTGTCGACTAATTCTGCTTTGATAATTGTTAACTATACACCGACGTAAAACCGCAGATGATTCACAATGAGATTGTTTTTTTTTTCCCTTCCTTCCCTTTTCACCTTTTTTGAAATAGCCTCAAGTTGGCATGTAGATATCTCGCATGCCCAACTTGTCTAGTGAGCTGTAGAACACCCTGCTTGAAATAGCCTTTGTCAAGATATCTGTTAATTGGTCTTCGGATTTCACGAATGGAAACTGAATCACCTTGGACTCAAAGTTATGCTTAATGAAGTGACGATCCACCTCAATATGTTTGGTGCGATCGTGTTGAACAGGAGTGTGACAGATATCAATAGCTGTTTCGTCATCACAAAATAACTTCATTTCGAAAATCGGAGCAAAATCGAGTTCTGCCATAAGTTTTCGAAGCCATAGGAGTTCACATAATCCCTTAGCCATTCCTCTAAACTCTGCTTCTGCACTTGAGAGAGCTACTACTTTTTGCTTTTTGCTTCTCCAAGTAACCAAATTTCCTCCCACGAAGGTAAAGTACCCGAATGTTGATCGTTTGTCCGACACAGTTCCAGCCCAGTCTGCGTCAGTAAAATCTTCAATCTTAAGATGCCCACTATTCTAAAACTGAAGCCCTCTCCCTGGAGCTCCCTTTAAATACTGGATAATGCACATTACACTATTCATATGATCTTCACTAGGGGCGTGCATAAACTGGCTTACAACACTTACTGCATAGGCAATATCAGGACGTGTATGTGACAAATAAATCAGTTTTCTAACTAACATTTGATATCTTTCTTTATTTGTAGGCACCTGATCAAAATACTCTCTAAGTCTATGATTCTGAACAATAGGTGTATCAGATTGGGTGGCCAAAAATCACCGACTCAAAAAGTCAAAATCTCCCTTCAAAGTGGATATCTGCGCCCCTCAAGTCAACCTCTATGGCATTTCTTATGTTTAGAGTCTAATCTATCATACTCTTGTAATCCAGTTTAATGAATGAATGAGACTCTTTTTCGACCCCAAAAAAAAAAAAAAAACTAAAGCAGCCACGATAGAAACATAAATTAAAAGCTTCCATATTCATTTCTTTAGAAACACGATCTTCTCAAATTATCTAAATTTATCCTTGCCCAACTCTACATTCCAGCACAAATACTAACGCCCTTTATAATTACATTGATGACGGCAATCACATGCTTTGCATTATCTTAATGCTCATTTATCTTAATTAATCCAATGAATATAGGTAAACAAGCGAAGACTCGCCAACTTGATTTTGACGTGGTATGTTATTATGCCCCCCGCTCACCTCCAGGAAAACCAATTAGACATAACAAAGAGGATAATGTAAGATTTTTTCTGATGTGGCCTATATTAATTAATAATATTGTAGTTACCATCCTATAAGATTTGTCTAATAAATAAAATATATAAATATTCTTAATTAGTCTAATATGAGATTGGCTAATGTTGGGCCGAATTCAGCCCAGTTCTTGAAGAGAGGTCCTACCAAAAATTCTATAGATAGAGCTCGAGACCCTCTTCTAGCTTTGATGCACAAATATGCCGACATAAAGAACAATTATAGAACTCTATCGGCGAGGGCAGTCTCTTTGAAGCCAATTCTGAGGGCAATAATAGAGGAGAAAAGCTTAAGTTTTGTATCGTCGCTATTTCACATAAAAAAATAATTAATTCCAAATCAAATGCACAAATTCTTTTCTTTTATTATTAATGTATTTTGAGATTCTAGCTACGTTGATTTTGGGCTGTCGTTCAAAGTTTTTTCACGGATTACGGATGGAACCCAGATTGCTATTATTATTGTTTTTTTTTCCAAGCATTTTTATTACTTCTCCGAAGGTATAATTTGAGCAAAAGCTATAATAAAAAAGAGAAAAAGTAGAGTGAGTGGAGGAGAAAAATGACCGCAATACTTTTTGTACTTTGGTCCACTTCCAAATCCAAGATGATGGTGTATCATTCTCTTTTCGGCGGGTTCCATTTTTCACTACGTTCTGTTTTCCTCCCGTCATTTGCCTGGAATTTCCAACTCACAAACTAGGGTCTGTAGACGGAGGGAGAGCATATAAACTCAGTAAGGCCAAGTAAATTGTGACGGAATTCGACTTCGCCACTATGTTACAATGTCCAATCCAAAAAAGTTGTACTTATGAAATGAAGTATATTTTCATATACAAATGTACGAAAGGGCATATACGCTTATGGACAAGATACTCGAATACTAATAAGTCAAGCCAGCTAGCATTGGCTTATGCTTTTGCCGGAAAAATCCAATCAATCTTGGCTTAGCAATATTCTTCTTTCTCTCTCTCTCTCTCTCTCTCTCGGGGAGGAGGAGGATTTTGAATATATCGGGGTTGATGCAGCCTGAAGGGGTCCTCTCAACCTCCTGATAGGCCGCTAACTGAAAAAGATATTTGTGTACACATGATTGTATAACTTGGAGATTGAAATCTTGGAGGAGTAAACTAATTAGTTTTCTTAAACTAAGAAAACTCTTAAAGTTCTTGTGGATCACTACGAGAGTTGCTTGTCTGGAGATCAGCTCTTGAGACCATTTACTCTTCTCCTTTTTCTGAGTCTTTCGAAATCCTTTTTTGTAGAACTGAGACCTCGAAAGTACTCTCGAAAGCCCTTCTCTTTTCTGCAGAACTGACTAAAAACTCTATATGACTCCATCAAGAGTGCAGGATATCGCAAAGCAAAGTAAGAGTCCAAACCTTCGGGAACGGATCCGAAGATCTTCTGCGAGAAACATCAAAGCAACAGATATGAGCTTTGCATGCATGCTGCTAAAGACCAAGAGAGAGAATGAGAGAGCGATAGAGTACCTTAACTCGTTTTGGAGCTTTCATGTGGGGGCTAAAATTGTCTCGCACCGCTCGCAATAAATCTCTGACACGCTTAACATCGTACGCTCCATGTCTACGTAGGTTGTCCATAACTTCAGTATCTATTTTGTGGTCCCAACTCTCACCAAAAACTAGCGGCGCAATTTCCTCCAATTTTTGCAAAAGACGTGAATTGGGTGTCCCAGCTTCCAACTCTACTCTATCGCTGATGTCACGAATAAAGGACAGTCTCATCTCTGAACTCCAAAAAAATGGATGGTGAAGCACCTTTGATGTCTGTGGCCTGCCAGTAGCTACAAGCAATTAAACTATTGACCCTAAATGCTCAAGGAAATCAACTACAAGGCTGAGATGGTCCGACTTTCTGAATTCAAAATCCATCAAACAATGCAATGAAAATGGTAGTGATGAAAAGATGACAGCACTCACCTCAATTTAGGATCCGCGTTTAGCAAACGTGAAATCAAATCATGGGCTTCTGGTATAAATTCCACCTTGGACAAGTCCATTTTGTTGTCCTCAATATTAAGGTCCCATTCTAGAGGCTCGCCAAAAGGATGTCTTCCACGAGTTATGCAAAAGAAAAGGACACATCCTAAACTAAACAAGTCTATCGCGGGTGATATGCACCCATCATCTCGAGACAGTTCAGGCGCCTGCCATCCTGAGGATCCACAAACTGCAGAACAGACATCAAAGATCCAAGAAAGAGCCATCATCATTGCGCACATATAGGTAGATGTGATATATTCACCAGTCAATGAAGAGAGAAAGGCATAAAGCCTCTAAAAAATTTACCAATGCAAAAAAAGAAAAAGAAAAAGAAAAAAGCAATGTAGAGCAACCTAACCTCCAACATAACATATCCCTTAAAAGGAGAGATTGGTCTAACAAAGAGTTTTTAGTCAGTACAGAATAAAATTATGGACAGACAAATCTTGAGGAAAAGAAGATTAAGATTATGCATAGATAAATCTTGAGGAAAAGAAGTCCGGACGAAGTTGTCATGAGCACTTACGGGGGAAGCGATACACTCGCCGGCGCTTAATAATGCCAACATCAGATAGCTTAGCAACTAAAGGGGTCCCGGTGATCAAGATATTTCGAGGCTTTAAATCCCGATGGACTATATCCACCTCATGCAAATGGCCAAGCCCCAATACCACTTCCCTGTATGTATCATGGTACAGAGTAGTCACCATTACTTAAAACAACAATACCAAAATGTATATTGGCCTAACACACTAAAGAGACCTAGTAAGGATGCAGGACATATTTACTGAAAAAACAAAACTGTTATAGTTCTTCAAGTAAACTCTATAGAAAAACCCGGTATCACGAATCAAAAAGAGAGAAGGCAAACCAATTCTACCGAAATAGGAAAACCAATGTTTTCATCACAAGGCAATTAACAATACCTAACTAAAAATTGGGCTTTGATTGCGACATTGAATTTAACCCATTTCAAAACGTTGATTGCATTAGGCTAAAGTAGCGACCTATGAATATATAAGATGCTTTGGAGTCGCATATATGAGAGAGCTCACTCACTACAACAACAACTACGATAGATACCACAGTTAGCATGTCAAGAACATAAAAGTTACCTCATAAGATTCAGCAAAAAAGGAGACGGATGACGATCGATCCACAAATTGACACCTTCCATCCTTGCCCTAACAAGGGCTGGTGATGGATCACCAGGATAGATATATCCACCGGAAGGGTCTGAAAATGCTTGAATTAAATCAGACAAGCTGAAATCACAGCGCTCTTGAACAAGAAACATGAAGTCCTCGTCATAATTCAATCCCCAATACCGAACAATATTCGGGTGTCGCTCATCTCGTAGCATATGAGTAATCTCGTTAAAGGCAACAGTGCGAAAACTTCGGACTAATCGCTTCACCGCACAAGGCCTATCATGAAAGAAGCCCAGGAAGAACATGCTCCCATCAGTTCCCCTACCGATTATTGTTCTTGTAATCCGGAGCTCACCACCACAGCAAGTCCCTCCAAACGCACCATCAGGAAGAACGAAACCCTCAGGAAATCCCTCAGCCATACTATGTTGAAGGCTTAAAGTCGCCGGCGCTCCGTCTTTTTCGCGCTCCGAACGTTTGAGTAGATCGCCAAGAAGAGAGGGCGAGAGGGCGAGAGAGGGGGGCAGCCAGGTTAGGGTATGATTTTCCCATCGCGTTTCTCTTTATATCGATCTCCTACGACGTCGTTTAACGGAGGTAGAGGAGAATCCAGATTTCTCTCAGAGAGATTTTCTCCACCATTTTTTTTTCTCCTCCTTCAAGATCACCTTCTAATAAAATGGTATAAAATTATTTTAAATTGCGGAGAAAGAGGGGTTTTTTTTTTTTTTGGTCGAAGTGGAGGAAGAGTTAGAGAGGGGCGTAAACTAAAATAACAAAGTTACTGGGTATATTATACTTTGTTTGTGAGCCCTTAATGAGAAATAGTAAATAAAAAGAAAAAGGAAATGCCTCCTCGTCATCATTCTGTTCATGTGCCAGTAAAGGAATAAATCTATAATTGATCACGTTAAGTCAATAGCTTCCAAAAAAAAAAAAAATCATACACGAGGAAACACCAATGTTACAAAATGAAATGTTCAATACCCAAAAAACTCTAACTTTGACATTTATATCAATTAAATTCAAAACTAAATCTTTGACTTTTACATGTGTCTCGATTCTACCTCAAATTTTCACTTTTGTCCCAATTTTACTTTTACTAGCATATTACCAAAAAAAAAAAAACTTCTACTTTAACACGTCACATATTATATTCAAAACTTTTTTTGTCTCATAGAAAATCTTCAATTTTTACTTTTATCCTAATTTTACTACCGTTAGCCTTACATCTATAACCATCATTTAGTTAATCTTACGTGACTTTTTCATATCATTAATAAATTATATCTCAACAAAGTTGACTTGAAAAAATCCCGAACTCCTCTTACCTCGTTTGCTTCGCATACATATTATCGAGAGATACATAGTTACTCAAGAATGTAGGTTTCATATTCTCTTCGACACTCAACAGTCCAAAGAATAACTAGACATGTGATTATTCTGACGAACTATTTAAAATCTTGTCGTCCTTGAAATCTATTGTCTCTAAATTTTGAAAATTCATTGATAAATTCGACGAGAAAATTGGAGCCACGTATGATTAACGAATAGTGATTATGAACAAAAGGCTCACAGTGGTAGAATTGAAATAAAAGTAAAGGTTGGTGATTTTTTGAAGAGATATGCTAAAGTTGAGGATTTTTCAAATATTGGACATGAATAAAATCTTCAACCTTCTTTTCTGTTGTTTACTTCTCTTGTATATTACTGAGAGATATAGAGTCACTCAAGACGGTACATTTAGATGCTTAACAGCCTAAAAATGGCCAGATATTGAGATATTTGAACGAATGATCTAGAATCTCGTGATCTCTAAAACCTACTCTCTCTAAATTTCGAAAATTTATTGATAAGTTCGACGAGAAAATTCGAGTCGAATTAATTAATGGTGACCATTGATGGAAAGCTGACCGTGATAGAATTACGACAAAAGTAAAAATTGAGGGTTTCTTATGAGATAAAAAAAAAAGTTCTGCATATAATTGGGACAAATACTAAATTTGAGGTTTTTTTGGGTGTTAGACGGGTAGAATTGGAACAATAGTAAAAGTTAAATGTTTTTTACGAGTAAAAAAAGATTCGGGTATAATTGACACAAATGTTAAAGTTGAAGTTTTTTTTTTGGATATTGGGCCCAAAATGGAAAAGGTTTCTTCTTGATTTAATGGTTTGTTAGTTGGCAGTATTTTCTTCATAGGAGAATGGATATAACTCGAGATTATTATTGAGGCTTAGAAAGTCTAACGGAGCAAGTAACTTTCTTTGTTATGAATAAGATAGCAATCTGCCAGCAAAAAATAGTTATCTATGAGGTTAATGCTACTCTATTAACAATTTAAATTGTAATGAGATTAAAGCTCGACATGTCAGTTTTTCGATTTCTTGTAGCAGGGACAACTTCTAAAAATTAGTGAGATTAACTTGGAACAAATTCTTCCAGTTTTGCTTAGCAAAGAAGCAAGGTTGGTACTCGTAGGATCATACCTAAAATGAAAATGCCTGGCTTGATGATAAAACACAGGCGTCTGAAAACCTTTAACAAAAAGGACGAGCATGTCAATTTAGAGAACAAAGCAAATGCCTTGGTAACAGTAGGAATGAGGGCCCACGTGATGGGCACCCTCACCCGACGATCCTGCCATTTATCCTGTTTTATAAATAAAGTTTTAGCTTTTTGTTTTTTGTTTTTAAATTCAACTTAAATAAGATTTAAATAAAAGATATTACTAAAATGCCACGTAAGAAAGATAAATGAATTTTAAAATGCTAGGGATAAGTGCATCATAAGTCTTGACAATTGTTGCCGAAGTACAATCGAGTCATAAAAATTTTAAAAAGTGCAATCAAGTCTTAAACTGGCCGAATTGGTGCAATTAAATATTTCCATTAACGCTTTCAATTTGGCTAAGCAAAACTATGACATGGCATTTTTTTTTTTGTCATTGCCCAATGAAGCATTTTCTTTAACTTTTCTTGTATTTTATTTTCCCCTCGATATTAACACGACATCTTGAAATTGGAAATTCTATGTACAAATAGTCTTGGTCTCCATTTATTTGGCAAAAATAGATGAATAAAAATGAATTTTTGCTTTTAAAGAAAACCTATTATATTGCTAAAAATAATTAGTCAGTTGAGAAAAAATGATCATTAACATATAATCATTTTCGGCGAAAACAAAAATATTTTTGTTCGTTGATACAAGGGATGCTAGTGATAATTTATTAATTTCTAACCATTTGGCCCATGATTTATTCGTATAGTTCATTTACTTGTACATAGTTTGTGTCATCAAAAATATTCAGAATAACGTACTTTTATCTAAGGAAAAATTCAAAATAATGGCATCAAGTATCCTCATTTTCTCCATAAGAGTCGAAAATGTTCGCTTTCTAAATAAGGGCATGAAGTGGCCATGACTACTTTATATGAGAGGTAACTCTGCCGGTCGATTAAATATTCCAACCGGTCAAGGGGATTTTCATCAAAAATATAATTTTAAACTTAGTTTTAATTAAGTTAAATTAAAAGCTTGATCTAGGGAAAATCTTTGAATTAAAGAGGACAATTCGAAATAAAGGCAACAAGATCTTTCTAAAAATGAAAAGACTGGCTTTCTTAAAAAAGAACATGCTGTTTTAAATCAAAATCATGACTTACTCAAGACAGGAATTTTAGAAAAATCATGATCTTCTTGAAAAGAAATTTTCAGAAAGTCAAGAAAGCCACAAGTCTCTTTTAAAAGAAAATGACTCGTAAAAACTAGATATTTCAACAATTCGCAAGAAATTTTCTTTAGGATAAAAAACTCTTCTACTAAACAAAGACAGCCTTAAATTTAATCCAGATCGTCAATCTGACAAGATTTATATGAACTCTCTATCTTCAATATTCCAGATCCAATTTAGCATTATACTACATATTTATACTAATTTATTCATGAAATGGGTAGCAAAATTATTACAAAAAATTATCGCAACTCCTCCAATAAAAGATTCTCAGTTGAAAATAACCACTGAAATAATTTAAAATCGTTCCCGGAAAAACTTTTAGAATAGAATTTTTTTTTTGTTTTTGTTCCCGGCTACGATTTTTAAGAACAGAAACGCGTTTAGTAACTGCAAAAAAATTCTATTCCCGAAACAAGCATGGCAACAAAAAAAAAAATCTGTTCCAAATTTTGTTGTTTAATTAAGGCGACTATATATATTAAAATTAAATTACATCTCATTCAATTTAGTAAATCAAATTTTATGCACAGTTTATAATTACAATATGAACAAAATCAGCTATAAAAAAAACCAAAAGAGAAGTCGAATTTGAAATTAAATAATGAGAATATCAAATATCAAATATGTTATTTTTCATAGATAGAAAAAATTACAATTATGAGACATACATAAATGTTCCCAAGTAATTAAAAATATGAGTACATAATAGAAAAAATTATGAGCACATAATAGAAAAAATTATGAGCACATAAGGAAAATAGTCGCTGCTCAATCCTCAAAATCTCCAGCATGCTCCAATGGATAGTTTGCTGCTAATTCCTCGTTCCGGTCACAAGCCAAAAATGCCTCAATGACAAGGGCTCTGTCAAATCCCATTCCTTCAAGCTGTGAACAAACAGCGTCAAGCAAAACTGACCAACCGAATCCAAATTGGAAGCATACTCGCTCTATGGCCTCCTGCTCAGCTGGCGTTACATTTATAGCATGAGGCATATCTTGCTCCGTCTGATCAAATATATCCCTACAGGGAAGTCAAACCATCAGAATTCTCCTAGTGAGATCCTCGATTGAATATCTTCAAAAATAGGTGGTCTTTTCTCGAAAACAAAGGGCAGTCCATCGAATTCTCCATCAGCAAATGAAATCAAACAAGCTTCACAATGCTTCACAATTAAGAGTGACTGAATACAAATTAGTCCACTCCATGCAGATTTTATTGACCCAACTCCCAAACAGCATAAGGATGAGAAGCAAAGTCACTTTTTAATTGTAGGTGAGCAAGGTGAGAGAGGGCTAATCTCAGAAATCAGGGTATCATCTGGACTCCCAGCATTTGGTGCATTCTAATCTCACAAAAGAAGACCTACACGAACCCTGTCACTTGGACATCTATAACTTACCCTTCGGACCCATCAAGAGGTTCATTTATCAACTAAAGAAACTCTGCATGGTGCTCTTGTACCAATCGTAAAAGCTGAGGATTTTGCTTTCCAAGTTCCCGAAGCATGGGCTGTTACCAAGCATGAAAGTAGATCGCATTCAACCTTACAAGAATTACATTATTAGAGCTGTGCCCAATAAGGATAAAGAAAACAAGAAAATAGCTAACTCAGACCTGCAAAATCTGCGGATTTGCTTGCACTGTAGTCTACAATGCTTGGAACTAAAATGCAAAAGGAAAAGAATCATATCAGACCACTTCAAAGATCCTAACACCTAATCCTTAGCTACCCGTAAGTATTATACACATGTCTACCTATAGAAACCCTTTTTTTGGGAAAAGAAAAAAGATGAACTCCATATGACCGACCTTCAGTGTTTGATATATATATGCACAAAGCTTACGCACAACACCGACCTAAATTTTACTTTTCTTAGGCTCCCCCCACTGGACAAAATATAGACAAGTAACAAAGAAAATCCTAAAGCTTCAGCTCTTCAAACTAAAACTACAAGTACTTTCTTATTCATTAGGAAATGCTCAATTGTAACAATACCTGTTGATTGTTTCGAAGTGTTCCAAGTCCACCACCACCAGCACTTGAGAGTGCTTCCTGCAAAACAATTTACTTTGGGAAACTATTGTGCTTCCAAACCTAAATTGTCCAGGCACACAAAGAAAATGAAATTTACCTGGGGAAACAAATTTAAAGGAGATGTATTAGGCGCACCGGATGCAGGCATTTGCCTGACTAGCAGGATAATGAGCCCCAGGTACAGCGATTTCAGCTGATTCCGGAATACCCTGAAAATAGGAAGTCATTAGAAACGATTGAAGACTAAATATAGAGCAAAACCATCATCAGCCTGATCGACATACAGAATATAGATAATCCACTGCTCGCTCTGGATTATTGTATGCAGCTCGGAGAGCACGTACAACCGTCTCTCTGTCCCAAGTCCCACCACCCATGTCCATTATTTGCTGGATGCTTTCCTCCAGATTAAGAACCAAGCCAGAACAGAACAGGAAGACCCACGAGCGAACAAAATCAAACCAGCCCCAAAAGAAAGAAACTTCAAAAGAGTAAAAAATCAAACCAGCGAAAAGTAGCTAAGCCATGTTCATCAAACGAAGAGTGAGAAATCAAACCTGCCAGATCTGGGCGGGGCGAGCGCGAGGCCGACCCCTGGGTGGGTCGCGCAGGCGAGCCCCGCCCAGATCTGGGCGCGGCTCAGCCTCGCGCGGCGAGGTCGAGTTCCGTGCGAAACTGACTCGTGCTATCGCCGCCCGAGGTCGAAGACCGGCCGGAGATGGCACGGGTCAGCCTCGCGTTCGCCACGCGAGGCCGAGCCCCGCCCAGATCTAAGGAGGCTCGTGCGAGGTCGCCCGGTGCCGAGAAGATGAAGAAGAAGATGAAGCGGGGGAGACTCACCGGAGGAGCGACGGCTTCAGCTCGCGCGGACGACTGGCGTCACGGTTGATGAAGATAGAGGAGCGCTCGTGTCTTCAAAAGAGACTGTCGATGAAGATAAAAACTTGAGGAGAGCCCGTCTTCTTCAATAAAAGTGTTTAAAAGTGTTCTGTACATGCTGTGTTCTTTTTTCTACCGTAGCTGTTTGAAAATAGAAATATTTTTTCTAGACCCTAAAAACCCATTTAAAAATTGCCACTTCTTATTTCCATTTTTTTATTTGTTATCACATTAATTGCCAACTGGAAATAATTTTTTATTGCATCATCTCCAGTTATCCAACGTAATGGGATTATTGCCAAATCAACGCAAATAAAAGAAGTAATTAAACCCCGTAAGAGAAAATCTTGATATATCCCCACTCCCCATATCGAGATCTTGATTTTATTTTCCTCTTTGTTACTCACTAATCCTCGTCCTCTCCATTCATCCAGCGAAAAAGTTTTCCTTCTTTTCCTCTCTTTTATTTTTTGCCACACACCAACCAAAGTTTCGAGCAAAGTCTCTGGTTTCCTCTCTCTCTCTCTCTCTCTCTCTCTCCGTCTCAGTTTCATCACAACTTCACAGCAACCTTTCTCTTTCTTCTTCGAGGTTTCATTCTCTATCTAATGAAAGAAGCAAGCCACGAAAAGATGGTGACTGATGCAGCAACGATGGTCTCGACTCTCGTCAGAAGACGAGAAGAAGGCATCTCCGCCGTGGTTGAGGCTTACCGCGAGGAGCGAGTGCCAAGTTCTACAACATGTTTGATAACTGCACAAAATTGATATTTCAAAAAATTGCTTCTTTCCCCCCCCCCTTTTTTTTTTCATTTAAGTCAAATAACTATATAGTTAATTTGTAAAATTTCATCCTAAATTGAAAACTAATTTTCAATGCACACTAAAATAATTTTAAAACACATTATTTTTTAGCATGTCATGAATAAAACATAAATTTTAATATATGATGCTTGATGTTTGATGAAGCATGGACATAGTTCCCATATTAAGAACTCATTTTTCTTTAAATATTGCGTTATCTAACTACATAGAAAGATGTCGGATGTCCTCATCATCTATAATATTTTTTTTGTCGGAGAGTGAAATATATGACATTTAGGCCCAAATTTATGAAAATAAGGTCAAACTAGCCTAATCTAAGCTTTTTCTATTTTTCGAGATTTTTTCTAATTTTTTTTTTCTATTTTTTAAAATTTTCTATTTTTATTTTATTTTTCATAGGTAGAGTGAAAAGTGATGAGAAAACTAAAAAGGAAAAGTGATAGACGTGAAATTTCATTCTGTTTTGTTATTTTCAAAAGTGATTCTTTTTTCAGAACTAACTTTTTTTTTGTCTAGATTTTACTCTAAAATTGATTCTGATTATGGGAACAGAATCGGAATTAAAATTATTTACGTTACTTTACAACATTGTCATTTTTTTTACCGTTTCTCGGATGAGAATCAAAGAATCAGAATGATTACCATATAGACCCTAGGTTTTCTTCTCCTCGTTGAACTCTCTCTCTTTTTTATTCTGTTTTGGGGTTTCGATCTTTTCGGGCCTATAAAGCTTTCCGGAATGGAGGACTTGGAGCCGTCATCGGATATTTTCGGTATTTGTTCGTAGGCTTTGGGCGGATGGTTGCCTTTATACATAAAGAAAATGAAACGACAACTCTTGCTTCCGCTCTAAGAATTGCACCGTGAAGTGCGAATCTTGCGTTTTCAAATGTTGCATGATTTCGAAGAATGTTTTTCTCACACGAGTCATTTGGTTTTTTTGTTAGTCGAAGTCACGTTGAAGATGGAAGGAAGTGGAAGCATGAATGACAAAGCAAAGAGTAGGCGATTTCGAAGAATGTCCCGGGTGTGGATTTCCTATCATAAAGGTAGAGAAAATCCATTAAATCCGAATCGTCCAATTTAAAATGGACGCCCATATTAATCATGGATCCCTTACCATTTACCATTATGATAGGGGATTCAGATCCCTCCCTTGAGCGGTGTCGAAATATCTATGGGAACAGCAATTTCATGTTTCGCTAAGAATTGCAAAGTAGACTCGGCCCACTCACATAGGCGGGTTGGGTTGGGCTTGTCACTGGCCCTAATTTCGTTACTCTTGCCTATCTATCTTAGGGGAAAACATTACAATTTAGTTACGAGAAGATCGAGTTAAGTTTGGATCACGGTAAGTTTTTATCTATAAGGATATTTTCTAAAGGAAAAAGCTACATGCATTAAATTTTCTTTACAAAATTGATTTATCAAGTAAAGTATTATAAGCTATTATCGATTCTTGAATATGTCCCCTTAATTTAAATGATTGCAATCTGACACATCACTTAGTAAAATAATTTTCTCAATAGTTTTAGTAGGACTTGCATTACTTCTTCCTAGGACTGCCGGTTCAAGTTAGCATAGAGTCATAGATTGAGTGACTGGGTTTGACGAATTTATATAAATGTGTATTGTTGACAAAAATGTGAATATTTTGTGAGAATTTGGGAAAAATTACTAAAAAAGTCCCAAACCTATTGCAATTGCACCAATTAAGTCCTAAATATTTTTTGTGTGAATTCAATCCTAAATATTTTGTATTTATGCCAATTCAGTTCATTTGGCCGGCCAAAACTGACGTGGCACCGAACGCGTTAATGTGGCAAATTTTTAATAATATTTTAATATTTTAATATTCTTTTATTATTTTCTCTTTTTTCTATTTTCCTTTACTATTTTTATTTTTTCTTCTTTTCTCCTGAACATCATCTTCCTCACGACGCCCACTCCTCCATTCCCCAGAACCTCGAGCTTCCAACAACAATCTCTAGAATCATTTTTTTTAACACGAATCGGAGCTCTAAATCCAGAAATACGCACATATATGGAGCATCAGTTCCGATCCGTCCATGGCCAACACCAGAAAATCAAGCATAAACCAAAGAAAAAACTCAACGTCAGACCTGCATATTGCGATTATGAAGCAATCAAGCGTCGAAACAAACTAAACACACTGTTTTCATGAGACTAGGCTTAACATTTCATTTGGGTAAATCATCGAACATCTAATATACAAATTGGGATACAAGCTCTAGATTTGGCCTCAAAGCGATTCTCGAACTAATGATAATGCATACAGATCTAAATCAAACTTATTCATCATTTACCAGCTTCGATTTCACAAGATTAAACTACAGGCTTGTGATCAGATTTAACATTCCGAGTTCGGCAAAAACAGACCGAAAATGCAGTTCTAGAAGTCGCAGGAGATCTGCTACTGCTCAGAGCCCTCGCCGGCAAGGGCTCACGACCCTCGCCTAGGTGCCGGCCGAGGGCCAGCGGAGCAACCCTTGTCAGGTGGCCGGTAGGGCTGGAGCGTTTGGAGGAGATAGAGATGATGTTCAAGAGAAAACAAAAAGAAACAAAAAGGAAAATAGAAAAAAAAACAAAATTTAAAAATTTAAAATTTACCGGGTCAGCTCCTGCCACCAAAATGGATTGAATTGGTACAATTGCAATAAATTTAGAACTTGGGTAATTTTTCCTAAGAATTTGAATTTCCTTTTCTAATCAGAAATTACTTTAATTAAATGGAATTCAATGGAAAGAAGTGCACCCGGCATTTGAAAAAATTGCACCCGTGCCACTATGAGTATTCGAGCAAGTTTATCGGCCCAATGCTATCTGAGTCAGTTATCCCAACTCCAAAATAGAGAGAGAAAAAAGAAAGAAAGAAAAAAGATTAACATTGCCAAAAAATCTCAAACCGCAAGTCAAATTAATCCGAAAACTAATTTCATATGACAAAAAATCACAAACCCATAAACCGGTATCATCATATTTACTTTGTTTTTTTTGTTACATGAAAATTATTTTGGGGGTAAATGTGGCACGCATGAATCGGTTTGAGAATTTTTGCTTCATAAGGCTTAACGTGGGATAAACACAGAAGATATGTACCCAATTTGAGATTTTTTGCGACATTAATTTAAGAGAAAATCCACAAAGTTACGACAAGAGGAGATCATAGCCGTTGGATGAAAGCGTGGCTCACAAGAAAATCTTGACTTCAGTCTTCACTTATCTTTTTTGACTTTTATAGGAATTACTAGTCTTAGAATCTAGTTGGACGAAAATAAAGATTTGATTTTCGTGAGTGATCTGATCAGTTGTGCGATACCTTTTTTATTTTTATTTTATTTATTTTCATTTTTACTCATTCAATTCAAGAGTAGGTTCATTCACATAATATCTCTATTCGAAATCTTAGTTAAAGACTGGATTTGTTATCTCATGTTTGCTTTTCGTGAAAAAATACCAATTGAAGTGGAGGGTTTCTTCAAACAACAAGGAGCTGGGTCAACTATTCAATCAAATGATATTGAGCATATTTCCCATCTCTTCTCGAGAAACAAGTGGGCTATTTCTTTGCAAAATTGGGATATTTTCTTGTGACAAAATCATGAATTTTTTTTTTTTTTTAAAAAAAGATCGAAATGGCTTCTGTTTTTCAAATAAAGGTTTAGAGTAGACATCGTTTCAAATAATGATCCTTAAATAATTTCAAATAAGGGTCTATCTGTCTTTTATTCTATTGGCCTTTTCTTTTCTGTTTTTTCTTTTTTTTTTCATCATCTCTTCTGACTTGAATGCATCTTCCATCCATCGACCCACGCAGTGGGTTCTAATGATTTCCCTTATGTAATATAATATTGCGATGACATGTCATCATTTTTTAATCCCCTTAAATATGTGATCTAGCCGTCCGTACTCGAAGAAATTATCAACTCCACCTCAGTCCTCATATATAAACGCTATCCCAAATTTTGGTAGGATCTTGAATCACTTCCTTGATGCTTCCCACGTGAAAATGCATCGCGATCCTCTCTTACGTTGCCACACAATCACGCCCAGCTCCGCGTAGTGATAAGCTCATGCGCAATTATGTAGTCAAAATAATAAGCAGCGGATATCCGATGGTTGATCACGCATAGCTCACATTAACAATGACATATCGTTGATTCATTCACATGACATAGCTGATTGTCTAAATCCGCGTGGCCAATAAACTCCAAGTCAGCCCGCATTTGTGTTTATGGTATTGATTGAGTCGTAAATTAACTCCTTAAGCCCTCCAGGACAACAATCACGAGGTCAAGTACCTCAGGCTTGAATTATTCAGGGGCAAGATACTAAGTTCATTGTTTCGTGCATTGGAAGTAACATACATATCTTAGAATCCATGGCCAGATCCGACTTGGTAACCATGGTTGGACTCACTCCATCAGCCTTCTGTCCTAATGCACGTCCACAATTTGCGCACGACTCCCTCCTCAAGTTCCAAGTTAGTCATGCGAAGTTCTTCGTCATAAGTCAGCTTTCAAACCCACTGCGATCTTCCTCTCCCGTTCGGAATTTAGGAAAAGTGGGATGTCACAGCTCTTCCTTCGACCGCCGCTTCGGATCTGCTATCGCCGTGGGCTCTTTCGGTCGTCGGGCGCGCCCTCCTGGTGTCCTGCATGGACCGCTGCGCGTCTGTGCTTCCCTTGAATGTTCCGATCGCGAGCGGACGGTGATGTTTACGGGTCGCGGTTCGAGCGGGTGATGTGGCCGGGACTGTGATTCTAGCTGGAGCTTAGAGCATATCGCGGGGGAGAGAGAGAGAGAGAGAGAGAGGCATGGGATCTGCGAACGGTTTCTATTCGGTCGGGGAGTTCGATTTGGAGGGGAAGTGGCTGATCGATCCCAAGAACCTGTTCGTCGGGCCGAAGATCGGGGAAGGCGCGCACGCCAAAGTCTACGAGGGCAAGTAAGTCAACGGTCAACTCGATTGTGAAGCTCTCATTGATTTGGATTTGAGTTGCGGTTAAGCTGAAGCAGGCTTGCACTCGTGCGCTTCTTTGCCCGTTTTTGCTTGTTTATGGTTTTTGTATGATTTCATTTGTAATTAGGTACAAGAACCAGACTGTTGCTGTCAAGATTCTCCACAGGGGCGATACTCCTGAAGAGATTGCCAAGGTTCGCGAGGGAGGTTGCGATGTTGTCAAGAGTTCAGCACAAAAATCTAGTCAAGGTTAGTTGATTTGGTTGTGGAACAATGGAGCAATTATGCAGTTCTGTGTGTTTTCGGTGCGATTAGAACGAGTTGGTCGGGGTCGTAGTTCTTATGGTTGATGTGTTACAGAAGTTAACTCTCTTGCGGCCAGTTTATCGGAGCTTGTAAGGATCCTGTCATGGTTATTGTCACTGAGCTCCTACTAGGTGGGGCACTGCGAAAATACTTGCTCAACACGCGACCCAGCTGCTTGGACATGCGTGTTGCGGTCGGTTTTGCACTTGATAGTGCCTGGCCCTGCGCAATGGAGTGCTTGTACTCGCATGGGATCATACATCGTGATTTGAAACCTGGTACAGTTCATATAAACGTGTCTTCCCTTTTCTCGAGTTATTCAAGGAATGTTAATAGTCAGTTCCGTGCTAGACATTTCCCAGTTTGATTGTTTCACCGTGATGCTCTGCTATTAAGGTTATGGCTTCTCTTCTGTGCTTTATTGTTTCATCGTGAGAGCGACAGAGGAGGGAATCGTCGATCGTTTTATTGACTTCTAATTTTCCTTTTCCAGAGAACTTGATCTTAACTGCAGACCACAAAACAGTTAAACTTGCGGACTTTGGCTTAGCTAGAGAAGAGTCTCTGACTGAGAAGTAAGTCATCGAGACATTTGGAACCGCTTCTGTAATCCTTTTCCGACTTCCACATCGGTTGTGTTAAATGAACCGACAAATGTTGACAGCTTTACAGCACAGTCACGTTGAGACATGGAGAGAAGAAGCATTACAATAACAAGGTGGATGCCTACAGCTTTGCAATTGTGTTATGGGAGCTGATCCATAACAAGCTTCCTTTCGAAGGCATGTCTAATCTCCAGGCAGCATATGCAGCTGCTTTTAAGGTAATTTCGTCTGTCTAACATGTGTTGATATGCCACTCCTTATTCGTTAAAAAGTTACCTTGTGTGAGAAATCAAGTGTCCCTTGAAAGTGATTTCCTCCTGGGGAAATAAAAAAGAAGGCGAACAACAAATCGGGCTTTGATTTTGCAATTTTGTCTTCATCATGTCTCAAAAGTTAGTTATGTACAATTGTTACATGACCTGGATTTTCACCTTGAAGTTTGAGCTGAAAGAGGCTGTTGGTGCCAAGCTCTTCATTTAGATTTTTCTGGAGATAATGAAATAGAAGCAAGCAGCAGCTGTAATTGCGGAGGTACAGTTTTCTGTATGCATCATTAATTATGTCCATTCGATCCATAATCTTGTTAATTATAGGCATGAGAAACTGCAGTTACTAATGCATGTCACCATATATATTGAAGATTCATATTCATGTATTCGAAAGGATGAATATCAAGGAGAAGTACCTGCTTGAGGATATGTGCCATTAATATCCCTAAATTTAGACAATCTTCCGGTTGTGCAGCGGGTAATTCAGTTAATTGAGAAAACTGGGAGATGAAGGGAAGGGTAGCTTTCTTTAGGAAATTCACGGGCTGAGATCAATCAAATTCTAGGACTTTTGCTTTCGTTAATCTATATTTGCAATTAATGCTTTACAGACCCAGGGGCTTCTGCTTGCATGTACTCTTGGGATGTGACTGAGGCCAACTTTACTGGACTTTCGATTCCCTTTTACTTCATTACCATAATGCTGGATATCATTCACAATTGGGTTGCTTGGGCAAGCTGTGTTGAAAGTTCACTTTTCTCTATTCAAGATTGCCCTGCCATAAATTGCGGCCCGACCCAGCCCATTGACACTCCTATTGAGAAGGGGCTTTGAGTGCCCAAAGGCCCTTGGGCATTTTACCGTACAAAAGGAATGTTTTTATCACATCCATCAAATGAAAACTCCTAAATGATCCATACCCACAAAAGCAACTACTCCAGCATAAAAAAAACTTGAGGAATCTTTAAGAGGACTGTTTCTACCAACTCAATTCTTGCTGCGATAAAACCATATTTGGCTAAGAAAATTATGGAAACATCAAGGAACAAATCAATACTTGAGAGAAGCAATCCAATTTCTTCCCATTTCTACTTATGTATGATTCAACAGAGCCTGAAAGATGAAATTGGGAGGGAAGGAGGGATATGCCTAGCTCTCTAGCAATTGAAGTAAATCTCCCTCAAACCCACACACTCGCTGTACATGGTCGGACTCTTCTCTCCAGCGCACTTCCTGTCGATTGCTTCATCACCTGTAAAATTATAAAAAAGCCACGACTTATATCACGAAGCCCCGCCAGAAACACGGTCAAATCAATACTCAAGATCATCAAGGAAAACAGACTTCGAACCTTGACGCAATCGGATTCGCTGAGGCACTTGACAAGCAGATCTCTGAAAACCTCCCTTCCCGCTGCCAATCCCCCCACCGCCTTGAGCCTCCAAATCGCGGTCCTTCTCTTCCTCGCCGTCGTTTCCAAACGCCGCGAGCGAAGGACAGACCGAAAGAGAGAGGTGACGCACAAGAGAGAGGGGAGAGCGATGCGAAAGAGAGAGCGGGCGGGAGCGAAGGACAGAGTAAAAGAGCGAGAGGCTAAAGGGAGATGAGCGTTTTTAGGGTTTTATGGCTACGAGGGGGTAAAAATGGAAGTATACTTTGATAAATGAGGGTAAAATGGGGAGTTTAGACATTTTCATTAACCCAAAGCCCCAGCATCCCGAGAATGCCGGAATGCCCAAAGCACCTTGGAGGCTAAGGCTGCGCATGCTAACCATTCTCATTCTGATTTCCGATTCTGATTAAAATGACATTTTCTGATTCTAATCCTGAATAAATTTTAGAGAATGAGAACGCGTTTGAAAACTGCCCAAAATTTCAGTTGAACAGGTACAAAGCATATGAACATCACTGAACTTCTGGCTAACTAGGAGAAGAAGAGAACTAAATCAAATTCCAATGAAGAGGATAGAGACACCTGTCACAATTATTTCTGGGTTGAGTCCAAAAGAAAGTGATTTCCTTAAGTAAGTGTGATCTTTTTCTCGTAAATGTTCAATGTAAATGGGAAGGCACTCTCTTGGGACGACTTGAAATAAATCCTTCCCCTTTTTAACAATGAAATGGTAACATCAATTTCATCTTGAGGTCAGAAACTTGCTCTTTAGCCTCAAAATTGTAGCACAAGTAGAGCAAATGGAAACACAAAGCAACAGTTTCATCAAAATCCTATTTAACATAGACTCCAATAGGGTGCTTCTCATTCACCATTCTTGTAATCATCCAAACCAAGCAAAAGCAGAGCATCTCTAACAAGGTCCTCTTTTGCTTTTGAACAAGCGTTACTTCTTGCTCCTCCACGAGAAGCTAACACTGGCCTATTCAATTTCACAATTCTCATAAATTACAATCACGCTCAGAAGTGTTCTGTTATAAAAATGAACCGACCGGGCTTAAACACCTCATCCATACACAAGCAGAGAACCAATTCACAAGCAATTCCGTTGTACATAAGGCACACAGCCGAAGTGAATATCATTTTCATCCGCATTATTTCGTTATCCAATCAAAACGAGTAGAAAATAATAAATAAATAAATAAACGGCGAGCTCATAGGCTCGTCTCACGCCCAACTGAGTTTAACTACAGCAAGAACCACCAGCTTGTCTCACACACGACCGCTATTAACCCCAGCAAGTGCTTACCCGGGGCCAGTTCCTGCTGAAATCCAGTGTGAAAGTCGGCCACCGCTGTCCGATCTCGAACTCGCGGTCGATCTCGCGCTCTCTATCGGCGGCCGATTGAGCCACGGCGCCGAGCCGCCTGGAGACATAGCAGTGGCGGTCGATGCGCTCTGCTGTCTTCCTCGCCTCAAAGAGGAAACGGTCGCTGGCACTCCGCCATGCATCCCTCCGGGCCTCGTCCGAGGCGACTCTCTGGGCGACGCGGTCCAAGTCGCTGTGACGGAAGGCGCGGATGGGAGGCGTCGCGGGGCGCGGAGCGAGGGGACGGAGGCGATGGGGTCGCGCGGGCAGAGTGGGTTTCCAAGGGAGGTTTGTGGCACCAAAGTAGAGAATTGGAGAAAAGAAAATGAACTTATTCGCACGGAATGACCTTCTCCAAAAGTGGTTCTTTTGGAAGAAGCAACTTTTTTTCGCGTCTTTTTCTTAGCTTTAAAACTGATTCTCGTGCAGAGTGAGAATCGATTTTATTTGCGTTACCAAATGCCATTCTCATTTTTTTTTTTGTTCCAGAACCAGAATCAGAATGAGAATGATTACCATGCAGACCTTAAGCCTTTGTGAAGGCTCACTTTGGCCTAAGGATGTTTGGAAAAATCATTTCTAAACACTCACTCATTTCCTAAACTATGTTTCTCTATCCCTCTCCAAACAGCTCAGACCACCAAACATATTGCATGGAATTCGCACAGCTTCAAAGACTGCAACGATGGCGACAACAACAATCCCAGCCCTCCTTGTGTTGGAACGCTACTCGAACGATATGACAGATATGACATTCATCTGGCTCTTTCACTTATTTTCCGTACTGATCGGACGGTGTTGTTGAGACTCTTTGGTTCCGAGGGGGGATCTCAGCCGTTGGTTTCGTTTTCGGAAGTTGGATTGGCTCGGCTATTTCCTTCCCGCCCTCTCCCGTCGGGCTTTGAGCGTTTGCCAGACAATCCGAGCCTTCCTAGTTCCTCCAAATAAAATCAAGATCATAATTTGGCTCTAAACAAAACCATGGATTTTAATTTTTTTTTTCAAATAGTAGAAATTTTAAATTAAAAAAAAATATTTCGAATATCGATAATAATTTATGCCTAAATATTATTATCAACGATAAAAGTATATTCATTCATTTAATTTTGTAAAGAATATGAGTAACTATTTTTAAAAGGATATTTTAACGCCATTCATTTTTCAAATCTTCGAAAAAAAAAATTACTAAAACTGCTTCATTAAAAGTTATTGTCTCCAATGCAATCTTTATCGTGTCGTTTATGATGTGCATATTATAGACACAATTATTTTGTTGCTAAACATGGTTAACAAGTATTTTGGAGTCACTTGTTAGCGGGGCCCTGTGAACAAATAATATTACTATACTCTTATCATAATTTTTCAAGTGAAACGAAAAGGCGAACACGTTAGGCAGATCAAATATGTGTGCCATTAGTTTATATCAACAATTGAATGAAGGCATGATCACTTCGGCTCTACCTTTTTATCAAAACCATTCCGTGGCAAGCCCTTTCATATATCTAAAAAGGGAAAATTTCAAATAATGATAAGTCGATTTACAGTGAAAAATCCCGCCTTTGATTTGCATCAGTCAGACGACCCGGCACTCATACTTGCGAGCTAAGAGGCTTTAACCGAGAGATGATTCCGCTCCTCGCGCACCATGCTCTGAGCGAGAGCGAGTACTACAGGCTCGAGAGGAATCCTCCGGTTATTACCGGTCACCTCGCCGCTAACACGGTTCGCTTCCTCCCTCCTTCCATCGATCAAGTCCGGTCAATCATCCCCTGATTCTCAAGTACGCCCTAGGTTCTGTAATCCGCATGCTCCTTCTTTCGTCAATTCGTGGCTTTATGGCTCTCCTACCCACTTTGATCCTGCGAACTTGATTGCGATGGTATTGTCTGGAAATGTGATGTTGTTTTCGGAAGAATTGAGCATTTGCTCTCGTTAGGTGGGAAATTTTAGCCGACCTCATTTACTCTATTGTGGCCTTCCCTTGTGAAAGGAAATTATAAGGACCGGAAAACAACGAAAGATGAAAATAATGAAGACAAAGGGAAGAAAGAAAAAAGTGCTTATTCCTTCATTGTATAGTTTCATCTATACACTTATGTATATATAACATTGACGAGGCATAAATAAAAGGAAAGAAATTATACACGAAATCAATTAGATGCAATCTCCGTTACTGAATATATTCTTCAATCAAGAAGATCATAATTTGATCCTTGGCTAATATTAGGATCTCCAACACATTGTTCTCTCCATGAATACAAAGTGATTCATAACTCGGACTTAGCGAGAGGGGAACTTGTCCAAAAATTCATATTTCTATTGTACAATCCTAAACATTTTAATTAACTCAGTAGATACCGCCCTTCGTCCACATTTTTTCTTCCTCTTTCGGCATCGGCCATCTCCAACCATCATGCGCTCCGGGGAGAAACCCTAACAAGAGATTGAGAGAGGAGGAGTGGGAGAGTGGGGCTTCGAACCCACAAATTTCAAGATCGTGTCCCAAATTGGGATGTTCTCAAATATTTGGGTTATTGGAATTATTTTTTTTTGTTGTTGTGTCAAAATCCAAATAAAAGAATTCGAGTCCTGTGTCTTAACGAATAAAAACACGTTGAAAAAAATTAAAAGTCTAATTTCTCTATATTATTTGCATATCCTTATTTACGAATTGTCAATTATTATTTGCTTTATTTTTTTTTAATCAAAATACATCATCTGTGTTTAATTCGAAATCAATTAATGATTTTTTGCCAGCGAAAACCAATATTTGATAGAAAGATTGCGGTAATTATCGTTGCCGGTTGCCCGTCATTTGGAAAAGGAAGATGATGGTCCAAAAATGCTGGCCATACAATCTTAATTAATCAAATAAAACAGGCATAAACATGTGACAAAATTAATCTCCATTAGTTTCCATTAAACTTTACCATCGAGTTGCAGAGTTGGATGACGCGTGACGATTTTTTTTTGTCGAAATGCGTGGCAGTCGATGGTGAGCAGGGTGTGCCATTTTTTATTTTTTACCCTTCATTTGTCACAGCTGTATTAGTTTGAAATTTTTCGTGGTATCAACGAGATTTAAAGGAGGCTAACAGAGGATAAATTTGTCACATATACACTACTTTATTATTTTTCTTGATCAAGAAATTAATTCGATATAAATTTATCACAAATATATTGATTTGTAATTTTTCGTAGCATTCATTTAAAAAAAAAAAATTCGCAGTCTTTGTGTGGGGCAATCTTCCTTTTCCTCCTCCTCTCCTCTCTCTCTCTCTCTCTCTCTCTCTCTCTCTCTCTCTCGCTTGCTCTCCTTCATCTCTCTTATGGCCCGAGCAGACGCTCTCCGCCCTCTGCCTTGATCTCTTCGATTTCCTCACCCACTTGAGCATCGCTGGCGTGTCGCGGGCGTTGACCGCGTGTTGGACATGTGTTGTTACGTAAACGACATGCGTCCAACATCGACGCGATGAGCTAACATTAACAACAATTTTAACAATATTCTTTTAAATTTGTATCTAGAATGTTAAATTTGTTCGAATACTTGAATCTGAGATGATTATCTGAAACAAGCGGCGAAAGGGTGAATTTTCAATGTTATAAAAATAAAAGAAGAGAAAAACATATTGGGAAATGTTGATGTAAATTGTCATATTCATATGTTTTTCCTCTTTCATCCATCTCACCATTAATAGTGCGGTCATACTTGGACCATAAATTTTAAAGCGTGTCTAAAGCTATTTAAGAGGTGGAAATAATAATAATAATATGAGCCTTTAGATATGTTAATCACCACTAAACTTTATTCTCGATTAAGTCTATTTTGTTCATTCAAAAGCATATTTGAGGCAAAAATTGTAGTATTCAGGCGTGAATCAACCGTCACCAAAGTATTACAAACGACTGCTTATGTATGTCTTTTCTCGGCCAGGTAGTCCCGCCAACCACGAGCGAGTGCCATCACGGCCATGGCTGGCGGGGCCGCGGGTGCCCTTGCCCCTTGGCAGGACTACTTGGTAATTCCAAGCTTGACAGCCCGAGCCGATGGTGCCAGTTTCGTGCGAATCGCATACGCCAAGACCACTAGAAAAGCCTTGTTTGACCAAGGCTCTCGAGGTCTGATTCCACTTTCGAAGCTCAACCTTGTGAGATGGCATCAATTAGCTGGGACCAATTTGCTTAGAACAGAACATTGATGTGGTCTGGTAGTAGAGAGAGGGGACTACTTGGCAATTCCAAGCTTGACAGCCGAGCCGATGGTCCCAGTTTCGTGCGAATCGCATACGCCAAGACCACTAGAAAAGCCTTGTTTGACCAAGGCTCTCGAGGTCTGATTCCACTTTCGAAGCTCAACCTTGTGAGATGGCCTCAATTAGCCGGGACCAATTTGCTTAGAACAGAACATTGATGTGGTCTGGTAGTAGAGAGAGAGAGAGAGAGAGAGAGAGAGAGAGAGAGAGAGAGAGAGAGAGAGAGAGAGAGATTTATCAACTTGTCCTTGATGAGACTTTCCTAAGTTGCTCCACTTGCAAGTGACCGAACAGAGCTGCACAGCTCACAGCAAGTCATCGTCGATCCCAGAGAAAGTGAGAGCCCCAGAAAAATGGAAACTTGCTTTGCTTAATTTGATGCCGACTTCATTTTCAGTACCCTTTTCTCCCCCTTCATATCATGACCTCATCCCCACACGAGAAATTCAGCCCCAGTTTAGTTTCACTGTACCTTTTAAAACCACAATTATGTAAACATGAACTCTGCTCTCTCTCTCTCTCTCTCTACCCTCAGAAAGAAACATAAACTGTGTGAGATTATGGAAGGTTTCAACTTTTCTTGATTTCAATCAAAAGTTAAAGCAAAAGGACTCGTCAGGCCACCATTAATTTTCATGTGTTAGATTTGTTGGAATATATAAATATTAAATCACGCCTTCTCCTTACCAAAAAAAAAAATCACACATTCTTCTAAAAGCTTAAACTTTTGGAACAGTTGGCAAGTGGTCCCATAAATCTTTCATGGTATCAGAGCAGGAGGTCCTGAGTTCAAATCTTTCCAGGTCCCTATTTGCCTCCCCAATTAATTTGTCCACGCTTAGTACTAGGCAAAAGACCAGACTAAGCGTGAGGAGGAGTGTTGGAATATATAAATATTAAGTCACGACTTCTTTTAAAAGCTTAAGCTTTTAGAACACTTGGCAAGTGATCCCATAAATCTTTCAAAATTACTTCTCTCTGTTCCATTTGGTTTACTTAGACGTTCTTGTGAAATTTGTGCAGAAAAGGTTCATGTTCATGTGGGTGGATGAGGCAGGCGTGAGCTGTTCTGGGTGAGTGAATAGGGGTGATTGTTGACAGAAGATAAGAGAGCACAATTGATCATGCACAGGAAGGGCTTGTGCATGGCCAGTCTTGTGCTCTCCCTCTTCCACCGACATGGCTTCCATTGTTTCTGCTTCTATAAGTTCATTCCTACGTTCTTTGTACAACTCCTTAATCAAACGCGTTCTCTCTGTTATCCGTGATCAGCTTTACTATTCGATTTCACACGGCTTTCCAAACATATTCGTGCAGGTCGAAACCGGGTCCTTCATCTTTGATGTGTGTACACGGGTTTACATCTCTATCCTATCTTTTCTCCTCATCATCATCCACTGTTATATCTGTGTCCAAGAATAATTCGGTCTTTGAAGTGGTGAGTTGAATGAGTAGTTCAAATAGGTCGCTTTAACTCCCTTTTTCGCGACGGTGATTTAGAGGGAGGGTCATTTTGCATCTCATTGCGTTTGTGCTTCCGAAAATCGACACTTCAACTCCGATCTGTTCGGGCGGGGGACATAAATTACTTAATTTCTTGGGGGTATGTTCCGCATCTTAGGAAAAAAAGTTGAAAGGAAGCACTCAAAACAAAAATTTGGAAAGAAGAAGAAGAAGAAGAAGAAGAAGAAGAAGAAGAAGAAGAAGAAGAAGAGGAGGAGGAGGAGGAGGAAGAGAGTTTAGGAGCGTGACGCAAGAGTATGTCCCGCCACGTGATCTTGATTATCAAAGGCGAAGAGCACGAAATGTACCTCAATTCAATGACCACCCACGTAAAGTTTTGTCGTTAGAACCCTAGGTAGGCCGGTCCTCCCGAGTTCGGCTCCCTCGATTATAAATCACGTAGACTCTAGCGCACGTGGCTGTACCAGCGGCAGCATCGAAACATAAAAAGCCACGGCAACAAGCTTGAGCCTCGCAAAGTCGAAACTTTTCAAGGGGAGCCATTTCAACCCTCAAGGAACTTATGTCCCTAATATTTACTGGATCAAAACTAGACGGTGGTTAATATTTCATTTGAGCTAGCTTTTAAAGTGAAACAAGCTCGAAACCATCTATCACTTATATCGAAGCTCATGTTACCAATAATTCTGAACCAATAGTCACTCGGGGAGAGTTGTTACTGCTCCGACCTCTGCTCGATGTGTGAGGCACATATTGCCACTTGAGCTAGCTTTGAGGCGAGTGAGCTCACATGACCAAGAGTTGGCAAAAGATTTGTTTTTTTTTTCCCCTGTTCTATGTTTTCACCGCTCTTCACAAGCACGGTCACATAGGATAACATTGCAAATATGTGCCTCTCTCGTCGGGTCCGTCGAACTTAGTGACAAGCCCAATGCAGATCTTAGTCAAGCAACTAAGAAAGATCACGGGGATCTTCGCTCCGCAGTTAGTGGATGGAAGGGGCCTAGATCAAAGCCACTTACAACGCTCAAAGCCTCCATCATCACCCCCGCCACTTACAACGCTCTCTTCTTGCACCACTCTTAGGGCAAAGAGAGAGAGGGAGAAGAAGATAAAAACTTACAAAAAGTAAGGTCGTTTGTGGACGAGCCTCGCCCAATGTCGATGACGAAGCATGACCTCATATCTTTGCAGATCCAATCATCGCTTTGAATCTTTTACCACTAAAGGCTCTATTTTTACGCGGGATTTGTTCTTTCCTTTTCTCAAGTGGATTAGCGAACAAGCAATGCACGATTACTACCATTTTGACCTTAGATCCATGTTCCACGTGTGGGGTCCAACTTACATACGAGGGGAGTTTTAAAAGTATATGCTTCGTATACTCTTTGAGGATGAATTTCTCGACAGTTTAATATTTCAGGAAAAAAAAAAAAGTTATTTGGCGTTGCTACACTTTTTTCCAGCCAAATTAAGATTGCAGACACCTGAAATAATAGATGAGGAACTATAATGGCTTTTCCTGTTCCTGTTCGTATGGATATATATGTTGTATTTCACTGCAAAGAGATGAAGGAATTCAAGTGGTAGCTGAGCTATATGTTCTGGTATATTTAATGACTTGGGAAGTGGAATAGCAATGTGGATATTTGTGTGACAACGAAGGTTTGCTAGCTGTTACTCACCAATCTCTATTTGTCTCTCTGAACTTTGGTTTGCCCTCCCCTGTTGACCGGCAAATCTCCTCTTTTGGCATGGTGCAGGGGCACAAAGAGTACATCAGGACATATATTAGTGAAAAGGGATATCCTTTTCCTAAAAAAGATTGGTCAGTGATATTTTACTCACACTTCGTTAATTATTCCACCATGCTTATCTTGAAGTGGTTCTACAGTTCAAAACAGCTTTTTCAGGAGATAATTATGTCTTTTCAGCTGATTTTTTTTTGGTGATTCATGCTTACAATAGTTCTCCTCACAAAGATCACTCCACTGAAGGAAAAGGCGGAAATAAGAGAAGCGGGAGATGCTATGGAAGAGTAAAGTCGTCTGAAAGGGAAGGCCATCTGGCGTATTTTCTGCGACAAACATTATTTATTATCTTTGAGGTTGGTGGAGCCTCGAGACATTTTTTTTGTGTTACTCTGGCTGCCCTCGACACGTATTCGTGGATGTTTGATGAGGAAGTATCTGGAAAACTACCTGGCTCCGATTGCTTTACCTGTGTTTTTGGCATGCTATAGTACTTCTACTACTGTCGCCATTATCATTATGCTTAAGGAGTTCAGTTGGTGGGAGGCAGATCGGGGATGGAATCACGTGAATGTGGAGCGACTAGTTAACATGAAGGCGTTGCAACGGTCATGCATTTGCTTTTGGGGTGCTTTCTGGATTTGGAAAACGCGATTTCCATAGCTTCAGGCAGAATGTCTACGCATTGTGGTGGGGGTTGGGTTTTTTGTGTTTTGAAATGTGCATTTCACTTCAAGAAGTTGGAAATCATCAGGTTTAGTGTGCTACACAGTCTGAGCACGTTGTCTTGCGCTTCTCACACGTCAACACCGGGAGAGCTCAATCTTCTTGCCTTGTCAACTTAATGCAAGCTGAAGGGGTCAATTCGTTCTTCCAGTTCGGTTGGGCTATCCGGGGTCTATGCCTCATGAATGGTGGTTTGAAAACAGCGATGCTTGCATGAGCTGGGCGCACATGACCTCACATCACCCAACAGCTTACACGCACAGGGCTCGAGCGCGACGGCTAAGTTTCCATTTGAAGAACAAGCTAATTCTTCGACCAGACCGTATGAATTTTGTAGACCAGCTTTCGACGCATTAAAACTGCCAAATGATCCTTGAGAACTACCCACGCATTTCCACCGGTAGTCGAGATTCAAGAACGCTGAACAAAGCTCATCACAAGACTTGGTGGTACGTATGTAATGTCACATAAAGACCATAACATGTAAGGCCATAGTTGCTACACCCAACACCGCAACACCACAGCATGAGCTCTTGCAGAAATGAAGAAGGGCTTTATTTAGTGGATCTCACACTGGCAAATGCAACTTGAACCCTCATCAGATATGGCAATTAATGCGTCCAATCTCACCAATGAGGAGCTCAGCCTTATTCCTGGAGATATCCTGCGCTGCATAGATCCTCTGGATTCTTCATCTTGCTAGCGAACAGGAGCTACAGCAAGAGGTGCCAATAAATGGTGAAGGTCATGCAGGTCTAGGTCCAGGTCCAAATCTAAGGCGAAGACCGTGATAAACCTTGGAGACTGCAAAGAGACGAGGATCATCTTCCAGAATCTCACGATCCTAAGACAGGCCAAAGTCAAAACCACATCTTCATCGAAGACTTGCTAGTAATATACAAGGCATTGCTTCAAAGAGACATGAAAGGCATGAATTCCTTTGCAAGCACCAAGTAGATGTAGAAACTGTGAAATGACAATTAATAAGGTCTCTGTATGATCAATGGCTTAAACAGACTCAGCATTCTGCAGATTGAATTCTGGTTTAAGCACATAACCCTTCTATTTTGATATGGCTGGAAACATTTTGCTGCGGCAGGATGAGATTACATTCACATATTCTGATGAATTCCAAGTGATGAATTCCAATAAATTGCATCCAATCCTAAAAGCATTTCTCGTTTGAACCCTCCCGCCTATAAAGGAATGTTAACACAACGCAAAAAATACTTTCTGCTGAAAAAGGTAAATGTTCTTTCTGGACGTCTCAGTCAATTTCACGATCTTCTGAGACGCTACCACCAGTACTTACTCAAATCCAGCTAATTTCGGCGCGACTATAGGCATGTAAATCAACTGGTAATCAGGTGCAATAGAGAGGATCTGTACGGATGACACTTAGTACATGCAGCATCTTATCATATACTTAAGCGATTTTTTCATTCCAAAATCAAAGATCTCCTATCGTTCATTTCGGACATTCTTTTATCACAGCTAATTGATTGACAATCTAAAATGCTCAAGTAGAACTCCCTCAAAAGCTCATGCAGTAATAAGAAGTCATGCACTTAGGTAGGTCGTAAGGATCACGGCATCTTTAAGGCAGAGAACTCACTTTTAAGCCATTGTAATATGCTTCTACAGCAGGAAGTGAAGGAGTCAATTTACAAGTTTGCATCATGTCCCACAAAAAGTTGACAGCAGCGTAACCACCATCCTGCAGAAATGTTAAAATACTACCATAATCCTGCTCTACTTAGAAGAAAGAAATAAAATTTTCTAACTGAACGCCAATAAAGCTGGGCCAGACAAAACAAAAACAGTCTCTCTCTCTTTCCAAGCAACTTAATGGGGAAAAAGGGAGCAAATGCCAACGTTTTCTCCAGCAGCAATAAGAAGGAGATCACTTCCCATTTTTTGACTCAAGAAAAAGTTTCTTGAATTCATTTGCTCCTGCATAGCGACATCATAAGCATTCAATAAGGACAAACAAAGACAATGACCAGACACAAGAACTTAATTAGAAACTACGCCACCTCATCTTACCAGCGTCTCTTGAGCAAGCTGCATTCCCCTTAGTGTATACTCACTCATGGCTCCTTCCACTAGTTTCTACAAATATACACGGTCATACTGATTAATCACACCATCTACACATCTTTTGGAAAGTAAATGACAATCTACAAGAAAGTTGTACAGACTAAAACTAGACTTCAGATTAGCTAACGCAATTGATACAACGAAGCTAGTAGATGTTAGGTAAAGCTTATCGAGCTCACCACATAAAGTTCCACATTAAGAAACTTTACGGATTTAACATAATCTTCGAAAACTTTAAGACCACGATCAATGTCTCCAGAATGAAGGTAACACCTGATAAAATCAATTAACAATGGTGAAATACAACGTCAATGAGTGCAAACGTTGAGATGGCCACGATTACGTGAGAAACAGAGTGTAAATATTGTGAACACAGAGATAGCCCAAAGGCTTGCCCTTTGCACCTTTGCAAGCCGAAACCATCTTAGAAAATTTTTTAAGTATAGCTATTGTTGATAGTGTAGATGCCATACCATCCTTTCCATTAACAATTCCTACCAGAAAAACATAAGGTACTATATAAGACAGAAAAACTACGGAAAAAATAAAAATATCATGTGAACTTGTGAAGGAGGGTGTATCTCAGGAAAGTTGAGATAAACACCATCAATGGCCAATGTCATATAATATAAAACCCACCAAAACTAAATAAACTAACGCATAAGTACCTCATTATTTGCATCAAAATGAATACATCTGGAGTTTTCCCATCCTTCTGCAGCATCTCCAAAAGACTTTCCATTGCCTATCACAATGAAATTAAAGTAAAAGAAGGAAGAAAAACTGCAACCTAGAAGACAGAATGCTAAAGAGCTAATTTAGACCAAGCCGAAACAAATTTTGATTTGATCGTACTTGACAAAATGGTACCTAACTCACCAATAAGACCACACAAAATGAGGAACACATTACATTATATCAAGACTGTCGATTGAAATATTATCATCAGTAGATAAGTGAGATTTATTGATCGTCCTTCAAATAAGGTAGATAAGGACCTGAGTGGCAAGGAGATTGTCTCTCTTTGCTCAATGAATTTGCATCGTCAAGTCAGTGAAAATGCATGGCCCTTTGCAATTTCTATTTTCCTCTCTCTTGCAATTCCTAAAATCTTAACGATGACTTCATCTCCATCATCCATAGATCCAATCCATCATTACTAAATGAACAACAATAACTAAACCCACTAAAAGAGAGCCCAAAAATGTCATCAAGAGTCTTCTCATTCAACAAAATAAAGAAGCATAAAAAAGTGCAATTGATCCACAAGGCAGTCAGCTTCGTGGAGTCAGCTTCTTTATGATACCTAATCGAGTGAACAGAAAAGTCTACCTCTACATTCCATAGATCCACAAAGGCATGAAACGCAACATGATAAACCGTAAATTGCCGAATTACAAATCCTCACGCCTGTGAACATACTCGGCGGTTGGTAAGTCGTATAACTCTTCTTCTGAAACACCAATTAATCATCACATTTTCTGCTACATTATTTGATGCTTCAACTGAAGACCACCCTTTAGATTGCTCAACAAGCTCGATAATCTATTTTGCAGAAAAGTGATGTCAGAAACCTTAAAAAACTTACAGAACATCCATTTATATACAGGAACAGGAACGTCGTTCAAACCCAAACTAGTTGGGGTCGGTAGTTGATGAACCCAAATAGGTTCATCTCGGATAGCTCGTTTTTACACCGGCTCGCTACGCCTGACGCAACCCTCCTCCTTTATCCTAGCTTGGGACAGGCTAGGTAAACATACCTAGGCGAAGCTAGAACGTCCATTTATATAAATGAGTTTATTGCAAATAATAATTACTTTGGCAGTTGTGTCATCCGCCAGTGGCGTCTTGTTCTTGCGCTCGCGGTTATTAGTCCAGCATAACAGAACTTGTTTAAACCGGCTCCTGCTGCAGTCATATCACAAACAATTGCATAACTGCAAAAATGGTAATAAAATGTTATGTTCTTTGTTAGGGTTGCTATACTTGGGAAGAACTTTGAGAATAGGCCCAAATCATACCCAAAAAAAGGGCTCAAGGCATCTTTTTTGAAGTAGAATTTTCTTTTGATCATCAAAATACCTTTTATCTATCCTTGTAAGGATAGGCTACAGAGCGGGCAATGCTATGAGACAATGTGTTGGTCTTGAGTATTGAGTATCACCCACAAACTATTTCACATTAATTTATCAGATTATTTGACTAGACTATTCCATTTGACCCCATGAAGTACATAAGCAGATTTGCTGGGGCAGTCTTCAACCTTACAAGTACAAACTCAAACAGTAAGACACCTTTGCGAGGTACAAAAAGAAGTCGTCCTGCTAGAAAAGAGCTTTTTGTGATACTAGTCATTCTCAATTGCCAAAAGGAGGAAGAAGTAGAACAATGATCAATTACTTTTTTTTCCAAGAAGAAGATATGAAAAGGTACCATACACTCGATCTAATCTTCCTGCGGCTGCACGTGCATTAAGCAGACACACATAAGTTCGTCCGTTCGGCTTCACTTCGTATTTCTTCATTTCTTTCAAAATCTAAACCAAAAGAACCACATAAAAAATTCAATTATAAGAAAGGGCCAAGTATCAAAGTATCGTGAGCACCCCAATTATCCTAAAAAACAGAGAAAACATATACCCTGATCGCTTGGTCTGAGTTTCTGCATTTTCCACACGTTGATATTAGAAAGTTGTACAGCGGTGCCCACAACATTCGACCATCAAGGACAATACAAAATACTTAGATCAATTAACCTGGAATACTAATCTCAAGCATTCCAAAACTGAAGAATGGCGATAAATATCACGGTAAAGCTAGGAAGCCTTAACCCTATTTTTAGGAGCCTAACTGACGCAGCGTTCAGCTCAGCGATAGAACACAAACAAATCCATGCTTACAAGAGAGAAATCTCGAAATTGTAATTGATATATGAAAAGTCTGAATCATCTCTGTCTAAAAACCCTAAAACACCCTTTTATAAGGTGCTAACCCTAATCCTAACCCTAGTAGAATTCTAAACAGCAAAATCCAAAATTACAAAATACCACTAAAATTAACAAATTGCCTAAAAATAAAGATTACGTAATATTACGCAATATTACGTAGATAATATTATGTAAATCGTAATCCTTATGCGCATCATTCTCCCTTGTTAGAAAAAAGATTCGTCCTCGAATCTGGTTCGTCTTCGTTGACATGAATTTTCCTCCGGCACTTCCATTGTCTCTTCCGTTTTCTCTTCATGTAGCTGAACCAGTCCCGCAAATTTTCTTCTGCATTGCCCTTGTCTTCTTTGAAGTCCCATTCTCAACTCACAAACTCATTAGAAACAGTACTACCCCAGTCTTCAAAACCTTCTCTGCTTGAAAGGCATCAAGTCCTGTGGTGGGCTCATCCGCAAATATTATGGATGGGTCAATTAGTTCACATTCAAGGGATAATGTTTTCTTTTCACCGCCACTTACCCCACGAACTTTTGCATCAACAATTGGCATGATCGAGAGAGCTACCAGATCAGATGACCACTCCTCTTTTTTCTCAATGTTACATGCCACCATAGGATCTGATTTAGCCAATTGCTTAAGTCCTTCAACGAGCTTGGGAAGATCAGAAGCCACCTTGCACTAAACAGCAATGCGCACGACTGGAGAGACGGAGAATTTCATGGCACGAATCGGATGGGCATCGACTTTTTTTCTCATTTGTCAAAGTTGCATTCTTTGTGATAAACTGATCAACAAGGTAGAGATTTCTACTCGTCCGCATTTACTCGACCAATGCCAAAGTTCCAGACTTTGTAATTGTTCCCGAACTCTTCTTATCGATGTCGTTCATCACCGATCCCACGTCATCCTTCAACTCGTTCGGGTACCTACAATCTAGCGAATCAGTAATTGTGGGTGCGGCTATGGGCAACTTCGCAGCCTGCTTTGCTTTGTTCTTCAAGGGCATCAATATATACTCCACTCCATCTTTCACGAGAGTGTACTGATTGCTCCTCCCCGAATACTGAGCATCTACATCAAATTGCCACGGCCTCCCAAACAACACATGACATATATCCATATCTACCACATCATAATACAGTTCATCGTGATACTTACCAATGGAGAATGGAATTTTGCATCGTTCAGTTACCTGAATGCTTTCTGCTCCAGATTTAATCCATCATAACGTATAGGGGTTATGATGTTTCTCCACAGGTATCCCCAGCTTCTTCACCGCCTCCTTCCCAATGATATTTTCCATGCTCCCACTATCAATGACTACAGCAAATATCTTCCCCAGAATAGTGCATCTGGTTCGGAATAGCTGATGGCGCTGCGAATCATCCTCATGTTTTGGGGCCAGCATCATCCTACGCACCACACAATTTAATTCCTCAACTTCTTCTGAACTCTCTGAAAACATAGGGTTATTCTGCCTGCGGACAGGAACAGGCCTGACAGGGTCACCGCGAGCAACATCTGCACCCAGCCTTCTGTCGTTCCACCGATTCCAGTTCACATCAACGCCAAGACCTTCAAATCGATCTGTCAATTCTTCAAACCGCGGCTCGATGCGATGAATTCCGAAATCGAATCGTTGATCTATACGTTCCTTTAAACGCTGCTCCAAACGTTGCAGCGCGTCGTCCCCAAGGATTGAGGCTCCAGTCTCTTGATCATCATCACGAAGACCACCGCCAGTCGCCATAGGCTCTAACACCGCCAGTCGCCATAGGCTCTGATACCACCTAACGCAGCGTTCAGCAATAAAGAACAAGCAAATCCATGCTTACAAGAGAAAATTCTCGAAATTGTAATTGATATCTGAAAAGTCTGAATCATCTCTGTCTAAAAACCCTAAGATAAATGTGCTAACCCTAATCCTAACCCTATTAGAATTCTAAATAGCAAAATCCAAAATTACAAAATACCACTAAAATTAACAAATTGCCTAAAAATAAAGATTACGTAATATTACGTAGATAATATTATGTAAATCGCAATCCTTATCCGCATCACTAACTCCCATGAAGGTGGTATCAGCAAACTTAACATGAAATTTTCCCTACATTTCAGGAACGTAACTCGTGACATTAGCAGACAAAACTGCATATGGGGGGTGGTGGTGGTGGTGGTGGGTGGGTACGCAAATGAAGTAGGATAGTTAAAGGGACACCCCTAGGCTTACGGATCTCCTTTTTCATAGATAGATCTCGTATTTAACACATTTTCTTTGACCTCCCATTCAGATACTTCGGGTTTACCAAATTTTGCTGAGGTGCACTTCTTCAAACTCGATGGTTTTTTTTTTTTTTGGGGTAAAGTACGTACTTGATGAATTTTTCCCTACATTTCAGAAACATAACTCTCTCGAAGGTGACATTAGCAGACAAAACTGCATATGGGGGGGTACGCGAATGAGGATATATAGTTAAAGGGACATCCCTAGGCTTACGGATCTTCTCTTTCATAGATAGATCTCGTATTTGACACATTTCCTTTGTCCTCCCATTCAGAGATTTCGGGTCTACCAAATTCTTCAAACTCGATGAATTTTTCCCTATATTTCAGAAACATAACTCCCTTGGAGGGGACATTAGCAGACAAAACTGCGTATGGGGGGGTACACGAATGAAGTAGGATAGTTAAAGGGACACTCCTAGGCTTATGGATCTCCTTCTTCATAGATAGATCTAGTATTTGACACATTTCCTTTGACCTCCCATTCACAGACTTCGCGTCTACCAAATTTTGCCGAGGTGCACTTCTTCAAACTCGATGTTCGATAAAAGATAAATATAGGAGATTCCTGAAAGAGGGTGTTTCCATGCAATTTTGCTAAAGGAGGTGTATCAACGAAAAATAGCCCAGTACATGCCTCCAAGAGTGTCAAAGCTCAAAAGACATTTGCAAAAACTGGGGTATCAGCAAAACTCGACTGTATTACAGGGGATTGTCCCATCAATTGATCCTGTAAGAAAAGTAACTCCCCCGAACACCAGGACAATTTCCAACATCAGTTTCTTTAGTGATGGATTTACTCCTGAGTTTAAATTGAGGTTTGCTTTTTCTCGTGATCCACCTAGGACTAAAGTCTTCTTAGAATATGGATTAATTCTTTCGTAATGTACTACCCAAGGATTGGCAGGAATCGCCACATTCAACAATGCTGCTCGCTCTTCCCATTTTTTCCAATTTTCTGGTGAAAAGAACAGGAGATGTTAAGAAGCAACTCATATCCATGTCGAACTTACGCAACCCAGAACTGTCTAGACTAGATCCATCCCTGCCTCTCTCCAATTTGCAAGGCACTGATCTCCACTGAATACAAGTTCCAAATAACAATTCAGCGAAACAAAAGAGAACAGGAAACAAAGAACATGCATCAGGGACCAAGCCCATGGATTTCATTTTGTCTCTGAAGAAGAAAGCATCCTGCAACCGAGAACCTCTCATGGTCCCCACGATCAGCGAGTGGGACACGTCGCGCGTGGGCTGCACTCCGTCGAGCGTCATGTCATCATACACGTCCCTCAGCAACGCATACCTGCTCCGACGATCACCAACGCATAATTGTTCTACGTATTTGGGAAACCTTGAAAGAAGAAAAACAAAACAAAAAAAAAGGAGGAAGCGCAGGGGAGAAGCTAAAGAATCTACCTTCTCTGAGCGGTGAGAGAGCCCAAGACCGTGTTGTACTCGGTGGCGTTCTTGGCGTAGTTCCTCTTCTCGAGCTCCGCCTCCGGTGCGGCGTAGTGGCGCCGCCCCACGGCGGCTCTGAACAGCGGAGTCCTTTGCCCTGCACTGGGAAGCGAGAAGACGGACAAGAAGGGAGCATCAGTCGAGCTAGAAGCGCCTCTACTACACGTGCTGTTCGAGCGAGAAGATAGAATGGATGGACTAGGAGGGGTGACCTGCAAGGGATTGGAGGAGCTTCAGCTTCATCATGGTCTCGACAATGGCGAACGTTCGGCTTCTCGAAGTGCAGGGGTAGTGAGCGGGCGTGTGGCTTAAAACCTCGTGGACTTGGGACTTGGGAGTGGAGAAGTGAGAGTAGATCGGGCCTACACTAATTGGGCTTGGATCCTTGACATGGCCTTACGTGGTTGTTGGGTCACGGTAGTAATCTATTTCTCTGTTTTTTTGTTTTTGTTTTATTATCTGGGAAATATGTTCAAAACAGAAATGCATTTAATAATACAATTGAATATTTTTATTTCCTGACCAAATTTTTGGCTCAAAAATAGATTTGAATGGGGAATGAGAAATGAGAAGTAAAAAAAAAATAGCATTTGTTTCTGAAACAAAAAACGAGAAACAAGTTCTTCCTTCCTCCTCACCTTTCGCCTCCGGTCACCGCCTCACCACATGCCGCCGGCCGCGGCCGCCGCTGGTCATCCGCCGCCGATCATCGGTCACTGGCCGCCATCGCCGCCGCCGCCGGCCACCGGCGGAAGAGAAATTTTATTCTATTTTCAAATGAATTTCTGTTTCGAAAATAGAAAATTTATATCGTTATCAAACGCGATTTTTTGTTGAGAAACTTGTCTAGGAAATTAAAATGGAAAATTCTATTTCTTGCCAGAAATAGAGACATGGAAGAGAAAGACATTGATGCGCACCTAGGCCAATTGAAGATATTGATCATCGAGAGCGAGACTTGCCCTTTCAGGGCTCATTTGATCACAATTTTGTTCTCGAGAATAATTTTCTAGGCGAAAATGATTTTTTTAATTATGTTCTCAAAAATAAAAAATAAAAAATATTTTTTTTTGCTTCTTCTTTCTATTCCAAATCTGTTCCCAGGAACAGAATAATTGACTCGCGTTATCAAATATATTTTTGTTATTTTTCTATCCTCAAGACCAAAAGAGCAGGAATTAGAAAATAAGAGCATTAACAAACATGCCCTAAATCCTATGTTTCATGACCACTGATCTGATCCCAGGAACAGAATAGTTAACTCACGTTATTAAACATATTTTTATTATTTTTCTGTTCTCGAGAACAAAAGAATAGGAATTAGAAAGAAAGAAAAAAAAAAGCGTTAACAAACATGCCCTAAATCTTTTTGGACCTTTTGTATATTGGAACAGATGACGGAAATTTGGACCAGATCAATAAGGCGAATTCAGGTTGATGCAGGAAAGCTAACCTGGAATATCACCTATATATCGACGGCGATGCGAAAGAGAACATCGTCTTAAATGTCCCTTTAACCCATGTGATGAACTAAAGCCACAAGTTTATCACGTATCCACAATTACATCCTCTTAGATTTCGTCTATATCGTGAAAAAATGAGTGATTTAAAAATCACGTATCCACGAGTTTAGGTCTAATCTCAATTTTGTTCTTTTTTTTTTTGTCCGAAAAACTCTCCACTTTTTCACTTTAAAGAAACTAGTAGTGATTTTTAGATGCAATGGCAGATGGACTAGAGCGAAAGCTCTGTTTGGGTTGTCCCACATCGGTTGTGGAAGTGGTTGGTGGTCGGTTTACCCAAGTTCAGAATCAGAACGATCACATAGAAATAAAAAAAAATTGAATGACGCACGAGATTACTTAGGTTCACCCCAGAATAGGGCTACGTCCTGCAAGAGATTTCACTATGATATTCGGTTTACAGCCTTTCAACTCCTTACAATGATTAGCATAAATGAACAAAATATATATGCCATAAACGGGCCCAAAACCTAAACCTAGTAATCCAAACCCGTTGAGGTTCGGGGGCAGCATGGGTCACATGTCGTCGGATAATACTTTGGTTTCTCTAAGCTCACGTGAGCGTACCCGGTGTGAGAAATAAGGGTCCGCAAACTATTCGCCAACTCCAACAAACTTGCCACTTTTTTTTAGACAAAAAAAAAAGTTTGGGCAGAATTTGGGTTAGCCCTAAAATTGATGCTGCGTTTGCTAGAACTTGGATTCAGATATGTCCGGACATAATTTAGATATAAGCCGAATAAAAGAATCCCACCCTAGGGGGTGGAAGGATTTTTTTTTTAATATTCTCCCCTTTTTTTTCAATGATTTTTTCGAGGCTAATTCTTTAGAAAAAAAAATCTCAATTTTAAATCAAATGTATAAGGTGAGGCTGTTGTCGGAGATCATATCAAATGCCATTAATTTGCGGTTTCTCCAATGTTATTAATTTTGATTCAATTAAAAATAAAACTAAAGGTCAAATCCAGAGACGCCTTCAGTAACTTAATTGTGGATTCACTAAATTTTACATCGATCTAAGTATTCACATAAATGCCTCATGGGCAGGCCCGGCTTTCAATATTTTCTGAACGTCGAAGTATCGAGATAAGTCAAACAAAAAAAAAAGCATCAATTAAGGATAATACCACGAAAAATCCTAAATTGATACACTCATGATAAATTTACTTCAAATTATTTTTTTTACCATGAAAAGTCCTAAACTAATACACTTGTGACAAATTTACCCCAAACTGGTATATCTGTGATAAATTTACCCTTCGTTAGTTTTCGTTAAATCTAACAGTCAAATTGCTGAATCGGATGACACGTATAGTTCACAGATGTATCAATTTGGATTTTAACCCTATATTTGTCACATGTGCATCATTTTAGAATTTTTTGCGGCATAAATCCAATTTAACAAAGGGTAAATTTGTCACATGTGTACCAGTTTAGGGTTTTTCATGATAAAAATAATTAATTTAGAGTAAATTTATCACATGAGTATCAATTTGGGATTTTTGTGGTAAAAAAATACGCGCGTGTTGTCGTTATTCCAGAGCTATAGTAGCTTATCCATATCTTTACTTAAGCCAACTTAATGAGCTTGCTGTAGAATCTCCTGTTTAAAACCATTCATGTTCTGAATTCAATGCTCCTTGTCATGCTAAGCTATGGAGTCAACATTTGATTTTAATGGCCTTACATTCCTCAGACGACTCTCTTATACTAATGACATGCATTTTTTTCCTCAGACGCACACTATGCTGAAGCCCTAAATCACCTTGGCCCTCGCTCTTCACCCTATCTCGCTCCTCGACACCCTCTACCCCTCTCTAACTCTACAAGATGACTCGCTCACCTTTCTCACTCCACAAGAGGAACGACCGGCACCTCAATAGCAACCACTTCATCAACATTCTTCTTACCCGAAAGAAAAATAAAGGAATGAGAATTGTCGTTGGCCGGTCAAAAAATAAAAGAAGAAGAAGTGATGGGGTGTTTCCGGTGGTGGATACTGAGGGGTCGACGTTTATGTATAAAAATGATTTGGAGGCACGGGATTTTGCAGATTCATTTGTTAATCATTTGGCAAGTAACACTACGGTTACTCTCCCATCTATTAGATCTATTGTGCTTTGAAGACAAAACCAAATGAAGTTGATCATATGTGTGGCGGCCACATTTGTTTGGTCCATCGGTCCTCATCCCGATTTTCTTCCATAAGCTATAACACGGACATTAGAGATTAGCTCTTGAGGAAAATAGAAGATCAAAAGCTCTAATTGTGATGAGCATTTACTGACAAAGAAATAGTCGATTCCATGGATGCATTTATTAATTCTCACATCAGAAACTTTTACGCATATTGATTCACTGATCAAAACATTACTGGGTTTTAAGTTCTTATGCGCAATATTCTATCATGCAGATGAATAAGTACCGACACCACGTACCTGTATCCACGATATAGAGTAGATATTATTACTCAAACCAATAAAGACATTGGATCAGATTCATGATTATACATTAAGTAGTACAAGAAATCTCTCTAACGCACTAAGGCCCAGTCATATTTGGCATAGATTTCTAAATAGACAATCCGCCCCTTTAGCAGCCATCGCCATCTCGATAGCTCAAATTTGAAATCATGTCAATTCTGAGTTGTTGCGTTCGATTGAGGAGTTATCAAGCTTGGTTATATATATGAAGATGAAAGATTATGATGTTGTGAAGCTGTAGCATTTTACGGAACTCGATTTGGATTCACAGTTTGATATAAATGAAATTGTGAACTCGGACGCGTTTGTTGCTCTATCGCGATCAGTTGTCTTCCGGATTAAATTTCATTGATTTTCGAGGTAGGCATCGTATAGTGCCTTGAGGGGCTTTAAATTGATTGTAAGTTTGCTTTAAACGGAATTCAACGGAAGAATTTATAAATAGACACCGTGACTCTAAGCGACGGCAACTACGGGTAAAGGAGGTAAACAATTAATAAGCATTTGGAGAAAGCACTACACACAGTCTTGCATTAGAGATCTTCAATACTGACAGTACAGCGTGCAAATGATATTCATGTCATACAAAACTCAGCATTTTCTCCAAAAGCAAATCTTGCCTCAGAAGAGACTGGGTTAATAAATTTACAAAGTAACATACAGTTTAGCACCCATTCATTATAGAAATACCTTTAACAAATCTAACCTCCACATCAAGCTTTGACGCAGAGTTGGGATGATTAGGTGTGAAAATAAATATGTCCCAAGCCTGCATAAAGTAAAAACTTCTTCGTTATAAAAAGAACAAAATATGAATGATAAGTAGAGTTCACAAATGCCGTAACTTTTAAGCCTCAACCAGAAAATGAGAAGTCAGAAGTATTGACGATTATGGTAATCCTTTCAAATGCTTCTCCAAATAACCAACATGAAATGCTACTTTCTTAAAGGCTTAAACTATATATGACATTATCAAGCAATGTTATATTGAAGGATGACTATATGTCCAACCAATTCTGAAGTATCGCAGCTAACATGATTTGAGAGCCCATTTATCCAAGCTGCCCATGATTTCACATGCCGAATGCCGGACAAAATGTACCAGCGAGCTGAACCAGACGTCAATGACAATGGTATACAGAATTTCAGCCACATTAATAACCTCACCACTTTCGAAGCTTTCGAATTCAAATGGAAAACAGAACGCAGGCGGTAACACTTCCGACATAGTCACACCTTGGACTCAGAGGGAGAGATTAGTCAAATGAATCAGCATACAAGGGAGAAAAAGATAACCACAGATTACACGAATAGAAAAGGGTGCCATTTTGAGAACACCAGCAAATGCTGGGTCCTTCACAAAAGTCTTGTACTTGGCATGCTTAATCACCTGCCCACTCGCCATCTACACCGCTCTTCAAGGTTGTGCTGAAGTCCTAGGGCAATCCACCCATATTGTCAATGCGAGAAGAGACTGACCGCACAAGTTTGTTGGTATGGAATGGACGATCTAGGGTTTCCATCAGTAGTATCGAAAGAAATAATGCTGAGAGTGAGTGGCCTCATCAGACTCATGCAGACATGAAGACATCATTTTTCGTATGTCACAACAGATCAACCAATGTATAGGAGTACACCATTGCTTAGCAGTACATCATTGCCAACCAGGAGTGCAGATTTTGAACCAGAAACAGAATAACTGAAGTGGTTAATATGCCCAACAATACGAGATAAATGAAAGATACCAACAGCGGCAGTAGGAGACTTCCTTATACATATTTTCTGCTAGCACCAACATAGACAGCGACAATCGCATAAAAACTTATGGAAGGTTTCGTTGTAGAGTACTTTTAACTTGTCTAAACTCCCTTGAAAGAAGCAGGGCCAGAACAATCAGAAAAGCCCGAAGCAATGGATTTTCTAACCACAACCGCGACAAAGTCGAGATCAACTATACATTATCCAACATTCTGGAAAACATACAATGACCAAGTAGATAGTAGATACATCTGTACGTAATCTCTTGCATTACTTGGTTCCTTCAAAATCGGTGTATTGCCATCACATAAAATTTGCAATAGCAGCATGGAGATCTGCAAATAAGGAAATTTACAAACTACTATTCCCACAGAATTCTGGCTCCCTCATACATCACACCAGAGTGCAGATCTTCGATAGTGCTAATGTGCCTGCAGCCATTTACTTCTCTTAAACCTATACCACTGCGCGCGAGGAAATCTCATAAATCCTCTTCAGTGTATAGTGTTTTCTCTTCCATCCGATCAGATCAATTGTACATGCAGACGTTTATAGTGATCCCTGCCAAAGTCACAACTTCTTCATCAGATTGTGCGAATCAACATCAAGTACTCAAACAATTGGATTTTAATCAAACGCCAGTAATCTGAGGTGTTGAAGTTATAAAAAAACCTTCACCAGGTGGAAGGTGCAATTTCCTATAGGCATATCTCTATCAAGGCACCAAATAACCTGGTTCTCATCCTCCAGCCAAAATGCCCGCGTAGTTCTTAATCTGAATGCTGACTTGATTGCCTCTTTGATTGCATCTCCACTTCCATCTATGCCGACCCTTGTGACATAGTCGCCCAACTTGACCGTGACAACTCTTCCTCCATATGATGACTGGCCCTCTCCTGCCATTACTGACAGTAAAAGTGCTAAATGATCAAACACAGAAGACAAATTAACACATACTACTATGGGTTACATTTAAGTTGGGCCATTTTCCTTTAACATTGCCAAGACACGAAATACAACACAACTGACTAGCTCTACTGTCATTAACATTTAATAAATACCAAAACAACTATAGAACAAGTACATAAGGCGTTCCTCCAATTTTAAAACATGAAAAAGGTCATCAGAACTGGAAGATTTCATGCAGTACCAGTGAACAGGTACTTCTAGCTCGGGTTCCAGGAAAGAGCCATGGTGAAAAAATCTGCAGGCTACACCCACATCCTATCCAATAAAGTGTTTCAAACATCTAGTATCTCAATTCGCACTTTCATGCCTAATGCAAGCTGTCACAATCTTAAACTCAAATTGGAACTATCGAGAGATGTGCAAAAGAGAACATCTTTAATCATGACAACATCATAAATCCTTTTCAGAGATATAAACTCCATCAAACCAGTGGAACACAAACAAATTCGGACACTTGAGTTGCTGCCTCATATGATTACCATAACCTGTGACATTCAGACTTATAGATCAAACCACAAGTTAATGATTAATCAAATGATATGCATGAACTCTCACAAATGAGTGTCAAAGCACTGACGTCATAACATAAACACGATGTAGAAAGCTGCAACTGCAGCTACGTGTTCGATCAAAGTGTTTTTCACCGACGAACACCTTATACTAGAAACTAGACCAACCACAATACTTAATAACTGCAGTTTCCAGGAAATCAATGGCACGTAGTAAATGAGAACTTCGTGTAAGAATTTTACCATTTCCGGGGGCATCTCTCCAGTTCCAAGGAGGAACTCCACTGGCTTTCATCGCATCAGCAGTAGTTATAGCAAGAGGATCACCATCTTGATCTAACTGCCTGCCCATGTTGACTGTTGTCTGTCCACTAGCTGGAAGCAATAAAGTCGACGGAGAAATTTAGATGAAGTGCAAGAAGTAACGTACTGCAACCTTTGGAAATCCACCGTACTAGAAGCATAAACTGATAATGATCCAGGTTCTTCATAGCATCATAGAAAAGTTTCACCTTCATTGTTGAGTGATAGCGAAATGTAAGGAACGAGAACAGGAGAGATAATTTTCTTAACGATTCGGTAGCAGGCTATAATCAATTTTGTGTCTGATAAGACAATTACCGAGAGGACACAAATGTTGCAGACACTGTTTAAACCTGCTTCATATTGAGAAACACAGGCTTCCGTGGACACTCTATGCATTCCTTTAACCTAAAAAATAGCCTGCTCTGTAAATGGCATACTCTAAGGGAAGTCCGGTCGAGCCCTCCTAGTGTCAGACGAATTCCCTCCATCAGTTCTAGACCTCATATTCCACTCTCAACAAGTTTCCACAAATGTGGACTAATCTATCAATGATGCACATCACCGGGCACTTCAAATCTAAATTCTGCATGCCCGCAAAGAAAACAAAAGAATAGCAATGAAACACTGCTTCACGTTCGCAAGATTTGGCAAGAAGTACCTTCCATGGGTCCAAATTGGATGCCGGAATCATCGAAACCTGAAAGATCAACTGAAACAGTCATAATTTCTCGTCCTCGCAATCACGTTTGACTACCACAAACAAGAATAGAAGCCCGAAAGATAAATATCACAGGTTTTTGCAATTCAAACGCTTCTCACTAATAAACAAAAACGTTAATGTTGACAAAATAGGCTATGAAACACATAATGCGGAGCATAAACACTCTTTGGCCTCTTGGGAAACTGTTAAAACTGCCATTTTCATGTACCCTTCCTGACACAGCCAAATACAATGCTATTCTAATTCCAAACAAAGACATTAATGGGGCTTTTTTCCAAACCATGCCAAAAAACATAAATATTTACCAAAACAGGTTTAAATTTTTTTAAGGTTGTTAGCCCCTACAAAGTGTTTGCTGGCAAGGGGGGAAATGGCACTTGGATTTTAGCAGTTCACGTAGATTTGATTTTCTTATTGTGATTCAGTAATTCATCGGTGACTCAATCTTTTGGATACACTGAGATTCTGAGGCTTAAGAATCTGTTATTTACGCTCCATTTCAGGTGCGATCTTTGGGAGCAGAATCTGACTGGGCATATCAAGGAGGTCCTCTTAAGCGTACCTTTTATGGGGAAGCTTCCCTAACTCCTGAAGAAGGAGGACCAGAGACCCATGTAGCAGGCTTGCAGTTACCCAGTCAATATTCACATGGGTTGAATTGGTTCGCTGTGGATCTCGAAGGTGAACGTTCTGCAATGGGTGGTCGAATACTTGAAGAACATGCTGAATATGTTGTATATGCCATTCACAGGGTATCTAGTTTGCTGCTATTCCATCCTTTTTTTTTTTGGTAATATGAAAGGCTTGGCTACACAGGAATGATGATATTTAAATTGCTATTCACGGCGCAGAAGAATAGGGTGCCTTTAAATTGCACAAGAAATTTTGTCATGTGCTTGCGTTAGAGTGTAGAATTGTCAGTTAGGTATTTTACTTTCTTGAAAGCCAATTCTCTGTGCATATCATGAAGCTCGTCAGTACCTTGAGTAGCTTTGGAACTCTATCGTGCTACTTTTAATAATGCAGACTTTTAAACTTAAAATGTTTCCACTGCCTTGTTATCCTGGTGAAATGTCAACATCGAAATAGAACTTTGCTTAAACACATAGCAGGAACTGTGATTTTGTTCAGAAGCTTTTAATGGCAACTCTCCCTCTGCTTGACTTGATTCTGACTCAATGCACTTTCTGAAGAATTTCTTGCCATAAGTCAATTGTGCTCTGACTCTATTGCTCTTCGGGCTACTGTGTCGTCTTTGCTTGCCTTGTAGATGACCTTTGGACACTCTCTTATCCTAGCAACATGCATGTTGACATAGATGACACTGCTGCCATAGGAGTAAAAATAGAAGCTGGAGCATAATAAGTGGGAGGAGCGGCCAGCAACAATAGGATCATAGGAGGATGAGTAGTAGTAGCAGGAGTGACAGGAGGATGTCTAACAATTAGTTAGGCTATTGGAGTTATTATTTGGATATAATGGTCGCACTGAGAAGAGGTTGTTAGATATATAGTTTTTTAAGTTAAGATCATCAAATGATGATCATTACCGTAACTATTGTTGCATATATTAGAATGGTGTAAATAGTCTCGAGATGGCAAATTAGGTTCTTACTTTATGTTAGCACCGACTCTATATATGCCTTACGAAGCTGGATGACTATCTTGTCTAGCTTGGAAACATTTCTAGAAATAAAAAAGAGGTACTTGATCCACCCCCTTTAATGTAACCAGTATTTTCCTATTGGAGCTTTTCTCATTCCTTTTATCGAGCGTAGGAAAGGAGCCCAGATGTTGGTGTTTAGGGCTGCTACTTTTTTGCTTTGGTTGGAAGCACTTGATTCAATTCTGGAACTTCTAAGGAAAATATACATTTCACATAGATTCCATCTTATCTCTGCCTATCCGTCTGTCTCTGCCTCTTACTAAATATGATTAACCCAACATCACGCCTTCAAAGTTTGTAATGCCAACTTTTGGTAGCTTGCTCAAATTGAAGGTTTGAGCTTCAAGATAACCTTCTGAGAAAGCAATCATGATGAAGTTCAACACTAAAGAGAGTGCTCCAAAAGGAAGCTTAAATGCACGCATGTTGTCTTTATTCCAGAGCTATATTAGCTTATCCATATCTTTACTCTTCTTAAGCCAACTTAATGAGCTTGCTGTAGAATCTCTTGTTTAAAACCATTCATGTTCTGAATTCAATGCTACATGTCATGCTAAGCTATGGAGTCAACATTTGATTTTAATGGCCTTGCAGTCCTCAGATGACTCTCTTATAGTAATGACATGCATTTTTTTCCTCTCCCTGCCAACTTTAGAACCCCAAACCTGGGTTTTGAGAGAGTGCTCACAGGGCCATCAGGCCATAGAAAATTGATTAATGACTTGAATGTTGATACAACAGTTGTGTAATAGCAGTATTAGTTATTGGAGTGGCAATTAAAGTGATAATATGATAGTAGGCTAGTAGCAGTGACAGGAGGATGAGGAGGAGGAGGAGTCATACATAATTATTTCATGGCTTAATAAAAGTTGATGTATCATTGTTAACTTCTCAACCATTCACGTTGCAGATATTGGATCAATACAAAGAGTCTCGGGATGCTCGTGCAAGGGAAGGTGCTGCAACCTCTGGGAGTTTGCCAAAAAGTGTCATATTGGTTGGCCATTCCATGGATGGTTTTGTAGCTAGAGCAGCCGTTGTTCACCCACATCTTAGGAAATCAGCTGTTGATTCTGTTTTAACGCTTTCCAGTCCACATCAGTGAGCTCTGTTGCCTTTAATGTGCTGGCTTAGTTCTACAAGGTTTATAGTCTCCGATTCATATTTCGTCAACCAATCCTTCCTAATTCACATTCCTTTGCATCGATTTGTCCTTGATAAAATGCATTGTGTAGGTCTCCTCCATTAGCATTGCAGCCATGACTGCGGCGCTATTTTGCACGAGTAAATGAAGTATGGAGAAAAGGTTATGAGTGTTGGGGAAAAACGGGCAGCACCTCGGCACAAATATAGCCAATCCAGGATCAAATAATAACCCCCGACACTACTCCAATATAATCATCAACAACCAACAATTATATCCAGCAAAATATCAACCTCGCAGCAACGAATATAATACCGGAACGATAAAGAAATATAACACCAAGATTTACGTGGAAAACCCGAATCGGGAAAAACCACGGACGACCCAAAATCTCCACTAATCACCAAGAATAGCAGAATACACCAAGTATATCTCTCTAGTCACACACTAGAGTTCAACAACAATATTCCAAGAGCAATTCCTCAAAATGGGGCTAAAAAAAAACCCTAACCGCAACGAGAAAGTTCGGAGACAAATCTCAACGAACGAAACCAATCAACTTGTAGATCTCGGTCTCACGAACAACATACCGAAATTTGAGCTGATTCCGGTAATGTTTGGCCGCCGAAATCACACCGGAAGCCGCTGCTCTCTTCCTTCTCCCCTGCGCGAAACACTCTCGGTCTCTCTTCTGTTCTCACTTCCGCTCACTCTTCTCTCTCTCTTTTTTCGGTTGCCTTCTCTCTCTCCTTTCACACACGAAGCAACACACAAAAACACAAAGAAAAGCAAGCCATCATTGTGTCTCTTCTTTTTCCTCTTTTTCTTTCTTTTTCTTTCTTTCTTTTGCTTTCTTTTACAAACAATTAAAATAAAAAATTAGCTAGACCCCACAAAGGAGGCGTACAGCCAACAAATCTCCCCCTACGCCTCATGTGGGGAGTTCCATCATACCTGCTTTGCTTCTACAAGAGTCAAGTTTCACCATGGGCAAGGCTTTGGTCATCATGTCAGATCCGTTGTCGTCAGTACGGACCTTCTCAAGAAGAAAAGACTTTTCTTCTAACTTCTCTCGAACCCAATGATACTTCACATCGATATGCTTCGATCTTGAATGCAAAACTGGATTCTTGCTAAGATAAATAGCACTCATGCTATCGCAAAATAGAACGAACTTTTCTTGCTTCAAACCCAACTCTTGTAAGAATTTCTGCATCCACAAGAGTTCCTTGCTTCCTTCGGTGATAGCTATATACTCCACTTCAGTCGTAGACAAAACAATGCATTTTTGTAATCTCGACTGCCATGAAACTGCTCCCCCTGCAAAAATCATCATATAACCCGAAGTAGACTTTCGGGAATCACTATCACCGGCATAATCAGAATCTGAGTAACCGCTCAATTCAGGCTTTCCATTTCCATAACATAGGCAAAATCTGGAAGTACCTCTAAGATACCTCAAAATCCATTTCACACCATTCCAATGCTCTTTACCTGGATTTGAGAGAAATCTACTCACAACACCAACTGCATGAGCAATATCTGGTCTTGTGCAAACCATGGCATACATCAAACTACCCACGGCAGATGCATAAGGAACTTTCATCATCTCTTCCTTCTCTTTCTCACTCGTAGGACATTCATTGCTACTCAATTTAAAGTGACCAGCAAGTGGAGTACTTACCGGTTTACATGTGCTCATGTTGAATCTTTCAAGCACCTTTTCAATATACTTCTCCTGAGATAGCCATAGTTTTCTATTCTTCCTATCACGAGTGATTCTCATGCCAAGTATTTGTTTAGCTGACCCTAGATCCTTCATCGCAAAAGCCTTACTCAACTCACTTTTCAAGCTTTTGATTTTGTTAGCATCATGCCCAACTATCAACATATCATCCACATAAAGCAGGAGGATAATAAAATCATCATCTGAGAATCTTTTCATAAAGACACAAGAGTCTGAAATGGTCTTACCATATCCATGAGCTTCCATGAATGAATCAAACTTCAAGTACCACTGTCTTGGCGCTTGCTTGAGACCATATAGACTTTTTCTCAATCTACATACAAGATGCTCCTTGCCTTTAACCTTAAAACCCTCTGGTTGCTCCATGTATATCTCTTCTTCTAGGTCTCCATGAAGAAAAGCTGTCTTTACATCAAGTTGTTCGATTTCTAAATTCAAACTGGCGGCCAAACCAAGAACAACTCTAATAGAAGACATTTTCACTACCGGTGAAAAAATCTCTTCAAAGTCGATTCCCTTCTTCTGACGAAAACCCTTCACAACAAGCCTAGCCTTGTATCGTGGCTTCAAACTGCTTTCGTCTGTCTTTAACTTATACACCCACTTATTTGTGAGTGTCCTCTTGCCCTTAGGCAACTTCACCAACTCAAATGTATGGTTGTCATGCAAAGATTTGAACTCATCTTGCATAGCTTCGTGCCACTTATTCTTTTGATCGCATGACATAGCTTCTTCATAAGTTTCAGGCTCTCCTGCATCAGTAAGTAGCACATACTCATGTGGCTGATATCTTTGTGAAGGTCTACGCTCTCTATCTGATCTTCTAACTTGAGGTTGGACTGCTTCTTCTTGTTCAACTGTTTGCTCTTGCTCAACTGATTGTTCTGTCTCAACTGTTTCACCTGTCTCAGCTGAAGAACTAACATTCTGTGAGGATTCATCTACTTCATGATTTCCCTGCACTTCTCCCCCGTCATTTTCACCCAATACGGTAGGAGGATTTGGGCTGAAACTGACACTGTGTTGAGCTGCATTCTTTGGTTTCTCTGACTTGTCTATGTCTTCAATGGTCTGATGCTCAAAGAATACCACATCTCGGCTTCTAATGACTTTCTTTGTAGCTGGATCCCATAATCTGTAGCCAAACTCTTCATGTCCATAACCCAAGAAGATACACTGTTTAGACCTGTTGTCAAGCTTGGACCTTTCATCTCTTGGAACATGCACAAATGCCCGGCATCCAAACACCCTCAGATAACTGTAGGAGACATCTTTCCCACTCCATACTCTTTGTGGAACATCTCCCTTAAGAGGAACTGATGGAGATAGATTTATCAAGTCAACTGCCGTTCTCATCGCTTCGCCCCAGAATGGCTTAGGTAATTTCGCATGAGACAGCATACACCGAATCCGATCATTAATCGTCCGGTTCATTCTCTCTGCTACTCCATTATGCTGTGGTGTTTTCGGAACAGTCTTCTCAAGCTTGATACCATAGTCCCTGCAGTAATGTTCAAACGGTCCTCTATATTCACCACCATTGTCAGCCCGAACACATTTCAGCTTTTTCCCTGTTTCCCTTTCAACACTGATATGAAATTGTTTGAAGGCTGCAAGCACCTGATCTTTTGATTTCAAAGCAAAAGCCCACACTTTTCTAGAGCAGTCATCAATAAATGTGACAAAATACAATGCACCACCAAGTGTTCTAGCATCCATGCAGCAAACATCAGTGTGAACTAAATCAAGTACATCAGATTTTGTGTGTGGAGACGAACTATGAAATGAGAATCGATGTTGCTTACCCGTGAGGCAATGAGTACACTCCGTCAGATTTTTCTCCTTTAATGATAGAAGATTCTTCCTAGCAAGAGTTTCAAGTCCCTTCTCGCTAAGATGACCAAGTCTCATATGCCATAGATCAACTGAGGAATCCTCCACTGCATTTACCTCTTGTCGCTTCAAATTTGCTTGCATGATATAAAGACTATATGTCTTCTTGCCTTTTGCCATCACCATAGAACCTTTAGTCAATTTCCATTTGCCATCGTAGAAGGAGTTGCAATAACCGTCGTCATCTAAGGCACCTGTGGAGATCAAGTGAAGTCGAATATCTGGAACATGTCTCACATTTTTCAAAAGTAAAGTACATCCCATATCAGTCTCCAGATAAACATCTCCCATGCCAATAACCTTGGAAACACCACTGTTTCCCATCCTAACACAACCGAAATCACCGCTGCAATAGGATGTAAAGAAGTCACGACGTGAAGTGACATGATAAGAAGCTGCAGAATCAACAACCCAGCTAGAATCTTGGCATGTGAGATTTACATAACCGTCATCACAAATGAACACAATATCACCGTCAGCTGCAACTGCTGTTGTAGGCTGATTTTCTTCTTTCTTTTTATCTCCATTTCTATCATGGAATTTATCTCTCTTCGGTTGCCAACACTCTTTGGCATAATGTCCCATTTTGCCACAGTTGTAGCACTTCACACTCCTCCTCGGCCTTGACTTCGATCTTCCTCTTGACTTGCCCCTGTCATTACTTTGAAACTTTCTTGACTGACTTCTGCTTCTATGTTCTATGACAAGCGCTTCCGATTTGGAAGCATAATTCAAACTTTTCCTCCTTGTTTCTTCATTAAACAAGCTTTCTTTAACCATGCTCATAGAAAGCACACCATAAGGAGCAGAATTATTTAACGCCACAACCAAGGTGTCCCAGCTATCAGGAAGTGTACCAAGCAATAAACAAGATTGCAATTCATCACCAAGGTCAATCTCAAGATTTGTCAATTGATTTACAACATCTTGAAATTCACTCAAGTGCTCCGTCATGCTACTCCCTTCCTTGTATCTCAAGTTCACAAGTCTTTTCACTAGAAAAGCTTTATTTTGTGGAGTTCTCCTCTCATAGAGATCTTGCAATTTCTTCCACAAAGTATCTGCCTTCGTTTCTTGAGCAACATGATGAAACACACTATCATCAATCCATTGTCGGATAAACCCAACCGTCTTCCGATTCATTCGCTCCCACTCTTTATCTTCCATATCTCCTTTAGCTTCATCGCCTTCGACCGTATCATACAAATCTTTGCAATATAATACGTCTTCCATCCGAGGCTTCCATATGGAGTAATTCGAGGCATTTAATTTAAACATAGTGCCACTCGTATTCTCCATTTAATACTAGAATCTCAACTCTAGCTCTGATACCACTTTGTTGGGGAAAAACGGGCAGCACCTCGGCACAAATATAGCCAATCCAGGATCAAATAATAACCCCCGACACTACTCCAATATAATCATCAACAACCAACAATTATATCCAGCAAAATATCAACCTCGCAGCAACGAATATAATACCGGAACGATAAAGAAATATAACACCAAGATTTACGTGGAAAACCCGAATCGGGAAAAACCACGGACGACCCAAAATCTCCATTAATCACCAAGAATAGCAGAATACACCAAGTATATCTCTCTAGTCACACACTAGAGTTCAACAACAATATTCCAAGAGCAATTCCTCAAAATGGGGCTAAAAAAAACCCTAACCGCAACGAGAAAGTTCGGAGACAAATCTCAACGAACGAAACCAATCAACTTGTAGATCTCGGTCTCACGAACAACATACCGAAATTTGAGCTGATTCCGGTAATGTTTGGCCGCCGAAATCACACCGGACCGGAAGCCGCTGCTCTCTTCCTTCTCCCCTGCGCGAAACACTCTCGGTCTCTCTTCTGTTCTCACTTCCGCTCACTCTTCTCTCTCTCTTTTTTCGGTTGCCTTCTCTCTCTCCTTTCACACACGAAGCAACACACAAAAACATAAAGAAAAGCAAGCCATCATTGTGTCTCTTCTTTTTCCTCTTTTTCTTTCTTTTTTTTTCTTTTTTTTGCTTTCTTTTACAAACAATTAAAATAAAAAATTAGCTAGACCCCATAAAGGAGGCGTACAGCCAACAATGAGGTGCAAACCAATCACGGCGGGCGTCAGGTGTCTAATCCTGCACTATCTAACGTTGTCATAGTCTCTATTACAGGTGGAATTAATGATTATCAGGTATTTTTTTCACCACAGATCTGTCGTTGCTTGCTTTGGTTTCAGTTGTATTCCTTGGTCAATATTTCAATTACATGGAGGTCTTAAGAAAAATAAAATTGGTATTGTATTCAGTACAAATATGTTGTATGTGTTGAATAAGAACGTATTGTTTGTGCATGTTATTTCATCGTTCACGACATCGACCACTTGGGAGAACTAAGTTATCTCTTCTTCAATGCATGCTACAATTGGGGATCAAATATGAATGTAATTTACAGTTTATATGGACGTCATTTAATCAAGTGGAAAGTGAAATATAATCTTCTTGGGAATAGAAACTTCTTCCTCTGCCTGTGGCGTGGCACTCTTTTCCGGGCTGTTTCTAATTTTGACATGGGGCAGTTAAACCACCTCAGGCAGTTCTCAGTAATACAATAGTAGATTTCCAAGGGGGAGGGGATGATATAAGGGTATTAGTATTTTCTCGAGATGTCAAAGATATTAGAAAAGATTGACATTTTGTTTAGGACATGATGATAGGAATTCAAAGAGGGGCTTAAGAGTATCCTTGCCTTCATCCTGCTTGGCTCTAGACACTAAAGCAATTTCTCTACAAGATTTTCTTTTTGGTGAGCAACTGTCTTCAGCCTTACCGTCACTAGGGTCAAGAATTTGCATATGAGGTGCACTATGGGCAGGAAAGAGTAATGTTTACAATTTTTTGTGTTTAAGTCCTCTCATAGGAAAGAAGCTCAGCTAAAATATTGGGAGGATCAGCTTCTGCTGATGGGTTAACTTACCACGTGTTTTTCTAGATTACTATTCGTATGGAGCGTGTTTTGTTATGATGCACAAATCCATGCACAAAGTCACACACAATCCTTCATGACCCTGTGCAATTGCGAGCATGGGTGCACGATACACTCTTTGACATGCTTCATAATTGTATATGTAACTGATGGTTCACCCGATTTGTTTATCCTTTTTTTTTTCCAGGTTCGCTCAAAGTTGGAATCACTTGATGGTATTGGTCCAAGCGCTCGTAGCTTTACGATCACTAGTACGGACAATCATGAAAAATGTGTGGCTTTCGATGGAACATCAGGTTATTCTGTGGTGCAATCAATTAGTTGTCCAAGTAGCGATGTTAACTTGGATGGTAAATTTTGATTTACGCGATAAAATCCTTTTATTTAAGCTGTGCTCGATGTTCTTCGTTTATGGCAAGTAGCGACTTTCCCTACTACATCGTCCGTGATCGATTATTCAAAGCCTTTCATGGGAGCTAGACATTTAATTAATGGGTAAAAATTTTGGATTAATTACACCTAATGAATCCTTAATTTGCCTCCCTTATTTATGGTCGACAACAAGCTCTTATAGTCGAGGAACGGCCTTGCTACATGGTTTTTTTTTTTAAGGAAAATGATGTAGCTTGTGTTTTTCGACTCTTGCCATACGAGGCTGTCGAGGCGGGACTACTTGGCCAAGAAATGACATGCATGCACAGGCGTTTGTGACTTGTTAACAGGGTCGTTAAATCTTATAGACTCCCTAATGAAAAAGTACCAGCAACTAACAACATATTAAATCAAGAAAAGACCTTTTTCGTATCGTAATATTGATATTCCCTTTTATTAGATATATATATTTTTTTAAAGCTATTCGATATACATGGCAATTTTTCGTTTTGTTTTAAGCCCCGGACAAATTTGAAATAATTATGTACTTCGGTAAGAATGCTTCACTTTTAAAAAACAAAAAATGATGATTGTCTTTCTTTCGTCCTCTTTGGACGAAAAATTTTATAACATGCTTTGGATGTCAATTATTTAGAATGACATAAAAATTTTATAACATGTAACCTATTTTTTAAATTAAAAAGGCAATGTGGTCCCACTTGATACGCTTGAAAAAAAAAAAGGCATGTTCAAATTTAAAAGTGCCAATTATACGAGCAAGATCAATGCGACGTCGTGTGTTATACACAGCTTTCTCTCTTCGGGAAATGGATCGCCTAACTTTTCCTCATAAGATTTGGCCCTAACCTTAAAATTCGAGTCGTCCGTATTATGAATGGACTGCCCAGATTATTACTAATAAAAATATATTAAAAAAATTTAAAAAAAACTCCTTAAAAATATGAGATCTGAACCGTCCGTCTAAAAATAAACGGTCTGAATTTCAAGTTAAGACCTAACCTTTTAAAGAAAGATTAGGTAATCCGAATCTCGGATTGGGATTTCCTAACCTTCATTTAATCCCAGCAGTCCTTCGCATCGGACGGTTGGAATTCGACCACGTCATCCGAAGAAGTTTTGGCCCAAATTTGGGCACCATTTCCTTAAACAAAAAAAAAAAAAAAAAACCCCTTTTTTATTTTCAAACCTCCCATTTCCGGATACTCCCTCCTCCCTCGGCCTCGATTCCTCCCAGACAAAAAAGTTCTCTCCTCTGCTCGCTCTCTCGCGCTCTGGGGTCGCCTGAAACCCTCCAAAAACTCTGGCGTTCTCTCGGAATCGCTCGACGCTCCTCTGTCCGTCGCCTTCCCTCGACGCCTGCTTCCTCTCAGCTTCCCCTCTCGCTTACGTCGCCTCAAGGCCGCTAACTCTCGGCGTCATCTCTCGGAACCGCTCGACGCTCCTCTGTCTTCCCCGAACCCGCCTCGCGACTGTCGGCCTCGCCTCCCTCGCATTATCCGTCGCCTCCCCTCGACGCGACGGGGCTCTCCACTTCGACGCCGCCGCCTTCCTCTCAGCTTCCCCTCTCGCTCGCGTCGCCTTCGCTCGCCTCGAGTTCTGTGGTAAAATCTCTGATTTGTGGGGAAATTTCTAATTTGTGGGTAAACTTCCTCCGCTCGTGTCAGCTTGCCCTCTCGCTTGTGTCGCCTCCACAGGCTTCTTCACTGATTCCTCACCTTTTCTGTCTGCTTATAAACTTATAATCACTTGTATAATGGAAGCGTTTGTATGGGTCAGTTATGCCCGGCCACCCTTTAGGCGGAAAGGTCGAGGCTTTTCGGCAAGACCGAGCTCAACAATGGCGTTGTCTTCCTTACCCAAAAAAAAAAAAAGGAACAATGGCGTTGTCTTTCTCATCCTCCCCCCTTTTGATTGCAGAACCTGCCTGTCCTATTACTTTCTCGGCGCCGATCTCTACACGAAGAGCTTGTGGCAGACGATTTCGAGGTCTGATCAGGGCCGTGTCCTCTTCCGATGACAAGGACAAGGAGCGATCTACTAAATTGGTCACCTTCTCGGGCAAAGGTGGTTCCGTGAAGACTACGTCGGCTATTTTAGCTTGCTCAGGTAAGCATGGGCGCTCTCCTTTTCTGGTCTCTGTTCGGTTCTTGGTTCCAGTATAGTCTTTGGTTTTGGGGGAAAATGTAATTGGTGACGGTTGAGCTTAGATGGACTTTGTCTGTTTGTTAATTTGTTTTCGGGCTTGCTAATCTGAGATTGTGCTCTTGAAGGAGATAAATGCCCTAATGCGACGTCGTATGTTATGTTAGGAGATCGTCGTACAAGGGAAACACGACTCTCCCCCTCACTCTCACTCTCACTCTCCCGTTTGGTGATCTGCTCAACGTAACATGGCTAACGGATTGCCTGAGGAATTTGTTCCTCCAGATGGTGCGTTTGGAGGGACTTGCGGTGCTGATCTCCGGGTTAGAAGCACAGTACTCAGTAGGGGAAGTTGTGACACTACATTCTTGCTAGGCTTCTTTCGTGACATACCTTGTGCGGTGAAGCGATTAGCCCGAAGTCATCGCACTGTCGTCATCAATGAGATTACTCAAATGCTACGAGACGTGCGGCATCCGAATATCGTTCAGTATTGGGGATTGAATTTCGACGAGAACTTCTTTTTTCTTGCTCAAGAGTTCTGTGCTTGCAGCTTGTATGATTTAGTTCAAGCGCTTTCAGCCCCTTCCGATGGATCTATCTATCCTGGTGATCCACCACGAGTGACTATAGCAGAGACTGTAGCACGTGTTAGGGCAAGGATGGCGGGTGTTAATTTGTGGATTGATCGTCGTCCCTCGCCTTTGTTCCTGAATCTTATGAGGTAAAGTTTAATTTGTGGATTGATTGGCCACCAGTGTCTAACTGTGGTATCTATCCGTAGTTGTAGTTGTAGTTGTGCTCTGCTCCGAAGCATCTCATATATAACACAGGTCACTACTTTCCCTTTGGTTTAGCCCAACGCAATCAACGTCGTCGGGAGGGTTTTGAAACTGGTTAAAGTTCAATGTCGCCATCAAAGCCAAAACTCCTTTGTTAGGTTATTGTGAGTTGCGTAGTGATGAAAACATTGGTTTTCCTATTTTGGTAGAATCGGTTTGCCTTGTCTCATTTTGATTCGTGATACCGCGTTTTTCCTGTAGAGTTTACCGGAAGAACCGTAACAGTTTTGTTTCTCCAGTAAATATGTCCTGCATTCTTACTAGGTCTCTTTAGTGTGTTAGGCCAAGATAACTTTTTGGTATTGTTGTTTTAAGTAATGGTGACTATTCTGTACCATGATACATACAGGGAAGTTGTATTGGGACTCAGCCATTTGCATGACGTGGGTATAGTCCATCGGGATTTAAAGCCTCGAAATATCTTGATCACTGGGACCCCTTTAGTTGCTAAACTTTCTGATGTCGGCATTATTAAGCGCCGTCGAGTACGTCTCGTTCCTAGTAAGTGCTTATGACAACTTCATCCAGACTTTTTTTCCTCAAGATTTATCTGTGCATAGTCTTAATCTTCTTTTCCTCAAGATTTGTCTGTGCATAATTTTATTCTATACTGTGGTAATCATCTCCTGGCTCCTGACTAAAAAGTCTTGTTAGACCAATCTCTTCTTTTAAGGAATATGTTATGTTGGAGGTTAGGTTGCTCTGTATTGCTTTTTTATGCAGTAGTAAAGTTTGTGGAGGTTTAACGCTCCGTCTCTCTTCATTGACTGGTGAATCTATCATATCCATCTATATATGCGCAATGATGATGGGTCCTTTTTTTTATCTTCGATGTCTGTTCTGCAGTCTGTGGAACGTCAGGATGGCAGGCGCCTGAACTGCTTCGACATGATGGGTGCATATCACCCGCGATAGACATGTTTAGTTTAGGCTGTGTCCTTTTCTTTTGTGTAGCTCGTGGAGGACATCCTTTTGGTGAGCCTAAAGAACGTGACGCTAATATTAAGGAAGATATCATTTCCTGGCAATATATGTCAATAATTTGGACACTCTATTCTTGGCAAGATATCAAACTGAATAAATGTAATACTTCGATTCACAGAGCTTTGGCCATATACATGTCAATAATTTGGACATCCTTTTCGATGAGAATGACGACACTTGTGTTGCTTCTTTCGTGTATTTTTGTACGATTCGAAAAATTTGAAGAGCTCCTCTCTCTCACTCTACTCTCTGTCTCATTTTTTTTTTGGTTAATATCAAGAAAAACCCAAAATCGATACATCTGTGATAAATTTACCTCAAACTATTTTTTTTACCATGAAAAACACAAAACTGGTACATAAGTGATAAATTTACCCTAAACTATTTTTTTGACCAACAAAAACTCTAAACTGATATAATTGTATCAAATTTAACCCAATCTATGATAAAAAAAATTTCAAACTAGTATATATATGACAAATTTACATTCTGTTCGTTTTCGTTAAATTGAGTTAATATGACAAAAAATTTCAAATTGATACACTTATAACAAACACAAGATAACGAGTACATTTAAAAATTATCACGTGTCATCCAACTCGCTAATTTGATGATAAAATTTAACGAAAATTAATGAAGGATAAATTTATCACACTTGTAACAGTTTGGGGTAAATTATCACAAGTGTATCATTTGGGATTTTTGGTGGTCAAAAAAATAGTTTGGAGTAAATTTGTGACAGATATAGCAATTTGGATTTTTTTCGTAGTATTAACTTTTTTTTAAGACACTAGGGTTTCTTCCAACTACCGTCCATGTACGATCCAATACATCACATGATTTATCATGACAGGGGCTTTTTCTCACGGGGCTATATTTTTCATTAAAGATTACTATCCAGAACAGAATGAGGTTAATGTATCGGCAAGAATGTTAGACCATAAAGAAGCTATCATATTCCATTTAAGTTGGGCTAGCTTCCACACTTTGGGGCTTTATGTTCATAATGATGTCATGCTTGCTTTTGGTACTCCGGAGAAATAAATCTTAATCAAACCTATATTTGCCCAATCGATACAATCTATTCATGGTAAACTTCATATGGGTTCGATGTACTTTTATATTCAATGAATAGCTCAGCATTTAATGCAGGTCGAAGCATATGGTTGCCCAGCTAGATAAATGCTATTAATGAGAATAGTGAACAAGGAGCGGCTCTGTGTGTGAGAGAGAGAGAGAGAGAGAAGAAAAGTAGTTCTGATGTATTGTTCCGCCAGTTCATGTAGGTGAGCCAATCCGCTGATGAGATTGGTATCAGGACTTGCTCACTTGCATCATTTGAGACATTTCATCAAAACTCCAAACCTCTTGATCGGCCAGACATTGTCTGCCTAGATGAATCAGTAAATGCGTCCGTGGAGGTGAGTTTCTTTCAATCTATGGGGTAGGGATATCTGATGGGAGAAACCATTTCATGCTAGTCCCAAACCTTAGCTCCATGTTCTGGCATTAGACCTCCATCTTTTGGCCTGAAAGGGGGAAGTTACCTTCGAACTTTCCTGTGTATAAAAGAGCACAAGGTTACGCGTCGGGATATACACGGTTATATTCAGGACTTGTAGGGGAGATGTTTGGATAAAAGTTTGGGACAAAAGGAGCTAGAAATGGTTTACTTCTAAGTGGTCATGGAAGAATGTTTTTTTGTCATTTTAAGCTAGCTCAATTTTCTCATCTGTAAGCGAGTTGCATGCTTGTCTACAGGGACTGAGCATTTCTCACCATATGAATGCTTTTTCGCTTCATGCTGTAATAGTTCCTTGAAAAATTCGAGATTCATGCATGACTTCATGCTGTAAAGTACTCGGTCGACAAGTCCTCCTCTGTCAGCTGAAGTACAGGGAATGATTCAAGAAAACATAGTTCAGTGTCATGTATTGCTTTGAACAATCTAGTGAACTATAAGCAAATGCTTCATCACAATTAACAACTAACAGGGGCAACAAGTCTGGAAAATGATGGAACAAGCAGCAATATTTTCATTACCTCACTTGGAACATAACTCAAGAATGCTGCATGAACTGCGGGCTTCTCAGCAAAAATCTGGGATACAAGTACACATTAACATATCAAAAGGAGAATGGATATAAGAATTACCTGTCTATCAGGAAGGTATGCATTCCATCAAAATGATACCAACATCTTTTTGCACTAGATAGAGAAAAAAGCACTTTTAACTTCTCTGCATTTGCCATTATTAGTGCCCATTATTTCGCATTGTATATATTAGACATTCCACCCAGTAATACTCAGATTCATGCCTGAACAAAAGGGTTTGGGATTTGTCGTTCCCTATTACTGACGGGCATCCAGAATTAAGCTCTCAGCAAAGATTAGGCATAGGTGTGGCAGGGACACCAGGAAATGATCGTCCTCTTTGGGATAAAGGCAAGGCATTTTTCTCTTTTAACAGAGCAGCAAACGAGTGCCCCCCACTACAACCTAGAACCTAGAAATCACTTGGGAAATTGCAAAAAGACTCGGTGTCAAAGAGCTCTCTGAGACAATGCCAAAAATAAGGTGGGAAGCCACCTACCCTATACAGCCAATACAGCACTTTCCTCATTTTTAAAAGTCCGCCTGTTTCTATCTTTACCAGATTACCCAAGAAATGGAAGTGGAAATTAAAATTGAAAAGCTTTTCCTCTTTCAAAGAAGAAACAATACCTGAAGGATTACTTCTGGAGTCGAACTAAAAGTAACTTTGTTTGTCTGCAGATAAACAGGGAAGAAACAACCATAAGTTCTCCTTGCAAATGAAACTGCAAAAAAGGAGAACAAATGTATCCCAAGTCCTGCAAATCCAAGATAGAATCGCGACATGGGCATGCTAGAAATACTAAATAAAAGTATATCGTGTTCAAGCAGCTCCGTCTCTTCCAATACTCATCTTCCATGCCACCTAGAATTCCGCCTCCGTCGGGATCCTAACAAACACAAGTTGCTTGAGAAGTTTCTGCAACTCCCTGTAATGGGAAAACTTTCATAGAGTGGTTCTAAGAGATATTTTACGCAGTATTTGAGCAAAAGAATTATGAGAACAGAGAGATACATGTCACAGAGTCCATCCGCCAATTTATTCAAACCATTACTCATGTGATCTAGTCATGATCGGAATTAGGAAATGATATTAGTTAGTTTCCCAAAAAAAAATCTTTTAGGGCATAGGTTTGTGATGAACATCAATAAAAAATAAGACCAACTAGAGAAGGCCACAATCAAGATCAAGGCATTATAAGGCCTGGGACACCATAACTGCTTAAACTGTTCATACCACCGAGACAAAATGGAGTATCAGTGAGTCCTAAATTTTCCTAATTTTAGAATTACCATGGGTGGTCAGACACGATGAATTTACCTGTTTTCACTCAAAAGCTTGATGCGGAGCTCCAATTCAGTTGCACTGACTTGTTTATCGGGAAGTGAGACATCAGTTTTCCAGAGGCATCTCTTGGCGTCTCCCCAGATCTCCCAATGGCTTTTCATATCAATGAAGCAGCACATAAAGCTCCATGACAATGAAATGACCAATATATTTTGCTTTGCAAAAGAGAATTATTCCCACCGGAAGGCAACAAGTGATAAAAAAAAAACTAGCATTGTTTAGTGTCTAGCCATCTAACTAACTAGAACAGAAGCAAAGACTTCCATCACTCTGGCCCCACCGAAAAAAGAAAAAAGAAAAATGCACTATCTACATAAAGCATGCATCCTCAAGGAGCAAAATGGGGCATGCATTTAGCCGTCTGCACTTTATCAGAATCAAATTACTCACAATACTCAGTTTCCCTTCCTCATTAAAGATAAAGTGAAACAGAAGTGCACTGGGCCTAAGTACATTAAAACACACAGCAAGAACAAAACCACAGTCATAGACAAATTGTCAGCAATGCACACTAAAGTTATAGTTTCATCCCTCCTGTGGTAGCTGAAAATGAAAAATTATATTACACAAAGAAAATTATAAAACAAAGGAGAAGGAAATAGAATCCGTAGACATAGCAAGACAGAAAATTTCTCACGTACAGAAGAAAGAATTCATCACCTGAACAATAAAAGAATATCTACTGCTAGTAAAATGGAAAAGAATGCAACTCCTACAACAGAGTCAAAACTCACACTTAAATTGGACCAAACTAGCCTCTTTGCCAATATACTAGGCTCGAGCACATTAACATGAAGGCAGAAAGTTTTTGCTATCAGAACTAGCCTGACCCAGAAAATCTCTGCAAATGTGGAGATCAGAGTAACTTTCAAATTCAGATATGTAACTTCCACCCTGCAAGGAGACAGTGACTATCACGCATCACTCAAAAAGAGCACCAAATTGTTGAGTATAATTAATGAAACACAAACTAGAGCAGCAAAATACTTGTTCCATAAGTGGAAAATTAATTAAATACAGGTGACATAAAACAATGGCAACAATGGCCATGTTACACATCTCTAAACTAGGTATCCACATCTTGAGCAAAGTCACAGTAAAAACGGGCCATTCGGAAACTTAACTTGATCATTGGTGAAGTTGAGCCATGGCAGTTTATTTGACCTCTCTTTGGTGTTCTCATGACCTGAAACATCCAGAGTTTGGTTTGAAACATGATGACATGCTATCATCTGCATAAACTTGCACTAAGCGACCGCAACCGCAGGTAAAAGGAGGTAAAAAATTAACAAGCATTTGGAGAAAGCATTACACACTGTCTTGCATTAGAGATCTTCAATACTGACAGTACACTGTGCAAGTGATATTCATGTCATACAAAACTCAGCATTTACTCCAAAAGCAAATCTTACCTCAGAAGAGACTGGCTTAAAAAATTCACAAATTAACAGACACAATTTAGTACCTATTCATTATACAAATACCTTTAACAAATCTAAACTCCACATCAACATTTGATGCAGAGTTGGGATGAATAGGTGTGAAAATAAATATGTCCCAAGCCTGCATAAAGTAAAACCTTCTTTGTTATAAAAAGAAACAAAATATGAATGATAAGTAGAGTTCACAAATGCCGTAACGTTTAAGCCTAAACCAGAAAAGGAGAAATCAGAAGTATTGAGGATTATGGTAATCCTTTCAGAGGCTTCTCCAAATAACCAACATGAAATGCTACTTTCTTGAAGGCTTAAACTATATATGACATTATCAAGCAATGTGTTAATTTTGAAGGATGACTATATGTCCAACCAATTCTGAAGTATGGCAGCTAACATGATTTGAGAGCCCATTTACCCAAGCTGCCCATGATCTCACATCCCGAATGACATGGACAAAATGTACCAGTGAGCTGAACCAGACGTCATTGACAATGGTTTACAGAATTTCAGCCCACATTAATAACCTCACCACTTTCGAAGCTTTCGAATTCAAACGAAAAACAGAACGCCATCACACTAGATTGTGGTAACACTTCCGACATAGTCACACCTTGGCCTCAGAGGGAGAGATTAGTCAAAGGAATCAGCATACACCACAGATTACACGAATAGAAAAGGGTGCCATTTTGAGAACACCAGCAGTTCATGGGTCCATCACAAAAGTCTTGTACTTGGCACGCATAATCACCTGCCCACTCGCCATCTACACAGCTCTTCAAGGTTGTGCTGAAGTCCTAGGGCAATCCACCCATATTGTCAATGCCAAAAGAGACTGTCCGCACAAGTTTGTTGGTATGGAATGGACGATCTAGGGTTTCTATTAGTCGTATCGAAAGAAATAATGCTAAGAGTGAGTGGCCTCATCAAACTGATGCAGACATGAAGACATCATTTTTCGTATGTCACAACTGATCAACCATTGTCTAGCAGTACATCATTGCCAACCAGGAGTGCTCCTGCAGATTTTGAACCAGAAACAGAATAACTGAAGTGGTTAATATGCCCAACAATACGAGATAAATGAAAGATACCAACAGCGGCGGCAGGAGACTTCCTCGTACATATTTTCTGCTAGCGACAATCGCATAAAAACTTATGGAAGGTTTCGTTGTAGAGTACTTTTAATTTGTCTAAATTTTTCTCCCCCGAAAGAAGCAGGGCCAAAATAATTAGAAATGTCCGAAGCACACATTGCTAAGGGTTATGGATTTTCTAACCACAACCGCAACAAAGAGATCAACTATACATTATCCAATATTCTGGAAAACATACAATGACCAAGTAGATAGTAGACACATCTGTACGTAATCTCTTGCATTACTTGGTTCCTACAAAACCGGTGTATTGCCATTGCACAAAATTTGCAGTAGCAGCATGGAGATCTGCAAGTAAGGAAATTTACAAACTACTATTCCCACAGAATTCTGGCTCCCTCATACATCACACCAGAGTGCAGATCTTCGATAGTGCTAATGTGCCTGCAGCCATTTACTTCTCTTAAACCTATACCACCGCGCGCGAGGAAATCTCATAAATCCTCTTCAGTGTATAGTGTTTTCTCTTCCATCCGATCAGATCAATTGTACATGCAGACTTTTATAGTGATCCCTGCCAAAGTCACAACTTCTTCATCAGATTGTGCGAATCAACATCAAGTACTCAAACAATTGGATTTTAATCAAACGCCAGTAATCTGAGGTGTTGAAGTTATAAAAAAACCTTCACCAGGTGGAAGGTGCAATTTCCTATAGGCATATCTCTATCAAGGCACCAAATAACCTGGTTCTCATCCTCCAGCCAAAATGCCCGCGTAGTTCTTAATCTGAATGCTGACTTGATTGCCTCTTTGATTGCATCTCCACTTCCATCTATGCCGACCCTTGTGACATAGTCGCCCAACTTGACCGTGACAACTCTTCCTCCATATGATGACTGGCCCTCTCCTGCCATTACTGACAGTAAAAGTGCTAAATGATCAAACACAGAAGACAAATTAACACATACAACTATGGGTTACATTTAAGTTGGGCCATTTTCCTTTAACATTGCCAAGACACGAAATACAACACAACTGACTAGCTCTACTGTCATTAACATTTAATAAATACCAAAACAACTATAGAACAAGTACATAAGGCGTTCCTCCAATTTTAAAACATGAAAAAGGTCATCAGAACTGGAAGATTTCATGCAGTACCAGTGAACAGGTACTTCTAGCTCGGGTTCCAGGAAAGAGCCATGGTGAAAAAATCTGCAGGCTACACCTACATCCTATCCAATAAAGTGTTTCAAACATCTTGTATCTTAATTCGCACTTTCATGCCTAATGCAAGCTGTCACAATCTTAAACTCAAATTGGAACTATCAAGAGATGTGCAAAAGAGAACATCTTTAATCATGACAACATCATAAATCCTTTTCAGAGATATAAACTCCATCAAACCAGTGGAACAAAAACAAATTCGGACACTTGAGTTGCTGCCTCATATGATTACCATAACCTGTGACATTCAGACTTATAGATCAAACCACAAGTTAATGATTAATCAAATGATGTGCATGAACTCTCACAAATGAGTGTCAAAGCACTGACGTCATAACATAAACACGATGTAGAAAGCTGCAATTGCAGCTACGTGTTCGATCAAAGTGTTTTTCACCGACGAACACCTTATACTAGAAACTAGACCAACCACAATACTTAATAACTGTAGTTTCCAGGAAATCAATGGCACGTAGTAAATGAGAACTTCGTGTAAGAATTTTACCATTTCCGGGGGCATCTCTCCAGTTCCAAGGAGGAACTCCACTGGCTTTCATCGCATCAGCAGTAGTTATAGCAAGAGGATCACCATCTTGATCTAACTGCCTGCCCATGTTGACTGTTGTCTGTCCACTAGCTGGAAGCAGTAAAGTCGACGGAGAAATTTAGATGAAGTGCAAGAAGTAACGTACTGCAACCTTTGGAAATCCACCGTACTAGAAGCATAAACTGATAATGATCCAGGTTCTTCATAGCATCATAGAAAAGTTTCACCTTCATTGTTGAGTGATAGCGAAATGTAAGGAACGAGAACAGGAGAGATAATTTTCTTAACGATTCGGTAGCAGGCCATAATCAATTTTGTGTCTGATAAGACAATTACCGAGAGGACACAAATGTTGCAGACACTGTTTAAACCTGCTTCATATTGAGAAACACAGGCTTCCGTGGACACTCTATGCATTCCTTTAACCTATAAAATAGCCTGCTCTGTAAATGGCATACTCTAAGGGAAGTCCGGTCGAGCCCTCCTAGTGTCAGACGAATTCCCTCCATCAGTTCTAGACCTCATATTCCACTCTCAACAAGTTTCCGCAAATGTGGACTAATCTATCAATGATGCACATCAATCTAAATTCTGCATGCCCGCGAAGAAAACAAAAGAATAGCAATGAAACACTGCTTCACGTTCGCAAGATTTGGCAAGAAGTACTTTCCATGGGTCCAAATTGGATGCCGGAATCATCGAAACCTGAAAGATCAACTGAAACAGTCATAATTTCTCGTCCTCGCAATCACGTTTGACTACCACAAACAAGAATAGAAGCCCGAAAGATAAATATCACAGGTTTTTGCAATTCAAACGCTTCTCACTAATAAACAAAAACGTTAATGTTGACAAAATAGGCTATGAAACACATAATGCGGAGCATAAACACTCTTTGGCCTCTTGGGAAACAGTTAAAACTGCCATTTTCATGTACCCTTCCTGACACAGCCAAATACAATGCTATTCTAATTCCAAACAAAGACATTAATAGGAGCATGACAAAGAAAAGCACTTGGCATTTCGATGTTCACACCTTTGTCGGAGACCTGAATGCAAGGGTGTGGACTTTAGGCGGCATCGGACGAGACCCCCCAAAGACTCCTCCGCCACCGCCACCGCCATAACAACCGCTGCCGTTCCCATTCCTATATTTGAGCAGCTCCTCGTGCTCCTTGAAATACGGCATCTTCGCCGACCCGGCACCGCCCTTGTCGCTCTTCTGCTGCTGCTCTTGCTCTTGGTGGTGCCTCGCCTTCTTGAACTCCTTGAGCAGGTTGCACCACTTGTCGGGGAACATGGTGGGCGAGCGGTCGAAGCCCTTCTCCCTCATCTTGGCGGAGATCTGCTCCCAGAGGTGCTTGTTCGATTTGGACTTGTTGAAAATCCCGTCCACCTCTCGGCGGAAACCGATCAGGCTCCTCGTCTCATCGGTGACGCACATCTCGGCCCGCTTCTTGGTGGCCCGGGCTCTGGCTTCGGGTCCTCGCCGCCACCGCTGTCAGCGAGGATCATCTGCTGGCGGTGGTGGTGGTGGTGGTGGTGGTGGTGGTGGGTCGTTCGCGACGACCTAGAGCATCATTTTCGGTCTGATATATCAGTGGGACTGGGACGTGGCTTGTCGGATGGATACATGGCTCCAAGAAAAAAGGAGAGGGTGATCGGTCTGAGCTTTAATTCTCGCTTTCCGAGGGAAGGGTGAAGAAGGAAGAGAGAGGAGAGAGAAAAGTTGACTGCGGTCTCTCCTCTCAAATCTTTATATTTATGAGTTGTCCAATTTTCCTTTCTCATTTCCAAATCAGGTCCCTCAAAAGTCACATGCTAATTCCAGCAAAGTCCGGCTGACCCGACATTACCAAGACGCGGATAAAACTTTTTCAACGTGTGGATTTCCACGTTGGCAAAACGTTATTCGCATTATTTAAATTTTTATCCGTAACACATTTTGATGTTGTGTTGTGTTTACCAGTTAAAATTACTTATACACTATTATCATTGTAGACATCCTTAAATTTAATCCACATCATATTTTAACATGGTCCGATGACCATGTTAACTGAATGTTAATAAGATTTCATTGCTGAAAGGACACTTAATTAGAAACAATTTTTTTTAGACAATCATGAACATGGTCAAGAGAATGTGAAAGTATTATGAAGAGAAAATAGAAATTCCTTTTCTTCGAGAGATAAGGTGATATTGTTCTTGTCATAATCGTAACGAGACGAGGAGGGACGGTGGATCAATGGCATGCCATTGGCTTCCACGTGGCAATGGACCCTACCTTTGAAGAAATTCCTTTCTTAAATATCACCGGAGATGCTAGCCGATTTCTCTAGGCGCCGTCGTCCCTCGTGCCATCCTCCAAAGACCCTCCACGACGCTCCTTGCCTTGGTGCCCGCACACTTACCGTCACCGCCCGTTGCCCATCCACCGAAACGCCATCTGCCTTCTCCAGCTGCCCCCGCAAAAGCTCCGGTTCCTGTGGAACCCTTATCGACAAAGGGCGCGTTGGTCTCCGTGTGCGTTTTTCCCAGCACCACCACCGATACTGTAGGTCACTTTCCGATGAGCGACCAAAACTCGGCACTTCCGGTGCTCTCTCTCTCTCTTTGATCGCCGTCCAACATTTTCTTCAGCCTTACCGAAGGGCTTTTCCGTAATCATCGCTGGAGAGGGATTCTTGCAGTTCTCGTACGGCCCAAGCATCCCCAACGATAGGGATCGAACGACGTGGTGCTCGGGACTCCGAGTGATATTTGCAAAGCAAAGCGCAACCTCTAATGCCCCTTTTAGTTTTTATGGAAAGATTAGAGAAGGGTAATCTTAATTCAGATCTGCCATGAGAATAGTATTGTCAACATGTTTTTGAATCTTTTTTTTTTTTTTGGCATTCAACCTCTAATGCCCTTTCTGTTTAGCTCTATTGATACTTAATGCTAATTTCAGCCGCAACGAGGATTGCGCCAGCTGCGATCGAAACAAATTCTAATAGATATGTTAGTCACTGTAACAAGTTTGTCCTGATCACTGGAAGCTAGGGAATCGACTTCGAGTATGAAGTAAATGCTCGGATGCTTTGTTTCGCTTAGTACCATTCGATAGATTGGATTCTCAAAATTCCATTGAGGCATGAGGAAGCCACAGACAGACAAGCATAAATCCTCCGAAAAAATCATGTGAATTATTGTAATGGGCCTTTGCCTTAGTGTAAGCTTGCATAGTATGCTTGCTTTGCACTATGTTGTTGCTATTAGGACGGACACCACTTTCATGTGTATAAATACCCGTCATTAAGGTTTCAAGCTGTATCACTCTCAAAGAAGGAACCAAAACATAGGGAGAGGTTGGAAGCATTTGAGGGAAGCAGAGTTCATGAGATTGGACCGGGGTTGCCCGGTTCAAGACATTGACATTGGACGTGTGGTTTTTTCCCCTTTCATTTGGGTGCTCTTGGCTTGCCCCCAATGTGCATCGTATCTACCTGTAATTTAGTTCTTTGTTTTGCTGTTTCAGTTGCCTTGGTAGACTCACCATCGTGTCCTTGGTTCGAATGTATTAGGGTCAGGATCCCCTAACACTATAATGGCAGGGAACATAGGGTGGGTTTGGTTCAGCATTTTCAATGGGCTTTTGGGAAATGCAAATACATTTTGCTTAAGGGGCTTTGGGAAAATGCTAATGACATTTGGTAAAAACTCCTTTGAAAAATAGATTTGGGTCTGCCTAGTGTCTGGAAAAATAAATTTGCAAAGTAGCATTTACCATATTTATTTAAAAAAAAAACTGAAACTGCCGGTGAGCCAGATCTGGCTCACCGGCGCCATGGACGGAGGCCGCTGAGGGTTGCGCAAACCCTGGCGAAGGCCGCCAAGGGTCGCGCGACCACCGGCGGCCCAAGTGACGGCCACACGAGCCCAAGGGAGGGTCGCGCGACCGACGTCTGGGCTCGCGGTCGAGGGTTGCGCGACCCCGGCAAGGGCCTCCCTAGGGTCGCGGGACCCCTGGCAGCCATCGCTTGGGTCGCGCAAACCCGACGAGGGCCGCCATGGTTCACGCGACCCACGGCCGCCTTCGTCGGGGTTGCGCGACTCACGGCGGCCCTCGGCTGGGCTCGTGCAGCCCAGGCGACAGCCACCAGTGGTCGCCCCATCCCTGACGGCCTCGGTTGACAGCCGCCGGCCGCAAATCTGGTCGGGCGGCGGCCACAACCTAGGCCCTAGAGTTTCAAATATTTATTTAAAAATAAAATAAACAAAAAAATGAAGGGTAAAATTGAAATTTGAAAAAATTAGTAAGGGTAGATTTGAAAGAAAAAATCATGGGTTAGCATTTGTCCAAATGCTGAAAGCTCAATGCTGGTCCCTACCAGCATTGAGCTTTCAGCATTTTCAAAGCTAACTTTCACCTCAAGGCCACTTGAAAATGGTTGCCAAACGCCCAGCATTTTCTCCAAGGAGAGAAATGTATGGAATCGATTCTTTTTAATGAATAGATCCGATCGCAACTTCGAAACTGATGAATCATGTTAAGAAGAATAAAACGGGAATTTTTGCACTCCTCTATTTTGTTTTTTTTTTTTTTGCAGCATTCTTGATTTCCCGTGTGTGTTGGGATCTTTTGTGTCGCAAACGAATTGGGCCGTCGCGTTTGTAACTGATCTATTCTAATTTTTAAAGTAGAATTGAGCGATCCGCGTGTATTCATCGACTGTTTTTCTCATCGGATAATGAAAATTTCAGGAGGTAGACTCGTAACTCACGTCAAGCGTATTAGCTTGGCGTTCTTATTGCGTGAATGAGGGGTTTCATAAACGGAACAAGAAAAATATGGACGTAATCACGTATCGTGTGACAGATGAAGTCAAGAGCAACAAACATATATCGATAAAACAAACAACGGAAGAAAAAAGGAAACAATTATCTGATTTGAACTTTTTGTTTGTTATCTAATACAACGCGCTGGATTATCAATTCTCCATGGAAAACATAAATTATGAACATGTATTAATGCTAATTACATATCTTAACAGCATGAATTGAGAAAAATCATGAAAGCCTTCGACAATCAATCGACAAATTTCAACCTGCAATCGCATTGCATTTCGCCTTACTATGGCGGATTAACCCCCCTCTCTCTCAAAAGACTATAACTCGGCATTTTAATTTGCAAAGCCAACCAATCACGAGATGTCAACGCTAAATACCATATCTATCTATCTATCTTTATGTAAAGTTTTTAGTAGCCATTTTTTTTTCGAACAAAGGACGAGGAAATATCAGGTGATTTGTAATTACCACATATTTCATATCAAATGACACATTTCATCCTTCGAGTGGAGCTGATTAGGCTTACGCAGGTTACGTCAAGTGAACTGGATGACGTGGTGCTTACAAATAGCCAAACATTTTTTTTTTCAGCATGGATGGGTAATTTCCTCTGGGGCCCACCTTTAATCCGATCCGATTTTTTTTTTTTTATGTTTCTTTTAACGTGAACGGAGTTGGGTAAATTTTTGTAAGCAAGACACCGTCGATATGTGTCGGAACCAGTTTTAGGGCAAATGCCATAAAAAAATCCTGATGCACATCACCCGCGGGCACTTCAAATCTAAATTCTGCATGCCCGTGAAGAAAACAAAAGAATAGTAATGAAATACTGCTTCACGTTCGCAAGATTTGGCAGGAAGTACCTTTTCCATGGGTCCGAATTGGATGCCGGAATCATCGAAACCTGAAACATCAACTGAAACAGTCATAATTTCTCGTCCTCGCGATCACATTTGAGTACCACAAACAAGAATAGAAGCTCGAAAGATAAATATCACAGGTTTTTGCCATTCAAACGCTTCTCACTAATAAACAAAAACGTTAATGTTGACAAAATAGGCTATGAAACACATAATGCGGAGCATCAACGCTCTTTGGCCTTTTGGGAAACAGTTAAAACTGCTATTTTCATGTACCCTTCCTCACACTGTCAAGTACGGGTTTTTTCCCGATTTAATACTAAAAAAAAATATTTACAAAATTAGTTACTATTTGAAACTATTTATGAAATTGGGTCTCGCGTGCGGGTTAAACTAACGCGCGAGACCCGCTGCTATAAGCAGCGCGCAGCTCCTTGCACGCTCGTTCTAGCAGCGAGCAAGGAGCACTGTCTTTTTTTTTTCTTCTTCTTCTTTTTGGTTTGGGATAATTGCATAAATGGTCCCTGAACTTTGGCAGAATGTTCAATCTGGTCCCTGAACTTTTAATTTGTTCAATTTAGTCCCTGAACTTTGGCAGAATGTGTAATTTGGTCCCTAAACTTTTGACTTGTTCAATTTAGTCCCTAAACTTTTAGTGCATGTTCAATCTAGTCCCTGAATTATAGGAAAATGTTCAATATAGTCCTTTTGTTAATTTAAGATAAGGGATAACGTTGAATATTTTTATATAGTCCAGGGACTAAATTGAACATTTACTAAAAGTTCAGGGACTAAATTGAACAAGTCAAAAGTTTAGGGATCAAATTGCACATTCTGCCAAAGTTTAGGGACTAAATTGAACAAATTAAAAGTTCAGGGACCAGATTGCACATTCTGCCAAAGTTTAGGGACTATTTGTGTCATTTTGCCTTTTGGTTTTGTTTCTTTCTTACGTGGATAGGTAACATGCAATTGCTCCCCTTTTTGTTTTACTATTTTATTTTAATCATATTTTACTTCTTTCTTACGTGCATGGGTAACATGCAATTGCTTCCCTTGTTTTCTTTTACTTTTGTTTATTATTCAATTTGTTTTCAATTAATTTTTTAAATTTTTTTCTTGTCGCTCTGTTGCCCCATCGCCTCGCTCGTTCGTTGTTCATTTTTCTTTTTCCTCGTCACTCCGCGGCCTCGTCACCTCAATCGATGACGTTTGCTCGTTCGTTTTTTCTTTTTCCTCGTCACTCCGTGGCCCCGTTACCTCGCTCGTTCGCTCGATCGTTTTTTCTTTTTCCTCGTCACTCTGCGGCCTCGTCACCTCAATCGATCGATGATATTCGCTCGTTCGTTTTTCTTTTTCCTCGTCACTCCGCGAACGAGCAAACGAGCGAGGTAACGGGGCCACATAGTGACGAGGAAAAAGAAAAAACGAATGAGCAAGCGTCATCGATCGATTGAGGTGACGAGGCCGCGAAGTGACGAGGAAAAAGAAAAACGAACGAACGAGTGAGGCGATGGGGGCAATAGAGCGACAAGAGGGTGATGGGTGATCAATCGGGAACAGGTCAAATTCTCGTTTTCTGTTGGAAGGTGAATAATTGAGTGGAGAAGAAAGGAGAGAGAAAAGTTGACTGCGTCTCTGTCTCTCGGACAGGAGCAGTTTCTCTTCCCCTTTCGAGAGGAAAGTCCGGCTGACCCGACATTATCGAGACACGGGTAAAACTTTCCAACGTGTGGATTTCCACATAGGTAAAACTTTATTCACATTACTTAAATTTTATTATAGTTAAAATTATTTATATAGACATCCCTACATTTAATCCGCATCATATTTTAACGACCATGTCTGCTGAATTTTAACAATTGTTTTAAGACATTCATGAACATGAACAAGGTGAAAGTATTATGAAGGGAAAATAGAAATACATTTTTTCGAGAGATAAGGTGGTATTGTTCTTGTCGTAATTGTAACGAGGCGAGGAGCGAATGTGGGTCAAGGGCGTGCCATGGGCTTCCACGTGGCAGTGGACCCTACCTTTGAAGAAATTCCTTTCTTAGATATCGCGAGTGATGCCTTTTTTCTTGGTTCTTTCGATATTTGATGCTAATTTCAGCCGGAGCAAGGGTCGCGCCAGCTGCAATCAAAACATGTCCTGATGGATGTGTTCGCCATAGTTCCTAATGAACACACATCACATTTATTATGCGTGTAACAAATTTATCCTAATAGTTGGAAGCCAGAGAATCGGTATTGAGTATGAAGTAAATACTCGGATGCCTTGTTTCACCTAGTATCGTTCGATAGATTGGATTCTCAAAATTCATTGAGGCATAATTTACCCATGTCTTTAGACAGGCAGGCAGCGTAAACCCTCCAAAAATGATGTGAAATATTTTAATGGGCCTTTGCCTTAGTGTAGCTTCCATTGTATGCTTGCTTTGCACTATGTTGTTGCTATTAGGACGGACACCAACTTTCATGTGTGTATAAATGCCCATCACTAGGGTCTCAAGCTTCATCACTCTCAAAGATGGAACCAGAACATAGGAAGAGGATGAAGGAGGGATAGAAGTGGAAAAAATCTTGAAGAATTTCCCATTGGGAATGGCCATTTTGGTGGGGCAAAACTTGCATGGTAAGGGTCTTTTTGGTCTTTTGTGGGTGAGGCATGTCTCCAATATTGGAAGCATTTGAGGGAAGCAAAGTTCATGAGATTGGACCGGGATTTGCCCGGTTCAAGAGATTGACATTGCATGTGTGTGTGTGTTTTTTTTCCCCTTTCATTTCGGTGCTCTTGGCTTGCCCCCCCTGTGTATGTACCTGTAATTTAGCTCTTTGTTTTGCTGTTTTAGTTGCCTTGGTAGACTCACAATCGTGTCCTTGGGTCGAATGTATTATAGACGTGAAGGATAAACTCAATCATGTTAAGAAGAATAAAACGAGAATTTTTGCACTTTTCTGTTCTTTTTGTTTTCTGCAGCATTTTTTATTTCCCCTGATTGCTGGAATCTTTCGTGTCGTAAACGAATTGGGACATCCTTACCAAAACTCCATAACTTGAAGTCTGGGCCGATATATAGGACACACAAAATATGGGCACCTGCCGAATGCTCTGACACAATCGCTGCCATGTACAAAAATGTCAAAAACTGTTGTTGCAGGAGTGCTGAGATTATAGCACTGGATCAAAAAAATCATAATTTGTATTGCGAGACGATGGGAAAATATCCCTTAAGTATCCATTAGACCTGTAACAATAGTGGAAGATTGAACAGAGATCGCGAGACGGTGGGAAGATATCTTTGAAATCATTTGTAAAATCAAGTTCACTATGGGTGTAGATGACAACTGTAGGATCATGGACAGCAAATTGGTCGCCTCCTTTTGTAGTTAAACTAATTTTCCTCTGAAAACCAAAATAACTAGCTTTCAGTACAGAACTGTAAGGATATCCCACTGATATTGTCTTCGGAAATCCTAAAACATCACCTCATATGATAACAGTATTTGAAAGGGATTCTCGAGTGCTTATCTCGTACTTGTGAGTGAAACTGCAATAGAAACAACAACATAAAAAGAACACAAACAAAACCTAGTCATTCAGGAAGCCATGCGGATCTGCATAAAAAAATGTAGCTTACGCTTTCCGACAACCTGGTTCAAGTTGGACCGATCAAGCATGTGAAGGAAGTCCCGGAATCGAAAAGAGCGGTGATGTTCATGTTGAGTCGTGTTTCTCCTATCTGAATTTGAGCCACTGTGACACTATAGCTCGGTCAGCCAAAATTAGTTTATGGACATGAGCTGCAGGATAAGTTTCTTCTAATGGAAAAACAAGTTTATCATGCTGAGCAGTTGCCACTTACTTTCATGAGGCCGGATTCGAGGTCTCATCCTCGTCAGGACTACCTTTATCCCCAAAATTGACCTGTCCGACCCCTTGGTGGGTTGAAACACAAAGGAGAACGAGTCTGCTCCATAGTCCTCCCTCGACAAAATGCCAAGAACTGATATCTTCCCCATACCGAGGCCGAGCAAGCCATTGGGAGCTTCAATTTCCAGGAAAGAACCACTCGCACCCGTCCACAATTGCATTTACATTGCTAATAGAAACCGATAACGAGATATACCTTATGTAGATAGAGAAGGCAAATGTGATTGCAAATTCCCAAGAGCATTATCTGTCATGTTGATGTCGATTGAATGAATTCGGAGGTTGTGAAAACCCAAGATGTGATGTTCAAGAACTAACCCGAATGTTGCATCCGCCTCAGGCTCAATGTGTTCATGGCTTTTGTCTCCTGCGACTAAATGTAGGACATCCTCAACCAAAACTCCAGAACTCGAAGCCTCGGTTGACATATAGGACACAGAATATGGGCACCTACTGAATGCTTCAACACAATCGGTGCCCTACGTACAAGGACTGTGGTTGCCAGTCACAAGTTTGCTAGTCGATCATGCAGAAGGGTTGTAAGTGCTGAGATTATAGCACTGGATCAAAAAATCTTAATTTGTATTGAGGTTTATAATGACACAAAGGGACCGATAGCTACACCCGTTAACTAAAGAATTGTATTCCCGGAATTGATCGTTGCTTAAGAACACAGAACATAATGAAGGATGTGATGCCCAGAGATATGGACAGCTTTCTTTGTATTCCTAGTGATTTGAACTTTGCTTTTGATCCGCAAAGCTTGGGGCTCACGATGGAGAATCGATCACTTTAACCTTGCAGGGATCTGACTTCTTGTAAATGATGTTCCGCCTCAAGGGATCCATGCACCCTGCACCCAAGAAAAGGGCATTGGTTGGCTAAATAATATGAAGAAACAACCCATAGCAGCAGCAGAAGAATCAGCAAGGACAGTATCACGAGAGCATACATTCTCTCTAACCCAGTAACACATCCTTTGCATCTTTTATTCAACATTGAACCTATTAAAACTCGAGAAACCTCTTTAATATTGGAGTTGGAGAATGCTAGTCAAGTACTGGGCACAAGTGCACAAGAATAATTAATTGTCATGGCCTTGGCCTTGCCAGGATTGCTCTACATTGGCTCGATTCTAGTGGGAATCGGAGCTGTTCGGCCTCGAATACTATGGCCTTCTGGACAACATCCTAATTCTCAATCTTCGTCCTAGGTTCTTTCCTCTTCTCTGGCCTGCTTGCTGGTTTATCTTTACAATGTTCAAGCCACTGTTAGCGACGGGGGCAGCAACACTTGCGTGGGGCCACAATGTTATGTGATCGTGTTTGCGATTGTGGGCTGGTTTGCGTGTTCGGTTTGGGGCTCCAAGTGTTGCTCAGGATTAGGACAAAGAACATATGCTCCTGATGTGCGCCGAACACAAATTCAAGGCTTGAAATGCGAATGAAAATTATCCTGCATCAAGCATATCCTGAGAAATCTTCTTCTCTACTCCTAATCCAGGGGAATTTACTTCCTAGTTTCCCAAGAGCGTATGAATTAGAGTGTGTAGATATGGTCTTCAATTCATTGCCTCGGATACAAAAAATTTACTGATTGAAAATTTGAGTATTGTTCTTGGTTGTTCATTGACTTCAGATGGTGAAAGAAAAAGCACGACCCTTCACTTATCTGACCTAATAATTTCTGCTTATTTCTCCTTTTGGAGGTATTACTTGATCATGTGTAGAGGCTGATAAGAGGAACACCAAACTCCTTAAGTGTCAAACTTTCACTGTGGCTAGATTGGAAGGTTTTCTGCACGATCCTGGGCGCATTCAATTTTCAGCATCTTTGTGCTGCTATCAAACCATTCCAACATGATAAAAACCGGGCGAAGTCCTACTCTCGCATCGTGGAAAGAATTCCATGGGCGACACCTCAGTGTTTACTCTTAAAACGCTTCCCGTCGATTCAATGTCGACGAGGTATGGATCCAGATTGTTTAGGACTAATCAATCATCATCATGTGGATAACCTATCATATTGTCTACTACTTTAATCAAATTGAGAGTAGTGATGTATTAATTTAAATAACGTGTAAAATTCCGAATTAATTACTCCTAATGTACCTATGGGTGTGCATGGTCCGGGCCGGTCCTGTCCTGGCATGGAACCGGGGACCGGACCAGTAATCTCGGTGCCCATATTTTCGGGACCACGGACTGGGTCCGGGACAGTCCTGGTCCTGGCCGATCTCGGTCCGAGCCTAGTAGGACCACTAACTCTAACTGCTTATAAAAATCTAGCCCTTAGAAATTACAATACAATGTTAATTTACAATCTATAATCAACCTACGATGGCAAGACAACCATGTAAATGCTAAGGCTACCCAACATGTGTTCGATCCGGCCTTGAAGGCTTCACGTGATCTTTTCTCCTTATAATCGACGCTCGCATGTGGCCCGCTGAACTCAGGTGGGCGATGGAATCGAACTCGGATTTTATTTCTTTCTTTTTTATTTAATAATTCTCAAATCTGCATAATGACTCGAGTTTCTGTCCTCATGCACATGCGTACGTATTCTTCGTGCACGTGCCCATCCTAAGGAACAGATCTTATTAGGGGTGTGCATGGTCCGGGCCGATCCGGTCCCGACATGGAACCGAGGACCGGACTAGTAGTCCGGTCCCCACATTTTCGGGACCACGGACCGGACCAGGCCGGTCTCGATCCCGGCCCAGTAGGACTGCTAATTCTAACTGTTTATGAAAATTACATGTTTCTTCGGTGGAGTTTTTATGCAACAGCAGGAGTGCTAGAATTTTTGCTATCTCTGTTAACTCATGGCTAATCTCAACTGGAAAGAAATATTTCAAAATGATAGAACTGATATAAACTTTTTATTTGAGCTTCAAAACTGGTTTAATGTTCTCCATGATGATTTTCTATATTTTAATAGAAGCTATAGGAATGTCGCTAGTAAATGTGCATATACTGGACGGTTGAGAGGTTTTTCATTCTAAAAGCTACATTGACCAGACTTTAGTATGTCATCCATCATTTGTTTCTCACTGCATCTCCTTTTATGTCTCCTGTGTTTGTTAACTTTCCTTTATGTCCAATTGGTGTTTCATTACTTTATTTTTTTTTTAACAAAAATTATTAGATTAACTAGATTAGCTTTGTTTTTAAAAAACATTGTCGGTCCGGTCCAAGCGGAGCCGATCCGATCCCAAACCATGGAACCCAGGGACCGGACCGCCAACCTCAAGGACCGGACCAACCTGCCCGGGCCTGTCCGGTCGAGTTTGCACACCCCTAGATCTTATCATCAATTAAAACCTGGTTTTTTTTTTGGTGACCCAGGGAACCCTCGCACGGCCGACAGCCGGGGAGTAAACCCTGGGATAACGCTAGCGGAGGACCCACCACCCCGACGCCACGCTTAAGATCCCTAATGACGCCTCTGGGATTCGAACTCTCTCCTCTTCGTGAGGGGGATTGAGCGCAAGCCAGCGACGCCACCACAGGCGGTGGTAATTAAAACCTGGTTTTGTCTCAAAGTAATACCAAAATCTAAATTGCTAAATAATACGTACAATGACACCATTAATCTCAAGAGGCACGAGATGAGATTCACAGGACTTCTCAAAATGTTAAAATTAGATTAACTCTAGATATAGATTATTATTATTTTAAAACATTGGCGGTTCGGGCCGGGCCGGTCTGGTCCGGTTCCAAACCATGGAACCGGGGATCGGATCGCCCAGTCACCGATCCCATTTATTGGGACCAGGGACCGGACCGCCAACCTCAAGGACCGGACTAACCCGACCGATCTGGGCCGGTCCTAGGTCGGTCCAGGCCGATCCGGTCCAATTTGCACACCCCTAAATGTACCCTTAATTTTCTTACCTTATTTGTGGTCGACGACAAGCTCTTATAGTTGAGGGACAGCCTTGTTACATGTCTTAACGGAAAATGATGGAACTCGTGATCATTTTTAAAGGTTGACGGGTTTGAGACATAAACATAGGCAGACGTTTGTAATATTTTGGTGGCGATTGATTCATGCCCGAATACTGCAATTTTTGCGACAAATGTGCTTTTGAAGGAGCAAAGTAAACTTAATCAAGAATAAAGTTTAGTGGTAATAGCATATTTAAAGGCTCGTACTATTAGTTTTTTCACCTCTCGAATAGCTTTAGACACTCTAATTTTATTTTTTATTTATTTTTTGTCAGAAGACACTCTAAAATTTAAATAGGAAAAACATATCAATCTGATAATTTCTATCAACATTTCCTAATATGTTGTTTCTTCTTCTTTTATGTTGATGTCATTGAAATTTACTCATTCACCGCTTTTTTACGAGAATCATCTAAAATTCAAGTATTCCAATAAATTTCACATTCCATATACAGATTTAAAACAATATCATTAAAATATCTGTTAATGTCGGCAACTCTTTTGAAAGAATTCGCCCAAGAAAAACTTGAACTAAATAATTATATATTACAATGTTTAAGATATGTCAGTCATAAAAGGGCGGATCAATGAGATGTATGTACACTTGTTTGGCATTGAGTAAGGAAAAATAAAATAAATCAAAATAAAAATAAAAGCGAAAAATATAAAATATTATTAAGAATTGTCTACGTCAGCATTGGTTGGCCAAAATTTGTTGGATGGATTGACTTGACACAAATGCAAAAGGCTTATAACTCAATTCGAAAAAAATAATAATTAGAATCGCATTGACGAAATTACAATAGTTTAAAACTTCTTTTTGATAATTCTCCTCGGGATGTTCGAAAATGAACACCCACGTGGCTTTCGAAAATAGAAGAAGTGAGGGAAGACAGAGCTCACTAGGCCATCAATATAACTGGGTGTTGAGTCGTTGACACTTAATTTTTAATCAATTCTTTTTTAGAAAATTAATAAAAAATTAATAAAAATTCATAAAGGTCAAAAATCAAATTTGGAACTCTTGGCTATGCCTAAAGAACTAATTTTGACCCCCAAAAAATATTTTTCGTATATTTTCAATATTTTGGAAATTTTTTTCATTTAAAATAATCGAAAATCAAAGAAAATACCAAATGAAGTCGGAAAATTTTAAGAATAGCCAATATTTTTTTAAAAATTTAAAAAATCAAAATGAGGCTCCTCTAATCGTTTTTTGACAACTTTTAGTTTATTTCGAATCAGCCTGACATTTTGACACAAAAAAGAAAAAAGAATCAGTCCGACACCTTTAATTACTCTCTAGTCGAATCAGTTTCACGAAAAGGGCAAAACACTGAGTCTTTCTTTCACTTTGGCAGCAAGTGCAGGAGCCAAAAGAATGCCAAGAAAGTGTAATCTTTTCTCCCGACGCCCTGCATCAGGAGCCAAAAGAATGCCCCCCCCAAAAAAAAAAAGAGGGTCTTTTCTGGGCAGAAAGGAGAGGAAGCCCGAGAGATATTGGGTGAGTTCTTTGACGTGAGGAGTGGAGAGGTTGTTGGGTAGAGAGAGTGCCAGTGGGAGGTTTCAGTGGGGAAAAAAAAATACGAGAGGGGGCTCGTAAAAGAAGAGATCTGCTCTTGGTGAGACCGTTCCAACGAGATAGAAGAACATGGAAAGCTCGACCCGAGAGCCGAATCAAGAGCGAGAAACAGAGGACAAACGAACGAAGATCTGCGGAGCTCGTCCTTCATCCGACGGCTCCTCTCAAACCAGAGGGTACGGTTACGAAGTTGAGCGAGTCGGAAACGGAGCCTGCGGTGCCTTCGTGCAAGACCAGAATCACTCAAGGGTGTCAAAATTGAATTTTTCAGTTCGGACAATAGAAAAAATCATTTTTTTTTTCAGTTCAGTTTTTTATGGTTCAGTTTCAGTTCAGTCACGGTTTTGTATTTGAGAAAGACAAAGTAAAACCACACTGCAGTCATCCTCCACTCTCTCTCTCTCTCTCTCTCTCTCTCTCTCTAACCTAGAAACAGAGACGCCGCCGCAAGACCCACGTCGATGGACAGGCGGAAGACCAGATGAAGCGCCTCATCCCTGTCCTCCCTCATCTCCGCCCTCCAGGATGAGTTCGCCTCCAAGTCCGAACCGGAGCTCGCGTTGCCGTCCTCCTCTTCTCCCGACGAGGAGCTTGGCCTACCCAGCAGAGGGGTCGCGGCCCCCTTGCACACGAAGTTGAGGGCATCGCAAGCCCTCGCGGTGGCCGGCGAGGGCCGCGTACCCTTGCCTCACCGGATCTGGCCTTGCGTCGCCGACCTCTTCTTCCTTTTCTCTGACGAGAGCTTTTGGCCTACCCAGCAGAGAGGTCGCGGCCCCCTTGCAGACGACAATGCCCTTGCCTCGCCAGATCTGATGAGACGAGGGCTCGCGGCCGTCGCTGGCCACCACGAGGGCGGGCGAGGGGCTCGCCCCATCTGCCATCGACGCCCGCGGTGACCCCCTCGCCGTCTTTCAGCCAGCAAAAAACGAAAAAAGAAAAGGCGAAAAAAGTCTAAAAAACTGAAAACTGAACCAGATTGAACTGAATCGAACTGGAATTTTAGTTCAGTTCATATTCAGTTCGGGACGGGATTTGGTTCGGTTCAAGGTTGCCTCCAATGGTTCAGCTCGGTTCAACTCGACCGAGCCCAGGCTCGGACCTTCTTGCGGATCGACGGACCGACGGCCCCTGGACTCACTCGACCGAGACCTGGCTCGGACCTTCTTGTGGATCGACGGACCGACGGCCGTCAACAGACGGAGGCCTGCGGTTAGAGGCCGCTCAGGTAAGCTGCCGAACCTCCTCGATGTTCGATGTGTTGGTCCATTGCAAAATAATCGTCGAAAACGATTGAAAAAAAAAAAAAAACTAGATCGCCGGAGAAGTCGAATCTGGTCGGAGTCGTGGCTGGAGATCTTGGTCGGTGAAATTCTGGAAAAAGCCATGGAAGGAGCTCCTGCTCATCCTTCTCAGGAGTCGTTGTGGGGAAGGAGACGATGGGAGATAGAAGATGATTAAAAAAAAATACAAAAAGAAAACAGAATTAAAAAATTAGATAAAGTCATATGATCATATCGGAGTTGGAGGTTATGGTTGACTGGGTTCGGTTTTCTCCAAGTGGGCTATTGGGCCTTTTGGGTTAAAATGGACATTGGGCCAAATAGAAGAAGAGATGGATAATAGCGCAAAATTTGGGCCCAAGTACAAAGGTGGATGTCCGGATCACATTTTCAGAATATAGAATTCCCGAATAAATAATAAGAAAATAATTAAAAAATTACATTAATAAATTCGAAAAATTCTTCTAAAAGATTTCCAGAAAATCCCAAAAAATAGGAAATGGCTAGGTTGACCTTCTTTCCTGGCTTTGACCTTAAAAAGAAAAATATAAACTCATTTAAATGAGCATCTGCAGGTTGACAACCTTGAGTAAGAATGTTAAAAGATTAAATAGCAGGATAAAACATGAGACAAAATACAATACCAAGATGGATAACTTACTCTTGATTATGAACTTACTCTTTTGTCTCTCGATCAAAGTTTCTCACTTTCACAATGAAACACCTATTCGTATCAGCATCTTCTGTTCATAGATTTAGGGCGCGCATGGTAACACTTATGGAAGAGAATTTTTGCTTAAGAAGTGCTTCTAGAGCAGAAATCCGTTTGGTAAAGACACTTCAGAAGTGTTTCTGAAGCTAAAATTCGTTTGGTAAAAATATTGAGATTTTCTACTTCTGAAAAAGATTTCTACTTCTGGTTGGATTTTTGGCTAACTTTGAGAAGTTAAAAACTGTAGCTTCTCAGCTTCAGAAATCACTTCTTCAACTACACCGGTCTCCACCGACCACCACCGCTGAAGATTTTGTTAATAATGTTTCAAAGTAGAAATTTCAGAAGTAGAAATTTTATCACACCTTTCTTTGATCAGAAATCAACTTTTGATGGAGAAAGTGAAAAATTAACTTCTGCTTTTGATGGAGAAGTTGAAAAATCAACTTCTGCTTCTGGTGGTATTTCTGAAGCAGAAGTGTTGCCATGCATACCCTTAAACACCTACAATTGAAAATCCTGCAAAGACAAGACACCTGTTGGCCTTTCCAACTAGCAAAAACCTCAAATTGGCTTCTCAAGGAAGAAGACATCCTAGAAATTTATGAAACCTTCTTTATCCATTTTCACTTCTGATCATTGCTATCTGCAGATTGCACAGAGAGAGCTAACTGCGTCAACAAGAAATCAAAACATAAAAGATTTTCCTAGTTGGCAATCTAGTCAATAAAGAGTACAGCAACTAGCAACTTTCGGTGGCTGTGCTATGATCATCTTCAGACAAGTTGCAAACTTTAATGTGTAGCTCCAACCAATAGTTGCTTACGATCTTATTGCGTTAGAACAAGCAACTATTGGTTAGAGCTACACATTGAAATTTGAGAGATGTGCTGGCTTAAATTTTGCAACTCATGATCATAACACAACCACCGAATGTTGCTACCGACTCTTTATTGATTAGATTGCCAGCTGGGGAAAATCTTTTCTGTTTTGACTTCTCGACGCAGTTAGCTCTCTCTATGCAACTTGCAAATAGTAATGATTGGAAGTGAAAATGGATGTAGAAGGTTTCATAAATTTCTAGGATGTCTTCTTCCTTGAGAAGCCAACTTGAGGTTTTTGCTAGTTGGAAAGGCCAACAGATGTCTTGTCTTTGCAGGTTTTTCGTTTGTAGGTGTTTAAACTTATGCGGTGAGATTGATAATTTGTCATAAACAGATGGCGGCTAGGGTTACAAAAGATGTTGATAAGGATAGGTGTTTCATTGTGAAAGTGAGAAACTTTGATCGAGAGACAAAAGAGTAAGTTCATAATCAAAAGCAAGTTATTTATCTTGGTATTGTATTATGTCCCGTGTTTTATCTTGATATTTAATCTTTTAACATTCAAGTACAATGCTTATTCAAGGTTGTCAATCTACATATGCTCATTCATCTGGAAGAAATTTATTATGACAGAACAGACAGTGGTTCATCTCTTTTCTTGTGTGTTATTCAATGTAAAGTTTATCATTAGTGTTTGTCTAAAGAATGTTTACGTGCGAATAGCAAATTGAACCTTGATTTGGTTATATCCCTTTCCTTGAGCAGTAAGACTGCGAGTTGTCAGCCTGCAGATGCTCATTTATTTGAAAGAAATTTATTATGACAGAACAGACTATGGTTCATCTCTTTTTCTTGTGTGTGTTATTTAATGTAAAGTTTATCATTAGTGTTCGTCTAGAGAATGTTTAAGTGCAAATAGCGGATTGAACCTTGATTTGATTATATTCCTTTCCTTGAGCAGTAAGACTGCTAGTTGTCAACCTGCAGATGCTCATTTATTTGGAAGAAATTTATTATGACCGAACAGACTGTGGTTCATCTCTTTTTCTTGTGTGTTATTTAATGTAAAGTTTATCATTAGTGTTCGTCTAGAGAATATTTAAGTGCAAATAGCAGATTGAACCTTGATTTGATTATATTCCTTTCCTTGGACAGTAAGACTGCTAGTTGTCAATCTGCAGATGCTCATTTATTTGGAAGAAATTTATTATGACAGAACAGACTGTGGTTCATCTCTTTTTCTTGTGTGTTATTTAATGTTAAGTTTATCATTAGTGTTCGTCTAGAGAATGTTTGAGTGCAAATAGCAGATTGTACCTTGATTTGATTGTATTCCTTTCCTTGAGCAGTAAGACTGCTAGTGGTCCATGCTCCTTGAAGCAATTTTGTTTTTATCATTTGCTAGAGAGATTTTCCTTCTCTCCGAGTCTCGATAGTAGCATCAGAGCATAGTTTCTGATACTCTTCTTTAGTTTGATCAACATTGGCTTGGTGGATGAAAAAAGTTCCTTCCTGATTCTGTTGTTATGCATCTTTCATTAGCTTTTACCAATGTATTCACCGCTAAAACCATAGTTTGTCTTCAGGTGACAGGTGCACCATTCACCCACATGTGCATATGATAGTGATATGACAAGATATTAGATGCGTATCCAAATTTTCTCAATGTTCATCGCTGATCCATGTTTGTCATCAGGTGGCAGGAGCACCATGTATACAATTTTTCTTTATGCTGCATAACTGCATTTTCCATCTTGAGATGGCCATAGCGGAACAACTTAAACTCCTAACTATTTGGACACAATCATGATTATTAAGCTTGAGTCATATCGTAGTATTTTCGTTTTATTAGTTTTCCGTCAACTGATTCTCATCAAATTTTCAGACTACGATAAAGTATAATCAATTATTTCAGCAGCTGCAACTTGGCATTTTAATTCAACTTTCTGAGGAGAATCAAGTAATCTTAACAGTAGTCACTTTAGTTGATGTGGTGAAGGGGAGCCTGCAGTTTCCTATTCTCAAGCTACTATCAATCCTGCTGGCCTGGAGTGAACTAGAGTTTTGAGCTTCTTAGGGAATAATAAGCTGCAGTTCAAGGTCCCTCTTTAGATGGATTTAGCCATTCTGGCTTTGTGTTCAAACTAATAATCAATTGTTCCAGAAGAGCTAGCTCTGTTTAAATTTCAAATAGAGGTTGTTAGACTTGTTTTGCTCGTCATTCGGTAATGGTGTACATTGGAATACCATCTGCACACTCTAGTTAAATAATATCAATGCTCTATTTCCTTTTAATTTGCCCTAACTCTTTATTTATCTGTACAGGTTCGAAGTGCTAGATGAGGAGCCAGGTGATGACAAAGAAAGTGGAGGTCAAAGTGTTAACTATCTTAATTGGCTACAATGGCCTTTATTTGCTTTATGTTTTCTTCAAATACTTTTTGGAGTTGGAATTTTATCTTTTTCTTACCTGACTGTGGTATATGAGGGCTTGGACGGTGGAAAACTCGTTGCCTTAAAATGGCTATTTTGAGATCGACTTGAAGTTAAGGTCGATGGAGCTTTCAAGCAGCTCGTATAGGATTCTCACCCATATGTTCACAATTCTGCCTTTAATTACACTGAATGTTACCTATGGCTTACTCAGGAGCGCCGTCTCTTCAATTTGTTGAATCTTTTAAACGCTTTGGGGCGCAATATAACTCAGTAATTCTCTCCGGAATACAACTTGGAGCTCACAAATGTTCGGGGCAAGATGCGGTTCAAAGATTTGTGGATCAACCGAAGGGGCGTAGATCATCCCTCAACTAGATTGCTGGAATTGATGAGGTACTCCTAAAATTTGACCGTAACCTGTACTGGGTCTTAGAAAGAGAGGTCATCATGGTGGCGTCCTCACCGCGTGACAGGCGAGGGATTGTGAAGTAGCAAGCATAAAGTGATATTTGAGGCGAGATGACTTAGGCAAAGTTTAGCTCTCGGTAGGGATTCACCACAACAAAACGTTAGGAATATACCAAAACACTTCTTAATAACTCGAGCAAAGCGGAAGAATTAACGAAAAAATAGCAACGAATTATTTGCGACTACTTTTCATGGTAATGTGTGGTCAGAGAAATGGCTGGGGTTTAGAAGATGAAAGTTAATTGTTGCAGAAGTTATGGTGGAATGTTCGCATTTCATGTATGGTTTACATTTATACATGGATTCCCAATTTATCTTATGGACGTCTCTATTAGCTGATCTCTTAATTCCTCATAACATATTATTTTTGTATATATAATTATGTATATGATCTAATGTCTTTAGTGGTCGAATATCGTAGAAACAAGAACGTGGTATCGGCACTCATTCACCTCCACGAATTGGGAATTGTCCATAATAACTTGAAACCCAGTAATGTGATGAGCAAACCATTATACGCGAAGGTTTCTGACTTGGGATTCAAATACACCAATGGAATTGATTGTTCTTTCGCTAGTATCGCCGATAAGTGCTCATTACAATTAGAGTTTTTGATGTTCTCTTTTTCTTACGTGCTACTCATGACAAAAATCTCAGGTGTACAGCTTGTGGAAACTCAGAATGGGGACCGGTGGACCAAACAAATATTGCCGCGAATATGTTCAGTTTGGGCTGCATCATTTTCTTTTGCTTAACAGGTGCAGGCCATCCATTTGGCTGTCCTGGAAAATGTGCAATCAATATTGCCTAGAGTAGAAGGAAAATTTTTCGCCGTGGAATCTATACCAGAAGCTGCCAAATTAATTTTGAATTTGCTGGATCGAAACTCGACATCAAGGTGAGAGCTCCGTCATATTGACAGAAATGTGGTTTCTTTCAGCATTTTGGTCGATTGTTAAATGCTTTTAGTAAACTGGCTAGTTAAATGCACCGCATATGCTCCGTTATCCATTTTTTTGGAGTTCAATGAAGAGATTGAGGTTTTACAATACATTCGGCAATAGACTAGGGCGGGAAAAAAAAACCTTCGACAATGCTAACAGAATTGGAGAAGAAAGACAAATTGATTTCTCCTCGTACTACTGGTTGGATGAGTGAAATGAATCTAGCTGTACGCTTTATATGAAGATGTAAACGGTACAGATGTCTATTCCTCTAAGATTTGTTAAGGGCCATCAGAAACAGCTTTGTCCACTACGAGGATCTTCCACAACGAGTTTAGGTACTCACTTGGAGCATAATTGAACCATCACCTGTCAACTATATAGAAGTAAAAATCAGTAGCGGACACAGCATTTAGAGGAGTGCTATTAGGCAACGTCTGAAGAATGACTTCTTTCTATTGACACCAAAAGTTGAGCAATATCCCTCAGAAAAGGCGCTTCGAGTTGCGTCCATCCGTGGATCGATTGACTGCTTCTATCGTGGGACAGCTACTCTTCTCTTCTTCTTTTTAGTCAGACTTATAGCAAGTAATCCTTAAAGGCATTCTCTCCTTGCAGAAGTTAAGCATGACTTCATACGAATACATTAAGAGCTGGGGAAACCTTTTAGCATAGTATATTTCTAAACTCAGAAACCTTTTAGCATAGTATGCCTCTAAACGCTCGAAACCTTTTAGCATAGTATGGTCTAAATCGTTTGGAGACATGCTATGCTAAAAATTTAGAGGCATATTATTTTAGTATATATAATTAAGTGTGTGATCTAATGTCTTTAGTGGTCGAATATCGTGGATACAACGTGATATCGGCATTCATTCACTTTCACGAATTGGGCATTGTGCATAATAACTTGAAACCCAGTAATGTGTTGATCAGCGAAAATGGCAGGCTCAAATTGCACGCAAGGGGTGCCGGGGAAACAAAAACTGAAGATGGTCTGCTTTTTCAATTTTTCACGGGAATAGCAAATGACTCTTCTGATGCCAAGAGCCATGGGGCTACAAAAAGGAAGGGGGTCTTCCACGCAAGGGAGAGAGCTGGAGGGAGGAATTTTCGGTTGAAAGAAGAGGCAGAGCGAGAAAGAAACAGAAAAGGAGCAAACTGAGAAAAAGGGGGCGGTGTGAGGGACCGGAGAGGCTTCACCAATGGCTAAAGAGTTTCCATCGCCACCGCTAGGACCGCCGCTTCTGCGCCGTCGCCGTCATCGACAAAACCAAGTTAGTTCGTCAACTCCTCTGCACATATCCCCTATTTGTGTTTGAGGCTACTGTGGGTGGGAGGTCGATTTGGTTCCCATCTAAGTCAAGTTAACCTGGATGCATCACGACCTTGCCGAACATTGATATAGTCATGTCTAAGTAGTCACTCGCTTCATTTTGACTTGCAGACCAAGTTCTTTGTGATTTCTGCAAGTTTTCGAATCTGCATTCTACATGTTCGACAAGTTGTCTTGAGAGTCTTGAGTTCTGTTCGAAGTCCTTCGTGCCTTGGTTTGAACCTAGATCCTCCGACCAAACTAAGCGTAGCTTTACCATTTTTGTATGCATCTATTATCGAAACTTCCATGGCCGAACCTCCGATACCCTTGAGTCGTCGGACGTATTGGACGTGAGCGGGTTTGTTGGCAATCGTTGGAGTTGGAGTTGGCGTTGGCCGGCGACGATCGAAGTGGCGAAGGAGCGTTTGGAGCTCACTATGGTGGCCATGGAAGAAGTGTCGTGGAGAAGAAGGGAGTCCAAGAGGAATAAAGAATAAAAATCGTTGGCGTTGGAGTTGGCGTTGGCGTTGGCCGGCGACGATCGAAGTGGCGAAGGAGCGTTTGGAGCTCACTATGGTGGCCATGGAAGAAGTGTCGTGGAGAAGAAGGGAGTCCAAGAGGAATAAAGAATAAAAAAATGATCTAATGTCTTTAGTGGTCGAATAAAGAATAAACAAACCCGCTCACGTCCAATATGTCCGCCGACTCAAGGGTATTGGAGGTTCGGCCAGGGGAGTTTCGATAATAGATGGATAGGTACAAAAATGGTAAAGCTACGTTTAGTTTAGTCGGAGGATCTAGGTTCAAATCAAGGCACAAAGGACTTAGAACAAAACTCAAAAGATTAAAAAAAAATACTCACGACAACTTGTCGAACATGTAGAATACATATTCGAAAACTTGCAGAAATCACAAAGAACTTGGTCTGCAAGTCAAAATGAAGCGAGCGACTACTTAGACATGAATATATCAATGTTCGACAAGGTCGTGATGCATCCAGGTTGACTTAGACGGGAACCAAATCGACCTCCCACCCACAGTAGCCTCAAAACACAAATAGGGGATGTGTAGAGGAGTTGATGAACTAATTTGGTTTTGTCGATGACGGCCACGGCGCAGAAGCGGCGGTCCTAGCGGTGGCGATGGAAACTCTTTAGCCATTGGCGAAGCCTCTCCGGTCCCTCACACCGCCCCCTTTTTCTCAGTTTGCTCCTTTTCTGTTTCTCTCTCGCTCTGCCTCTTCTTTCAATCGAAAATTCCTCCCTCCAGCTCTCTCCCTTGCGTGGAAGACCCCCTTCCTTTTGTAGCCCCATGGCTCTTGGGATCAGAAGAGTCATTTGCTATTCCCGTGAAAAATTGAAAAAGCAAACCATCTTCAGTTTTTGTTTCCTCGGCACCGCTTGCGTGCAATTTGAGCCTGCCATTTTCGCTGATCAATACATTACTGGGTTTCAAGTTATTATGCACAATGCCCAATTCGTGAAGGTGAATGAATGCCGATATCACGTTGTATCCACGATATTCGACCACTAAAGACATTAGATCATATACTTAATTATATATACTAAAATAATATGCATCTAAACTTTTAGCATAGCATGTCTCCAAACGATTTAGACCATACTATGCTAAAAGGTTTCGAGCGTTTAGAGGCATACTATGTTAAAAGGTTTCTGAGTTTAGAAATATACTATGCTAAAAGGTTTCCCCAGCTCTTAATGTATTCGTATGAAGTCATGCTTAACTTCTGCAAGGAAAGAATGCCTTTAAGGATTACTTGCTATAAGTCTGACTAAAAAGAAGAAGAGAAGAGTAGCTGTCCCACGATAGAAGCAGTCAATCGATCCACGGATGGACGCAACTCGAAGCGTCTTTTCTGAGGGATATTGCTCAACTTTTGGTGTCAATAGAAAGAAGTCATTCTTCAGACGTTGCCTAATAGCACTCCTCTAAATGCTGTGTTCGTTACTGATTTTTACTTCTATATAGTTGACAGGTGATGGTTCAATTATGCTCTAAGTGAGTACTTGAACTCATTGTGGAAGATCCTCGTAGTGGACAAAGCTGTTTCTGATGGCCCTTAACAAATCTTAGAGGGATAGATATCTGTACCGTTTACATCTTCATAGAAAGTGTACAGCTAGATGATTCATTTCACTCATCCAACTAGTAGTACGAGGAGAAATCAATTTGTCTTTCTTCTCCAATTCTGTTAGTATTGTTGAAGGTTTTTTTTTTCCGCCCTAGTCTATCGCTGAATGTATTGTAAAACCCCAATCTCTTCATTGAACTCCAAAAAAATGGATAACGGAGCACATGCGATGTCGGGTTTCGTTTAACCAGCCAGTTTACTAAAAGCATTTAACAATCGACCAAAATACTGAAAGAAACCACATTTCTGTCAATATGACGGAGCTCTCACCTTGATGTCGGGTTTCGATCCAGCAAATTCAAAATTAATTTGACAGCTTCCGGTATAGATTCTGCGGCGGAAAATCTTCCTTTTACTCTAGGCGATATTGATTGCACGTTTTCCAGGACAGCCAAATGGATGGCCTGCACCTGTTAAGCAAAAGAAAATGATGCAGCCCAAACTGAACATATTCACGGCAGTATTTGTTTGGTCCACCGGTCCCCATTCTGAGTTTCCACGAGCTGTACACCAGAGATTTTTTGTCATGAGTAGTATTTAAGGAAAAGAGAACATCAAAAACTCTAATTGTAATGAGCACTTATCGGCGATACTAGCGAAAGAACGATCAACTCCATTGGTGCATTTGAATCCCAAGTCAGAAACCTTCGCGCATAATGGTTCGTTGATCATCACATTACTGGATTTCAAGTTATTATGCACAATTCCCAATTCGTGGAGGTGAATGAGTGCCGATATCACGTTCTTGTTTCCACGATATTCGACCACTAAAAACATTAGATCATATACATAATTATATATACAAAAATAATAAGTTATGAGGAATTAAGAGATCAGCTAATAGAGACGTCCATAAGATAAGTTGTGAATAAATGTAAACCATACATGAAATGAAAACATACCACCCTAACTTCTGCAACAATTAACTTTCATCTTCTAAACCCCAGACATTTCTCTGACCGCACATTGCCATGGAAAGTAGTCGCAAATAATTCGTTGCTATTTTTTCGTCAATTGTTCCGCTTTGCTCGAGTTATTAAGAAGTGTTTTGGTATATTCCTAACATTTTGTTGTGGTGAATCCCTACCGAGAGCTAAACTTTGTCTAAGTCATCTCGCCTCAAATATCACTCTATGCTTGCTACTTCACAATCCCTCGCCTGTCACACGGTGAGGACGCCACCATGATGACCTCTCTTTCTAAGACCCAATACAGGTTACTGTCAAATTTTAGGTGTACCTCATCAATTCCAGCAATCTAGTTGAGGGATGATGTACGCCCCTTCGGTTGATCCACAAATCTTTGAACTGCATCTTGCCTCGAACATTTGTGGGATCCAAGGAGAATTCCTGGGTTACATTTCGCCCTAGAGCGTTTAAGAGATTCAACAAACAAACTAAAGAGACAGGTGAGGATCCTATAGGAGCTCCTTGAAAGCTCCATCAAACTTTAACTTCAAGTCGATCCCAAAATAGCCGTTTTAAGTCAACGGGTTTTTCACCGTGCAAGCCCTCGTATACCACATTCCCATGAGTTCCCCTAGAGCTGATGAAAGGGAGAGTAACCATAGTGCTCCTTGCCAAATCATCGATTGCTGAATTTGCAACTCGTCATATCTCATATAGAGTTTGAAACAGAAACCCTTGCCACTGAGTACCCACCGTCGGAGGCACCTCATCTCCCGCTTTGTCAATAGCCCACACCTTAGTAGGTGGTGGGCCGGCATTTGTTCTTCTTCTTCTTTTGTATCTCTTTCAGGACTGGAAAACGGCGATGAGGCGGCTACTACTAAGGCGCCAGCCAGTCCTCTTGTAGGGTGAGAGAGGGGGGGGCGCCATCTCGTATTACAGGCCTATATTACACAAAGAGAATGTCGTGAGCAACAGACATTTCCAACATTGACAAGGGTTGCGCCCACGCATGGTAATTCTACTTTATTTATAAAAAGTTGACTGGGTTATATAAGTTTAACTTACCGTCTAATTGGTATTGTATGACAATTGTTATTGATATATTCAGACACAAATTTATAGATTTACGTATCCATAAAAAGAGATTAAACCGCCCAATATTAGATTCTCCTACAAGAAAACACAAAAGCATCTCAGGTCGATTTGCTAGCAGTACTTAATACCAAGTTCGACTCAACCAGAATTTATTTTCGCTAATGATACCTTGTTTGTTTAAGCTAATTACAATATGTACAATAGAAAGTGAGTATCTCTTTTATGAAAGATATATCCTTTTTTCTTACTTTCATGGGAATAACAAGTTTACTGTAGAATGCATATCTTCATTAACAAAAGCAATGAGAAGACTTGAGCCGTAAAACTCTATAGCCACACTTGAATGAGTTGAATACAGGGAAACTACCGTCATAATTAAAGGAAAGACCCAATTCCATGAGTTTGGCATTATTGGACGCAAAATCAACTTAAGTAATAAAGTGCATCGCAATCATGGCTATTTTCCACCACAAAGGGAGTTTTTTGGGGCAAAAGTTTCATAATAGATCATAGATCAACACATTGATTCAAGTAACACAACATGATACTGTATAGCATTATAAAAAAGCATCTGCAACAGATCCATAATTTAAAGCACGATAAAGATTAATTTGTTAGAGAGATGGTTATCATGTCATATCTTACACCTAACAGCGGATATCTGAAAGCACGCAATGCACTGACATAGAATTATAGTGATCTAAGTCAGACGACTTACAGTTGTAATGGACTGAGATCACACATTAGACCGGGAACATACTTTCTGTGACAGTAGGATAAGCCAGACATATGATAGGATGATTAGTTCCTTAGTTACTCACAAGAGTGAATTAGTTAATAATAATCTCTTCTTCTCTTTCCCCTAATTTGTGTCGTCATAGCTGTCCACGATTTTCAGCTTCTTAGTGCCGTATTGGACGAGACATTTCTAACGATTCCCGTGGGTTGCATTGCTAAGGATTTGATGAAAGCTTTAGATAAGTTCATTGACATATTACTAGGTAGATGCATACATACAGTCTCCTCATCTGTTACAGTAACAGCCTAATTAGGTTGCCTATCAATATAACCAATCTCAACTAGAATCTGCAAAAATAATGTGAAACAATGAGCAATGTCGACGGAAATTATAGTTGGAGATATATGAAAACATGGAAACAGAACAAGAGTACCTAGGAGTCAATTACTATTAATGCAAGCTTCATTTGCATCGAGAGACTTATACTTGGGTCTGTTTGTGAATTTTAAGATAGAGAACCATCTGAAACATAACCAGAAGGCTTGTGACTTTATCCAAACTGAATTACCCATTTACCATTGGCACGATGGTGATTTTATCTTACTATTCCATCCTCTTTGTTTCAGTCAAAGTCCCTTTCTTTTGTTAGAGACAAGCATAGGGTTTAGCACGAGTTTCAGGTCTTGTGGATTATCTATGTCTCAAGACAAAGTCCCTTACGTATGTAGTCTTCTTCTCCCGCTAGGCATTTTAAAGATTTTATATTTGGAATACATGGACTGCATCCAATCCTCCCACGCATTTATTGGCCAAAGGAAAAGCCCTTGCCATTCCAGCCATAACTGGCAGGTAATAACAATAATGATAATATTTGGTAGTTAGAAAGTGGGATTAGGAATAATATTCAATTAATGGAATTGTCAGTCCACTCTCTGGACTGGGAGTTTTTCTAACGACCCTAACCACTAGGCATTGCCATGCAAGCAGTGGAAACACATCATCAAGCACGCAACTCAAGAGCCTGCGATTGAAGCTACGTTATCCAGCGGAAAACCGCGAGTCAAATCACGTTCATCAAACCTAGGCACATTTCGTCCAAAATCGGCACGGGGTGACAAAAATAAGGCAAGGAAAAAAGCACGGAGAAGACGAAACTAGATGGGAATAAACCAATGACCACTTCTAGGTGCCAATGAACGTAGTTTGGTGATTGTATGAAGGAATGGCCTTGCGATGTCGACGCGCCTTTGTGTGGCGCCACGTGTAACAAGACGCTGAGCTGTGGTTGTCATAGGTGCCCGGAACGGTGTCATCTTGGACGTTGCACTGAGACTCGTAGAATTGTTGTTACCAAGTCATGTAAGTGTGGAAGCTCGATTACAGAGGTAAGAGTTTGATGCTTTTATGTGAAACATTATGTTGAATTGTTGATTAGCATTTGAATGCAAAGTAGATAGCATAGCTGAATCTAGACTATTTTCCTTGCTATCAGGGTTTGTCAAGTGAGAGAAGTGTATGAGGATGAGAGACTGTGGACATCATGCTTGCAAGTGTCGTTGCTCTGATGGGGATTGCCCGCCATGCTCGGAGGCGAGAGAGCATAAAAAATTAATTCTTTTCCCTTTTTAATTTGTCGCTTTGCTTTTACATGTTATGTTTTCTGAACTGGAGGTATGTGACAAAAGGCTTAGGTGCAAAAACCATAAATGTCCTTGCCCATGTCGCAGGTATGTTATCTCCTTATTCTCCATTAACAAGCTACCTAATTTAAGTCAAAGTTGAACACAAGTTTGTCAGAGTCCCTTTATAATCATGAAAAATGGAGTAGGAAACAAGGAAGCTAAAGGCCCCAAATAGTGCCGAAGATTGAATGACATATATCAATGTCATCGAGCAGAATGAAATTGGAGGACAAACAAAAGTAAACATTAAATGGAGAAGGTAAACAAGATTGCAGAAACAGATGTGAATTTGGGAGTGGAACTACCTCTGATTTTTATTAAGTACCCTCAAGTACAAGCTGGCACCTTGAGAAATCATTGAATTAGAGCATCTTCATATTTTACTTTGTTAAAGAAGGCATCTAATTGAAATTGGCAGATTGAGGAACTAGTAACTTAATGCTTCTGAGTACGACTTTGCAATGATAAATTTGTGTTTTTATGGATCTTGTTATTAGGTAAGCTTGTATTTGCGTTATTCCACCATAAAGCAGGATGTAAATGTTGAATTTCACTGTCCATCTTCAGAGGTGTCTGTACCCCTTCCCAGTGATGGTGACAGTGTCATGTGCATGTGGTGAAACACAGTTGGAGGTGTGTGTGTAATTAATCTATAAACAATAATCTTGACCTAATTGTTTCCTCCTTTTCTACCATTTGATTATTCGTGAAGTTTTAATAATTGCATTGGCTTAAACAATGGAATTACCTTGCTCGGCATTTAGAAGGCTTCTAATTGCGATAACAAAAAAAAAAATGAAGGATATGGAAGCTAATTCCTATAGCTGTGAAACGCCCCGTTGATGTGCTTTGCAAACAATGCTCTCTATTAGGTCATTTACTTGATTTATGGGCAGTCACCTGATTCTTGGAGGAAGTGAAGGTTATCATTAAGATTTGTAACTTAAGAAAAGCTGATGGCCATAGCATGATGCTTAATTTGCTTCTTCCACACTTCCAAAATTGGTTCTGATGAATCTGTTATGTTCAATTGCCCAACAAGATTGGAAGTTGTTTATTAGCATAACCAGTCCATTTTTTAAGCTGTCTAGTTTACCAGATTGAACATTGATTTGTTGGACTTTTAAGTTTCGAGGCTGACTCTTCTTTTGTGATAAGTAGTTATAATGGTTCTATTTTAAATAAACATGTGGGAATGCGAATAGCTTATCATCTGCTTAACTGTGTAGGTTCCATGTAGTATTGAAATGGATCAGAGACCTCCCAGATGCCGCAAACCTTGTTCCATTGTGCCATTCGGTCAGCATGCATCAATTTGCAAGGTATTGTTTATTTTTTGTATCAATGGATTTTCGAAATTTCATGGACTGAGTTTAAACATAGACATGTATTGGGTCTCCTGCCTTCAGCAAAATATGAATGAATCATTCTAATTTTCACTTTACCCTCTGGGATAATGTCGGAACATAATCTCTTTCCTATCTAGTTATTGCACGGATTATCAAAAGAGCTATGGGGTTGTCTTCTAGCTCTCAAAACATCTTTTATTCATCTCCCCCCCCCCCCCCCCAAAAAAAAAAAAAAAATCTTTTTTGGTTGCCGAAGGCTTTCATTATTGTCTTTATCTTAAACCTGATGGTGAAGTTTGAACCCTGATGACAAGATCCATTGTGATTTAGTGAAAAAACTTGCTATTTGTTGAAACCCTAGTGAGCGGAGGGCTTTCCCTCAATTGGTCACAACTTATTTATGTCTCTGTTTATCTGAGTTTTGCATCTACCTTCTCATTTTACAACTTGGCCCCCATAAAAGCTATAGTTCATGTGGTATGGAAAACAAATCCGTTCTTTATTTAAGTGCTATCTTCAAGTACTTGTGAGTGATCTCGGCATTAATTTCTCGTCTTTGGGTCCTCAGCCGCATAAGTGGCCACCACGGAGCATGCCCGCAATTGAAGCTAATTTGGAAGAAGAGTATCCATGTGGTGATAGGTGCAAACTGAGGTTCGTAATCTTTTGCACTGAGCTGAAATGCAGAGTGAATGTACTTCTAATCCAGATTACACGTGCTGTAGCTAATGTGTATGAAATGCCGATACTGTGCATATAAACATGAATACTGTTGAACAGAAATAAATGCTAAAATGAATTCAGAATTGAATTTTTTGTATGGAACTAAAACGCAGGATAAAACCGGTAAGTACGGATGTTGTCTAATGTACTGGTTGATTTACACGTATAAGTTGATCTAAACGAATCTAATTCTCCTACATGGATCTCAGTCCATTCACAATTTTCTTGATTTAACTTGTGACCTGTGACACAAACGTCCTGCTAATAATGATTGGGTAACTTTCGCATGCAAATATATTGACTACAGAACTTGTTTCTTGTAAGAGAAGAGTTTATTGACTAAACATCTTATAACATATTTCAGTTTATTCAAGAACAAGGGGCCTCATTCAGGGGGGCCTCATTCAGGGAAGTCTGCCCCAAAGCGTCGGAAGCGATGTGAAAGACTGCAAGAAACGAGAGAGACTTCGACTCTGCAGGTAATAATTTCGTTGGGCAAAAACTTGCTTGAGAGAAGAACTCTTTTTCTCTGGTTGATTGAGTAAATTTTGTGTTGGTTATTAGACAGAATGGGCAGCGCAGTGCGGTGGATGCTTGTTTGTCTAGCCGTAGTTGTGGTTATGATCACAGCGAGCTACGCTACTACGGTTAAGAAGGTCTACTGAGGCTATCTGACTGGGTGAATGAGATTGATAGGCAAAGACAACGAAGACATCCTGAAATCTAGCGGAAATGCATTTGCATATACCATTGCCTTCTTTCATCTGTCTTATGTCAGTTCTGCAGAAAAGAGAAGGACATTCGGGAGTACTTTTGAAGTCTCAGTTCTACAAAAAGGGGTTTCTGAAGACTCAGACAAAAGCAGCAGAGTAAATGGTCTTGAGAGCTGATTTCCAAACAAGCAGCTCCCGTGGTGATCCACAAGAACTTAAAAGACTTTTCTTAGTTTGAGAAATCTAAATTGTTTGTTCCCCTGCATGAATGAGTGCACATTTAATTTAGGGAGGTAGACATTTTTATGCATGATCTGAATGGAACTAGCGAACTTGGATAAGTGGTTTCTTTTTTAATCCAACAATGATGGCTGTGAAGCAGGAATTTGTTTGAACTGAGAGATGCCGTATTTTACCTGGATAGTGGTTCCTGAAATCGACTGTCGCAGACTTTATTTTGTGCCTGCTTGCCTAAGTTTTGCTTTCCATGACTCTCAAGCAAGGTCACAGAGACAATCTCCATGCCTCAACCAAACTGAGTCCTTTAGACCTCTTCTTGACTGATTGAGCGTGGGCTGTTTGTTCTGTGGATGAGACATGAGTAGAACCAAAACGGCTGGGATACAGAGCAGGAGCAACTTGAGAAGGTGGCCTAAGCAAAATAGCTCTGTATGGCCGTATTGAGATTATGATGACGCATGTGATTCTGATAATCGGTCATCGTTGCGTCTGGTTTTGTCTCGTTCTGTGGCTTCTCGGGGAGTTTGGTAGGATCCTTAGTGTCGTAGCCTGCATTAGAGGTCGGAAATCAATAATTCTGTCAGCTTGGCTCATTAGATTGGAGGACTGGAATGTTTAGTCAATCGGGGACCAAAGAGCACCAACAGTCCCAGAAGGAGCCTTTTGTGGGTATGTATAATAAAAATGATCGAGTATTCACAAATCTAGTACATATACTAAGGGGGGAAAATCAATTTTCTTGTTTTAAGCATGGATATTTTCTTTGACTTTATCTAATTTTCTATTGACTACTGCCTTAAATCTAATCCAGATCGTCAAATCTGATGAGACTCATATGAACCCTCTATCTTCAATATTCCTGATCCAATTTAACAATATACTACTAATTTATTCGTGAAATGGGTAGCAAAATTACTTCAAAAAATTATCACAACTCCTCCAATAAAAGATCCTCAATTAAAAATAATCACTGAAATAATTTAGAATCGAAGAAACCCATTTAAAAATTGCTACTTCTTATTTCTGTTTTTTTTATTGTTATCACATTAATTGCCAACTGGAAATAATTTTTATCGTATCATCTCCAGTTATCCAACGTGACGGGATTGTTACCAAATCAACGCAAATATAAGGAATTTGGCTTCAAAGTACAATTTCTTGAATTGAAATCGGCATCTTGGTTTTATTTTCGTATTTGTTACTAATCCTCGTCGTCCTCTGCATTCCTCCACTCAAAAAGTTTTCCTTCTTTTCCTCTTCTTTTATTTCTTGCCACACTCTAGAAGTTCTAAAAAAGTCTCTGGTTGGTTTCGTCTTCTCTCAATCTTAGTTTCATCAGATCTTCACAGCAACCTCTCTCTTCCTTGTTCGAGGGCTTCATTCTCTATCAAGCGAAAGAAGCAAAGCCACGAAAAGATGGTGATTGATGCGATGATGGTCTCGTTAGAAGATGAGAAGGCATCTCCGCCGTGGTTGAGGTGATCGCGAGCGAGCGAGCGCCAAGTTCTACGGCGTGTGCAAGACTCGTGGCTTGAGAGAGCGATATTACTACTGTAGAGTCTGCATGATCACTCTCTGCAAACATCGCAGAATGCAACGCGATTGTCCCAAGCACGAGATCATAACGGTATCACCTTTGCCTCTTTTGACGGCATTTTCTTTTATGGGTGTCATGGAATATTGCAGACAATGCATGATGAAAAAACGGGGCATTGGGTTTTCTTTTCATCGTTGAATTCTCTCTCTTTTTATTCTGTTTTTGGGTTTTGATCTTTTCAGGCCTATAAAGCTTCCCATGCGGCCTCCTTCAGAATGGAGGACTTGAAGCCGCCTAGGCATATTTTCGTTATTTGTCCGTGTTAGACATACTTGTATAGCCTTGTAGTCTTATAGCTTTCTTTTACATTCATTCTTTCTCTTTAGTCCCACATAGGAAGAGCACTAAGCTCTTTACCTCTTCTAAACTTATATAAGGGCTTCTCATGTACATTGTTTGACACACCATTATTAGAGAACAATACCATTCTCTCTTAATCATTCTTTCTTATCATGGTATCAGAGCCAAGATCATTGTCTTGAAAAGTATGCTCTGCGGTTGCCACAAATTGGAACTTCCGCATCAGAAATTAAGATAATGAGCTCATTATTTTTTAAAAGTATGCTCTGCGGTTGCCATAAATTGGATCTTCCGCATCAGAAATTAAGATAATGAGTTTTGGGCTATTGAGCCGTCACCCAGCTTTGCTAGCGTCTTTAATTTGTGTCTCTCGATCCTTTTGATCAGCTTTCCCACCTCAACCCATTTTTCTAGCTTCGCTAGTGATTTTTCTGTTGTCATGGGCGATTCTAGTGACCGCATAGATGTCAAGCTTGATGGTTCAAACTATTCACTTTGGAAACCATCGGCAATGGCGGCTCTTGTTTACCGCGATTTATTTGAGCATGTTGAAGGTTTCCGTCTATGTCCTGATGCTCTTAAGGAAAGTGCCTCATCTGAGGCGGTTGTAAAGCGTACCGCTGAAATTCGAGCATGGACAGTTGCTGATCGGAAGGCATGGGCTATTCTTTTTGGCTCTATTGATCCTGCTCTTCGCCCACAATTTTCTCATATTGTTGGAGCGAAATGTTTGTGGGATCAGCTCGCCGAGATGTTTACTCAGACCGGGGACATTCGGGTTTATCAGTTGGAGCAAGAAATTTACTGTGCTACGCAAGGGTCTCGCTCTATTCGAGACTTTTACAATTATATGCATTCCCTTTGGAGTCAATTAGATATTCTTGCTCCTGTTCTTTGCTCGACATGCTTGAACTGTACTAGGTGTCCATCTACTCGGCTTCAAACTCAAGATAGACACCGTCTAAATACTTTCCTTATGAAGCTTGGCTCTCCTTATGAAGGTGTTCGCAGCGTATCAAAGAATTGCAGTCTGAGGAAACTCGTCTGGGTCTACTTTCCTCCTCTGCAGTTATTGATTCCGCTGCTGTTTTAGCTGCTCCACCACGTGCTCCGCCTGCTGTTTTGGCTGCTTCACCACGACCTCCCTCTGCACGTGGCTCTCGCCGCCTTTTATGTACTTATTGTCACCGTCTTGGACATGAGGAGCCACACTGTTGGCAAAAGAAGAAGGAAGCTTCACGCCCTTCAGCAACACCGCGTTCTATTCAGTATTCTGTGACATCTCCACACTCTCGACCTATTACTCTGGTTTCTTCTTCTACGGATAATCGGATTGCTGCCCTTGAAGCACAGCTTGCTCGATTGAACCCTTCTTTGCTTGGGTCTTTTCCCGATTCCAGCACTCCTACAACTTCTTCATCTACAGGAAACACTGCTGCAGCCACTCCATCTTCAGGTGACACTTCTATTACCTGGATACTTGACTCAGGAGCTGCTAGACATATGTCTAGTTCCGCTGCTTGTCTCACTCAGCTCTCTGAGCTCAAGCATCCAGCACATTTCTTTACTGCTGATGGCTCTCCTCTCCTAGCTACCCGGCGGGGTACTCTCACCATCTCTCAAGATTTCAATGTCCCTAACGTGTTACATGTTCCATCTCTAGCTCTCAATTTATTATCCGTTGGACAACTTACTGATGCTGGATGTACTGTAAGCTTTACAAATAGCTCTTGCTTTGTGCAGGATCGTTTGAGTGGTCGGATGATTGGGAGAGGTAGTAGACGGGACGAACTCTATATTATGCAGCATCTCCACCTTCCAACTTCTTCTCTTCCTTCTCCTGTGTTGGCTACCATTGATCTTGCCCAATGGCATCAACGTCTCGGACATATTCCTTCTTCTCGTCTCACCGTCCTTCATCAACGAGGTGCTTTAGGTCCTGTTTCTTCTGGTAATCTTCCTCCATGTTCTGTATGTCCCTTGGCCAAACAATCTGCTAAGCCTTTTCCTATTAGTAACTCTAGATCTAGTGCAATTTTCGATCTTATTCATTCTGATGTATGGGGTCCTGCCCCACTTTGTTCAAAGAGTGGTTTCAAATATTATGTCTCTTTTATTGATGATTACTCTCGTTACACATGGGTCTATCTTATGCGTCAACGCAGTGATTTCTTTTCCATCTATCAGTCTTTTACTACCATGATTTCCACCCAATTTAATACAAAAATCAAAGTTTTTCGTTCAGACTCGGGAGGAGAATATCTTTCTACTGTTTTTCGTTCCCTCTTGGCCAGCGATGGTACACTTCCTCAACTATCTTGTCCTGGGATTCCAGCTCAGAATGGGGTTGCTGAACGCAAGCACCGTCATATTTTAGATACCACTCGCGCTCTCTTACTTGGGACATCTGTTCCTACTGAGTTCTGGGCTGAGGCACTTCTCACAGCTGTTCATCTAATTAACCGCCTACCTTCGTCTGTTCTTCATCAAGACACCCCTTTCCAGCGTCTCTATTCTCGATCTCCCAGCTATAATCATCTTCGAGTTTTTGGGTGTACTTGTTTTGTCATTCTTCCACCCACCGAACGTACGAAGCTCACCGCTCGCTCCATCTCGTGTGCATTCTTGGGTTACAGCACCGAGCACAAGGGTTATCGCTGTTATGACCCAAATGCACGACGTATACGTATTTCTCGCAATGTTACCTTTCATGAACACGTTCCCTTCTTCCGTACAAATGTAACACCTCCTGTCTCGACCCATGTTCCATTTATGGATTTCCCTGTTGATCCTTTTCCTGATCCTCCTTATTCTGCTTTCACCTCGGAACCAGATATATCACCACCGTCCCCATCTTCTCCTACCCGTTCTGCTGTACCTCCTACTCTACCTGCCCTCGGCGATTCTGCAGTTCTAGAGCCACGCCGTAATCCTCCTCGGGATCGACGCCCGCCTACTCGGTATGTTGCTTCTACTTCTTATTCTACTGAGTTTAGCTCTTTTTTGGCTGCTGTTCATGCTGTACAAGAACCCACTAGTTATCGTGAGGCAGTTCAGCATACTGAGTGGCGTCAAGCTATGTTTGAGGAGCTCAGGGCATTGGAAAGTACTGGTACTTGGGAGCTTGTGTCTCTCCCTCCAGGCCGCTCCTTGGTATCATGCCGATGGATATATAATATTAAAACCCGTTCTGATGGCAGTATTGAACGTTACAAAGCACGTCTGGTTGCCAGAGGTTTCTCGCAGGAGTATGGCATTGATTATGAGGAGACGTTTGCTCCCGTAGCAAAGATGACATCTGTCCAAGCTTTACTAGCTATTGCTTCAATTCGTAATTGGCCCCTCTTTCAGCTTGATGTCAAGAATGCTTTTCTTCATGGGGATCTTCAAGAGGATATCTTCATGCAACCTCCACCTGGTCTTGGTCATATTTCTGGACAGGTTTGCCGCTTGCGACGGGCTATTTATGGTCTTAAACAGGCTCCTCGTGCTTGATTTGAGAAGTTCAGTGATGCTATTCGATCTGCTGGTTTTACTCAAAGCGAGGCTGATCATGCTATGTTTGTTCATACCTCTTCTGCTGGTTGCACTATTCTTCTTCTTTACGTTGATGATATGGTTATCACTGGAGATGATCGCGACCATATTGAACATACCAAGCGACACCTTCAGCAACATTTTGCCATGAAGGATCTTGGACCACTGCGCTACTTTCTTGGGCTTGAAATTGCTCGCAGTTCACGTGGTATCCTTATTTCTCAACAAAAATATAATGCTGATATTCTCTCTAGGGCTGCTCTCTCGGATGCACGCACTGCTGCTACTCCTATTGAGCTGAATCAGAAGCTCTGCTCGGATGACGGGGAGCCTCTTTCTGATGTGACCCGCTATCGAACTTTGGTTGGCAGCCTTGTATATCTTACTATCTCCCGACCCGACATTGCTTATGCTGTTCATGTTGTCAGTCAGTTTGTTGCTGCTCCTCGCACAGTTCATTATGCTGCTGTTCTGAGGATCTTGCGATATCTCCGAGGCACTTTATCGTGTTCCTTATTTCTGCCATCTTCTTCTGCTCTCAAGTTGCGTGCCTATTCTGATGCTGATTGGGCTTCCAATGTGTCTGATCGCAAATCTATCACTGGCTATTGCATTTTTCTTGGCGATTCTCTTATTTCCTGGCGTGCCAAGAAACAACAAATTGTCTCACGCTCCTCTACAGAGTCCGAGTATCGTGCTATGGCTGACACTACCGTTGAGATTGTTTGACTTCGCCGCTTACTTGCTGACATGGGTGTTTCACTTCCGGATCCCACTCCTCTACACTGTGACAACAAGAGTGCCATCCATATTGGTGCAAATCCAGTCTTTCATGAGCGTACAAAACATATTGAGATCGATTGTCATCTGACTCGTCATCATCTTCAAGCTCGCACTATTTCTCTTCCTTTTGTTGGAACTGAGAATCAACTTGCAGATTGTTTTACGAAGGCTCTTACATCACAACGCTTTAAATTTCTTCTTTCCAAACTCTCGTTGTTTGATCCACCTTGAGTTTGAGGGGGGGTGTTAGACATACTTGTATAGCCTTGTAGTCTTATAGCTTTCTCTTACATTCCTTCTTTCTCTTTAGTCCCACATAGGAAGAGCACTAAGCTCTTTACCTCTTCTAAGCCTATATAAGGGCTTCTCATGTACATTGTTTGACACACCATTATTAGAGAACAATACCATTCTCTCTTAATCATTCTTTCTTATCAGTCCGTACACTTTCAACGGGTGGATGGTCGCCCTCATACAGAAAAAAAAAATGAAAGGGGATCTCTTGCTTCCGCGCTAAGAGTTGCGTCATGAAGTGCGACTATTGTGTTTTCAAATGTTCCATGATTTCGAGGAATGTTTTCTCACACGTGAGTCATTTGGTTTTTTGTAGGTTGAAGTCACCTTAAAGATGGAAGGAAGTGGAAGCATGAATGAGAAAGCAAAGAGTAAGCTAGAGACCGTGTTAGAAGAGATTGCTCATATTCTTCTCTATTCTCGATTCCTTCCGTGTCCAAAATTATTCTTGCTAAAACCATTTTTCAAGCTCTTTTTAGCAATTTAAATGAAAGTTAGTTTGAATGGGTATAATGCCGGAAACTTTTATTGTTTGTTTGCCTTACACGACGTCTTTTATCATTTGTTTGCCTTACACGACGTCGTTCTGGTTGAAATATACTCATAACACCCAAGTTCCCAACTCTAAATTCACCAATGTTCAAAACCTTATGCACTTATCCCAATCTTCACCTTTCTGCTCGCCTTTTACCAAACATATTCCGCACCAGTGGACAGCACCACCGCTGGTGCGGTTGAGCCGGCTCTGGAGTCGTTTGGTTGACATTGAGATTTTAAAACTAGAAAGTGCAGAATATATTTAGCACAAAGTTTCGAGATGAGCTTTTGTATTGACTTAAATTACACTAGATTACATAGTACACGCAACCAAAATGAAATAGAAAAAAGATCCTGGAGATGTCCGGTTGTTAATGAACCTATAAATGCACAGGATGCTCATGAACTTAAATTTGAACCAATACCCAAGCCTCTTCTTTTGTCTGTTGGCCAAAGAAAAATATCGACCTTTTCCCAATTACTACAGAGTACTTTTCAGAGCTTATAGGTCATAAACACAAACATAATGCATGATTGCGTTATTGGAAAGCATAAAATTCAAGAAAGCTTCAAGGAAACAAAAAGAAACCGGATGGGGCTCCTTTCGGAAGTGATACTTCATTACTTTGTTCTGCAGAAAACGAGGATTAACAGTAACCATGCACTATAAGGGCATATCAACTTAAAAGAGGGGGAAAATGAGTTGTGTGCATCTCCTCAAATCTCATTGATGGTTCCCTCACATTTGTGGAACTCATATAACACAGTACATCAGATCAATGGCCTCAATTCCCATCTGAGTTTTTTTTTTTCTTACAATAAATATAGGCACTCAACAAAATTGATCAGTGACGGGGTCTATTCATTCAATGGCAATTCGGCAAAGTAGTGCCCCGAGCACGGATAGTGTGGCCATGGATCTTGTAGCATCGTCAAAATGGGCCATTTGTCTATCCCCCACTTCTTCCATGGACTGCCACTAGTCTCCGCAAATAAATTTGCACTGTGAGAATAAATTAATCTAGACATATCCATTTGGTCTCTCACTGCTCTTTGCAGATCGCTTCTGCAAGTCTGCATCATAATGCTGAAAAGCAGCATCTAAGGCCTGCATCAAATGAAGTTTCTGTTAGATCTCTCGTTCCATTTGCCACATATGTGCCACAACATACGGTAGCTCTCCAGCAAATGATGATGTTGTGTAATCTCAAAAGGAATATAGGGATAGTGCACATGTCTATCAATCAGTGCATTTGTCCCTAATACTCATGGTCCAATAAGAAATTCTGCAAAGTTTAGTTGAAAAGCTTAAAAAAAGCTTCTAGTGAAACCACTTAAGTCCAGCACAAACTTCTTGCTGTTGCAATTGTTATTAAAAGGAAATCCCATACCTGATGCATTTGGCGAACAAGAACGGAAACATGCTGCTTGTGGTTGGCTGGCACAGATTTCTTGATCTCCTGAAATTTGAAGGAGAATTAAAAGAATTCCAAACAACAGCCAGGTGTTGCTAACAAAGCCGTCAAAAATTTCAAAATCCTAATTTGAAGTCACAAGTGAAGCAGATTGGATGATGCACCAAGCACCAGATAGGATTAACATGACGCTGAACTACTTGGATGTTTTGCTGTGCCAGGAAGCACTGCTGCTGTGGCTAGACTAGGTGCTTCAATGATAATAGCATGTCGTTCATCATGTTATAAAAAGCACACCTGGTAGCTTTCAGTTGATAATGGTGGACTCTGAGGTCAGCGGAAGAGATTTAAGCAATTGATGTACAGCACAGACATAAGAGGCAATAATACCAGTTGGAAGAGAGAGAGTGCAAGAGAATTGGAGGAAACTAAGGTGGCACTTGATTTTTGGTTCAACAAACGATAATGCTTCTTTAGCGTAACGATTCAAACAATTATTTCTGGCTTTCACAGATGAAACATCTATAATGAACAGAAAAGGTTAGAGTTTTGCTGGGGCTTGGCATTCTACCTTTACACTGGCCAGGCTGGTTCAAACAGGCCCACCCACGAAGGGCATAAATTTTATCCTGGCCCTGCCTAACAGGCCCAACAGACCAAGATAGGTATATATGCCAAACACCCTAATGGATGAAATACTGCAGCTTTTTGGAAGCAGACCGCCAAGCACCTAGCTAGTGAAATCCATGTTCCATAAAAAACACTTTGACCAAGTAAATGATAGTTTCATGTAGTACCATCATTTTACACAAGCAATGCATAGCTTCAACAAACATGGAAGAGAATTTCTCAACAAAGCACTGCTTGAATCGAGAACAAATCCATAATATATATATGGGTTGCCACCATCAAATCAACTATCTCAGGATGATTTATCAACTCTAAAAAGGCAATCCAACAGAGAAAAAGATGAAGAAAGAAAGCAGTTCTTCAAAGCCTAGAAGAAACTGTTGTTTTCTTTTTGGCAGGAGAAAAGAACATTTTATTAATTTACTTCTTATATTAGATTTCTGTTACAACACTAAATTTTGAAGAGAAAAATCATATTAAACGCAGTAAGTTTTCAACAAGAGCATAGTATCATGAAGCAAGTTGAAAAGGATCCCATACAGACATTACCCTATACAAAGCCACCAGTGGAACCAGATCAACATAAAATTGAGCATGAGAACCCTACATTACCATTTGAATGAGAAAAAAGATCATATTTTCTTCAAAGGTTTGTATAAATCAATCAGCTAACAAATTTAGGATATTAACAAGAAACATACTTCAAGCTGTGGGTAAATTTGTGACATGGCATCCTTCAGTCTGTTTACCTGCACATAAATAAAAAAAAAAAGTTATCAAGTGACTAATCCAGTTAAATGCTAAACAAAGAAACTTCACTTTGTATTAATTCAATTATACTCGAGTTCCTTGGCAACAGCTGGAACCTTTGAAGAAAATATGATCAACTGAGCAATTTTCAAGGGAAATGGCACGCGAAAAACCATTAGCTGTGTCCTATCTTTTTGGCTTGTAACAGACGAGGAGGGCCATAACTGGGTAGTCATGAAGTTTAAAGAGAGAGATCTACTTAGGTTTGCTGTCAAACCCCGCCATTAAATTAATGATACTCATAACCTCAACAGAATTATACCTCAGTATCTGACTTCCACACATACAAAAATCACCTATCACATTTGTAGTATGTTGACTGTATGTTTGACCTTTAATGAACCTGATACTGACCGAGGAGTAATAACAAACATTTACCTTCGCATAAAGGTAAGAACTCGTAATTGGATATGATGACCAGAAGTGCCTCAGTAATTCTTGTATGGACGTCCAATGCTGTCATCAAGAATAGTTGCAATGACAACTAAGACAATATGACCAAATTTGCATCAGGAGACATCGAAAGCAAAAGCTTGAGTGAATTGCCAACTTACATGAAGAAGCTGCTCTTTGGTTGTGCTTGGCAGCTTGTCCAGAACACTATCCTGAGGATTCTTTCCAACATCATATTTGGTTCTTGATATATCATGGGACAGCGCATTGAAAACCTATACCATGCATTAAGGAAGGGCAGTCATATGAGCTAGGATTGGCAATACAAATGTTTGGCATACTAGTCCCACAATTGTACAACTGAGCAATAACTTTAGAAAAGACTTTTACCTGAAGAGCATCTTTAGTCTTTACAACAGGATTGTGAAGTCCCATTTGTCTAGTCTGTGATATTGAGTCCCTCAGAGATCCGTATGCTTCTCTGGAGCTCAAATTGCTCTTTTTTACCTCTGCCACTGCTGAGGCTTTAACGGCATTGACTTGCTGGGAATCAAAGTAGTCTCGAGGATCCTGGATATAAATTGACATGAAGCATCTAATTTCACAGCATCTGTTTTGCAACTTAAAAGTTTTCAAAGGCAAATATCAATATACTTTTATGCAGAGCGGAGCAAGTGGTGGACCGTGAGGTGCTTGAAGGTCCTCAATCTCTGTGATACGAGAGATCCTTTCCAATCTCCCCTGGTTAGCATTCCCATCAGAATCCTCATTAGCCGATTCAACTATAAAATTAGTAAAAATTGGAAAATATTGAGTCACGATAGAAGAATAAAACAAATAATTCACAGCAGAAATAGGAACTGGGCTAACCGCGTTTAAACTTAGCAAGTGCCTCCGCAACTGTCCTTGTGTCTTCCAATTCCACCTCTGCATGATCATTTAGAAAGGCATAGGCTTAACCTCACATGCCTAAATGTGGACATTAAAAAAATAAAGGAAAAAGGAAAAAAATTATTGCAATTCAGACCTCATTTCTTATGTCTACATTCTAAGAGTAACAAAAAGCCCACAGTTAAAACTTAAGTGAGGAATTATTGTACGAGAAAACATTAATTACTAAAAAGTTATTACCCACCTACTGTTCTTCCTTCAAGCACAACTGCAGCATGCCGATTAAGGTCGTGAGCTAAAGTCCTCCTGTACAGCTCATGTTGTGGTTCAGTAATATCTTTGCCACCATCACGAAAAATGCCATGATCCTGCATGTCCAAAACATGCAAATTGATTTGATGTTTAGCTCCATCTTTTGTGTCGGCCATATTGTCACCATGTATATCATGAATAAAACACTTGAGACAGTCCTCAAGTAAGCCATGCATTGCCCTAGGGAAAATCAAATAGACAAAGGTAGTAAAAGGAATTCCTAAGAAATTTATACACGCGCTTAAAGCAAGGTGGTTTCTTCACATAATAGCTACTTGAAAGGCACTTCAAGATGGCTAGTATAGCAAAGTTGATTCCATATAGCTATCACTAGCACGTCAACTGTTTCTCCAAAGCAATATGGGAATGATTTTCAAGGAAACCAGAGTAAAGATGTACATAGTCACAAGGAACTATGCAAAATTATAACCAGACAAATGCACAATCATCATACAGGCAAGTGTGTGTAGTCATCTCCTTGGTCAGCTTCAATGTTTACAGTAGGATCAACCCGTCGGATCTGTAAACAGAGCAAAACATTAGAAACTCAAGCATCAATACGGACCAATCAAGAAAGAAGGAAACAAAAGAGACAATTCTCTCAAAACATTCTCAAGTAGAAGAGTTTCCAACTCTAAGACCAGCACCTTCTGCCTTGCTTCCTTGGCCAATATGTCATCGTTCCTGAGAAAAATAGCAAGCTCTTCATCTTCAGCAGCCTCCGCAGCAGCAGCAACAGCATTTTTTGTGCTGTGAAGGTACTCGGCTTTAAAATACTTGGTCCAGAAGTCCTTCTCTGTCATCTGAAGTAGAGGGAATAATTCAAGAAACCATAGTTCAGCGTCACGTGTTGCTTTGAACAATCTAATGAACAAATATGTTTCATCAGAATTTAAGTACTTATAGGGGGCAACAAATCTGGAATACGATGAACAAGAAGCAATATTTCCTTTACCTTACTTGGAACATAACTCAAGAATGCTGCATGAACTGCGGGCTTCTCAGCAAAAATCTGGGATGCAAGCACACATTAACATATCAAAAGTAGAACGGAAATAAGAATTACTTGTATATCATGAATGTATGCATCAGGCCAATTCCATCAAAACGATAGCAACATCTTTTTATATGCTAACGCACATTTTTAGTGCACATTATTTTGCATGATATATAGTAGACAGCCCCCAGTAATACTCACATTCATGCCCGAACAAAATGGTTTGGGATTTGTCATTCCCTATTAATGAATTCCGCTCTTAGCAAAGATTGGGCATATTAGTGGCAGAAACACCAGGAAATGATCGCCCTCTGTTGGATAAAGGCAAGGCATTTTTTATTTTCAAGTATATCAAAGAGCAGCAAGGGGGTGCCACTCATGACAACCTAGAAGCTAGAAATCACCTGATAAATTGCAAAAAGACTCGGTGTCAAAGAGTTCTCTGACACAATGCCAAAAGGATAAGGTGGGAAGCCAACTACACTTTACAGCCAATACAGAACTTTCCTCATTTTAAAAAGCCTGCCTATTTCTATCTTCCCAGACAACCGAAAAAATGGAAGTGGAAATTAAAATCGAAAAGCTTTTCCTCTTTCAAAGAAGAAACAATACCTGAAGGATTACTTCTGGTGTCAAGCTAAAAGTAACTTTGTTTGTCTGCAGATAAACAGGGAAGAAACAGCCATGAGTTCTCATTGCAAATGAAACTGCAAAAAAGGAGAAACAAATATACCACAAGTCCTGCAAAATCCAAAATAAAATCATGACATGGCAAGCTAGATTAGAGAGATCACATCATACCCTGCCATCTGTTGCTGGTTTAATGTCTGAAATCATGGCGCTTTTGAAGCCCACACGTTGTTTTGATTTTCTATTCGACTCTCTATCCAGCAATTTCTACAATAATAAAATAAGCAGCAGAAAAAATAAAATCACCAGTTGTAATCATGTGTGTATGTATGATTTCCATTAGACAGAAGGTTCAACCAATTATGCTAGAAGTTCTAAATAAAAGTATATCGTGTTCAAACAACTTTGGGTCTTCAAACCACTCACCTTCCTTGTCGCCCAGAATTCCGCTTCCGTCAGGATCCCACCAATCACAAGTTGCTTGTGAAGTTTCTGCAACTCACTGTTATGGGAAAACTTTAATCAAGTGGTTCTAAGAGACATATTACGTAGTTTATGAACAGAGTAATTATTAGAGCAGGGAAGTACAGGTTGCAGAGTTGATCCGCCAAATTATTCAAACATTCATGTGATCTAGTCATAATCAGAATTATGAAATGATATCACTTATCTTGCCAAAAAAGTGTTTTAGGGCATAGGTTTGTGACAAAAATCAATAGAAAATAAGACCAACTAAAGAAGGCCATAATCAAGATAAAGGCATTATAAGGCCTATGGACACTGTAACTGCTTAAACCGTTCACACCACCGAGACAAAATGAAGAATGAGTGAGTCCTAAGTTTTCATAATTTTAGAATAACCATGGGTGGTCAGACAAGACAAATTTACCTGTTTTCTCTCAAAAGCTTGATGCGGAGCTCCAATTCAGCTGTGCTGATTTGTTCATCGGGAAGTGAGGCATCAGTCTTTCCAGAGGTAGCTGTTGGAGTCTCCCCAGATCTCCCAATGGCTTTTCCTATTAAAGAAGCAGCACATAAAGCTCCATGACAGAATGAAATTACCAATATATTTTTACTCGCAAAAGAGAATTATTCACACCAAAAGGCAACAAGTTAAAAAAAAAAACTGGCAAGCCATCTAACTAACTAGAACAAAAGCAAAGACTTCCATCATTCTGGCCCCACAACAAAAAAATTGAAGAAAAAATGCACTACCTACATAAAGCATGCCTCCTCATGGAGCAACATAGGCATGCATTTAGCTGTCTGCACTGTATCAGACAAATTACTCACAGTACTCAGATTCCTTTCGTCATTAAAAATAAAGTAAAAAGCAGTGCACCAAGCCTTAATACATTAAAACACAGAACAAAAACAAAACCAGAGTCATAGCAACATCTCAGCAATGCACGCTAAAGTTATGATCCCTCCTGCGGTAGCTGAAAATGAAAAATTATATCACACAACCTAGCTTGGAATGCTACAGGCAAAAAAAAAAAAAAGGAAATAGAATCAATTGACACAGCCAGATGGAAAATTTCTCATGTATAGAAGAGATAATTCAGCGCCTGAACAATAAAAAGAAAGCTGATCTCTACTGTTCGTAAAATGGAAAAAAAATGCAGCTCCTACAACAGTAACAAAACTCAGACACTTAAATTGGACCGAACTAGCCTCTTCGCCAATATACTAGGCTCCAGCACATTAACATGAAGGCAGAAAGTTTTTGCTATCAGAATTAGCCTTACCTACAAAATCTCTGCAAATGTGGAGATCAGAGTAACTTTCAAATTCAAATATGTAACTTCCACCCTGCAGGGAGACACTGACTGTCATGCATCACTCAAAAAGAGCCCCAAATTGTTGTACAATCAATGAAACACAAACTAGAGCAGCAAAATACTTGTTCCATAAGTGGAAATTTAATTAAATACAGGTAACATAAAAAAAATGGCAACAATGGCCATGTTACACATCTCCAAGCTAGATATTTGCATCTTGAGCAAAGTCACAGTAACAACGGGTCATTCGGAAACTTAACTTGATCATTGGTGAGGTTGAGCCATGGCGGTTTATTTGATCCCTCTTTGGTGTTTTTATGACCTGAAACATCCAGAGTTTGGTTTGAAACATGATGACATGCTATCATCTGCATAAACTTGCGATAAGCTATGGCAATCATGGGTAGTAAGAGGTGAAAAATTCACAAATATTTGGAGAAAGCAATACACACTATATTGCATTAGAAATCTTCAATACTGACACTACATTCTCGATTAAAATCCATATCATGCAAAACTCAGCATTTACGTCCAAAAGCAAATCTTGCCACAGAACAGACCGGCCAAATAAATTTCAAAAAGTAACAGACAGAGTATTGTGCCCATTCATTATATAAAGTACCTTTAATAAATCTAAACTTCACATCAAGCTTTGACGCAGAGTTGGGATGATTAGGCGTGAAAATAAGACTGTCCCAAGCCTGCATAAAGTAAGATCCTTTATGTTATAAAAGAACATGAGTAGAGTTCACAAACGCCGTAACTTTAATGCCTAAACCAAAAAAGGAGAAAACAGAAGCATTGATGATTATGGCAATCCTTTCAACTGCTTCTCCAAGAACCAGCATGAAATGCTACTGTCTTAAAGGCTCAAACTATATATGACATTATCAAGCGATGTTATATTGAAGGATGACTATATGTCCAGCCAATTCTGAAGCAGACTATGGAAGCTAACTTGATTTGAGAGCCCATTTACCCAAGCTGCCCTGTACACGAGTCACATGATCTCACATGCAGAATGACATGCACAAAATGTACCGGTGAACTGAACTAAACGTCAATTACAATGGTTTACAGAATTTTAGTCCACATTAATAACCTCGCTTACATTTGAAGTTTCCGAATTCAAACGGAAAACAGAACCCCATCCCATTAGATTGCGGTAACACTTCAAACATAGTCACACCTTGGCCTCAGAGGTAGAGATTCATCAAATGAAGCAGCATACGACACAAGGAACAAAAAGATAACCACAGAGTACACGAATAGAAAAGGGCACCATTTTCAGAACACCAGCAGTTCCTGGGTCCTTCACTGAAGTCTTGTACTTGGCACGCTTAATCACCTGCCCGCTCGCCATCCACACCGCCGATAGATCGATTATTATCAAGGGATCAACAGACGATCAAAACGGCACAGCTCTTCAAAGTTGTGGTGAAGTCTAGGGCAATCCACCCGTACTGTCAATGCGAGAAGAGTTAACCGCACAAATTGTTGGGGATGGAACGGACGATCTAGGCTTTCTATCGAACTACTCCTTTGCAATCCTCATGGGAGGATCTCAGGAGAGGACGAAAGGCTCGTCTCGTTATTATTCTCCGCGTATCTGCAGAGCAGAGGGCCAAGAAGTAGAAGGCGAAAGCAATGGGCTTATATATGCGACCGGGCAGGAGCCGGTCAATGAGTTCGATTCTTTTTTATGAACCGGAGTCTGATGTTTCGGTTTGATTTCGGTTCGCGTCAGACAATGTTCTGACTCTCTCACGGTCACGAGCTACGTAGATCCAATACGACACGAAACACAGGAGACGATACGACACGATATATCGATACGTGATTTTTTAAAAAATAAAGAATTTCGACATATTGGGACACGGCATATAAACTCCAAACATCACTATATCTAAATGTCACAGCTATTTTTTTATATTTGACATTCAGATATTATTATTTTGTGGTAACGGTGATCCCAAATAATAGCTTCAAACTTATAATATCACAGCATGTTTCAAAAAAGATAATTTTTTTTAATAATTCGGCCGTACACGGCTGTCCTCTTTTGTTGACCGCCCAGACATGCGGTCCAGCCGTGTCCGACACGCAAAAATTCTATAAACAGACGTGTCCGTGCTACATAAGTCATGAGACATTGGAGTTTGAAAATTTTACCTTCGTGCCACTATAAGTGGGTCAGGTTGCACCCTCGGTCCATTGTGTTGTGCCGTCAAATGCTCCGGCTACATTTATCAAGGCTTCATTTATTTTGCGAAAAATAAATAATTTAAAAAAATGACTTGTATTGTTTTTTAAATGAATAAACAAAAAATATTTTCTTTATCTACGAAAATATTTATATAAAAATTATTATTGATAATTAAAATATCCTTCATTGAATAATTATTTCAAACAATACAAGCGATCATTTTTTTTAAAATAAATTTCAAACCATTCATTTTTTCGCGAAACAAACGAAGCGTACTTTTGAAAAAAAAAATCAAAAGCTCGGAGCTATTGATCCTGAATTTTCTCAAATCAGCAATATCCTTAAGAATTTCATTCATTTCGTCACTCAATCTACCTCGTCTTGATCTACATCCGTATATACCATGAGAAAAATGTTCGGTTCATAAATATCCACATAATTGGATTCGCATTTTGAGTTGCTCTGTATCTCCTTTTTTTAGAGTTTTTTTTCCCCCTTCACGAAATTTGTTTTCTTCCTTTTCAGCAAAAGAAACACTCTGGTTCGATGTCGCGGGGCGTTTTGCATTCAAAATAAACGATTCTGCTTCCTTCAGATTCTTCCTTGCTCTTGGAGTTTCATGTTGAATCCTTCGTTGGATGACCTGTTTCCTCATGATTTTCTTGATTACGATCGTGATATCTCTCCACTCCTCGAGCAAAGCTCGTGAAAGTTCAGTGAGTGAGTATAAAAATTTATATTTTCAAACTATGAAATAAAGCTAATGATTTAATAAAAATGTCGATAGTTGATCAACAAGTTACCAGGGAAAAGGTTCCCCGGTTAGCTTTTTTTTTAATAGATAATTTTCTATATTCACTAACATTTATTAAGATTTATTTACAAGCAAGAATTTTATTTTCTTTTTGCGTGGAACAATAGAATTTCGAGTATGAAGCATTTATTTCCATGCTCGGAGGCGTAACTTATGTCTTTCTATTTTATTTTATTTTATTTTCTATAAGCAAGATATTTCATTCACAAAAGAGTGGGTTAATACAATCTCGCGAGATTGTCAGCAGCACATTAAAACAAAACCTGATCTTATCAATTCACATAGGTACAGTAGACATAAAGTCATAATCATGAACACATTAATGTGTTCTGTTCCCTTCCTCTGTTCTATAATCCAACTTATGAACTTCAAGATGTCTTTCAACCGAAAGGTGGGGAAAAAAAGCACTTCGAACTGAACCGTAATGGAGTCTGAGGAAGCGCTCGTCGAGTACGCGTGATTCTTTTCGCCGAAAGAGGAAAACACTATTTCTAGCTTCGGCTAGGTGCAACGGCCTTCGCCTTCTCCGAAGGGCCTGAAACTCCCTTTAAAACAGCTAGGACTTAAAAGAGTCCCTCTGGTGAAAAGTTGTTTCCAGCATGCGTTTCCAGCAAAGGTGTTCAATCCATCACTCACAAACATGCAACTTCAATGCAGCAGAAACACATTTGCCTACTGTGAACTTGGCCATCGAGAAATGAGTAACAAAAACTAGTTCGAGCTTTTGATGACTACGCGTTTTCCATTTTGTTTCCCAACTTCCGTAACATCTAAACAACGCAAAGCAAGCCATTTGGATTTCGAATATGAACCTATGAATGCAGCATGAACGTCAATGTGAGATGGCTAACTGCATGCAAACACAAAGCCTCCATCGCGCAGCTTAGCAGTTCATTGCATCGTAGTCGTCTAACTTCTCGTTGTACTGGAGGACCTTTCTCTTTATCTTCGAGGTATCTACCCACGTCACGAAATCTTCCATGTTCCTCGTCACAAGGAATGCTGGATCTGTGACCGTTTCAGGACCAACTCGGATGTGACCTTGCTCGATATATGTAACTGCTTCCTTCAGGTGCTCCGCAAACTTCAAACGCACGAGCACTGTCGAAAGCCTCCGTCTGAGAGCAAAACAGATACGTAAACCTGATGAGTGATTGATAAATTACAAAAAGGAGCAGATCTTTGTGTCGGACGGAACAGTTGAATTGTCTTCCCAATTTCCATACCATTGATAATCAGTTGGCATTACTCACATAATATTGCAAAAATGCACTCACCTACAAAAGGATGAAACTGATAAATGATCACACAATGCCAAACTTTTCCGTGTCGGTATTACTCCCATGTTGTACCTGTCGTGAAAAGCAATAGTTTCAGCAATTTAAAAATCTTCCAGTATTGCATGAAACTGCTCTGATCAGAGGAAAAAATCGAGCATATAAACATTCTAAGTTATTCGTGGGGAGCAATCTTAGAGCTCATAAAAGCTGTTTCAGGATTGGAAGGGAAGTTGTCAAACAAAGAAACCAGACCGGCAATTATGGACAAAGCTGCACTTTATTTAGCGTTGTAATGAGCTGAGAAAGTAAGCGGCTGATGAGTTATTTCTAGTCATTGTTCCAAGGTTAGAGATTACATAAAAACCTTCTGAAGCACAAAGTATGCAGACAAATACCCAGCACATTGTCAAGCTATCAGAACAATCCCATACGCCTTACCACTTGATGGATATGATATGCCTGAAGTCCTCAGTTGGAAACAGAGGAGATGAGGACTCAGATTAAAGACTAGACTAGCAAATTGGTAAACATTAATGTCTAACCACAAACCTAGGAGAAGCTTCTAGTAATCAAGTCTGGTAAGCATATACATCTAAATGCAGGATTAGTCTAACATAGTCGTAAACAAAACAACAGTTCTAAAGGACTTTGATTGACTGCTATTACTTCTATAACTAAAATTAGGAATTTGGTTGGCCCTCCCTTCATGGTCTTCAAATTATCTAATTTGTTCATAATTCCTATTTTACAAGTAGACTGATCTAGCAGTCCCAGATCATGTCCATAGTTCGACTATAAGCAACTGTTTATAGATGCTACCACATTAATCCAGATAATCACCTCCATTCAATCAATCATCAACTGCTTTATCTACATGTGGTTTTGACAAGATCTTGATATTTCACATCCTCTAGCATTCACAAGTATTTCAAAGCTTTTTTGGATGGTCAGAGCGTCCTAGCTTGGACATGGGTAGCTTAGGAAAATCAAAGCAGGAAATCAGCAAATGTGGAAGAACGAAGATGTTTGATTGCTACGCAGAGGAGACCTAGCCAAGTAACAGCTATAGCCACATCACGTCCAACTCAATGTCAACTCTTCCAGGGAAAACTCCAGTCTATATGTGAATCTGCTCTTCTATCACGTCATGCAAAAGATTAAGATGAAACAAAGTCGCAAAATAAAAACTGTGCCATTTCTTGTCCATCCTAACCCTTCCCATAACTCATACCCCAAAGCAAATAGCTTTGTTTAAAAAGAAAACTGCCAACAAACCCTCATGGAAAACAATCACACAGCCAATAGTCTATTCACCATCAAAACAAGAAATCTAAAAACCAGTGTTCTAATTGAGGTAGTTTCCCCAACACGAAGCGAATGAAAGGGAACTGAATAGATCTTCACTTTAAACAATTCTCTTCCCACAAGAAGTGCCAATTTAACTCCCCATACACAGAATTTTGACTTCATTTTAGCCCATAAATGAACATATGGCCAGCAGAAAAGGAGGAACCAGAACTCACAACTTCTCAAGAAGCGAATCAGTCATCTCAACACGAAAAGGGTCTCTTGGGTCCATTTGCTTCAGTATGTTAACCAGCTTCTGCACCATTCTGCACAAGCTCGAGTACCTTTTTCACCCCAACAAAATCATCACGAAATCTGAATTAGACACAAACATTTTCTTGGCCAAATCCAAAGAAATATGCATCGCAAGTAGAACAGAATGGGCATGTACAGATACACACACACACACACACACACACATATATATATATATATATAGAGAGAGAGAGAGAGAGAGTTACTTCTTGTAATCGTCCCGACCGGTGACGTGATAACGTCGCATAACCTGAGCTTCCCTATGACTGCCTTCTCTCTTCCATTCCAGCAAGTTGACCTTCTTCAACAGCTTCTTCTCGTGGAACTTGAGCTTCCTCATGGCTCACCAGAATTTGACACAGACCAGGGGGGAGAGAGGGAGAGAACAGAACATATAAAACCTAGAAAGACACCAACTTCCTCATGTCTTCCAACTCTTGAATTGCATCAACGGCGCTAATCGAACTAGTCAAGTGAGGCCTCAGTACACCAACTGCTTCCTTGATCTTCAATTGCTACAGAACACATACATAATTAAAGGCTGGGTTAAACAATGCATGCTAAGTTTGTGCTACCACTTAGTTACTGTGTTAAAATAACAAAGGGCAGGGAGAGATTGTAAAAATGAGCCTCAGTACAAAGCTACAGGCAGGGAATGCAGACCCAACTACTCATCACAGTCAATTCATAGCATTAAAACAACTTACTCATTCGCATTATTCACTTCAACAAGCTGTTCTTTCAAGAACAAAAACACTCGTCATCAATAACCTTCCATTTCTGCTGTGTAAAGATAACAAATGATTGAATGTAATGTCAAACATAGAGTTCCCCAGATAATCAAGCAACGGCAATGGAAGACATAAATAAACAAATTTTGATGAACATAATGGCTTTCAACAGCAGAGCCATCAACATAGTACAATGAATTAATCTGCTCAAATCATAATCTCAAGAGCATGTATACTTCAGGCTTCAAATGCACACACATGCCCATACAAATTCATGAAAAGTACAAGTACACATCTCTGCACACGTGCTTGCACAAAGGACGATCACCAAAAATGCTGCCAGCTGCTGTAAGGGTAACTTTGTGTACCCTTACTCTTTGTTTGGCAGTACACGTAGCCAAAAGCAATTGTTACATAACATCAATCCTTTGAGTTCTAAATGCCTCTATTTGTGACAAATTTGACATAGTGTTGTTTTACTTAATTTGGTGGAAATATGAAATATGACAGATTTGGTTAACAATCTGTGGCGATAGCAAAGGACGGAAATATGAAATAGTTATTTAAATACTTGTACATTCTTTCAACAAGTGAATGCAATAATGAGTTCCATCTCTTTCCAAACTACCTAGAAAAGCTCAATATATTTCTTGTCCTGCATATTAGAGTGAAAAACGGATTAAAATACAGTATAGTTCAGCCATGGCTTGCAGGAATGCAATGGCGAGCAAAGTCGAGCTTTTGACTGGGATTTTGCAATGAGACTGAGTTCAGTTGGAGGCGAGCTCAGTCATTGCAAAATCCCAGTCGAACTCAGCAAAATCCCACCTCGCTCGCCTCCTACAAAACTCAGTCTCAAGCCCACAACTTCCCCGGGTAAAGTCGAGCTTCAGCCATGGCATGCACGAATGCAATGACGACACCAGCGACATTCCCTTCTAGCAATCACCAACTCAAAGCCCTAGCCTCTAGCCGAATAACCCCCCCCCCCCCCCCCAAAAAAAAAAAGAAAAAAAGAAGCGAGCTCACTAGACAAGCAAATTCATAGTGGGAAATAGATATCCAATTTGGCACGAATCTAAGCAATTGAAAGCAGGTCCACCGGAGAAAGAGAGAGATAGAGGAACCTGCGGAGAGATGCGAAGATTGAAGGCGAGCGAAGCAACAAGGTGCAGTCGATCAGGAGCGAGGGAGAGCGAAGCAACAAGGAGCAATCGAGCAGGACCGAGGGACAGCGAAGCTACAAGGAGGCTAGGAGCAGTCGTACGGGACCGAGGGCGAGCGAAGCTCGAACGAGCAGGAGCGAAACGAGTCGAGCAGAGGAGGAAAGGCTCATAATTTTCAATGCACATAAAATAATTTAAAATACATTATTTTTTAGCAATGAAGAATAAAATTTAATATATGATGTTTGAAGTTTGATGAAGCATGGACTTGTTTTCATATTAAGGACTCATTTTCCTTTAAATGTTGCGTTGTCTAAATACATAGAAAGATGTTGAATGCTCTCATCTTCCGTAATATTTTCGGTAGGAGAGTGAAATCTATAAAATTTAGAGCCAAATTTATGAAAATAAGGTTAAACTAGCATAATATAAGCTTTTTATATTTTTCAGATTTTTTCTAATTTTTTAAATTTTTTAAAAAATTATATTTTCTATTTTATTTTATTTTATTTTTATTAAGCAGAGTGAAAAGTGATAAGAAAACTAAAAGGGAAAAGTGAGAGATATAAGATTCATCATATTTTGTTGTTTTCAAAAGTGATTCTTTTTCCAGAACCTACTTTTTTCTGGATTTTACTCTAAAACTGATTCTGATTCTCTAAAATTGATTTTGGAAACAGAATCAGAATCATAATTATTTATATTACCAAACAGCATTTTCATATTTTACTGTTCTGGAATGAGAATCAGAGAATCAAAATGGTTACCATGCAGACTCTTATTGTTTCAAATAAGGGCCTGGAGTGATCATGACCGTTTCAGATAAGGACCTAACCTCGTCGGCCAATCGACCGACCAACTACTCCTATCAATCAAGGGCTTTTTGGTCAAAATACAATTTTAATTTAATTTAAATTTTAAAAAATGAAAGTAAAAAAAAAAAAAAAAGGAAACAAGCTTATACAGGCGGGACTCGGGAGGCTGCCTCCCGCCTATGTCTCTATTTTTTTTTTTTTACTTTTAGTTTAAAAATAGAAAAAAGGAAAATTAAAAATTAAAAATTAAAACAAATTAAATTACGAGAATGCCTCTATCAGCAGGTCAGTCGAGCCATTTTTTGAGATTATATGACCATTTCATGCCCTTATTTGAAATAATATTCACTTTAAGCCCTTATTTGAAACAATAAAAAAAACTTCAGGCTCTTCTTTGAAACAAAGTCAACTTCAGACCCTTATTTGAAAAAATGAAGGTAGTTCAGACCCTTTTTTGAAATTTTCCCTACTTTGAGGGCAAAAAAGACAACCGAGGAAAATGGGTTAATATCACGAAAACTCAATATCTTTTTATGACGACAAAAAACTTTAAACCGGTACACTTTTGACATATTTATCTCAAATTATTTTTTTACCACAAAAATCCCCAAATTGGTACACATAGATAGGATAAATTTACCCCAAACCGATATGATAAATTTATCTTTTGTTAGTTTTTCTTAAATATCAAGTTATCGAGTTAGATGACACATGGTAGTTGACGAGTGTATCGATTTGGGATTTTTGCCCTTTATTTGTCATAAATGTATCAACTTGGGGGTTTTCGTGGTATTATCGAAAACTAACGAATAGTAAATTTAACACGGAGTACCAACTTAGGGTTTTTTATGGTAAAAAAAGTTAGTTTAAAGTATAATTATCAAGCGTACTAGTTTTGAGTTTTTGGTTGTCACAAAAATGATTTATGTTAAATTTATCATATATATATACTAGTTTAGAATTCTAGTTAAAAAATAGTTTGGGATAAATTCATTACAAATGTATCATTTTGAAGTTTCTTGTGATAAAAAATAGTTTTGAGTAAACTTGTTATAAATATAATAGTTTTGGCTTTTTCGCGACATTAATTTTTTTCGAAATTTTTCATTAATTGATACTTCACTCATAAATAAAAGCAGACCTGCCTTGGGTTGGGCCCATGAAACATTTCTGTGAATACTTAGATCGATGTAAAATTTAGTGAGTCCCCAATTATGTTGCCGAAGGCGTGCCTGGATTTGACCTTTAGTTTTTATTTTCTATTTAATCTAAATCTTGCCACTCATATACATTTTTTTTTCAATTCGAAAAACTCAATCACTTTGGAAATAGTAAACTTCTTGCTAAGGTAGTAAATTGCACATTTTTTTCCATCCTCGGACCTTTTTGGGCTAGCATTGTTGCCAATGACTTGTAGTGGATAGTCAAATATAAAATTAAAGAAATTTCATGTACCGGTGGGACGAGGACCGGCGGATGAGTCAAATGCAGCCTCGACGTTAGTAGTTTTGAAAATATTAGTGACGGTTTTTTGACAAGTGGGCAGATCGAGATACGTTATCAGAACCCACGTTTTTGTCCGCAGCCTCCCGACATTAATAATCCTGGAGAAATGACAAGTTAATGGTCTTCACAACAGCCTCACCTTATGCATTTGATCTAAGGTTGGGAGGTTTTTTTTTTTTTTTTTTATAGAGAAAAAACCTCGAAAAAATCATTGAAAAAACAAAAACGAGAGAACGGAACATCCGTCAAACGATTGAGTGAGACGTTGGCTGAAAACATGAATTGATGATCTCAAAGAAAAAAAAAATCGTGTGCTTCCAATTGTTCAGATGGATTTCTGCCTTTCTCTCTCAGGCTTTTGCTTGTTGCGTGCGTGTATTCAGGAGTATTGGGCAAAAAGCCGTTTCACGAGAAAACAGTGTGACTTGGACCGGATTTGCATTTTATAAGGTCTAATGATGTGGGCCTTCGTTGTCACCAATCGGTGATCTATCATGTGCCAGTTCCGATGGCCCATTTGTTTTTTGTTTTTTTATAAAATAATTCATAAACTTTCACTCAACATGTAATATAGTCTACAACTTTTAATTGGTTCAACGTGAATCTTAAGCTTTAACCCAATATGCTACGTCGTTCCTGAACTTTTGAATTATTCAATGTGGTCCACGAACTCTTCGTAGTTGCATGCCACACTATATAAGAATGTCCAATGCTATCTATGAATTGAATTAATGGAAAGACAATCCTAAATATTTTCATACGTGACTAAATTAAACATGTATTGAAAATTTAAGGACCATGTTGAACAAATTAAAAGTCCATGGCTCATATTGCATATTGAGGTAAACTTTAGGGATCAAGTGGGGGAGGATTCGAAGCTCTGGCTGTTATAAATTAAAAGTTCATGAATCACGTTGTACGAGAGTCAAAGTTTGGGGACCATTTGAAACAATATCACTTGATTGTTAAATGGAAGAGCAGCTAGTTGACTCGAGCGAGCTCCACACCGTACCACTAAATACGAGAGGCGTTATTCTATGGCCGTCGCTTGAATCGTATCTTCGCACCTCGATGAATCCATATATGTGTGTGTTGTGTGTGCGTGTGTTCCAAGCCACGCGGGAGCAAAGTCTTGTTCAACTCCATCGACCACTTCGGTGGTTATTCACCTGCAGCTACTTATGCAATGACGGAACATCGGATTTTTTGGCCATGGGCAATCCATGTGCTTATTCTATGGTAGCTCATTATCAAATATTGGAGTTGAGTCACGTCTTTAATTTCTAATTGATGGAGACTAAGATGCACTTGTCTACATCAATGCCCTGAAAAGTTTTTTGATAAGTTTTTTTTATAAGATATTCCCGATAGAAAGCTGTTGGCCTGACTATTTGATCAGTAATTTTTTGCCTTACAATCTCTCAATCAATGAGTATTTTACGCAAAATACGCGGTGATGCTGCGTGGATCTACGGTTGAAATTGTATCGTCCTTGAAAGTACTTTTAAGGAAGCGTTTCCTTTCTCGGTATAACTTTTCTTTCGGTATCCTTATAAAGTGACGCGGGTTTGATTGTCGGGGATCGATCTATTTTCATTTTTCTTGTCCAACAAACACATTGTTCTAATCAGGACCAAGGGACTCGGGATGGATTACTTATTTGTACCGAGCGATCAACTTGAACAGAAGCTTAATTCAAGACGATCACGCTTTCGAATTAGCGAGGCCAAGAGTCACTTTCAGTTAATCTCGTTTTAATTAGCAAGCGCAAGAGTTGCTCTCAATTAATCCCCCGGTTAATACAGTACAAGTGAAAAAGACAAGAAAAATAAAATAAAATAGACAAAGACAATATATATATATCGGGCTATAGCTTATGCTGGCCCGAGATAAAATCACGAGTGATTGTTATAGTAAAGTAAAAATAATTGTCTAATTTTTTAGAAAAAAAAAAAACCTTAATTTTACGTTCATTCTCAATCCTGCTCCAAACTTCTTTATGTCTAACAAAATCTCAAACTTTCACTTCAATCCACCTGTCATTGCATCTAAAAATTGTGACTAACTTCTTCAAATTTATCGACATCGGAGATTGTTAGAAGTTCATTATCAGAACTCGAGTCTTTATTAACACCCTCGCCTTAGCGTCCTGAATTTATAGTCTAGAAGAAAAATGATGGCGATTTATGGACGCCCACGTAGTTCAGGACCAGAGTGAAAGCCGTTGAATTTTATTTAGAACCAAAAAAAAAAGTTCAAGGCAGAACGAGGATTGGACCTAAATTTAAGTTTTTTTTTTTTTTAAAGAAATTAGCCCTCGAAATTATATATATAGATGAATAATTAATTAAGGAAAAATATTTGCCTCGTATAGAGCTCCAAACATATAATCGACATGCATAAATCACGCAAATCAAGTCCATCTCAACCGTTGAATATGCAGACCTCATGACGTGGCTCGCGTAATTGACGGTATGTATGGCATCGATCCCTGTGATTCATGAACCATGCAACAATTTCTAAGGGGAATTGCATAAATTAGTCAATTGACAAACTTTTCTGGGTGGGACCAAAAATATTTTTCAAAAGTCCTTTCGACGTGTTGCAGATAAGGACGCATAGCGAGCAAAGTGATGTCGACACGTAAAAAGGACCAATTACTAATCAGTAAAGTCAATGGACAATTCCGACCAAAAAAAAAAGTCAATGGATTATATCGGGAAGAAACCACAAAAGACTCTAATCTAAATACTGTGGCACATTCACCCCCAACTTTTTCTTTTTTCTATTTTTTTGGGTAAAGAAACCCGAACTTTTTCTTGTGATATCAAAAAGCCTAAATTTATATCGGTATACTTTTTCTTGTAACATCAAAAACCTTAAACTTATAATCGTGTGACACATTTATCACAAATTATTTCATTGTGACACAATAAGCCTCAAACTTGTATCCATGTGAAGTATTTACCTCAAACTTGTATCACTGTGGCACATTTATCTCAAACTTTTTCTTGTGACACCAAAAATCTTGAAATGTTTGATAAATTTACCCCAAACGTTTTCTTATGATATCAAAGGCCCTAAATCGATATCCGCGTGACACATTTATATCAAAATTTAGGACAAATGTGTCGCATGGGTATATGATTGGAATTTACTGTGTCAATTTTTTTTAGGTGAATAGATCGAACATGTCACATGGATACAAATGTTGGGGCGAGGTGGAAACTGCGAGTTAGATGGCAAGACAGACAAAGGTATACAATTCAGGTTCTTTCTTCTTCAGGAAAAAATTGTAAATGATATTTAGATATAGTAGTTGATCTCGTGGATCTATGGTCCAACACATGAAGTCCTTTCTTTATGATCAAATTACTGATTTGGAAGACATTAGGGAATGGATAGGTGTGCCAGCTTATTGTTTTTACCCTTTGGTTGTATTAACTTGGGATTTTTCATGGTATTAACCCAATTTAATGGAAGCTAACGGATAGTAAATTTATAATAAATATACCAGTTTGGGATTTTTTGTGATAAAAACATAGTTTGGAGTAAAATTTTCACAAATGTATTAGATTGAGGTTATTTATAGTTAAAAAATTAGTTTGAGCCGAATTTGTCATAAGTGTATCAATTTGAGATTTTCGTGGTATTAACCCTAAGTTATATGAGAGGGATAATTGCTATAGAAATCCCAAATATATTATAATGGTTCCAATTTAGCTGCTTTTTTTTTTTTTTTGCTAATTCAATTATAAACTTTTTGCATTTGTGCCAATTCAGTCATTTCGATCAATTTTGGCTAAAAACCGTTAACGCAACGCGATCAATATTGACGTGGCAATTGTTAATAATATTTGTAACATTTTCAATTTATTTATTTTTTATCGATCTATGTATTTCTTTTCTTTCTCTCTTTTTTTTTTGTTCTTCCCTTCTTCCTCCAACCGGTCGCCAGTTGTCGCTGGGCAATGACCCTGCAGTCGGCCTCACAGCCCTTTCCTCTGGCCGATCACTGAGATTCGGCGATCGCCTGTATGAGAAAGGAAGAAACAAAAAGTGAAAAATAGAAAAATGAAAAAATTATTATTAAAAATTGTCATGTTAGTGCCGAGTCTGCCGACCATCGCATGACGGCGACCAGAATGACTAAATTACACAAATGCAAAATTTTTAGGACTGAATTGACAAAATAAAATTTTAAGATTGAATTGATACCAATACAATAAACGTATGATTTTTTTTAGCAATTATCCATTCTACGAGAATTACATTACACGTAACAACGCTCGAGCCACGTGAATGAGCAACCACATTGACTTGCGACTTTTCTTAAGCCACAGCTTTTTCAAGGTGCCAAATCGCGAGGATTCTATCCATTTTTCATGCATGTCTTGCCAAAGACTAACAAATTTTTGATAAAAATTCACGTTATGTTATTTAATTAGCAAGTGCAAGAGTCACTTTCAATTAATCTCGTTTGAATTGGCAAGTGCAAAAGTCACACTCAATCAATCTCCCAATTTATTAATCGATAAGTAAAAAAGATAAGCAAATCTATTCAGCTTAAAGAAATTTGAGAAAATGCTAATTTTGTTTGGTAAAAATGTATTTGAAAATGAGCTTTGGGTTAATTAACCTTGCAAAGGGGCTTTGTATGCAATTTTTTATTAAAAAACTTAAACCCGTCTTAGGCTATCAGATCTGGCACCGGTAGCCGTCCTCTGAGGTTGCCGGACCTTGGGCTACCCCCGGTGAGGGTCACATGACCCTGGTGACCTTAGGCTGCCCTCGCTTGCTCATTGCCAGCCATATCTGGCCTCCTCAATTCTTATCGACCGCCATCGCGTGAAGAAGATAAACAATAACAAAGATGGGGAAAATAACAAATTAAGAGAATTGGTGATGATAGTTTTTGAAGGACAAAGATCTTTAACATTTACCCAAATACTAGTCCCCGACAATATTGAATTTTCAACTTTCTCAATGGCCAAATGTTGACCTAAAGCTGAACCAAACGCTTAACATTTTTCTGAGAGGCTTTGGAGGTTGAATGCCCCTTGGGAAAGCTGAATAAAATGCACCCGTATTCTTAGATAAATTGCGATTGATTGTTAAGTAAAGTCAAAATAATGGCTTGATTTCCTTAAAAAAATCCTCAATTTTAGGGCCAACCCAAATGCTGGCCCAAACTTCTTTTTGTCTTTAAAAAAAAAAAAAAAACACACAAGCTTTCCCTCTTGTCCATCTACCATAGCGCCTAAAAACCACCGGTAGTTTCTTTGAAGCTGTAGATATCAAGGCCTGTGTTAGAGGATCACATTAGAACCCGCGTTTTATTAACACCATCGTTTTCGTATGGAGAAATAGCAGCGTCCGGATATCAATAATCTTGAACAAATCAATAACGATTCAGGGCCTCCATGATAACATTTCCAAAAGTTACTTGTTGCTCCAATGAGTCAGGGTGGGTTTGGTTCAATATTCCCAATGAGCTTTCAGCCCCCAGAGCCCATTGAGAGAATGCTGAAGCATTTGGTTCAGCATTAAGCCAGCATTTGAACAAATGCTGGCCTTGGGAAAGCTGAAAGCCCAATGCTGCTAGGGACCAGCAATGGGCTTTCAGCATTTGGACAAATGCTAATAGATTTTTTTCTTTTCAAAACTAACCTAATCAATTTCCTATATTTTCGATTTTGCCCCACTTTTTATTATTTATCTTTTTCTCCGGTTCGGCAAATGGTAGATTTTTAAGTAAAAATTTAAAAAATTACACTGAAAGCTCATTTGCAATGTTGTTTTTACCAAACACCAAACCAAAGCTTATTTTCAAATGAGATTTTACCAAACGCAATTAGTATTTTCCTGAATCCCTATGAACGCCGGCGCCGTTGCCCGCCGACCACCAACCACCGCCGCCGATGCCCGCCAATCGCCAACCACTTCCGATCGCTCGTCGCCACCGACCACCGCTCGCCGAACGCTATCGCCCACCAACAACCGATCGCCGCCATGGCCCCTTGTCAACCACCGCCGTCGAAGATTTTTATTAATAATGTTTCAAAAGTAAAAATTTTCAACCGTTACCAAACGAATGTCTCTGATAAAAAAACCCTTACAAAAAAAAACGTCTCTAATAAAAAAAAAATTGGAGCAGAAGTGGAAAAATCAACTTCTGCTTTTAAGGAAAAGCAGAGAAATCAACTTCTCCTGGTAGAGAAGTGTTGCCATGCGCGCACTTATAGATGCCTAGACAGTTTGAATCTAAAGTGAAAGTGAAGAGATTTTTAGACCAAAAAAATTGTGGTGAAATTAAGATTAGACCTAAACTTGAGTATTATTATTATTATTGTTGTTGTTGTTTATTTTTGTTCTTATTTTTAAAATCAGCCCTCAAAGTAAGGTACGTGGGTTCCTGCAAACGTTAAGTGGTTCTTGTATGCTCTACGAATTATGTCAACCAAGATCATCTCAACTGTTGAATACACAGGCCTCACGACGTGATTCGCATAATGGATATGGCATCGACCCATAAGATTCACGAACGTCGCAATAACCCAGATGGAATTTCGTAAATTAGTCAATGATATACTTTTCATGGTGGGACTAAAAAAAAGGTTTTCTTGTGACAAAAGAAAAAGAAAAAGAAAAAGAAGACACTTCCGCTCAAGTCTCTCTTTTTTCTTTTTTTGTGCCTGTTTTGCTCAAAAGCCCTTTCCATTTCGACAAGTTTGCAGATAAGGACACATAACGAACGAAGGGACGTTGACCCGTAAAAAGAAGCAAATACTGAAGTCAATGGACAATTAAAAAGAGAGAGTTTGTCTAATGTATAAATCGTATTTGTCCTTGAAATATAATGAGGACAAAAGTCAAATGAACGGCAAAAATCAAAATTTAACGGATCTTATGGATCTTAACAACGCACCGGCCCCCCATTCGATAGAAATTGGAGTTTCTTTTGTTCGAAACTCAAACTCGTGAGTCGTGATCGATGCTAACTCGGTTCGGCTCACAGAATAAATAAAATTGATCGGATTTTTATTTATTTATTTATTCACGTGTTTGGTGATGGGCGATAAAAATTTATTAGTTTCCTTAAAGGCGCCATGTTCCACGTCTCCCCCACCGGCCCAGTTCACGGCCACTAACGGGAATTATAAAATTGGTTTCGTAAATCAATTAATAAATAAATAGACTCTCTATCAAAAGAATTGAAAAAAAGAACGATTCACAAAAATAACTGTAAACCTCGCACTATAACGGAAACTTCGTGTGCGAGAAAAGAACGGTTTATAGAAATAAATGATTGAATGGAAAATTATTTTTCATCATTAATGAAAACGTTCTTGGAATACATTATTGCCAATAATAAAAAAAAATAAATTTTCATTTTAAAATTATCCAATCTTTGGAGAAAACGGAGCAACCGCCTTGAAACTTCGAAGAAATCCCCTTTGGAGGGAGGGAGACAGGTCGAGTTGCTTTTTTTAATAGAAAGTATTTTAATTGCGGATTTCTTTTCCTAATTTAATAAAAACCGCATTTTCAATTCTGACAAAAAAAAAAAAAACCGCATTTTCAAATAAATTTCGAGTCCGCCATGATTGAGGCTTTACCTTCATTCACCTACCGAGGTTAGATGCTCCACACCGGCGACAACGTCGCAGCGACCACCTTCGTCGATCGAAGGTGGGTGATCCTTGGACGTTTTCGGCGTTCAATGGGCTCTCCCTTTTCTATGGTTTACTCGCAATTAGGGGTCGGTCTTTTCTTCCCTTGTTCTTTTTAAAAAATAAAAAAATAAAAATAAAGTCGAAGGGGGTCGTGGTTCAATCAAGATCTCGATAGATTCCGTTCGCTTTGGGAGTTTTTTAGAATCGAGACCCAGCGTTAGGCATGTGTTGTAGACTGGTCGTGTCTGGTTGCGGTTGAATAGCGTCGGTTTTTATCTATGCTGAGGAGCGAGAAATCAATTTCGTCTTCGCATGCTGCTGCTGTTGTTTTGTGAGCGCATGTGGATAATTACTGCACAGGATGGCGGTCGTAAGAGAAGTAAGGAAGAAGATAATACTTGTTTTTTTTTTGTTGGTTGGAAGCAATTATTTGCACGGTTCACCCTTTGCGGCTGCGCCTTGTGCCTTTCTTGTACGCTTTGAGGAGCTTTCTGGGAAGTTTTCGTCCCTGAAAAGAGGGTTGATTCAACTTGGAGCAGCTATAACTTCTTTGCTTGTTCTGTTTCTTTGGTTTTTCATTTTGGGTTAGTTCTCGAGTCTTAAAGGGTTGGTTCTTTTTTCGCTTTTCTTATATTGATGAGGAATAAGAAGGTTTTGCGGACGGTGAACTGCTTGTGACTTTGTAGATTTCTGAGTTATGGGTGCTAAAGGTTCGAGGGAAGGGAGTTACAGTGAGAGTTCTTCTTCATGGGATCCGCAATACGGGTATTCACAGTCGCCCTATGTTCAAGATGCTCAGGGCTACCCGCCTCAGCCAGCTTACGGGCAAGAATATGCCAGTGGCACGGCCGGAGATAATAGGAGGAGGCTAGACAGAAGGTATTCAAGGATTGCGGATAACTATAATTCGTTGGATGAGGTGAGGTTTTCTTTGCGATTTCATCATACAAGTATCTACTTTCTTCAGTTCACAGGCCTAAGTTCATGGGACACCCCAGGACAATTTTTTGAACAAGACAGCAGTTTCATCTGATGCTATCTGATGTAGTTAGAATAGTTCTAAGGCATCTTTTTGACGAGCGTATGGCTCTTTTGGTTGAACAAAAGAGCTGACCTTTGCTGGCTGGTCAGCTGGTTCATTTCGCTCGTCTACTTGAAGAGAGGAGGCTTCTCCTGTTTGTTGGCAGTGGTTCCATTACATTGTTGAGATAGCCTGTTTGGAACGGGATTTCGATTTTGTCTCATTTGTGAATACATGCCAAATCCTTGTAGTTAATTTTCAATCTTACTCTTGATTTTGACTTTTCAGCTCTGATGGAAAGTAATGTCAAATGTTAAACTTCTGCAGGTGACAGAGGCACTTGCACGGGCTGGCCTGGAGTCTTCCAATCTTATTGTCGGTATTGATTTCACCAAGAGCAATGAATGGACAGGTTTACCTCGGTCCCTGTACACATGATCATTGGCGGTATACTTGATATTATTACCGAACCCTATAGTGTGGTTTTGTGACCAGGGGCAAGATCATTTCACAGACGAAGTTTGCATCACATTGGAGATGGTCTTAATCCCTATGAGCAAGCAATATCAATTATTGGCAAAACCTTGGCTGCTTTTGATGAGGATAACTTGATTCCATGTTACGGGTTTGGAGATGGTACATGGTCAATCATCTTTGTTTACTCTCCTCAACATGCTTGTCTAAATTGTGGAAGATAATTAGTTCTTCTGTTATGTAATCAGCATCGACACATGACCAAGATGTATTCAGCTTCTACCCAGATGACAGATTTTGCAATGGGTTTGAGGAAGTTCTGAGCCGTTACAGAGAAATCGTCCCTCATTTGAGGCTTGCAGGTGAGGTTGATAGTTCTTGTCGCCTTATAGTATCTTCTTCCTTTGTCTGGCTCTTCACTTTATCATGATTTCGTAGAGTACCCTCTGAGTCTGTTGAATTTGAAGCATGGACATATTTGAACACGCGTCTACTACCTCCATATAGTACACAGCATTTTCACGATTAATCGCTTGATATGATTGTACTTCTTACCTTTTTTGTTTCCTGTATGGTAGGTCCAACATCTTTTGCTCCTATCATTGAGATGGCCATGACAATTGTTGAGCAGAGTGGTGGACAATATCACGTTTTGGTGATAATTGCGGATGGACAGGTATGCAGCCATCAATTTAGACTCCCGATGTTACTTTGTTCTCTATGCTGGTGTGCATCTGAGAATTTTTTTTCCTTGTGTTAATGGGGAATATACTGAACTCTGTGGAAGTTGAGAACCATCTGTGGTTGTAATAGAAAGGTCATTCAACTAATTCATTCCACATATGGTATGAGGACCTTAGGGTTTTCATTCCTTGGCATCAAATAAGATGTAAACACTGATAATAGCACTTAGAATTGCAGCAACTGAGCAGCTTTATTTGTTTTTTTTTTCTTTTTGTTCTCTGAAGCCACCTTGATTTTAATTTAAATTTCCATTCACGATTCCCATTTTGATTTGACAATTCATATTGGAATCATTACCTTACAAAAGATGTTCTATATGGTTTTCCGTTGTGTATTACATGAACCCCCCAACCCCCCCCAAAAAAAAAAAACAAATCTAATACGTGTGGTTGAGTCGCCTAGCTCAAACTTTATGACTTCTCTTCTCACGCAGATTTAGATTCTCTGCAGGTGACAAGAAGTATTGATACTGACCGAGGCAGGCTAAGTCCCCAGGAGCAGAAGACTGTTGAAGCCATCGTTGAAGCAAGGTACATGTGGTAAACATGTTGCCTTTTAATTATTTCTTTTACGACCGTATATGATCTCGCATTCTCGTTTGTTGCAGCAAGTTTCCTCTCTCTATTATTCTAGTTGGGGTTGGAGATGGGCCTTGGGACATGATGCACGAATTTGATGACAATATTCCATCTCGAGCCTTTGATAACTTCCAGGCAAGTGATATGGAGCTTCTTGACTTTTTAATTTTCATGTTCCTGGTTAGTATGTTTTTCGAGGTACCTGATGGGGTATTTCTGGTTTTTCCCTTTTTTAAGTTTGTCAACTTCACCGAAATAATGTCAAAGAATGTGGCGCCCTCGAGGAAGGAAACGGAATTTGCTCTGTCAGCCTTGATGGAAATTCCTTCTCAGTATAAAGCGACCATTGAACTTAATATATTGGGGTAACAGTTAATTCGCTTACTTGAGTAGTATCCCTGAAATAGGAGTTTCCCATACTATGTGATGTGATTTTCCACTCTTTTTCTTGGGATGAGCAGCGGTCGGAAAGGCAATGCTCTTCGTCGGGTTGCTCTCCCTCCACCACATGGTGTCCCATCCTTTAGTACCCCAAAGACTTCGCGTTCGGTTAGTTTTGAACCAACTGTCGAGCCTTATTATGAAACTAAGGGACATGTTACTGCTACTCCTCCAGCCACGACTTCTACTTATGATAACCAGGTATGAAATTATAAACCAAAAGAGTCATTCTAATATATGCTTAAGGTTAAATGTTAGTTTTAAATGAAATGCCTCTCATGTGGAAAGAAATAAATGCTTGTGGCAACCTTCACCTTCATTCAGCCTGGAATAAATTTTTTGAATTCTTTGGGAGCTGCTAGGTCTCGATCGAAGTTGAGTTTATCTTTCCGACTGATTGTCCTAATTTAAGATGAGGTAAACAGGTGAATAGACTTGCAAAACTGAATTGTAGGTAGGATCAACATTTTGTTGTACATTAAAACATGGATTAGGTAACAAGTGCTGTTTCTTCGAAACTTCTTCTATGAGCTATATGATTTACCTTTTTTGTTTGTTTGATTGACATGAGATAAAAAACAGCGTTCGGCGACTTGTTTTTAATTGTTTCACGGCTAAAAATATCCAATGGAGCTCTTGTATGGATCTTCGTATGTGAAAACCTCTGCAAGCTTGATGCCATTAATTTGAGATCGATTTGTACATAACCTGGAGGCTTTTACGAGTCTGCTTTGTGGCCACTAGACATACATCATTGTTCATCTAACTTCAAGTTTTGCTTGCTACCTTTCTCGAGATTACTCACTCTTTGTATGGCATTGTGCGTAGATTTGCCCCATCTGCCTCACCAACCCAAAAGACATGGCTTTCGGTTGCGGTCACCAGGTGGGTTCATTCTGACCTTTTTAACTTATTCTTCTCGAGTTCTTTTTCCCTTTTTTTTGGGTTTCTGGGGCTGGGTGCGTATCGGTTGTGTTGTGGAAAAGGTTTCATTGCCATCAATAACCTTGGCCATTCTTTACGTTGCGACAGACATGCTGCGAGTGTGGACAAGACCTTCAGATGTGTCCCATCTGCCGAAGCCCTATCCAAACGAGAATAAAGCTCTACTAGGCGCCGAATTTGCTTTTGTGTGGATTTGTCTCCCGTCGGTCAGAATTCATCTTTCATCTGTCCATTCAAATGTTAGGTTCTCTTTGTTTGGTATCTAATGCTTGCTTACAAAGGGAAGGAAGCAAGTCATGGTAAGTTGTTAATATCTTAGGTCATTTGTTGGTGTGTACATTGTTGTAATGTAGATTCTATTGGTTTCTTCTTTTCTGTTTATTGCATTTGTTTGCTAACAGCAGAGGGCGAAGAGATTGTTGATGAAAGAAAGATGTTTGCGAACTTATATGAAGTGGGTTGTTACAAGTTTTTTCTGGCACATACGAAAGGGCCAGTGAGTGATTTTGATCCCATTGATATGTAAATTTGTCTGGTGCTTCAATCCTGGTTTGCCAGTATCAGGTGTAGCCTTTCTTTGTCAACACGACGTAGCTTGCAACTGAGGGAGTTGCCGGCGATCTCGTGTTTTTTGTCGCGTGATTGGCTGTTTAGTTGGGGTGATCTGATCCATTGGTTGTATCAGAAAGTTGTTCTGTGTTGTTCAACCCAAGTTTTGCGCTCAGTCCACTAGTTGAAGTTGCCTTCTTTTTCTTCATCGTAAATGATTCAAGTTTTGCAAGCTAAGCAAGGAAAAGTCGCATATTGAGGACATATCTCGTTATGGAGAACAACGAGATCACGTGTTTATAGCGTGGGGTTCACACGATTGAATGGCTGTGATAACTCGTTTGCATGGGAAAAAGAGCACATCATGCCCGTTTATCGAAATTTTTAGCAATTGAAATTAATGTTTGAATTTCGACCGAAAAAAATATATATTAAGATTTAGAACATAAGTAATTTGAAAAATATTTTATTAAAACAGATATCTTCTATTGCTTATAAAATTAAAACAAAATAATGTTTTTATCGCTCATGAAAATACAAATTATTATCTATAGATGAAAGTATTTTTAATTGACTAATTATTTCAAGTGATTTGAGCACTCATTCTTTGGGAAATGATTTTCAAATCACTCTTTTTTCTCGATACAAATGAAATCTAAGAGACTATAATCCTGGATATGTCACAAACTTCTAGCTTTAGTTTGTTGCATGGATTAAAGGGACTTTTCGGATGACATTCTCTTTCGCTCCGTGGTCGATGTGTAGGTGTTATTCCAGGTTAGCTTTCCTGCATCGACTTGAATTCGCCTTATTGATCCGTTCTAGTCCAAATTTTCATCATTCGCTCCAATATACAAAGGATCCAAAAGGATTTAGAGCCTATTTGATAACGCTCTTATTTTTTGTTTCCTGTTCTTTTATTTTCGAGAACAGAAAAATGATTGAAATATGTTTGATAACGTCAGTTAACTATTCTATTCCGGGGAATAGATTAGTGGTCAAGGAACAGATTTGAAACAGAAACAAAAAACAAAAAAAAAATCTACTTCTCTATTCTCGAGAACATAAATACAAAAAATTATTTTTGCTCAGAAATTATTCTCAGGAGCAGATTTGTGATCAAACGAGCCCTTGGAGGGCAAGTCTCGCTCTCGATAATCAACATCTTCAATGGCTTTTTTGACTGGCCCAAAGTCTTACTGTCTTGACCCGACAACCATGTAAGGCCCATACAAGGATCCAAGCCTAATTAGAGTAGGCCCGGCCCAATCTCATTTCACCACTCGCAAGTCCACGAGGGTTTAAGCCACACGCCCGCACAGTCCCCCTGCATTTCGAGAAGCCAAACTTTCGCCATTGTCGAGACCATGACGAAGCTGAAGCTCCTCCGATCCCTCGCAGGTCACCCCTCCTAGTCCCTCCATTCTATCTTCTCGCTAGAACAACACTTGTGGTAGAGGCGCTTCTAGCTCGATCTTCGCCCGACTGATGCTCCCTTGTCCGTCTTCTCGCTTCCCAATGCAGGGCAAAGGACTCCGCTGTTCAGAGCCACCCTGGGGCGGCGCCACTACGCCGCACCGGCGGCGGAGCTCGAGAAGAGGAACTACGCCAAGAATGCCACCGAGTACAACACCGTCTTGGGCTCTCTCACCGCTCAGAGAAGGTAGCCTCTCTAGCTTCTCCCCTGCGCTCCCTCCTTTTTTGTGTTTTTCTTCTTTTGAGGTTTCCCAAATCCGTGGAACAATTATGCGTTGGTGATCGTCGGAGCAGGTATGGGTTGCTAAGGGACGTGTATGATGACATGACGCTTGACGGAGTGCAGCCCACGCGCGACGTGTTCCACTCGCTGATCGTGGGGACCATGAGAGGCTCTCGGTTGCAGGATACTTTCTTCTTCAGAGACGAAATGAAATCCATGGGTTTGGTCCCTGATGTATGTCCTTTGTTTTCTGTTCTCTTTCGTTTCGCTAATTTGTTATTTGGAAGTTGTATTCGGTGAAGATCAGTGCCTTTGCAAATTGGAGATAGGCAGGGATGGATCTAGACTAGACAGTTCTGGGTTGCATAAGTTCGACATGGATATGAGTTGATTCTTAACATCTTCTGTTCTTTTCACCAGAAAAGTAAAGAAATGTGGCGATTCCTTCCAATCCTTGGGTACTACATTATGAAAGAATTAATCCATATGCGAAGAAGACTTTTGTCCTAGGTGGATCACGAGAAGAAGCAAATCTCAATTTAAACTCAGGAGTAAATCCATCACTAGAGAAACTGATTTTGGAAATTGGGAGTATCAGCTATTACAAATATGTTTTTAATTGTCCTGGTGTTCAGAGGAGTTACTTTTCTGATGGGATCAATTGATGGGACAATCCCCTGTAATCCAGTCGAGTTTTACTGACACCCCAGTTTTTGCAAATGTCTTTTGAGCCTTGACCCACCCTCTTAGAGTCATGTACTGAGCTACTTTTCGTAGATGCACCCCCTTTAGCAAAATTGCATGGAAACTCCCTCTTTTAGGAATCTCCTATAACTTGCTGTTATCAAACTATGTACTGATCAGCATCATTGAGTTTGAAGAAGTGCACCTCAGCAAAATGTGGTAAACCCCACGTCTCTGAACGGGAGGTCAAAGGAAATGTGTCAAATAGGAGATCTTTCTATGAAAAATGAGATCCGTAAGTCTAGGGGTGTCCCTTTAACTATCCTACTTCATTCGCGTGCCCCCATTTGCAGTTTTGTCTGCTAATCACCTTCAAGGGAGTTATGTTTCTGAAATATAGGGAAAACATCATGTCAAGTTTGCTTATGTCACCTTTATGGGAGTTAGGCTCCTAAAATTAGGGTTAAGGCTTGCTTTACCGTGATATTTATCGTCATTCTTCACTTTTGGAATGCTATTTTATATTATCCTTGATGGTCGAATGTTGTAGGTGCCATTGTACAACTTTCTAATATCAACGTGTGGAAAATGCAGAAACTCAGACCAAGCAATCAGGGTATATGTTTTCTCTGTTTCTGAGGATAATTGGTGGTGCTCCCAGACTTTGATACTTGGCCCTTTCTTATAATTGAATTAGTTCTTTCGTTTTTACGTGGTTCTTTTGGTTTAGATTTTGGAAGAAATGAAGAAATACGAAGTGAAGCCGAACGGACAAACTTATGTGTGTCTACTTAATGCATGTGCAGCTGCTGGAAGATTAGATCGAGTGTATGGTACTAACTTTTCATATCTTATTCTTGGAAAAATTAATTGATCATTGTTCTACTTCTCCCTTCTTTTGGTAATTGAGAATGACTAAATGTATCACAAAAAGCTCTTTTCTAATAAGACGACTTCTTTCTTTTAGTACCTAGCTAAGGTGTCTTACTGTTTGAGTTTATGCTTGTATGGTTGAAGACTGCTGTGTCCCAGCAATCTGCTTTTGTACTTCATGGGGTCAAATGGAATAGTCTAGTCAATAATCTGATAAATAAAAGGGGAATAATTTGTGGTGATACTCAATACTCAAGGCCAACACATTGTCTGATAGTATTGCCTGCTCTGTAGTCTATCCTTGCGAGGATAGATAAAAGGTACTTTGATGATCAAAAGACTTCAACTTCAAACAAGATGCCTTGAGCCAGTATTTTTTTACTATTTTATGATTTGAGCCTATTACCTATTAAAGTTCTTCCCAAGTATAGCAATCCTAATGAAGAACAACAATTTATTACCATTTGTGCAGTTATGCAATTGTTCGTGATATGACTGCAGCAGGAGCCGGTTTAAACAAGTTCTGTTATGCTGGACTAATAACTGCACACAAGAACAAGACGCCACTGGCGGATGACACAGCTGCCAAAGTAATTGTTATTTGTAATAAACTCATTTATATAAATGGATGTTCTTAAGTTTTTAAAGGTTTCTGACGTCACTTTTCTGCAAAATAGATTATCGAGCTTGTTGAGCAATCTAAAGGGTGGTCTTCAGTTGAAGCATCAAATAATGTAGCAGAAAACGTGATGATTGGTGTTTCAGAAGAAGAGTTATACAACTTACCAACTGCCGAGTATGTTCACAGGCGTGGAGGATTTGTGGTTCGGCAATTTACGGTTTATCATGTCGCATTTCATGCCTTTGCAGATCTACGGAATGTAGAGGTAGACTTTTCCGTTCACTGATAGGTATCATGAAGAAGCTGACTGCCTTGTGGATGATCTGCACTTTTTTATGCTTCTTTCTTTTGTTGAACGAGAAGACTCTCGATGATATTTTTGGGCTCTCCTTTAGTGGGTTTAGTCATTATTATTTATTTAGTAATGGTGGATTTGGATCTATGGATAATGGAGATGAAGTTGTCATTAAGATTTTAGGAATTCCAAGAGAGAGGAAAATAGAAATTGCAAAGGGTCATGCATCTTCACTGACATGAAGATGCAGATTCATAGAGCAAAAAGAGACAATCTCCTTGGTACTCAAATCCTTATCTACCTTATTTAAAGCACAATCAATTTGACAGTCTTGATATAGTGTAATGTGTTTCTCATTTTTGTGTGGTCTTATTGATGAGTAAGGTACTTTTTTTATTAAGTACGATCAAATCAAAATTTGTTTCAACTTGGTCTGGATTAGCTCTTTATCGTTCTGTCGTCTAGGTTGCAGTTTTTGTTTCCTTTTTTTTTACTTGAATTTCATTGGGATAGGCAATGGAAACTCTTTTGGAGATGCTGCAGAAGGATGGGAAAACTCCAGATGTATTCATTTCGATGCAAATAATGAGGTACTTATGCCTTGGTTTATCTAGTTTTGGTGGGTTGTATATTATGCGACATTGGACATTGATGGTGTTTATCTCAACTTTCCTGAGATACTTTGTTTTTCCGTTGGGTTGGAGCCAAGGCTAAATTATCCATTTCGTATTTCATCGTGCATGTTTGTTGTCATTTATTTATACCCTGTTCTTCAACTTCACATTTGATTGTTCCGTAGGTGTGCTTGAAAGAGAGGTTTTACAGTATGCCACTATGAATATACGCAGTTTATCTTTGTCTTATATTGTACCTTGTGTTTTTCTGGTAGGGATTGTTAATGGAAAGGATGGTATGATATATGTTGCTCATGCAAGATATGCATATTGGCTGTAGAGTAGTTAAAATTCTATCTACATTATCAACAATAGCTTCACTAATGCTTAATGAGCTAATCTTTTTGGGTTATGGAAAAATTTTCCAAAGTGGTTTCCATTAGCAAAGGTGCAAAGGGCAAGCCTTTGGGCTATCTCTGTGTTCACAATATTTACACTCTGTTTCTCATGTAATCATTGGCCATCTTCCTGTTGTCTTTTTCAGCAATTATTTTAACTTTTGCACTCATGAACGTTGTATTTCACCGTTGTTAATTTGTTTTATCAGGTGTTACCTTCATTCTGGAGACATTGATCGTGGTCTTAAAGTTTTCGAAGATTATGTTAAATCCGGAAAGTTTCTTAATGTGGAATTTTACGTGGTGAGCTCGATAAGCTTTATCTAACTGCTGATTCTAGCTTTGTTGTATCAATTGAGTTAGCTAATCTGAAATTTAGTTTTAGGCTGTACAACTTTCTTTTAGATTATCATTTACTTTCCAAAAAGATGTGTAGATGCCGTGATTAATCAGTATGACCGTGTATATTTGTAGACACTAGTGGAAGGAGCCATGACTGGGTATACACCAAGGGGAATGCAAGTTGCTCAAGAGACGCTGGTAAGATGAGGTGGCATAGTTTCCAAATAAGTTCTTGTGTCTGGTCATTGTCTTTGTTTGTCCTTATTGAATGCTTTATAATGTCACTATGCAGGAGCAAATGAATTCAAGAAACTTTTTCTTGAGTCCCAAAATGGGAAGTGATCTCCTTCTGATTGCTGCTGGAGAAAAGGTTGGCATTTGCTCTCCTTTTTCCCCATTAAGTTGCTTGGAAAGAGGAAAACTGTTTTTGCTTTGTCTGGCCCAGATTTATTCGAGTTCAGTTAGAAAATTCTATTTCTTTCGTCTAAGTTGAACAGGATTATGGCAATATTTAACATTTATGCAGAATGGTGGTTACATCACTGCCAACTTTTTGTGGGACATGATGCAAACTCGTAAATTGACTCCATCACTTCCTGCTGTAGAAGCATATTACAAGGGCTTAAAAGTGAGTTCTCTGCCTTCAATATGCTGTGATCCTTACGACCTAAGTCCATGACTTCTTATTACCGCATGAGCTTTTGAGGGAGTTTGACTTGAGCATTTTAGATTGTCAATCAGTTAGCTGCAATAAAAGAATGTCAGAAATGAACTAAAGCAGATCTTTGGTTTTGGAATTAAAAAATCGCTAAAGAATATGACAAGATGCTGCATGTACTAAATGTCATTGGTACAGATCCTCTCAATTGCACCTGATTACCAGATTACTTGAAAGCTGTTGCTTACTGTTTGATTTACATGCCTATGGTAGTGCCAAAGTTAGCCGGATTTAAATAAGTACTGGTGGTAGCGTCACAGAAGGTCGTGAAATTGACTGGGCCTTCAGAAAGAACATTTGCCCTTTTTCAGCAGAAAGTGTTTTTTAGGTTGTGTTAGTTACATTTCTTTATAGGAGGGAGGGTTCAAATGAGAAATGCTTTTAGGATCGGATGCAATTTATTGGAATTCATCAGAATATGTGAATCTAATCTCATCCTGCCACAGCAAAGTCTTGCCAGCTATATCAAAATAGAAAGGTTATGTGCTTAAACCAGAATTCAATCTGCAGAATGCTAAGTCTGTTTAAGCCATTGATCATATGGAGATCTTATTAATTGTCATTTCACAGTTTCTACACCTACTTGGTGCTTGCAAAGGAATTCCATGCCTTTCTCGTCTCTTTGAAGCAATGCATTGTATATTACTAGTAAGCCTTCGACGATGACGTGGTTTTAACTTTGGCCTGTTTTAGGATCGCGAGATTCCGGAAGACGATCCTCGTCTCTTTGCAGTCTCCAAGGTTTATGACGATCTTCGCTTAAGATTTGGACCTGGGCCTAGACCGGCACGACCTTGACCCATTTGCTGGAACTTCTTGTGGTCATTCCTGATCGCTAGCAAGATGAAGAATCCAAAGATCTATGCAGCGAAGGATGTCTCCAGGAATAAGGCTGAGCACGTCATTGATGAGATTGGATGCGTTACTGGCCATATCTGTTGGGGGTTCAAGTTCTGCATTTGCCAGTGTGGGATCCACTAGTTAAAGCCCCTGTTTCTTCATTTCTCCAACTAAGAGCTCATGCTGTGGTGTTGCGGTGTAGTGGGGAGCGACTATAGCCTTACATAATATGATCTTTATGTGACATTACATACGGTACCCCCAAGTCTTGTTTTAGGATTTTGATATTTCAAAATGGTACTATTACTAATGAGGAGCTTTGTTCAGCGTTCTTGAATTTCGAGTACCACTGGAAATGTGTGGGTAGTTTCGATCATTTGGCAGTTTCAATGTGTCGAAAGCAGGTCTACAAAATTCATACGGTCTGGTCAAAGAATCAGCTTCTTCAAATGAAAACTTAGCCAGCACGCATGAGCTCTGTGCTTGTAAGCCGTTGATTGATGTGAGCTCATGCGCACCCATCTCAATGGGGTGAGCGGTTCCAGGTTCCAGGTAGGTTTCACCTCGAACCTGAAATCTACCCGCCGGTACAGGTTCCTTAATTTTCGGAACCTAGAACCTACGCTCTATACTCTGGAACCTAGAACCTATCCTGTCACAGGTTCCGGATCCGGTTCCAGGATACCCTAGAACCTGTCAATATAAATCACTTTGCATCAAAATAGAAGAAATTCTGAACATTTGGACTAAAAACAAGCAGAAAGTCGAACTATCCCCATGGATTACTAAACGATTTGTTCACAGAGAACTCAGCAAGTTCAGATACGCCTGCTAGACTAAAATAGACAAAGTTTAGATAGAGCATAATTGGAATCAAACTCCAAGAGTTGTTGGAAAATGTTTCCTCACCTAACAAAGAGAAGCCTAGCTCGAAACCTGTTGAGATAGGTGTCAATTCGCTTTAGCCAAAGCAGAACTTGAAAATCAGACTGGTGATGCTACTTATCCTTTCCCACAAAACTCTTACAAGAATATCCTCATCAAGAGTCCTTTGGAAGCAATGAACAGAGCTCACTTTGACAAAATAAGCAATTAACTAGGCAAGTCTATCAGAAAACAAAATCCCAATGCAAGCGCAAAGCCAGAGTGCAAGTATGAAGGCAATGAAAATCAGAAGATGCATTACCCCTAAATAAGCAAGAAAACCTAATTCACCACGGCAGAAGAATATACTATATGCAACTAGACAAATGGACTAATAAAACAACCATTTCTCGTGTTATTTCGTTTAGCTTACAAATCATTCCATTTATCGTGTTATTGATTCCTTGGAAACGATTGGGAACCGTCTATCCCAACAAGAGACAACCTATGTCGAAGGAAAATTTTAGAAGAACCAGAATGCCTCTTCTGCAAGCAAAACCCAAAAACAACAGAGCACTTATTCCTTCTCTGCCCTTGGACCAAAGAAATCTGGGCAAACCCGAAAGCGATTGTGCTCCGATTGTAGGCTGAGGCAGATCTTCTGATTAGAAAGGCTAAAGTGAAAATTTTCAGAACATTATGCTTCGATTGCAGACTGAGGCAAATCTTTTGATTAGAAAGCCTTTTGGATGGCTAAAGTGAAAGATAGAATGACTCAATCGTCTTTCATCAATCCTCCCATCTTAGCTAGACTTCTATTAACTACACCTTGCCATAGAAACAGACTTCCCTTGAATCTCTGTTCATTTTCAGTATTATACAGAGCACAATCGACCCACGAAGAGATGCATAAAAAGCAAAATCGACCCACGAAGAGATGCATAAAAAGCAAAATCGACCCACAAAATCACCGAACCTCAGGCGCTGTTGAGGGATGGCTGTCCGACGTCGTCGAGGGATGGCCGTCCGGCGTCAGTAAGGGATGGCCATCGAGCGTCGTTGAGGGATGGCCGTTAGGCATCGTTGAGGGACGGCAATCCGACAAGGCGATGGACGTCGAAGGAAGGGCCGTCGTTGAAGCCTTGAAGGGCTGGAGACAGAGCAAAGTCCAGTGGACGGTGAGGGACGGCCGTCGGGCATGCCGCGTCGTCGGGAGGTTTCAGAGGATGTCTCGCGAGAGAGGAAAGGCCGTCGAGAATAGAGAGGATTTAGAGGGGGAGACCATTGAGTAGAAAGTAAAGTACAAGTAGAACCTAGGGTTTACAAAAAAAAAAGGTTCCGGTTCCGGTTCCGATTTCGGTTCTACATAGAACCGGGAACCGGAACCGGCGGTTCTTTAAAATGCAGAACCGAGAACCGGACCCTAACACATTGGAACCGGGAACCGGACCGAAACCGACGATTTGGTTCTCCGGTTTTCGATTCTACCTGAAACCATACTCACCCCTACATCTCATGCAAGCATCGCTGTCTTTAAAACACCATTCATATCTATAAGGCATCGACACCAGGCAGCCCATCCAGAGAGGAAGAACGAAATGGCCCCTTTGGCTTTGCAATAAGTTGACAAGGCAAAAAGATTGAGCTCTCACGGGTGTTGACGTCTGAGAGGCGCCTGACAATGTCATAGCATTCTAATCCTGATGTTTCCAACTTATTGAATTGCAATGCACATTTCAAACATACATATATATATATATATATATATATATATATATATATATATATATAGACATTCTGCCATAAGCTTTGAAAATATGTGATTTTCCAAATCCAGCAAGCACTCATGCACGATCGTTGCAATGCCTTTTGTCCAAATAGTAATCCATGTTCCCGTGGTTCCATTCTCGATCCACTTTCCACCAACTAAACTCCTTAAGCATAATAACAACGACAACAATAGTGAAGTACTAGTTCATGGAAAGCAATCGGAGCCAGGTAGGTTTCCCGAAACTTTCTCATCGAGCATCCACGAATACATGTCGAAGGCAGCCAAAGTGACATTTTGACATAAATTCATCTTGTTTCTCATCCCAAAAGTCTCAAGGCTCCACCAACCTCAAAGATAATGAATAATGTTTGTCGCAGAAAATACACTCCAGATGGCTTTGCCTTCCCCTTTAGACAACTTTACTCTTCCATAGCATCTCCCGCTTCTATTATTTCCACCTTCTCCTTCAGTGGAGTGATCTTCGTGAGGAGAACTTCTGTAAGCATAAACCACCAACAAAATCAGACAGTGCAACATAGGTTACACCAACTATACAATGATGTTATCTAATGGATGAAGAAAGATTGTGAACCGAGCTTCTTCTTGTTTTTATTTTTTTTAGTTTTATCCTTTCTTTATGTGCAAACGGCAGTCCGCGTGTGTGCGTTGGGGATTGGGTTGTTGGTTTGAACCCTAGATTCTGATAATGGACCAAAGGTCCAGAGGTCAAAGCTTTTAATTGGCTTAAACAAACTTGAGAGACAAATTCAAGCTGAAAAGACAATTATCATCTGAAAAAGCTGTTCTGAATTGTAGAACCGCTTCGAGATAAAGTTTGGTAGAACAATGAACAAAGTGTGAGCAAAATATCACTGACCAATCTTTTTAGGAAAAGGATATCCCTTTTCACTAATATATGTCCGAGGATTTGGCAGCAAGTGGTTCCTGAGGTACTCTTTGTGCCCCTGCACCATGCCAAAAGAGGAGATTTGCTGGTCAACATGGGAGGGCAAACTAAAGTTCGGAGAGATAAATAGAGATTGGTAACAATAAACCTTTGTTATCACACAAATATCCACATTGCTTCCACTTCCCAAGTCGTTGAATATACCGGAACATATAGCTTCAGCTACCAGTTGAATTCCTTCATCTCTCTGCAGTAACATATACATATCCATACGAAGTTTAAAAAAATCCAAGCACGTGAAGAACATCTCAACAAAGTTGCACAAAATTCAAGATCTAACTTTAGCTTTCTAGAATGGCTTTCTCTATAAACACATCAAATTATCTAGACCATAAATTATCGGAAGTCAAGCTGTCGAAGGAAGTCCTACGCACAAGGAAAAGCCATTATAATTCCTGATCTATTATTTCAGGTGAATGCAATCTTAATTCGGCTGAAAAGAAGTGAGCAACACCAGACAACTGTTTTTCCTGAAATACTAAACTGTCAAGAAATTCATCCATAAAGAATATACGAAGCATATACTTTTAAAACTCCCCTTGTATGTAAGTTGGACCTCACACGTGGAACATGGATGCGCAAGCAACCACATCAAAGAATAAATGGAGAACAAACAAGAGAAGTAGATATAATGATGACATGAGGAACAGCCAAGACTGGAACCTTAAATCTGGAACTCCAATATGATATTCCATAACAGTTCCCCCCCCCCCCCCCCCCCCCCCCCCCCCCCAAAAAAAAAAAAGCTTAAGTAGTAAGACATTTGTGCTCCTAATGTACATCAAGCATATAAATTCGCAAGCAAAAAGTTCCAAACCCCTTTAATCACAGGAAACTAATCAGCCAGTGAACACAGCTATCGCTCAACACTCGCACCTTTCTGCCCTAACTACTAGCTACTCAATCCAATTTCAGAATATGTAGAAAAACAGTAATGCCACTTTTGCCAATAAGGTCACTACCAAATATATAATTTACATATACAAACATCATAATACTAATACAGAATTGGACAATAAGACAGCGCAATTATATAATGAAGGAAAGATATAATGACAAGCCAACTTACTGTCAGGCCTTCTCTATATTTTGACTCAAAAACAGCCATTGCAGCAAGAGAACCAGAACCCATGGTAGCAAATGGCAATGTATCAGTTGATCCATGGGGATATATCTGGAGATAAATAATTGAAACCATTCACAATCAAACTGCTGAAAAGGGACATAACAATTTCATTGTAGCAGGTTCCCTTAAAAAAACTCACTGTATGAAGATGAGGTCCAGTGACATCAACCCCACCAAGAACCAAAGCAGCTTGGACATGCCCCTGGTAGCTGCATAAAATTTGTACCAACGTACCAATCAGAATCATGCAAACCAAAGAGAGAAGAGACACCCACTTTGCATTATCATATTACCTGAAAAGATGCCTCTTAAGAAGTGTCAGAGCTGTGACTACCCTTGATTCTCGACCTGTATGGTACCGGTGTAACTGCAGCTGTGAACTTACCATATCTGGAAAGAATCAGACATCAAATAGCCACGCATTAGTTAAGAAAATGAAAAGTCCACAACAGAGGGAAGAGGAAAGAGAACCAGAGCAAGCAACTATTACAATCAGATTTAAAGGTTCGCCTATATACATACCAGTTACAGCCTCTGTGTCGGCAGCAGTCCCTGCCCCACAGCAATAAATATTTGGAGCCATGTAATGAATTTTCTCGCAATTTTTATCACAAACAATGGGTCCTTCAGTTGCTCTTGTATCTGCTCCAAGAATCACACCATCCTACAAAAAACTTGGTAGCTTTACCCAACGGTGTTATCCCATCAAAATACTTCTATCAAAACAACAAAACCCCCCATCAGACAAAACTGTAGTGCATGTTCCCAGAGGGCACAGACGCTACATGCACATGAAGTTCACTAACGATATCAATTCTCAAGGATTGGCTAACAATAATGGCAACGAACAATAGGATGGAACAAGCAAGCTGTGTAGTTGGTTGATGTTCCGGCTAGATATATAGGTGACCCAACAGTTAAAAGCATACACATTCCCAGTTGATCAGACTTTGCGTGGTCATACCTGGAATATTAAACCGACAATGGTGGTTCCTGTCTTCCGAAATGAAGGTGGGTTAACCCCCTTCTTTGCAAGCATGTCATTTCTTCTGCAAAGATCAAAGCTAAATCCACCCTTGGGAGGAAGATCTACCATAGCTTTAGACATTCCCGATTCCAATAAACCTACAGAGAGCTATTCACAAGTACATTATGGAAGGGGACTCAAACCTCATGATTTTTAGAGAACTGGATTCATTACAAAGAGACGCCGCAAGCAAAGACGTCTGTCAATGTTCAGAACCCTGATTACTGGGTTAAACTAGACATTTAAATCAAGCGTGATAGTGAGAAAATCTCCAAGTGAATCCTCTATAATACCCTTCCAGTCGAAGATCATTTTGAAGTGGATAAACAATACATAGTGTAACCATCTATTAGGGTTCTCTTCACCCCACACAGATAAAAGATCATGAGAAACAGTAATGCAGCAAATGAAATTCAGATACCACATCATGCAAGAAATTTACTCCCCCTAAAAAGTCCTTTCCATTCTACAATTGACACAAAACTGAGCCTATTAGCTACCAAAATCACTGACCGTTGACCATAACCAATATATATCCTGACTTGGTGACTTGACCTTCACTAACAAATCTCCAATTCGCCAAAACCCTAAGCTCCCTTTTCCTGTACAAATCAAACCCATCTGAAAACCACATCCGACGACGAACACAGTCGCCGCGTTTACTCTGCTCACGCTCTCACAGTCGACTCTGCTGATCAATTTCACATTTTTCGAAGACCCAAATCACTCGAAAGAAAGAAAAATCGACCATTTCAGTCATCAACTGAGAGATGGTGAAATTTTCAGCTCCCTTTCATTAGACGATCAATCATTCTACCGCAAAAACGCGCATCTAGGTATGTAGATAGAGAATGAGAGAGTCGGACATCATTACCCGATGAGACGACAGATCGTTGAAGTGACGCGAAGAAATGGCGAGAGACTTGTGTGCGGAATTTGCAGGGAAAGCAGCGAACTTTGATACCCGGCGGAGTCGATCGGAGACAGGAGACGGTATGAGAGATGTACAAGAAGGCAACCTGAACGACACGAAACGATGCGTTTCGAGTGGAGCACTTTGATTTTGAGCTTTTTATATTTGTCTTGGATGTGCGAAAAAGCTTTACGAAAGCAAACAAAAAAAAAACGAAAAAAAAAAGAGAAAAGAAGAAGAAGCTGTCTGAGCCCGGGTTCGAACCGGGGACCTCTAGTGTGTGAGACTAGCGTGATAACCGACTACACCACCCAGACATCTTTGGCTGTCTTGATCATTTTATTTTAATTATCCTGTGATCTTAATGTCTGGGCTTGAGCGTTCAAACGTGAATTGTCAAAAGGTCATGCTCTACCAACTAGTATCGCGCATACCATTGCTATCGAGTTAGACCGCCTATTCAAACCATGTAATATCATTTGACATATCAATATGTCTATACGGTTCGGTGTACCAGCATTGCTCGTCTCGAGATAATGTACTTCAAAATAAAATGCTCAACGACATTGCACTTCATGTGTCATCATGCACATACGGCATGGTGTAATTACAGTGATCCCTTTGAATCAAACTCAAAGATTGAAGCATCGTCCCAATAATTCTTAATTCAGTGTCAAAATCTATGCGGAAATCTGTACCGCACTCTACAATGGGCAACTGTAATACTGTGCAGGGGGATCGCTCTCGACCCAACCCGTTCACCACGTAAAAGTTTTTTATACCATGGGAGATTTCCATGGAAAGCTCACGAAAAGACTGACACTGATTTGGCCCCTCGTGTTTCAATCGCACAAATCGTATGTATCTCTATCTCGAGGAAAAACGAAAACAGAAAAAGAAACCAAAAAGGTACTTATATTAACAAGAGCCTGTTTGCCCTCTGTAGTTTTGAGCATTGAGTGGCATCTTTGAATGGAGGACCCAACTTGAGAGAAGCGGTGTCTCAGATCTCCTTTGTATTTGATTCGATTAGCGTATCTTGAATGGCTGCAAGTTTTCTCGCCTTTTCCACTGCTCGAACGTAGAAGTATAATCTCCAGAGTGTCCCGTTATCCTGGAATGGAGCACTTCCGTATTAGTATGGCGAGGCCTATATCCATTCTTTGACAAACTTACACTGCATTTCCTGTCTTACCTCCTTTTCCAGGTCGACGGGGACAGCATCACGGAGATTGGTTTTCGAAATATCGCTACGTCCAAGAATTTCCACCACTCGTTCAAGATTGTCTTGCGGTAGGTTCTGAATTAGTTTCTGAAGCTGTATCTTTTCTTTGCGGGTCATTGACCTGATAATGAAATTTTCAGTGTCCTCAGTTAGAGGCCACCTTGGAAAAACTTCAAATAAGCAACCAAAGCAAGTATAAAAATCATTCAACCCCTTTTCAGTTCCAGAATATCAAAGTTCCCCAACATCACAAAAATCGGTATCAATACTACATTTTTAAGACCAACAGACACTATCAAACAAAGATACCCTCATCCTCTGTTTTACCTTTCTTATGGACGTGCTGTCATGAGCACTGATCCCAAGTTTGAGGATGGAAAGCAGAAGAGAAGAAAAGAGCAGTGGAGGAAGAAGTCAATAACCGTCTATAAAAAAAAGCGAGAGACGGTCTGCTCAGAAGTGTGAAACTTCATTACAATGAGGACTTTTGTGAATGTCTGGCGGGCAAGGGAGGAGCTACTCCACCTTAGGCCCACCTACTCCTTCATGCTAGTTCTTTTGGGTAAGGATTTCATGCTAGTTCTTGGTGCACAATATTTCCACAACTTAACAAAACATTTCTTAAAGCAATCCAAATCTACGATTAAGTCCATGGAAATACAATTGCACTTGCCTGCACTTGGACACAACAGTATCAAGAAGTTCTTCGAGCTGCTTTCCCATATACTCCAGCTATGAACATTGATGAAAAGAGTAAACCTCTTATGTCATTATGTAGTCCAGCAAAAGAGCCAGCATTGTAAATACAGAGAGAGAACTAGTTTCAGAAGATTACTTTACTGGAGTGTTCATCAGAGTATTTCTTAAGCATCTGGTCAACAAGTAACTGGTCACTTGCCAGCAAAAATTGCAGATCAGCGTTGACCTAAAAGAAGTAGAAGCTTAAATGAAGTCTTTATAAATTCGTCATAAACAAGCAGGCCTGTTATAAGAGATCTCTTAGCAAACCAACATCATGTCACCTTTTCACTGTGAATATACTATTTTCAACAACATCATCAACATCAACATCAACATCAACATCAACATCAACATCAACAACATCTTTATCCCAAACTAGTTGGGGTGGACGGATATATAGGACAGTCAGGAACATAAGAATTCTGCCCCTCTACAATACTAATAGCCTTCTTCCATCCCGTCCTAAGACAAATCGTACGCCAATCTATTTCCCACTCCATTAAATCTTATTTTACTACTTTCCTCCAAGTAAATTTTGGCCAATCTCTTCCTTTCTTCGTGTCATGCTTTCGGTAGCAAACTTCTGTTCTTACCGGAGCATCTAGGGGCTTTTGAAGAATATGCCTAAACCATCTCAATCTATATTCTCTCATCTTTTCTATTACCGGTTCTATTCCAACTTTTCGTCAAATATCTTCATTCCTTATCTTATCCATCATTGTATGACCATACATCCCCCTTAACATCCTCATTTCCGTTATTCCCATTTTATGCTCATATTGCCTCTGTGCTGGCCAACATTCAACTCCGTATAGCATGGCAGGTCTTACTGCCATTTTATAAAATTTTCATTTTAACCTAAGAGGAATTTTGCAATCACACAAAAATCCTAATGCACTGCGCCATTTCATCCAACCTGCTCTGATTCTATGGCTTACATCCTCATCAATCTCTCCCTCCTTTTGCAATATTGATCCAAGGTATCCAAAAGTATCTTTCTTCGGTACCTCCTGTCCGAGTATATTTACGGCTTCTTGATCTCCTCTTCCTACCGTTTCGAACTCACACTTCAAGTATTCGGTCTTACTTCGACTTAACGTAAATCCTTTAGACTCCAACGTGCTTTTCCATAATTCTAATTTAGCGCTAACCTCACCCCTGGTCTCATCAATAAGCACAATATCGTCTGCAAATAGCATACTATTTTCGACAAGTATAAAACTAAATTCTCCTTAACAATGATGGATTTCCTAACAAGTAGAGGAGGAGCAGAAAGAGGAGGGAGGAGTTTTGTTGCAAAAAAGGGGAGCTATCCTCCTTTTCCATGGACCGATGCATGTAAATGGTCAAATATGAGATTGCTATCGACATAAGATGATAAGATCCAGGAAAGAATGCCTTACATCTTTGTTGGCTGCCTCATGTGAACCCAAAAGAGGTGTTGTTGCCCCTTCACTTTTAGATCTAGAATGGTTATACATATGCTGAAAAAAAGAGAAACTAAAGAAAGATTCATAAAATGGAAAAATATTTCATTCTAGGAAAAAAATGCAAAATAGAATGTAATTGGACCTTGGACATTTGTGCACTTTGGCATGGAGCAGACCTTGTCTCAATAGCACTAACTTTCTCCATTTCTACCCAATCCATTTGAGGACATTTTAATCGGGTTTTTTTACCAGCAGGACCCTGCGTTGGATTAGGACACAGAAAAGAACAATTCCATGTTGGTTAGATCTTCTTATTGTGGATATGAAAGCAAGAAAAGAAAGGGAGAAACCAGAAGAAAAAGTACATCTTTGCTTGGTTTCAGTCGAACAGGACTCTCATGTTCAGAAATGCTCGCTGAAGAAGAGGAAGAGGACATCTTATTCTTCTTATGGGGTCGCTCCCCCACATCACCGTGAGATGAGGCAGCCGAGCAAGCGACTTGTTGCCTGCTGTTTCTCAACTGTGCTTGTAACTGATGCAGCTTGATCACTGGTTCATGCATCTGATCAATAAGCAAAGAATTTTCCAAGTCCAAATTAGGGCTATAATTTACTATTTATCTAACTCAGCACAACATGGGACTTATACCAGGTTGTTGAAAGTCTCAGAACTTGTTTCTTCATGGAAAGAAACAAGGAGAAAGGAACATCTCCAACACACAAAAGAGCAAGTAAATGCATCATGTCTGGTAATGAAGGCAGGAGTAGGGAGGCAGGAAATTTTGACGATTCTTGCTTTAAATGAAGAATTTCAAAACATATTTGTCTTGGAAATTTTGATTAAGCTTTGGCCAACAGGGTCCGCGATGTTATTAACCGAGCAAATACTTGTGGGATTGACCAGCCAAAGGCAATCAAAGATGGAGTATGTAGAACTATTTCGCACATAACACGAGTTCCTCCCTTCCAGCTGAGCACCAGAATTGACTTACCTGCCTTTACACTGTAAGCCGCCAGTGGAAGAGAGGAAAAAGGGGAGAAAGAAGCACTCTAGATGCACAGCACAAGGACATCCAAGAGTGGAGGTGGAAACTGTTGAGTTGTAAAGTTGTTTGAAACTTTGTAATTTTATACCTAACTTAGGTGAGTCTATACCTAACTTAGGTTTCTTACCTAAACTTAGGTGAGTCAATACCTAAATTAGGTTTCTTGCCTAACTAGGGTCTCCTTTCTCTTGTATATATATTGCCCTTGTAATTACTCAAGAAGAAGTAAGGAAATACAGATTTTTTCCTTCATGGTATCAGAGCTTTAGGCTCAATTTTTTCTGGGATAGTGTTACAGTCCAGCCTTCATTGCTGGTTCTGTTTTTCCGCAGCCTTCATTGCTGCATTTTCAAGGCTGGTTCTGTTTTTTGCAGCTTTCATTGCTGCATTTTCAAACCATTATAGCTTAAGTACGACTCGTACTCTTGCTAATATTCTCTTGGTACAATGACCACATCCGAAACCACATCCAAAGTCATAAATTTTCCCTCTCCAACCACAAACCAATCGGAGGAGGTCGCCTCGTCAAACATGATCGGCGACCTTCAGAATATTAGGCCAGCCTATAGACTAAATGAGAAAAATTATCTCAAATGGTCACAATTCGTCAAGACGTACCTGAAGGGCAAAGGAAAACTCAGCCATCTACTGGGGACAGGACCCAAGCAAGGAGACCCCAATTTCGATGCGTGGGATGAAGCGGATTCCATGATCATGTCATGGCTATGGAATTCCATGGAATCGGCCATAAGCGATACTTGCATGTTTCTACCAACCGCAAAGGGGATTTGGGATTCCATCCAACGGACGTACTCTAAGGCCCGTGATGCAGCCCAGGTGTACGAAATTAAGGTGAAAACCAGCGGGACAAAACAGGGAGGTAAGACTGTTACTGAGTATGCTAACTCTTTGCAGAACTTATGGCACGAACTCGATCATTATCGGGTATTCCACATGCGGTGTCCAGAAGATGCAGCCATTTTGAAGAATTTTATTGAAAAAGATCGAGTCTACGACTTCTTAGCTGGGCTTAATTCTGAATTTGACCAAGTTAGAATTCAAATACTTGGCAAGGAAGATGTTCCATCATTGGAGGAGACGATTTCCTTGATCCGGGCAGAAGAAAGTCGTCGATCCGTCATGCTTGAACCACGAGCAATAGAAGGGTCAGCCTTGACAGTCGGAAAGGTTGATGAGAAGGGTGCTCTACCAAGAAGAGACCACCGGGACAACTTGTGGTGTACTTATTGCAGGAAACCGAGACATACAAAGGAGAAATGCTGGAAATTGAATGGAAAACCAACCACTTCAAGTCGAGAGTGGGTGAACCGGGAAATGCAATCGAGGCCCCGGGCCCACCTAATTGAGCAAGCTGATTATGAAGCAGAACAAGGGAAAGCGACATTCAATAGTGAAGAAATTGAGAAAATAAGAGGTTTGTTAGGGTCTCTTAATAAACCCTCTGGTGCATGCTCAATGGCACTCTCAGGTAATTCTTGGGTTATTGATTCAGGGGCGACTGATCATATGACTCATATCTCATCACATTTCAGGACCTATACACCTTGTCCTAGTAATATGAAGATTATTGTGGCAAATGGGTCTCTTGCTACTGTTGCAGGGGTTGGAGATGTCCCTATCACACCAAACCTTGTCCTTAAAAATGTCCTACATGTCCCTAAACTGTCTTCCAATCTTATCTCCATACAAAAACTCACTAAAGACCTCAATTGTCAAGCTGTTTTTTACTCATCTTACTGTGTTTTTCAGGATCGGGGCTCGGAGAGGAGGATTGGACTCGCTAAGGAACAAGGTGGACTGTACTATCTTGAGACACCCCTCACCACGAGAAGAATCATGAATAATTCATCTTCATCCTTTCTTAGTATTTCAAATAAAGAAGCTATTTGGCTTCATCATTTTCGTTTTGGTCATCCATCCTTTCAAGTCTTGAGTGTGATGTTTCCAGCCCTGTTCAATGGTTTGAATATTCAAGATCTCCATTGTGATGTTTGCGAGTTAGCCAAGCATAACCGTGTATCATTTCCAATTAGCAATCATCGTAGCTCTAATCCTTTTGATTTGGTACACAGTGACATTTGGGGCCCTTCCACGGTTCCAAACATCTCTGGAGATCGTTGGTTTGTCACTTTAATTGATGATTGCTCTCGGGCCACTTGGACCTTCTTACTCAAACATAAATCTGATGTGAGTAGCATTATTCCTTCTTTTCATTCCATGATTCAAACACAATTTGGGGTCAAAATCAAGGTCTTTAGATCAGATAATGCTAGAGATTACTTCAATCAAACATTGTCCTCTTATTTTCAAAAGGAAGGTGTTATCCACGAGTCATCTTGTGTGAATACACCCCAACAAAATGGGATTGCTGAAAGGAAAAATGGTCATCTTCTTAAAACAACTCGTGCCTTGTTGTTTCACGGAAATGTTCCTAAAACGTATTGGGGGGAAGCTGTTCTTACAGCTACATATCTGATCAATAGGCTACCATCACGTACATTAGACCACAAGACCCCTATGGAAATTCTTTCTCAGTTCTATCCTCACTTTCGTACATCTAACGGCCTTACGCCTCGAGTCTTTGGTTGTAGTTTCTTTGTCCACATTCATCATCATCAACGAGGAAAACTAGATCCTCGTGCCATCAAATGCATCTTTCTTGGTTACTCACAAACACAAAAGGGCTATAAATGTTATCACCCACCTTTAAAAAAATTCTATCTCTCTGCAGATGTCACTTTTGTTGAGAATAAACCATATTTTTCAAAACCTTATCTTCAGGGGGAGATTTCACTCATGGAAGATAAGGAAGATGATGCTCTTGGTGTTATTGATAAACTGGATATATCATCCAATGTTCTCGCGAATCCAAACCCGACCACCGTAACTCATGAACCTACCTTGACTCCTACCTCTAGTCCACCATCTGTTGTTGTTCCCACTAGTCCTACTCCCACTTGTCCAACTCACTTTCATGATTCTATGAGATATTCTCAGGTGTACTCAAGGAGGACAGCCGTTCCAACAATCGAGCAAGTCCAATCTACCACTCCGGGTACTGCTAATGAGAGCATGGTAAGTCCTGAACTTTCTGTGAATGAGCAGCCCAGTGATATACCAGAGACGGATCTTGATCGGCCTATTGCTATTAGAAAAGGGATAAGAGAATGTACCAAGAAACCAATTTATCCACTTTCAAATTATGTGTCCCTTGATAGATTATCATCACCATTCCGAAACTTTATTGTGAGTTTAAACACTATTGCCATCCCTAACACCTTCTCTGAAGCGATGTCAAAAGAGGAATGGAGGAATGCCATGAAAGAAGAAATGACGGCACTAGAAAAGAATAAAACGTGGGAAATTGTTGACAGACCAAAAGGGAAAAATCTAGTAGGCTGCAAGTGGGTATTCACTGTGAAGTACAAGACTGATGGCTCCTTGGAGAGGTACAAAGCGAGATTGGTTGCAAAGGGTTACACTCAAACATATGGAGTGGATTACCAAGAGACTTTTGCACCGGTGGCTAAAATGAACACTGTAAGAATTTTGCTATCTTTAGCTGCTCATTTTGATTGGGAACTTCAACAGTATGACGTGAAGAACGCATTTTTACATGGAGAGTTGAAAGAGGAAATCTACATGAACATGCCACCTGGTTTCGAAGGAAAAGAAACAACCGAAAAGGTTTGTAGACTAAAAAAGGCGTTATACGGACTCAAGCAATCACCTAGAGCTTGGTTTGGACGATTTGCTAGAGTCATGAAGGCATCTGGGTATAAACAGAGTCAGGGAGATCATACTCTGTTCATAAAACACTCGGATGCAGGGGAAGTTACAGCATTGTTGGTTTATGTTGATGACATAATAATCACGGGCAATGATGAAAGGGAGAAACAACGGCTAAAACAGAACTTGATCAGAGAGTTTGAGATAAAGGAGTTAGGAAAGCTACGGTATTTTCTAGGAATTGAGGTTTCATACTCAAAACAAGGGATCTTTATTTCACAACGGAAGTATGTGACGGATCTTTTGGAGGAAACTGGGAAGCTTGGTTGCAAACCAGCAGTCACTCCGATTGAGCCGAACCAAAGACTAGCAGAAGCCAAAGAAGAGGCGGCAGTGGATCGAGAAATGTATCAACGATTGGTAGGAAAGCTGATTTATCTTGCTCATACTCGACCCGATATCTCCTATGCAGTAAATTTGATTAGCCAATTCATGCATAATCCAAAGGAATCACATCTACAAGCTGCTTTTCGAGTCTTACATTACTTGAAAGGGAACCCAGGAAAAGGAATATTATTCAGAAAGAGTCCAGACCTCAAGATTGAAGCTTATACAGATGCAGATTATGCTGGATCAGTGGTTGATAGGAGGTTTACAACTGGTTATTGTACCTTCATTGGAGGTAACTTGGTAACTTGGAGAAGTAAAAAACAGAATGTGGTGGCAAGATCTAGTGCAGAATCTGAGTTTCGGGCAGCAGCTCAAGGAATATGTGAGCTGTTATGGCTCAAGATCATTCTTGATGACTTGAAGGTTAAGTGGCAGAGTCCTATGAAGTTGTACTGTGATAATAAATCTGCAATTAATATTGCCCACAATCCTGTGCAGCATGACAGGACAAAGCATATTGAGATTGATAGACACTTCATCAAGGAGAAACTTGAGGAAGGACTAATTTGCTTATCGTATGTCCCCTCAGGACAGCAAGTGGCAGATGTCTTAACCGAATGGCTCAATGGTGGAAATTTTCACGAGCTAACTACCAAGCTGGGAATGGAAGATATCTATTCACCAGCTTGAGGGGGAGTGTTGAGTTGTAAAGTTGTTTGAAACTTTGTAATTTTATACCTAACTTAGGTGAGTCTATACCTAACTTAGGTTTCTTACCTAAACTTAGGTGAGTCAATACCTAAATTAGGTTTCTTGCCTAACTAGGGTCTCATTTCTCTTGTATATATATTGCCCTTGTAATTACTCAAGAAGAAGTAAGGAAATACAGATTTTTTCCTTCAGAAACATATAATCTAAATCATTGAAATTAGGATCTTGAGTTCGTCTGTCCACATAGAAATCTGGAAATGTTACTTGGTCATGGACTTGCTAACGATTTAAGCAAACAGCATCACTGGCTCATCCTACTCTTTTGAGCACAACATTTTCAAGAAAGAAGACATTAGACAGGGCAACAGTGACTGCTGCAGAAATCCAAAAGCAACATGCTTCCAATGCAATCGCCAGAGATTTGTTACCGAGCTTCAAAGAGTATCAGATCACTACATTATCTCGGCTATCCCATGGCACATTCATGTCGGCATAATCAACACCATGAATTGCCCCACATACGCACTACAAAGGACAAACCAGAAGCTGATTTTGTCCCATTGCTTGGTCAAATTCTCAGGGAATAGAAAAGGAAACCAGATATACCTTGTCGACTTCACAAGAAAGGTCAAACGCGGCACGCCTAAGAAACAACCTCAGTCTCTCTCTCCTTGTATCTGAAATACCAGGGGCTATTGCATCATCAAACAATGCACTGGAAGTAGCGCAACCACCACCCTTTTTGCCATCATAACCAGAGGTATCTGCATCCTGGCCTGAAACTTCTCCCGGTCTCCTCGGGGACGGCAGGGAGGCATCCTCAGCAAACAGAAAATCATCGTCCCCACCTAGCAAGTCGGCTACTCCGCGAGAACAAAAACCAAAAACATCCGGCCCCTCTCCATTCCCCTCCTCCGGATCAATCGACGCCATGCGAACTTCAAACGTAATGAAGCACCACCACCTTATAACACACAACCCATCCAGATTAGCTAACTGCACTAGCAAGAATAAAATAGAAAACCTAAATAATCACTGAACTGAAAGAAACAAAAACGAACCCTCGCAATCTATGTTCACTTAGATATTACGAGGTTCTGCCACCGCACAGGTGGTACTGTCGTGACAAACAAGCGCACGCAGACAACAGACGGACAAAACATTCACTCGTCGGATGCTTTTTCCTTAGCATTTCAACTGAACTCAACGCAAGCTACGGCATTTTTTACCTTCTTCTGTCACTTTTCGCGCTCAATTCAAACCGATACGGATCGAACGAAAGGCGAGTCATCAAATCAGACAAGGTCACGACAAAAATCTAGCGGCGCTACACAAAAGCGAAGAACGGGCCGAACCGAAGAGAGGCTCGATTCGCTTTCACCGATTACGTACCTCGCTGGCAGCCCACCGTTGAGACCCCGAAGCTTCAAGTTCCGGAAGATGGAGGAGGTCGCATGCAAGGATTGAGTCCGAGCTCGAAACGAGTCAAATATGGGGCTCGGGCGTGGCGACTCACTCTCTCCCGATTTCTGTGACTACAGACTCCGTACAGAGTCGTGGTGGGGCGCCAACGCAGAAAGGCGTTTGGCTTTTTCTTTGGCATATCAGATGTCCTAAAACTTGTACGAAAATACAATTGAGTCCTAAAATTTATATAAAATGTAATCGAATCTTAAAACTTATCAAATTAGTGAAATCAAGTCCTTCCATTAACGTCGTTAATTTGTCTAACGAAAAATGATGATGCGCATTACTAAATTAATTTATCTATCCTATGTGGTATTTTTTTATTTTTTTATATTTAAATCAAATTAAAGAAAATAAAAATGACAAATATTGAATTTAAAAAACTAAAGCAGAAGAAAAAAATAAAAGGAGGAAGACAGGTCAAGGCAGAGCTCCGCCGATGAGGTCGCCGCTGCCCATCCTCGGAGGGGCCGGCAGAGGTCGCCGGCCCTGGGCGAGAGTGGCCGAAGCTTGCCAAAGGCTCGCTCAGATTTGGGTGACGTGTTTCAACTCAGATTTGGAAGTGGTTTGGGAGGCGCTCCTCGCAGCTAGCAACCTCTTCTCGGCCGCCGCGGCCATGAGCTCCATCTACATCCGGCAGCCGTCTTTCGGCGGCGAGGTTCTGGCAGCGTCCCCCGGCTTGCTGTGCTTGGGCTCCGGCGATGAGTGCTGCATACTCAGGCGCAGCGCCATCTTCAGGTCCTCGTCCTCCCAATCTGTCATCTAATAATGCCACGTCAGTATTTTTTGGTAGATAAATTGACGGCGTCAACGGAAAGACTTGATTTTATCAATTTAACAAGTTTTAGGATTCGATTGTACTTTATGTAAATTTTAGGACTCAATTATATTTTCATGACAAGTTTTAGGGCTTCTGATGAATATATCCTCGATTTTTAAGTAACAAGATAAAAAATTCTCAATTGTGACAACGAAGCAAGTGAAACAGTTCTCCCAAAACAAAAGATTCTTAACTTCTTTTTTGATAAAATTTCAGAAAAAAATATTTGAAATGTTCGTATTTTTTCAAATAAAGACTTGAAGTAGATTTTATTTCGAATAAAGGTCTAATTAAGACCGTTTTGTTTCATTTCCTTTTGTAATTTTTTTCCTTCATTTTTTCCTCCATCGGCGAGGGCCATCTCCCCTAGGGCCGCTGAGGTAAGGCCGCTCTCGATCAAAGGGGGTATGGCAGCTGTAGTCGTGTCGAGTGGCCGGAACAACGAGCTGAAGTGAGAGCATAGGCGAATAGAGGGCGTCGGGGGCAGAGCAGGAGCTGTTTCGCGGGTTGCCCTTGCTCGCGGCGGCCAGGCGTGACGGCGGTTGGGCGTCACACAAATGGAGGAGGAGGAGGCGTCGAGCGGTGGTGGTGTGGTAGCTGAGGAAGGTGACGAGGAGCTACAGCAACCGTCGGGGGGCAGAACCCGAACAGAAAAAGGCTGAAACAGGGCTGGATTTTTTTTTTGCTTTTATTTAATTGTTTATTTTTTTTTTCCAGTTTTTAGCTTATTGGGTGGAATTTTTTTTTTTTGGCTTTTGGTTATTGTAGACTAGGATCCCTGGCAAATCACGTGTGCGCCACGCGTGATTTTCGGCATGCAACCTCGGACATGACACTGAAATAACCGTTTTTAATAAAAATAGCATTGAAGTGATTTAAAAAAAAAATATTGGCACTAAAGTAATCTCCGTACATAAATATTGACACTTCTGTCGTACTTCTGTCGATAATTAGGGCTTGCATGGTAATGATTTTGGTTCTCTAGTTCTGTTGTCCGAAAAAGAAGAAGATAAAAATCATATTTAGCAAACGTAAATGATTCTGTTGTACTTCATCCTCACATTCTTGGCCTATGCCTCATTCCATGCCTCTAGAAAGCCCCCGAGCATTGTCAAGAGCGTTCTTGGGCCTAACGTTCAATCCAATTTCACCGAATCTCGATCTAGTTTGACCACGAGGTTAGTTAGATTTGAATGCAAAGGATTCCAGTTGGGAACCATTCAACGGTCCTCAGGGCACCCATCGGCTTGGTGAGCTCGATCTTGTGTTCCTTGGATCTTATGCTGTTGGCATGTACTTTGCCGGTCATACTGGCGATCAAATCGATTTGAGGTTGTTTCTTGTGTTTGGAATGATGGTTAGTGGTTTGTTGACTATTGTTTTTCGTCTAGGCTATTGGTTAGATGTGCATTCGTTTGGGTACTTTGTGGGGGCGCAGATTGCTTGTGGGTTGTTTCAGTCTATTGGATGGCCTTGTGTGGTAATTGGTTTGGAAAAGCTAAGAGAGGGTTGATTATAGGTGTACGGAATTCCCATACATCTGTAGGTAACATTATTGGATCACTAGTGGCATCTGGCGTGTTGGAGTATGGTTGGGTTGGTCTTTTGCATTGCCTGGGATTTTGGTTATTTTGATCGGTGTCTTAATTTTTCTATCTCTGGTTGTGGCACCTGAGGATCTTGGATTTGAGACACCAGGGAAGGAGTCCGAGATGACTGTGGGAGCGGCGGATGTTGAAACTTCAGAGAAACTGGAATCTGAAGAATGGGGTTGGCTCCATACGAGTAATGTGAAGGTTTTTTGGGTCTTCGGATGCAGTAGGCTTCTTGGAGGCGTGCAGATTGCCTGGTGTGGCACCATTTGCATTCCGCCTCTTCTTCTCCAAGCTTGTTGCTTATTCGTTTCTAAACTGGTTGCCCTTCTATATAAAGGGCACAGGTAGTTCTGTAAGTCCTCTAAGAATGATAATTTGTATAGCTTTGCATTGATTCCCCATGCCTACTTTATGATTCATTCAATCACGTGCATGCATTGTTTTTTTGTGGACATGCATCATCCGACACTACACTGAACAGCTTCGTTGGACTGACTCTGTGGATTGTTCTTCAAAATCTGTGTTTTGCAACTTTGTCTTCTTATTGTTTTTTTATGTAGAAGAGTGGTTTTATGTATATGAGTTCAAGCACTTTAAAACCGTACCCTGGTCTTGTAACTTGCATATTTTTTTTTGAAGAGTGGCTAGCCATCTTACTGGTGTGAATTTCTGTTTTATTTGGTGTACTTGACTTGTCAGTTGCTCATTGTGAAATTTGCTGGAAATGCGGCTGTTGCTGGCTGGCATTTGTCACACGAAACTGCGGGCATACTTTCATCAGTATTTGACATTGGAGGAGCTCTGGGTGAAATTCCAGCGTGATTTATTTCTGATAAAATCGAAGCTCGAGCTGTTACTTAAATTGGATTCTTGTTCCTATCAATGCCCGTCCTTGTTTTATACCGAATATATGGGAGCATATCTATGTTGGCTGACTTCAGCTTGATGTTTGTTTCTGGTATGCTCGTTAATGGGCCTTACTCATTGATTACGATGGCTGTCGCTGCTGATCTTAGTACACAGAGCACGGTCGAAGGAAATTCCCAGGCATTAGCTACTGTCACTGCAATTATAAATGGTACAGGTTCTGTGGGGCTCTTGACCCTCTTTTGGGAGGGTAAATTTCTACTAGAGGATGGAACAGTGTGTGTGTGTGTGTGTGTTTTGTGCTTATTTTCTCAATTTGTTTGCAGCAGTGTTCTTGATACGCCTTGCAAGAACTGAAATTAAAGAGAAGTTGAGTGAGAGGAAATTGTTTGCATACGGCATAGCTGCACAATAGCTTGTGTTTTTATTTGGTCTTACTCCTGCATGTAGACTTTGTATAAAAAAACAGAGGGTTGATGGAGAATCATCACACGATAGTCATTTTTTGCTTCATTTTGTAATTTTGTGCCTTATATTTTCTACCAACTTTCAGGCTGATGTTTTTTTTTTTTTATCGACGTGTCATTTCATTTTGCACCTCTCGATTTGGCATCTGGTCTGCACTGCACGTTTTCTCTGCCACTGTCTAGAGGTTTTACTATCTCTTGAAAGAGTTGCTTCTCACATTTCATGCGACCGTTCTGCTAAATTTATTCCAAAACGTGGTACTTTGCATCATTTGCCTGTTAGGGTGCAGTCCAAAACTCTGCTTTTGTATTTGCTTTTCGGCTCGAGATGGAGGCCGTCTTGGGAGGTTTCGGTCCCTCATTTCGACAGATGCTTCATAACATGAAGTAGCAGAAACAGTTCAATTCGACAGATCCATTCTTCCACTGTAGGTCGTGTTATTTTTAATGGAATCTATGCTCGAAATGGAGGTTGTCTTGCAAGTCAGCTTTGTGGAATGTCATGTCATGATTTATGGCTTACATCCTTCCACCTAATATCTATTAGAAATCTCAGGGCAGCAGCAAGCGAAGTTTTAGTAAATGATGGAAACCTAGTAATAATGAATTAAGCGTATGGTATTATGTGATATTCCAATTTTATCTTTGTAATTCCTTCTTTCCTCGTGCTATGTACATTGATGTCATCTAAAATGGTTGTTTCTAATGTCGCCAAAAATTTGATGTTGTGAAAATGAAGTAGAAACTAATGGATCCTTACAAACTATGCTTACCACGAGAAAGAGAAAATTGTTGGATGAAATGATAAGAAACGATAAAAAAAAAACGCAATAAATTTACATGGTTCGTACAAGAATTCGATACCTATTACATGGGGAGAGTCAGGCGCAATAAATCCACTATGAATCCGCAATCCTTCAAGTGTTTTTCAGACCTAAATTACACCACAAGGACATGTAAAAATATTACCTCTCGATCCCTCAAAAAGAACTCACTCAAAAACGTCACGGAGAGAAAATTTCATGCTCTTCTTCTTTGCTCTATTGTCCCTTATTTTCATAGTGGAGTTTTTTTTTTTCTTTCAAAAAAAAAATATGTCTATGTATACATTATATGTGCTTCTTAGCAAAGCGACTCTTAACAAGCTTTCATTTGGTCGAGGTTGCGGGAACAAATTGAATCACATATTCTAACCAGCATGTCAATACTTTAAGTTGGGAGATTTAGAATACCTACTTCTTACATGACACGAGAGAAGGCAATTTTTTTTTCTTTCTCTTTTTCCATTTTTATGTTGAGAAAGTTTGATTGATGATCCGAATCTCGATCGAGCCTACATAAAATTAACTAATGCTCGACTCCCACGAGTAGAAAGCACCTCTAAACAATTATTTATTCTTCACTTTTCAGAGTTTGAGAAAAATCTGAATGTATGGTTGTAGTGTGGTTCATACTTTTCATTAAGTAGAGATCACAGATCTCAAGAGGGCTTTTATAGTTTTAAGCTTGTATTTTTTTAGTAGTTTGAGTTTAGCCCATGAATAAATACTGCTATATATATCATTTCTCGCTTATAATTGAGTGATATAACAGAAACGTGCGATGTGCTAATTATGGTGGATCCTTTGTTGGATGTAGTCTTTGCTTGGGATGAACTGGGATAAATTTCATGTCTCGATGTGCTAGATGTTCAGTACAAGACAGAAGGGAGCCTCCCCTGCCCTTACTTAACTAATGTAGCCCATTTCTTTTTACATCTTCCACTCTATTTGCATGTAGTGGGATGAACGCTGAAGCACTGAGACATTTTAATTAACTAGAAGGGACAAGACAAAGATGAACGTGATGAGCTCAGGGATACTCGTGATCGGAGCATTGGCTTTTTGTATATCTCACCCTGCAGCTAGGTTTCCTGATGTGCCTTGAAAAAGCCAAAGTCGTCGCCTCTCGCCCTTCTCAAGATCGAACTCCTCTTTGCGACGAGTGGAGCACGGTAGCTCATCGCCTTCTGTCTTGTATTGAACATTTAGCAAAAGGACCGATTGCTTTGTTGCTATCCAATTTCATGTTCGAATCTTCCTCTTGAGTCACCAAGTTGAAAGCCATCCACGATAAAAACCCAATCCCTTTTGACTGAGATTCTTTTCATTGGCAACAACCCTGGCATACCCACCCGATGTATCCACGCACCAGCCGGCGCCCAATAATTTTGAACAAGACAAGCCCAAATATGAACAATTGGCCGAAACGAAGACAAAGGCATCCCAACGACCAAAGCAACAGTTCGATTCCTAAGAATCTCACGTACACACTCGTCCGATTATCGGTTCATACGAATTGTTTCGGAAAATTTTCCAAGTTCCAACCGTGCGAAGTGGTACATTCGCATATTTCCATCGGAAAAAGCGAAAGATTCAAAATTGGATCTTTGCTTATATTCTCTACGGCCAGTCGTGATATTGATGTGGATGAATTCAACGGTGATCGGTTCTCATCTTACAACATGGAATCAGATCGGGCATGGCCAGCTCTCAATTTGTGGAATCGATAGCTAGACTGGTCTAGTCTGGCTCAGTTATAGGGTTGGCCCTACAATGACCATTCTTCTTTTTATTTTTTGGAATTTTTTTTTCCTATTTCCTACATGTGGTAGTTTCCCAACATTAAAAGGAAAAAAATATTTATTAGTTTGGGTTTGTTTCAGAATAAAAATAAAGGATAATGACCTAAATTGTTCATGAACTTTGGCCCAATATGTGTTCTTAACCTTTGAATTTGACTAATATGGTCCATGAACTTCAACACACTGTGCAATGTGATCCATGGGCTTTTAATTTGACCAATATAGTCTCTGAATTTTTGAACATGTTCAACTTAATTCCTAAACTATAGAAAGATGTTCAATGTAGTCCTTCCATTGATTCAAATTCAAGAACTAAGTCCAACATGTTTCAAAAATTCAGGGGCCATATCGATCATATTGAGTTGAAGTTCTGGGACTATTGATTGAATTAGAAGTTGGGAGACTACATTGCACATCGAGTTAAAGTTAAGGGATCATTTATGTCATTTTGTCAAAAAAAAAATTAAGAAATCTTAGTCAGTCTAGTCCGAGCGATACGATTCTTTATATGAAATTGGGAAACGAAATGGGCTTCCTCGAGAAAGTTCTTGGGTTGGACCAGAACCAATGCACACTCGAGGTGGATGTGGTCGGGATTGTGATGTCTATTTGGACTAAAGATTTTTTGGGGTCATAATATTCAGACGAAAGATTAAATTGAATTAAAATAATTTCTTTAAAAAAAATTTGGCCAGAATTGGCACTTAACTAATCATTTTTGGCCGGAATTGGCATTAAAGTGATCGCCGAACATAAGTATTGACACTTAAATGAACCGGCGAAAAAATTTGGCACTTAAGTGAGCGCCGTACACAAATATTGACACTCCAGGTGTTCTTCTGCCAAGGAAATACTAATCAATGAAGTCAATGGACATTTCCGACCAAAAAAAGGTCAATGGACAATATCGAAAAAAAGGGGGGAAAACCATATTCGCCTCGAACTTTTTCTTATAAAATAAAAAAAATTCAAAGTTAAACTCGTGTGAACACATTCATCACAATTTTTTTTTGGCATGCAATAAACGTCAGACTTGCATTTATCTGACCCATTTACCTCAAACTTATATCATTGTGTGACACCAAAAATCTCGACACATTTGATAAATTTTCCCAAACAATTTTTGATGATATCAAAGGCCCTAAATTAGTATCCGTGTGACACATTTATCTCAATTGAGATGAATGTATCACAGGGGTGTATGTTTGAGATTTGTTATGTCACCAAAAAAAAAAAAAATTAAGGTAAATGAATCGAATATGTCAACAAATGTAGGCGCGAGGTGGAAGCTGCAAGTTAGATGGCAAAACAGACAAAGATACATAACTCAGGTTTGTTCTTCTTCTTTTTTTTTCCTTTTTCCTTTTTAATTTTCAAGGTGTTGATTCTTTTTTTTTCTTTTTGCAGGGAATGAAAAGTTTTAGGTGATTGCCAAGTACTACAAACCGTTCTTGTAAATTAACTGTTTATCGCGCGAGAAATTCTAGGACTTATTTGAACTGGCAAGTGCAGCAGTCGTTCTCAATCATATCTCCCGATTTATTAATCAATAAACGAAAAAGGAAAGCAAATGTCTTCGGCCTAAAACAATTTAAGAAAATGCTAATTGTGTTCCATAAAGCTTCCCTTGAAAATGGGCCTTGAATTAAATGGTATTTGTTAAAAGCAACTCGTGCATAGGGGCCTTGGATCTCAAGCCTTCGGTGATCCCGATGTAGCATCGGCGGCCGTCATCTCAAATCGCCTGACCTCCAGCTGCCCTCGGTGAGGGGTCGTATGACCAAGGCAAACTTAGGCGGCCCTCGCCTGTCCATCTCAGGCTAGATTTGGCCTCCTCAATTCTTTTTGGCTACCATCATGTGAAGAAGATGAACGGTAACAAAAATGGGTAAAATGAAAAAAATTAGACAATTGGCTAGGGTAGTTTTAGATTAGAAGGAAAAAAAGATGTTTAGCAATTGGTCAAGTACTGAAAGCCCACTGCTAGTTGGTACCAATATTGAGCTTTCAACTATTTCAAGGTTAACATTTGGTCAAATGTTGGTCTAAAGTTGACCCAAACCTTCAGGACTTTCTCAGGAGACTTTAGAGGCTGAAATCCCCTCGGAAAAGTTAAACCAAACGCACCCACACCCCCGACATAAAGTGTGATTGATTGTTAAGTAAAAGTCAAAATAATGGCTTAATTCTCTAACAAAACCCTCATGTTGTTTTTAATCGTTCGGATTTAGATTGAGATGGATCCGGATAAGGTTGGATTAGGAATCTTTCTAACATCATCCAAATTATAAAAATCACGGTCACATATTTGGGTCATTCCAAAATATGATAAGGATTTTGAAAATCTCAGCTGCCCAATACAAACCAGATCAAAGAAGAGCCGCAGAAATGGTACGGAGGATCAGTGCCGAGCATGAAAAGAGAAATCCAAAGAGCCCTTTTTAGCTTGCTGATTTCTTACGTTCCCCAGGTGCTAGTGAGCTTCCTTCTGCTCAAGGGAGGAGACGATGCGCTAAGGCTACGCCACTTTGATGAGTCGACATTCTTGTTGGCGGCAAAGTTTTTATTCCCCATCAATGAGTTGCTTTGGCCAATCGATCAATCAGAAGGCATTGGCCTGAAGCAGATAAGAGAGAACGATCTCCTCCGTCTTCAAAGCAAGAAAGAGGATGCACTCCTTCGTCGGAGATTCTTCAAAACGGCGATGGTGGCGAGCCGAGGCTGAGAAGAGAGATTGATTAAGAGGTGCAAACCCGACAAGGATGATGCGGAACAGTGAAGAGGAAGCGTTTTTCTTTCTTTATTCTTCTTCTTTCTTAATTTTTTAAAATTAGATATCCAATTCGGCTTTATCCCACCCCAGGGTGGGATTGTTTTATCCAGCTTATATCCGGACTATGCCCAGACATACCCAAAATCCGGTGTTCTTTCAGACAATTATCCTATTTTAAGTTAAATTCGGTGCAACAAACGCATCATCGATTTTCAAATAAATTCTGAGTCCGCCATGATTGAGGTTTACCTTCACCTTCACCTTCACCTACCGAGGTTAGATGCTCCACACCAGCGACAATGTCACAGCGACTATCTTCTTCGATCAAAGGTGGGTGATTGCAGTTAGGTGTCATTCGTTTCTTCCCTCGTTCCTTTTATTTATTATTTTTTTTAAAGTTTTGTAAAGTCGAAGGGCGTTGTTGTTCAATCAAGATCTCAACAAATTCCGTTCGTTTTCGAAGTATTTTGGAATCGAGACCCAGCATTAGGCATGCGTTGTAGTCTAGTCCAGTTTGGTTGTGGTTGCAAAGCGTTTACCTATTCTGAGGAGGGAGAAATCAATTTCTTCTTCGCATGCTGCTATTGTTGTTTTCTGAGCCCATGTGGAAAATTACTGCACAGGATGACGGTAATACTTTTTTGTTTGTTTGTTGGAAGCAATAAATTGCGCAGTCCACCCTTTCTGGCTTCGCCTTGTGCCTTTCTTGTACGCTTCGAGGAGCTCTTTGAGAAGTTTCTGGGAAGTTTTCATCCCTGAAAAGAGGACTGATTCAGCTGGGAGCAGCAATAACTTCTTGCTTTTTTTGTTTCTTTGGTTTTTCGTTTTGGGTTAGTTCTACCGTCTTAAAGGGTTGGAGAGAGTTTGAGCAGAAAGGGGAAAGAGAAGAGAAAGAAGAAAGAAAAATAAGATAGCAAAATAAAATTGCAAAGAGATGGAGAGAGTTCGAGCAGAAAGAGGAAAGAGAAGAGAAAGAAGAAAGAAAAAGAAATGAGATTGGTCATGCTTCGTGCCTCGATGCTTTGCCAAGTTTCGACAATGATTAGTAACGTCCGGTAAGCACTCGCGCCTCTCGTTTGTCCTGTTGAAGTGATTTTCGGATTTGTGACACCAATTTCGATTTTGGATGAATTTGAGTTGATGTATCCGTTTGCATGATCCATTGGTTGCGTTTTTATATAATGATTAAACTTTAGAATGTTGTGAAGCCGTGGGATTCGACGGATCTTGATTTGATGCTACGGTTTGCCCAGAATGAGTTTTTGAATTCAGGAGCGCGTACTGTACTGCGCGAACAATGAACTTGGAGGGATGATTTCCTTGACTTCTCTTCGTCGGTCGAAGTTTGTCATGCTATGACTTTTGTAGTATGTGGACTAAGCTTCGTGTAGATTGTAAGATCGCTTAAAACCGAGCTCGATAGAGGAAGGTGCAGGTTGTCAATAACAAAGAGCGGTTGTTTTCTGTTATAGACGAGCTTCCGTTGGGATGTAGTCATCATCTTTGCATTAAATTTGTGTCAATTAGTTGAGTCGTGTGATAGAATGACATGTGTTCCGTTTTAATCCGTTTTATGAAGATATTTGATTATTTTGCTGTGGTATCTGCAGCTCACTTGTGTTGATAGAGGATGATGGTGTGATATTTCTCTTCTTTTTGACTAAGTCAAAATGGAATGGTGGGACTCACATAATAAAATAATAATAAAAAGTGAAAGAAGATAGCAAAATAAAATTGCAAAGAGAGGGAGAGAGTTCTAGCAGAAAGGGGAAAAAGAATAGAAAGAAGAAAGAAAAAGAAATGGGTAGAGAAGAGAAGAGATATCATACTCCATGCCTCGATGCCTTGCCAAGTTCCGATAACAATTAGCAACGTCCGCTAAGCATTCACGCCTCTTGTTCCTCTTGTTGAAGTGATTTATAGATTTATGGCATCAATTTTGATTTTGAATGAATTTGAGTTGCTGTGTCCGTTTGCATGACCTATTGGCTGCCTTTTATATATATACTTTAGGATGTTGAGAAGCCGTGGGATTCGACGAATCTTGAATTGATACTACGATTTTCTCGGAATAAGTTTTTGAATTCAGGTTCGCGTACTGTACTGCACGAACAATGAACTTAGAGGGCTGATTTCTTTGATTTCGATTTGTCAACCGAAATTTACCATACTAAGACTTTTGTAGTATGTGAAATAAGCTTTGTGTGGACTGTAAAATCTCTTAAACCTTTTAGCATAGCATGTCCCGATAGCTTGGTTTCGTATTATTCCAAACTATTTCTTGCATTGCTGATGCACTCATATAGATTTATTTCCTTGCATTATAGCAGAGAAGACATGTTTAGGAAGTACATTTCTAAGTGATGCTGTTTTGACCCTTTGGGGATTATTTACTTTTTCGGCAACATAGCTTGTTCAATTCTTATGTCTATTATCAGGGAAGTGATGATGGTATTTAGTTTGTGGTTATTTAATCGTGTCATAATTATGATGATTTAGGGATATGACACCAAGTTCGATTTTAAGCGATCTTACAGTATACACGAAACTTATTCCACATACTACAAAAGTCATAGTATGGCAAACTTCGGCCGACGAAGAGAAGCCAAGGAAATCATCCCTCCAAGTTCACTGTTCGCGTTGTACAGTACGCGTCCCTGAATTCAAAAACTCATTGCGGGCAAACCATAATATCAAATCAAGGTCCGTCGAATCTCATGACTTCACAACATCCTAAAGTTTAATCATTATATAAAAACGCAGCCAACGGACCATGCAAACGGACACAGCAACTCAAATTCATCCAAAATCAAAATTGGTGCCACAAATCCGAAAATCACTTCAACAAGAAAAAACGAGAGGCGTGAGTGCTCACCGGACGGTTCTAATCGTTGTCGGAATTTAGCAAAACATCGAGGCACGGAGCATGATCTCTTTGCTTTCTTTTTCTTTCTTCTTTCTCTTCTCTTTCCTCTTTCTGCTCAAACTCTCTCCCTCTCTTTAAAATTTTATTTTGCTAACTTCTTTCACCTTTTTTTCTTTTTAGTTCCTACAGGATATTCACCCATAAGTTGTTCACAATTCTGTCTTGAATTACACTAAACGTTACCTATGACTTACTTAGAAGCGTCTTCTCTTCAATTTATTGAATCTTTTAAACTCTTTGAGGTGTAACGTAACTCAGGAATTCTCCTAGGAATACAACTTGAAGCCCACAAATGTTCGAGGAAAGATGCGGTTTAAAGATTTAGGGGCGTAGATCATCCCTCAACTAGATTGCTGGAATTGATGAGGTACTCTTAAAATCTGACCGTAACCTGTACTAGGTGTTAGAGAAAGGGCATCGTGATGGCGTCCCCACCGCGTGATAGACGAGGGATTGTGAAGTAGTAGGCATAGAGTGATAGTTGAGGCGAGATGACTTTGACAAAGTTCAGCTCTCGTAGGGATTCACCACAACAAAATATTAGGAATAGACCAAAACACTTCTTAAGTAACTCGCGTAAAGCGAAAGAATTGACGAAAATACAACGAATGAGTTTTTAGTACTTCCCATGGCAATGTGTGGCCAAAGAAATGGCTGGGAGTTTAGAAGATGAAAGTTAATTGTCGCAGAAATTATGGTAGTATGTTCTCATTTCATGTATGGATTATATTTATACATGGATTCACAACCTGTCTTATGGACGTCTCCACTAGCTGATATCTTAATTCCCCATAACATATTACTTTAGTGTATATAATCATGTATCCGATCCAATGTCTTTTGTGGTCGTATATCATGGATACAAGAACGTGGTATCGGCACTCATTCACTTCCACGAATTGGGACTTGTGCATAATAACTGAAACCCAGTAATGTGTTGATCAGTGAACCATTATGCGCGAAGGTTTCCGACTTGGGAATCAAATGCATCAATGGAGTTGATTGTTCTTTCGCCAGTATATCCGGTAAATGCTCATTACAATTAGAGCTTTGATCTTCTTTTTTCCGTAAGTGCTACTCATGAGAAAAATCTCTGACATACAGCTTGTGGAAACTCAGAATGAGGACCAGTGGACCAAACAAATACTTCCGTGAATATGCTCAGTTTGGGCTGCATAATTTTCGTTTGCTTAATCGGTGCAAAGAATCCGTTTGGCTATCTCGAAAAACGTGTAATCAATATCGTCTAGAATAGGAGGAAGATTTCCATCGTGGGATCTATACCATGAGCTGCCAAATTAATTTCGAATTTGCTGGATCAAAACCCGACACCAAGGTGAGAGTCCCGTATTATTGACATAATGACATAATGATAGAAATGTGGTTTCTTTAAGCACTTTGGTCGGTTGTTAACTGCTTTTAGTAAACTGGCTGGTCAAACGCATCGCATGTGCTTCGTTATCCATTTTTTTGAAGTTCAACAAAGAGACTAGGGTTTTACAATGCATTCAGCGATAGACTAGGGCGAAAAAAAACCTTCTACAATGCTAACAGAATTGGAGAAGAAAGCCAAATGAATTTTTCCTCGCACTACTGGTTGGATGTGTGAAATGAATCGTCCAGTTGTACGCTTCCTACGAAGAAGTAGATGGTACAGACGTCTATCCCTTCAAGATTTGTTAAAGGTCATAAAAAAACAACTTTGTCTACTACGAGGATCTTCCACAACGAGTTCAGGCACTCTTTCGCTCTCTCGGAGCATAATTGAACAATCACCTGTTAATTATATAGAAGTAAAAACCAGTAGCAGAAACAACATTTAGAGGAGTGCTACTAGGCAAAGTCTGAAGAATGGTTTCTATATATTGACACCAAAAGTTGAGCAATATCCCTTAGAAAAGGCGCTTCGAGTTGAGTCCATTTGTGGATCAATTGACTGCATCAATCGTGGGACAGCTACTCTTCTCTTCTTCTTTTTAGTCAGATTTATAACAAGTAATCCTTAAAGGCATTCTCTCATTTGCAGAATTTAAGCATGACTCCATAGGAATACATCAAGAGCTGGGGAAACCTTTTAGCATAGCATTCTCTAAACGATCGGGGGCCGATGTCAATAGAATTGATTCCCATTTTTGCTCAAACGAGCGAAATAAGAAAAAAGAGAAACGAGAGGCGCGAGTGCTTATCGGAAATAGGTGAAAGAAGATAGCAAAATAAAATTATAAAGAGAGTGAGAGAGTTTGAGCAGAAAGGGGAAAGAGAAGAGAAAGAAGAAAGAAAAAGAAGATAGCAAAATAAAATTGCAAAGAGATGGAGAGAGTTCGAGCAGAAAGGGGAAAGAAAAGAGAAAGAAGAAAGAAAAATAAATGAGATAGGTCATGCTCCGTGCCTCGATGCTTTGCCAAGTTTCGACAACGATTAGCAACGTCCGGTAAGCACTCGCGCCTCTCGTTTGTCCTGTTGAAGTGATTTTCGGATTTGTGACACCAATTTCGATTTTGGATGAATTTGAGTTGATGTGTCCGTTTGCATGATCTATTGGCTGCGTTTTTATACAATGATTAAACTTTAGGATGTTGTGAAGCCGTGAAATTCGACGGATCTTGATTTGATGCTACGGTTTGCCTAGAATGAGTTTTTGAATTCAGGGGTGCGTACTGTACTGCGCGAACAGTGAACTTGGAGGGATGATTTCCTTGACATCTCTTTGTCGGTCGAAGTTTGTCATGCTATGACTTTTGTAGTATGTGGACTAAGCTTCGTGTAGACTGTAAGATTGCTTAAAATTGAGCTCGATAGAGGAAGTTATGGCCTTGATAAATTTGGTGCAGGTTGTCCATAACGAAGAGCAGTTGTTTTCTGTTATAGACGAGCTTCCGTTGGGATGTAGTCACCATCATTGCAAAGATCTTGACAAACAAATACGAAGTCTTTGCTTTCTATTATTGGTTCGCATAGTACGACATTTGCATGTCTGGAATCTAATAAAGCTGTCAATGTCTCTCGAGCAACCTCACAGTTTTTTAATTATTTTACTCTTTTATTTACATTTCTGATTTTTTATTTCCTGTTCTATTCTCTCTCTTTTCCTTAGTGCTTTTTCTTCTTCGTTGAAGCTCCATCCAACCTTCACAGAAGATTCCACCGTAACTTCACCATTACCATGGCCGACCAATTCCCTTTCCGGACCAGTGTACTTGATCTTTAACCGAGACACCGCCGTTGATTGTCAACCGGACCAAGATACGAGAATTCGAGCCCGGACTTAGCTCTATCATCCACCAACCGGCTCGCGCTCGCCAACAAAAAAAGAACAAAGGCAAAGACAGACTATCGCTCAGACATTTCATATAGCGCGCCCACTAAGAGGAACATCCTAATTCTTACCGGACATGAACTTAGCCCAAAAACATCCACAACCAGCAAATCATGACTCGACTAACAAAAGAGGGCTCGAGTAGTCTCAACGAACCTCGATTTATCGCTCCAGAAAGCGGGGGTGGCCGAGGAGGCGCGATCTTGTTTGGTCCAGAAAACGTTGCATTTTTTTTTCTTTTGGTCGTCCGTTGGGGGGTTTCGGCTGGTCCAGTTGGGTGATGGGTCTGTTAGGGGCTAGTAGCGAGACCCGGGAGTCTTGGGCAAGTCAGGTTCGGGTCTTGACAAGGGTGAGGCGCTGAACGGAGAGAGAGAAACGTGAGAGACCGAGAGAGCGAGCTAGGGAGCCGAGAGAGAGAGAGAGAGAGAGAGAGAGAGAGAGAGAGAGAGAGCCACAGGGGAGGAACCATACGGCAAGCTCGGCTTCCGCGGCGCTTCTACCGAGCTGGTCGACGGCGAAGAAAGGTGGCTGGAGGCCGTCGGACGTGGGGTAGCTCGGAGGAGAGGGGACCGAGAGAGTTGAGAGAGATGAGAGCGAGATGGGGTGAAACGAGAGATGGAGGGCCACGGCTCGGGTCCTTGAGCACCGTTGCTCGCCCCACGGCGGTGCTAGACGACGGCGAAGGGTCGCTCGAGCAAGACCAGGAGCGGAGAGGCGCGAGTGCTTATCGGAAATAGGTGAAAGAAGATAGTAAAATAAAATTGTAAAGAGAGGGAGAGAGTTTGAGCAGAAAGAGGAAAGAGAAGAGAAAGAAGAAAGAAAAAGAAGATAGCAAAATAAAATTGCAAAGAGATGGAGAGAGTTCGAGCAGAAAGGGGTAAGAGAGGAGAAAGAAGAACGAAAAGAAATGAGATTGGTTGTGCTCCGTGCCTCGATACTTTGCCAAGTTTCGACAACGATTAGCAACGTTCGGTAAGAACCCGCGCCTCTCGTTTGTCCTGTTGAAGTGATTTTCGGATTTGTGACACCAATTTCGATTTTGGATGAATTTGAGTTGATGTGTCTGTTTGCATGATTCATTGGCTGCGTTTTTATATAATGATTAAACTTTAGGATGTTGTGAAGCCGTGAGATTCGACGGATCTTGATTTGATGCTACGGTTTGCCCAGAATGAGTTTTTGAATTCAGGGGCGCGTACTGTACTGCGCGAACAGTGAACTTGGAGGGATGATTTCCTTAACTTCTCTTTGTCGGTCGAAGTTTGTCATGCTATGACTTTTGTAGTATGTGGACTAAGCTTCGTGTAGACTGTAAGATCGCTTAAAACCGAGCTCGATAGAGGAAGTTATGGCCTTGATAAATTTGGCGCAGGTTGTCCATAACGAAGAGCAGTTATTTTCCGTTATAGATGAACTTCCGTTGAGATGTAGTCATCATCTTTGCGTTAAATCCGTGTCAACTAGTTGAGTCATGTGAAAGAATGGCATGTGTTCTGTTTTAATCCGTTTTATGAAGATATTGGATTATTTTGCTGTGGTATCTACAGCTCACTTCTGTTGATAGAGGATGATGGTGTGATATTTCTCTTCTTTTTGACTAAGTCAAAATGGAATTGTGAGACTCACATAATAAAATAATAATAAATAGTGAAAGAAGATAGTAAAATAAAATTGCAAAGAGAGGGAGAGAATTCCAGCAAAAAAAGGAAAGAGAATAGAAAGAAGAAAAAAAAAAGAAAGGGGTAGAGAAGAGAAGAGATATCATGCTTTATGCCTCGATGCCTTGCCAAGTTCCGATAACGATTAGCAACGTCCGCTAAGCATTCACGCCTCTCGTTTCTCTTATTGAAGTGATTTTTAGTTTTATGGCATCAATTTTGATTTTGAATGAATTTGAGTTGCTGTGTCCGTTTGCATGGCCTATTGGCTGCCTTTATATATAAGGATGAAACTTGAGGATGTTGGGAAGCCGTGGAATTCGACGAATCTTGAATTGATACTACGATTTTCTCGGAATAAGTTTTTGAATTCAGGTTCGCGTACTGTACTGCGCGAACAATGAACTTAGAGTGCTGATTTTTTTGATTTCGGTTTGTCAACCGAAATTTACCGTACTAAGACTTTTGTAGTAGGTGAAATAAGTTTTGTGTGGACTGTAAAATCTCTTAAACCTTTTAGCATAGCATGTCCCGTTGGCTTGGTTTCGTATTATTCCAAACTATTTCTTGCATTGTTGATGCACTCGTATAGATTTATTTCCTTGCATTATAGCAGTGAAGACATGTTTAAGAAGCACTTTTCTAAGTGATGTTGTTTTGACCCTTTAGGGATTATTTACTTTTTCGGCAACATAGCTTGTTCCATTCTTATGTCTATTATCAGGGAAGTGACGATGGTATTTAGTTGGTGGTTGTTTAATCATGTCATAATTATGATGATTTAGGGATATGACACCGAGTTCGGTTTTAAGGGATCTTACAGTATACACGAAACTTATTTCACATGCTACAAAAGTCATAGCATGGCAAACTTCGGCCGACGAAGAGAAGCCAAGGAAATCATCCCTCCAAGTTCACTGTTCGCGTTGTACAGTCCGCGTCCCTGAATTCAAAAACTCATTGCGGGCAAACCATAACATCAAATCAAGATCCGTCGAATCTCATGACTTCACAACATCCTAATGTTTAATCATTATATAAAAACGCAGCCAACGGACCATGAAAACGGACACAGCAACTCAAATTCATCCAAAATGGAAATTGGTGCCACAAATCCGAAAATCACTTCAACAAGAAAAAACGAGAGGCGCGAGTGCTCACCGGACGGTTCTAATCGTTGTCGGAATTTAGCAAAACATCGAGGCGCGGAGCATGATCTCTTTCCTTTCTTTTTCTTTCTTCTTTCTCTTCTCTTTCCTTCCTTGTAAGCATTTGGTAATTCCGACGTAGGCCAATTTAGCAGATAATGTGTTGGTCCCGCTGATCAGCACGTTATTGGGCCTTATTGCTCCATGAGTAATTTTAGACTCATGCAGATGAGCCACTGCTAATGCCATGTCCATGTATCATAAACATGATTAAACAACCACCAACTAAATAGTATTTGGACACTCTTAAGCTGTAAAAGTTATCTCATTAGTTTCAACAACAATGATGACGGATGGTCAGCTCGAATAAAGTCTGTCAAATTGCCATTGCAAAGATCTTGACAAACAAATACGAAGTCTTTGCTTTCTATTATTGGTTCGCATAGTACGTCATTTGCATGTCGGGAATCCAATAAAGCTGTCAATGTTTCTCAAGCGACCTCACAATGACCATGGACAAGTCGCTTCACCGCGACACTTCGACCGCCATAAGTCCCATAGAAAACTGTGGTCCTATGAGTACCGGTGCCAAGTACCCTGTTTGATAAAGTCAACACAGTTGGATGATGGATAGAATGGTCGCCGCTCGTTGACATAGAACGATCGCCGCTCGTTGACATAGAACGATTGCCGCTCATTTTCGCAGTGATATTCGTCATATCTTGACAAGCCTCATCTAGCATTTCCAAATCGCGATTCGATTCGACAATAATGGGCTGGCACCCGCCTGCTGAGCCAAAGCTCCCGTAATCCCTGCAAGCATCCCTCCGTTTCCACCATCTCGATACAGCTTGGTAGTGCAGCTAGCATTGGAGTCAAGGTCAGGCGTTTATTCATTTTGATTGACACCTAGAACAAACATGGGAGCATCTTGCTAGGGTCAAGACACAAGAAATATATGCTACAAGCACGTTACACACAAGCAACACACAAGACAGGTTAGGTTTCTACTTACGAAGTTTCACGACTAAAAGTTTCACCGGATGAGAGTGATTTTTTAATGATTTTCAATAAAGGCCCAATCTTTAACCTAAAGCCCGATTTTGGTTCAATTTTAAATGGTCCATTAAACCAATAACACACCTTCGAAACAGACCTGGCCTAATTCCCAGCCTATTTTGTTCCTTTTTTCTTCTATTTTTTAATTGTTTTACTCTTTTCTTTACATTTATGATTTTTTATTTCCTGTTCTATTCTCTCTCTTTTCCCTAGTGCTTTTTCTTCTTCGTTGAAGCTCCATCCAACCTTCATAGAAGATTCCACCGTAACTTCACCGTTACCATGGCCGACCAATTCCCTTGCCAGACCATTGTACTTGATCTTTAACTGAGACACCGCCGTGGATTGTCAACCGGACCAAGATGCGAGAACACGAGCCCGGACTTAGCTCTATCTTCCACCAACCGGCTCGCGCTCGCCAACAAAAAAAGAACAAAGGCAAAGACAGACTCTCGCTCAGACATTTCATATAGCGCGCCCACTAAGAGGAACATCCTAATTCTTACGGGACATGAACTCAGGCGAAAAACATCCACAACCAACAAATCATGACTTGAATAACAAAAGAGGGCTCGAGTAGTCTCAACGAACCTCGATTTGTCGCTCCAGAAAGCAGGGGTGGCCGAGGAGGCGTGATCTTGTTTGGTCCAGAAAACGTTGCATGTTTTTTTCTTTTGCTCGTCCGTTGTGGGGTTCCGGCTGGTCCAGTTGGGCGATGGGTCCGTTAGGGGCTAGTAGCGAGACCCGGGAGTCTTGGGCAGGTCAGGTTCGGGTCTTGACAAGGGTGAGGTGATGAACGGAGAGAGAGAGAAACGTGAGAGACCGAGAGAGCGAGCTAGGGAGCCGAGAGAGAGAGAGAGAGAGAGAGAGAGAGAGAGAGAGAGAGAGAGAGAGAGAGAGATAGAGAGTCAGAGAGAGACAGGGGAGGAACCATACGGCAAGCTCGGCTTCCGCGGCGCTTCTACGGAGCTGGTCGACGGCGAAGAAAGTTGGCTGGAGGCCGTCGGACGCGAGGTAGCTCGGAGGAGAGGGGACCGAGAGAGTTGAGAGAGATGAGAGCGAGATGGGGTGAAACGAGAGATGGAGGGCGACGGCTCGAGTCCTCGAGCACCGTTGCTCGCACGACGGCAGTGCTAGACGACGGCGAAGGGTCGCTTGAGCACGACCAGGAGCGGAGAGGCGCGAGTGCTTATCGGAAATAGGTGAAAGAAGATAGCAAAATAAAATTGTAAAGAGAGGGAGAGAGTTTGAGCAGAAAGGGGAAAGAGAAGAGAAAGAAGAAAGAAAAAGAAGATAGCAAAATAAAATTGCAAAGAGATGAATAGAGTTCGAGCAGAAAGGGGAAAGAGAAGAGAAAGAAGAAAGAAAAAGAAATGAGATAGGTTATGCTCCGTGTCTCGATGCTTTGCCAAGTTTCGACAACGATTAGCAACGTCCGGTAAGCACTCGCGCCTCTCGTTTCTCCTGTTGAAGTGATTTTCAGATTTGTGACACCAATTTCGATTTTGGATGAATTTGAGTTGATGTGTTCGTTTGCATGATCCATTTGGCTGCGTTTTTATATAATGATTAAACTTTAGGATGTTGTGAAGCCGTGAGATTTGACGGATCTTGATTTGATGCTACGGTTTGTCCAGAATGAGTTTTTGAATTCAGTGGCGCGTACTGTACTGTGCGAACAATGAACTTGGAGAGATGATTTCCTTGACTTCTCTTCGTCGGTCGAAGTTTCTCATACTATGACTTTTGTAGTATGTGGACTAAGCTTCATGTAGACTTTAAGATCGCTAAAAACAAGCTTGATAGAGGAAGTTATAGCCTTGATAAATTTGGCACAGGTTGTCCATAACGAAGAGCAGTTGTTTTCCGTTATAGACGAGCTTCCGTTGGGATGTAGTCATCATCTTTGCATTACATTTGTGTCAATTAGTTGAGTCGTTTGATAGAATGGCATGTGTTCCGTTTTAATCCGTTTTATGAAGATATTGGATTATTTTGCTGTGGTATCTGCAACTCACTTGTGTTGATAGAGGATGTGGTTCACCGACAAGGTAAAAAGCTGAAAAAACCAAGTATAAACTAGCATAGATGGTGTTTGTTTTAGCAGTTGGAAGATTTAAGAGGTAACTCTGTGTTCTAAGAGTGTGGAATGTTTCATTGTTGGCTAATTTTTCTGCTGAATGCAGATAGTTTTCATCGGCTTGACACCCTTACTAATTTTCGCGAGCCAGACCAAGACAGTCACTCCTCAGGATATAATCTCATGGTCAGGCAATTTTGCATTTTCTCAGTACTAGCAATCTTGTCCTCCTTCCGTTCCTATAAAAGTAGAAGGTCAATACTTGATTTTGTTTTGTCATAGTTTGTTAAGCCAATTGTGGAGCCTATAAAGTTCTAGATCAGTTTGTCCTACTGTTAGAATTTTGTTGCATATTGGTTCATGCCCATCCATTGACATTGGAATTTCCTTCCTCCTTGGAGGGGTTCTTGGATAAATGCTTGCAAAAGAACTGAAATTGATGACTCACTTAGAACGTCTGATCATTGCCGCTTGTTCGACAGGTATTCTTGCTTAAGAATAATGATGACCTGGTTCCTCGGAATCGTCCCTTCATATGAATTGAAAGGCAAATTGGTTTGTTATTGTTTACTTAACTAATTGCCGTTAGGAAACTTGGGAAAAATCTGCCCTTCACTATAATCCTGACGGTCTGTGATGAGGGCAGTAGCCCGTTTGGCAACTGGAATGCTTGCCTTTCTGCTGGACTCTCTTACGCATCTTTCTCAATGGTGGTATGTTCCCTTCCTTATATGTTTAAATCATTTATCAAATGAAAATTAACTTCTCAGTAAAAGCAAATCATAGGATGTGTAGTAGATATGTACTTTCATTGCTCGCCATCTGCAATGTGATCAAATGATTCCTCGAATTCATGTTTGATGTTATAGCTGCATTGAGTCTATGATGCTCCGGTGTGCGATTATCCGACTCAATATGTACTTTCTTTGGGGCAAAGCAGGTTTCTACATCTGGACTTACAAACTGATCCGAACACCTTCCATGAGGTGTAAAGCACTTCAAGCAGCCAAGGAGGCCTCAAAGGCATCTAACAATTACCCAACTGCTGGTTCAGACACAAGTCTTCTCGAGAAAAAAGATAGAGGGAAACAAACTCTTGTTAGCGTGCAATGGACAAAGGCTAGTGAAGATGCAGAAACACAGCCTGTGAGACCCGTTCTTTTCTTTCCCATTTGACTTGCGGCACATGAAAAGTTATATTGTCATTGCTCTATTTTCATGACCAACTGTATTTCAGATTTCACATGGGGATTCAGATAGGACTGATATCACTCTGGAATAGAGTTAGGGAACCGCTTCACTACGTGCTGGAGGTGCTAATCTCGCTTCCTCCACTTACTGCATTGAGTCTCATAAATGTTCTCCTGCATTATGCTCAAAGCGTAAGGTTTTCAATTTGAAGGACACGAAGTGACAATTTTCTCTATGTGAACAGATAGTTGGATTCATTGTCGGTCCAATCCTTTCCTTTTGTAGGTTGCATTTGTTCAATCAAGAAAAGGATGTACAGATTTCCGATTTTCAGTCTCATGAACATACTTCAAAGCTTTTCTTTTACTTGAATTCGCATTCACGCAACTAGAGGAGAGCTCAGCACACATTCTCCCGAGCAATTCCGAAAAACAAATGCCCGTTTCCTAATGTTGTGACCAGCAAAGTTCGATACCTGCCATGTGATTTTGAGTGGCCAAGAAACTATTTGGTTGAATTGTTTGTTTAATTCATTATGGCTACTCTATACAAGGAGGTGGAATCAGGACTCGGCCGTTTGCATGGCTTGGAAATGCTCCATCAGCACCTAAAGACTCGAAATATCTTGAGTACTGGGAAACCATTAGTTGATAAGCTATATGATATTGGGTCTTACACTAGTAAGTGCTCATGAAAGGTTTAACGCCATTGTTTACCTTCGTTCATTGGGGAATCTATCATATCCATCTGTATATTGTCCCAGTGCTGATGGATTTTTTTTTTTTTTTTTGGGATCTCTGATGACTGCCTTGCAGGTTGTGGAACCTTACGATGGCAAGCACGTGAGATGATTCTTACTGGTGTGGGCCAAATTCGGGCAATCAATTATTCTTGAGTAATAGTACGATGGAGGATTTGCATAACTTGTCCCCCTTTATAGAGTGATCTTAGATGCTAAACGATGCACTCGATGAGGGTTAGAATGAAAAGGCAGTATGAAGGCAAATGGCGGTAGTTAGTTGGGATACCGGGTTTTCGTCCTGTTCCTATTGCTGTGGGTGAACTCTGGCCTTCAGCTTGCTACAAAGCTTCCTATGTTTGTGCATAGGATTGCAGAGCCAATCGAATTTAGGTCCTCAAGTGCAAAGTTGGACTCTTTAATTCCTTACTTCTAGCTTTATCAAATTCGAGGATGTTCAGGATTTTCAAAGTTATGTCTCAAATTGGTAATTTTGATCATCAAATTGAGGGTGGTTAACTCTGATTCTTTGTTTTTGCCATGTGTATTGTCTCTCCACATTATTAGATAGGTTGATTGAGACCTAACTACATTCACTTGTTTCCAGATACAATCACCAATAGACTTTGTCTGTGCAATCTACACGGTGTTCTCTCGAAGGCATGGACATGTGATAGCTGATGTCCCCCAGCCAGGGACCCCAAGTTAACACCGTTAAGTTTTGAATGTTGGGTTGCTTTGTATTTACAAATATTCTTTCACGACTGGTTAGATGATCCGCAAAGATAACATTGGGGGCTGACTAAGATGATCCCTAGAACGCTAGAAATATTCTATCAACTTGGTGATAGGCTAACTGTTCCATTGCTAGCTAGGAAATTGGATGGTTGTGTTCTAATGAGGTATGGTTCCACTCAATAGAATGAGAGTGCCAATTGTGCAGGGAGTTAGACGGCGGAGATAATCTGCCAGACTGTTGCATAAGATAATGACCTAGATAACTACCACATGATGAGGGCACATTCACTAATGGTCGATTAAAGAATGGTTAGCGTTAATGACTACGATATACCTATTGAATGGAATCTCTTGTTGGTTTCAGGCATTTTTACCCGTGATAGAATCATTTGGCTTTGAGACAGACTTGAGATATCATACTCAAGGACAAGCATTTTGCCTCTCCGTCTTCGACCATTGTGATCCTCTTGACGAGAGCATAGTCTTGCGGCCTCTGAAGCCTCCCCGGTGAAGACAAGGCGCAGAAAGGTAAAGGCTCCGTTTTTTCGATAGTTTCTTTGGCACGCTAGAGCACCTGCGTATGAATACACAGCCAAATTTAGAAAATCACATGTTAAGATCATGATTTGAGCTTCTTCTTCTTCTTCTTTTTTTATAAGCGGCAATAAAGCTTTTCGGGAGGATTGTATCTTTTGGTTCTTCTGGATCAGGATGGAGTCTTGAAATCACTTTTGCATGATTCTCGACACCATTCTGGCAAAGAACACACTGAGAAAGGGCATTGCCAGTAGGATTAAGGGAAAGGAAAATATAATTCAAGCGAAACACGAGTGCCAAAAGAGTGGAACATCCCTCCTTCATTGTCTGTGTGTCTGCACATGGCAAGCTGCCCAATGAAAGCCTTCCTTCTATATCAGTTCGGAGCGCAACATGTTCTTGTATTTTCAGTTGATATTCTGCAATGTGATGGAATGATGCTGGAAACCCCAATAGCAATTTGTTCGCAAGCTTTTGCTCTTGGAACGTGTTTGCTTCTCATCTGTCGTGACGAAAGATAACAGAAATAATTTGTGCATTGTTTAATACAGGGTATGAATGCAGATGTCAGTACTAACCAATTCTTTGACGAGGCAATGATGGCGGAATTAGCTCAGTATGCGGCCGATCATCAATATCAAATGTTTTAAAAACTCGCAAGGATTTCCTCACTGCCACGGAAAATGGAGGCGTATGAGCATTTTTCCTTGAAAGTCGCCGGCGGCTTCACATCGGCAATCCCCTGGCACTTGCCTATGTAATTATGTTTCATCGCTCTTACTTGTTAGGTGAGCTTTTGTTTCAAAATCTCTGTATAATTGCCTCTGGGGCAACTCTAAGGTGGTTCTTCTCCCCCTCTTTCCTCTTTCTCTTCAGTGCCATCCTCTTTTAACCAAAGCTTAAACATCTCTAGCACAATGTAGCTGTCTTAGCACTGTTGTATCAGTTCTTTTTGTTGATTCAAGTTGAGAGTGGGCCCCCCGGAATTGTTGGTGGTTAGCTTTATTTCCGAATTAGGCCTCCTTTCAAATTTCATCTGACACAACAAGTGCTAAGGCCAAGGCATCATAGAAGGCATGCCTGTCTATTTAAGTTTGTCTTGTCTTTTTTGTTTTGGGGCAATGTGTTGTATGGACACACGTAACTGCTAGCACAAATGTGCGGCTAGTGATATGTTCATCAGAAGTCCTAAAACTTGTCACGAAAGTATAATTGAGTCTTAAAACTTACACAAAGTACAATCGAGTCCTAAAACTTATCAAATTAATGAAATCAAGTCATTCCATTGACGCCGTCAATTTGTCTAATGGAAAATGATGACGTGGCATTACTAAATTAATTTATTTATCCTACGTGATATTTTTTTATTATTTAAATCAAATTAAAGAAAATAAAAATGACAAATATTAAATTTAAAAAACTAAAGCAGAAGAAAAAAATAAAGGAGGAAGACAGGTCGAGGCAGAGCTCCGCCGGTGAGGCTGCCGCTGCCCATCCCCGGAGGGGCCGGCAGAGGTCGCCGGCCCTGGGTGAGAGTGGCCGAAGCTTGCCAAAGGCTCGCTCAGATCTGGGCGACGTGTTTCAACCCAGATCTGGAAGTGGTCTGGGAGGCGCTCCTCGCAGCTAGCAACCTCTTCTCGGCCGCCGCGGCCATGAGCTCCATCTGCATCCGACAGCCGTCTTTCGGCAACGAGGTTCTAGCTGCGTCCCTCGGCTTGCTGCGCTTGGGCTCCGGCGGTGAGTGCTGCATACTCAGGCGCAGCGCCATCTTCAGGTCCTCGTCCTCCCAATCTGCCATCTAGCGACCGCCTGCGAAAAGGGATCTCGAAAGAGCGAGAAGCGATTAGGGTTTTCGGCTCCCGCTACTCCATTAGGTCATCGAGTCAACCGAGGATGCGGAGAGCGAGGAGAGATCACGTGGGGAATGGTTCGAATCGAAGAGGAGTGAAAGCTTCTGATCGAGGGACTTGGAATCGTCGATTAAAACCTCTGCACCATCGAGGAAGAAAGGAATCACAGCTTTTCTTCAACACGACAGTGCCTCCCAAACCACTTCCAGATCTGGATTGAAACGCATCGCCCAGATCTGAGCGAGCCTCTGGCAAGCGTCAGCCACCCTCACCCAGGTCGCCGGCCCCTCCGAGGATGGGCGGCGGCGGCCTCACCGGCGGAGCTCTGCCTCGACCCATCTTCCTCAATTTTTTTTCTGCTGCTTTAGTTTTTTTAAATTTAATATTTGTCCTTTTTATTTTCTTTAATTTGATTTAAATAAGAAATTTTTTTAAAAAAATGAAGGATAGAGAAATTAATTTAATAATGCCACGTCAGCATTTTCCGTTAGACAAATTGGCGGCATCAACGGAATAGGAGTGATCGGTTCTCGGTCCGGTCCGATTCCTTTCAAGAACCGCGAACCGAACTGGTAATTTCGGTTATCAATTTTTTGGAACCGCAGACCGAACCGTTGGTCCGGTCCGGTTCCCGGACGATTCCAATAAATTATATACGTTTCAATAATGAATTGAATTTGAGCAACCACTTGTTATAAGTAAGGATGTGGACGATGATTTTCAACAATGAACTGAATTTGAGCAGATTTCTAGTTTTCATTATTTTAATGAAACTATCATTGAGGCCGGTATACGAATCATGATTCATGTTTGCATCTAATGTGTATAACTCATCTACTCTCATATTTTTTGTCAATACATTATGTAGATAATGTTTTTAATGTCACTAATGTCGCTATTTTTTCGGGGACATCAAGGTTGTGTTAATGCTATTGCATGGAATTCTAGTGACACTCGGGCATGACTAAATTCGATTTTCGAATTTATTTGAGCATGTAATATTGTTTAGAATTTGTGAATGTTACGGGTGGTGTATTGAGGCAATGGAAGTAAAGATGTAATTAGTGTTAGTAGCTTAATATTTGGGAGTGAATATGGATTTTCATCTGTGAATGGAAAGATGCAGTTGGTTCGGGTTGTGTATTGAATATGGATTTTCATCCATGGATTATACATATTTCGGTGATGAACATAACCGATCTTAATTTGTTTAGGGATAATTAAAAAAAAATCAATCGGTCTGGTCCCGGTCCGGTCCGGTTTTTATGCCCCTAGAACAGGGAACCGGACCGCCGTCCCTAGAACCGAGAACCAGACAGCCGATCCCGGTCCGGTCCGAGCGGTCCCTGCCCGGTTGGTCCTATTTGCTCACCCCTACAACGGAAGGACTTGATTTCACCAATTTAACAAGTTTTAGGATTCAATTGCACTTTGTGCAAATTTTAGGACTCAATTGCACTTTCGTGACAAGTTAGGGCTTCTGGTGAACATATCCCTTTTCTTTTTTACCCTTGGTGATTAGTGATGGCGGCTATTTATACACAATTACACCGAACAATAAATCATTATGCAGAAAAAAAATTAAATCATTGCGCAGGGTCCGTCTCTTTTGGAAAATAATTAAATGAGCCATCGTAAAAATAATCAATTATATAGCTTGAAATAATTAATCAATAAAACATATTTTCATCATCGCAGTTGCTACATGAATATTTTTATGAACAATGAGAATATTCAAGTGATATAATTGGTCATTTTCATGAAACATAATTTCCTAATTTATTTAATTTTCGAGAAATAATTAGAGCCATATTATCCATCCGTTATAACTTTATGTCTGTGATGCATAGGGCTTTGAAGGGGGTGAATATGTACTTTCATCTCTTTTTTTTATGGATTTTCTCGTTTAGTTTTGATTTATGTAACAATGTATAATAAAGAGAAAAAAAAGAAAAATAAATTAACGGAAATACTATTATGAGAGTAATTAAATGTATACTATGCGTAAGAGTAACAAATTGTAAAAATTGATAAAAATACTAACAGAGCTAATATAAATATTTAAGGAAAAATCACTATAAAGTAAAAAAGGAAAATGCCTCAATGAATCAAATAAAAAAATGGATTAAGTATATTTAAACGGTTAATTTATGCAAAAAAAAAGGTCGATCAATAAAAAGTATTTTTTCGACCAAAAATACAAAGTATTTTAAAAGATCACTTAAGATTCAGCTGGTTAATTAGAATTGTTAAGTTAGAATTGTCATAGAAGCATCCATTTATAAGAAAAATCATTATAATAATTTATTATTACATCCAACGATATTTGTACAATGATTTATGACAGATCTGTAGAAATAAAACGATGTTGAAATCACTTAACAATATTAAAAGCTTGCGTTATTTTCACTCTTCTAGTAGCTTTACGCGTGCCTTAAAATTTAAATGGTCCAAAATAACCTTCTTCGATATTTCATTTATGGTAAGATTGGTGGAAAGGGAAAAAATATATCTGTAATATAGATCAATCAATCTAATGATTTTTATCAACCTTTCCTAAACTGTTCGTTTTCTTCTTCTTTTAGGTTCAAATCAGAAAAGTTTACAAGTTGGTTGCTTTTCAACGAAAATAATTTAAAATATGAGTATTTTTAATGGATTTAACGATCAAAATTTGAATTTAGAAAAGTATTGACAAAGTACATTTGCTTATGATATTCATCTAAAGTTCAATCCGGAATGACTCCTTGTAACATTCAATTCTTTGGCTCGAGATTTTATTAGGGGAATGACTTGATTAAAATTGTAACAAAGTCCTTGTAAAAAATGAATGGAAAATAATATAAGGTAATGGAATAAAAGTATCGTTGTTTTGATTAATACGGATAATCTTATATTTTCATGAGAATGCGGGATTTTTGTATTTTTAAAGATTAGCGAATTTCGCCCTTTCTATTTGTGAGTGTTGGCCTGTTCAATATATTGTGTTTTCTTGCGTGTTTCGACTTGAATTTTTTACCTTCCCTCAGAAGGTTAGGCACCTAACCTTGCAATCCGGGCCGTCCATTTTTGGACGGACGACTCAAATCTCCTATTTTTATGGGGTAATTTTTTAAATTTTTTAATATATTTTTTTGTTAGTAATAATCTGAGCCATTTATTCATAACACGAACGGCTCGGATTGCAAGGTTAGGATCAAACATTCTAAGGAAATGTTAGACGATCTATTTCCTGAATTTTGAGCTGATGCCCCCCCTCCTTTTTCTTTTTGCGCAATCCAATGACATACCGGAACGGGTAAATTGGGTAGCCCTTGAGATTTCCGTTTATTTGTTTCGCAAAAAATAGTTGTTTCGCGAAAATAAACAATCTGGAGTGCATTCTCTTTAAAATAATCGCCTCTGTCACTTGAAGTAATTACTCAATGAAAAAAAAAATCATTATCAACAATGATTTATGTCTAGATATTCGATAAACTGCTTTTTCATTAGCTCGTTTTTGTAATATTTTCGCAGAGAATAAGCTCGTTTTATCATTCGCTTATTTTTCGTAAACGACAAAAGCGACTCTAATGCTTTTGATTTGTCAGCACCACGCCCATATCTAATCAAAGCTTTCACATTGCGCTTCAGATGAAGTTCCAGTTGATTGGCTTCATGGTGAGAGAAGCAGGTGACAGATAGAGAACAGGAATGAATAATAGTGGGAAAGACGTGCCTTCAAAAAGGAAGAAGAATTCAACTAATAACTCTCGTATAATTTGTATTCCGCTTTCTTTTCTCCTTGTTGTGTCATGTGTAATGCATTTTGCATTGAAGAGGATTATCCAAAAAAAAAAAAGGGGTCAAAAAAGGGGGGGAGAAAATTGCAAACTGGGACATAGGAGGCAAACTCTTCATATATAATCATCATCAACTGAGCCTTCAGCAGAAACTGAAGCTGGTTTCCTAAGATTGCTGCTCATGGACTCTCTCTCTCTCTCTCTCTCTCTCTCTCTCCCTCTCTCTGGTAAATCATCTATCTGCATATGATTTTAACCAAATTACTCCTGGGAAGCGTCAGTAATACTGGGCAGAGCCTTGTACCAGGGAAAAGTTAGGCTTGTGCTCACTGTATTCGACGATGGCCGACGGCGGGAGGCGCCCGGTGCTTATCTCGTGCACTGTCGCGAATAGCGGGAACAGCTCTAGCCACCCGCGATGGCTCAGCACCTCGTAAAGCTCTCTCGCCGTAGACACGCCCTGAAGAGTAAAGATTGGGCGATTAAGAGATCCAAATCGGCGGTTTCAAGAAGATAAAGACTAATTAAAGCAGAGTTCAACTTTAAAAAGTGATGTGATCACCAAATTAGCATGATTATGTTGGAAGTGCGTTGATCACGTGAGACATTGAAAATCAAGAATGTAAAGCAGAAGGGGAAAGATATTTTCGTATGACCCGACAATGCTGGTCCTCTTTGTTCGTTAGATGTGGCGACTGCAGGTTTTTACAGTGAAGCTGCAAGAAATGTCTAGTTTTCCAGCTAATCTTTTTCATTGCCGTTCAATTCTATCCATCTTCACTCACCATTAGACAACAATCCTAAGCATTGCAAACCGTAACATTTTGAATTTGTTCATTAGATTTCAGCCTATACCTGTAGTTTCTGTCCCAGCAGCATCTCAGCTTCAAGTTCGTCGAACGACCTGAAGATGAACAACAAAGTCAGAACCATCTCGAAAACCATTCGGTCACTGTGCTATGCTAAGCTGAAGCAAAACCTCTTCCCCCCATTCTTGGCAAAAGCCTCCGCCACTTTCCTGTTCCTTCCTCCCACTGCGAAAAGTTGTTGGTCATTTTGTAAGTACGGATTGGTTTTTTCATTGTAGATGAATTTCACTACCGCAATAACGGAAAAGGATGTTTTGTTATCATCTTACAACAAGTTGTGATGAGATCAGCTACGCCACAGCTCTCAAAGAAGGTGGTATCCTTGACAGACGGAAACAAAAGCTTCGAAAAGGCCTTCATCTCTCTCAAACCAATCCTCATTATTGCAGCCTAGATGAATCCCATAAATGATTCACATGGTAAAAGAAAGGTCGGATGCATGGTACCAAATAGCTCACTGCATAAAGAAAACATCGTCGAGGAACATGATTGAACCATGTGCACTCAAGTCACTCACCTTCGTGTTATTTCCCATCTCTAGACCATCTACAAAACCTGTTCATGCAACCACATTGTCTTTTACTATATAGTCCCTCAATTTGACATAAAGCAAGAAGGGCAGTACCATCTCATACCTGCTGCTATTGCCACAACATTCTTCAGCGTCCCACATAATTCAACACCTTCCACATCTTGGACCTATTTGTCTCGCAAAAGGAAAGGCTATCAACAATCTGTTCTAAGATTAGATGTGAAGACTAGCACACTGAGATTGTACTAGAAGCCAATTACTTAGATTTCTAGCAGTTATAGTTCCTCCTAGTGCTGACCACTTCAAGATATTTACTTCTACCATGCAAGTATCGAGATGATCTGATATTATTACATCGGTAACAAATCCAGCCTTAAGTCTTCTCGCTTATCGGGGAAAAAAACCCGGATGATTTGTACTCACAGGTGAGACCATGAAGAATGAAGTGCTAAAAAGTTGAACCCACTTCTCTGCAATCTCTCTGTTCTCTCTATATCCAACTGTCGCTTCGCTGAACTTTTCCACTGCAATCTGCCAAAATTCATGAGTCGTGTGAGCCTAACAGAGAACATGTTGCTTCCAGGACCATTTTAATGAAAAGGGAAGCAGATATACGACTAGCTACCTCATTTGCAATGTTGGCTCCCATAAGAACACAGCAGTTGATCCCAAGCTGCTCCGAGATCAGACTCGAGATCATGCACGGCCCTTCCATTTTGACCTCCATCCCCTTGATGAGCGAAATAGCCTCCACACCCTCCTTCACCTTCCCAACAAGCCTCTTGCATATCCCCTCCATGAATTGATGCGGGGTCACAAACACCAACATGTTCGCATCCTTTACTGCATCGCATTAATACCCATTATAGTCCATCTCACCCTTAACTAAAACCGCCTATACATGATGAAATTCCAGTAAATGAACAGAATTAACATCGAATACCTGCGTTTTCGAGGTCCGGGTCCGCAACAACATTGTTGCCAAGCTTAATTCCTGGGAGATACTTAACATTTTCCTGTGAGAGGAAGCATCGTTTTACCCAAATACTGAACAAGCACACATAAACGCAGGATAACCACAAAAGGGTATAATCTTGAAAAGGGGACTAACGATTACTAACGTTGGTACTGTTGATGACATCGGTGAGTTTCTCCCCACTGGGCAAAATCTCCTCAAAGACCCACATCCTCACTTCATCTGAATATCATCATTAAAAGGCTCAAAGAAATGGAAAAAGAAGGGTCTTTAAAGGAACGATCCAAGGACATAACGCGACACACATGCCACACACAAATCAAATTAATTAGCATAGCTGGTGGAACATCATCCCCTTCCTCAAAAAAACTAGGCCAACCACATCTCCCGGTAAGCCCACCAAATTTTTCCTAAAACTGAATCGCAACAAACAAAACTATTCCATCCGCATCCCCGCCCCCACGATCGCCATCACATCAAAATGGACTGCCATTACTGGAAATATGCATGGCCTTACAGTGACATCATTCAAAAAGGTTAAGGTGACATCAAGAAAACGAAAGAAAGAAAGAAAGAGAGGGACGCGAGAAGACGATACCATGAAAGGAAGGGAGCCTGAGGGTGTTGGACGCGATGAGTTTGGCGGCGACACTGCCCCAGTTGCCGCTGCCGACTACGGTGACCCTGGACTTGTCGGCGGCGTCTCCGCGCGGCGGGGCCTCCGTCTCCGGCGGCAGTTCTTGGGCAGGCGCCATTTGGAAGGAACACAAGGAGAGAGAGGGGAGAGAGAGAGAGAGAGCGTGCGTGCGTAAGCGATGTGCTTTAGAGAGGGGGGGGGGGGGGGGGGGGGGGGGGGGGGGGGGGAGAGAGAGAGAGAGAGAGAAGGGAGGGTGGAGGGTGGAGCGGAAGAGGAGGAGATTATAAGGGGGCGAGGAAGAGGACGGTCATGGCAATGCCTGAGGGGATGGTGGGCGGAGATAGAAAGACACGTTTCGTCACTCACTATGCCCTCCCTGTTAAATTTGGCGATCTACTCTATGCTCTCCTCTCTCTCTCTCTTCTTGGCGGTGGGATATTACGCAGGCCAAGATTCAGCCCAACTGTTCGATCTTTGATTCTTCATCCTCTTCCATCGTTCATTTTCACAGGAGAGAGATAAAGAGCCAGACAGAAACGCTGACGGGATGATCCTATTCACACGTACGTACCTTCGCCTTGTGCTCGCAACTATGTTACTTCGAATTGCGAGAACTTCCGACAGATTTGGAGAGCGGTAGATACATACCATAATACTATAGACAAAGCTAGCACGGACTTATTGAGGATAATTGATCTCATCTTATACGTCAACTACGGTATAGATCTATTGCTAATGCTAAGACTAAGATTGATGTCAGGATTGAAGATTGTTCACACTACAAAAGATGCATAGACGAGGATGTCGCTGTGTGCGTGCATGACTGGGACGACATGGAACAGTTGACATATTCAATTGGCGTCGTCGTAGCTCTTAATGGAATAGACTCTCTGGTAACATGGATGTAGTTAGGTATATTTTGGCCGCCACGTTACATAATTTTGCACGACTTATCGATTAATAACTTAAGCTTCTCTTACGAATGTACACCGTGCCAAGGTCTCGTGTTTCTAGTAGAGGCGATCAATAGGCGGGGCAGCCTGCTCCGTACGAAAGGAAAATGGGTAGGTTTGAGCAACTGTCCTCCTAAGAAAAAGCTTAAGGCATGTTTGATAACGTTTCTGCTCCTCTGATTCTGTTTCCTGGAATAAAAAAGAATCAGAAACATATTTGGTAACATAAATGATTCTGATTCTGATTCTGATTTTGGTCTCGACCGGACATTCCTAAATTTTTATATTATAGATGCACTTGGACAATATACCACACCAATTTAGGTGCAAGCAAAGCCTGGTCAGATTTCTTTCACACATGGGGAATTACCAAAAAAGTCCTAAATTTATTATAATTATGGAAGTTTAGTCCTAAACTTTTTTTTTCCAATTCAGTCTTGAACATTTTATATTTATATCAATTCAGTCCATTTGACCAATTTTGGCGAAAGATCGCTGACGTGGCTCTACCCGTGCTTGGTCGTGTTGCTATGCAACCAAAAATAAACCCTAATCACGTGGAATCCACATAGAAACTAAAACGAATTCCAAGATTAGGTTGAAAATGATGATAAATTTCTATTTTCTAAAGATCAAATATTATAAATTGAATTCCTAATTAAAAGCAAGATAAAATTAATTTAAATGTAGAAAACTATCGCCTTTAAGTTTCAAATCCATGATTCCTTCTTATTTGATTAGCCTCTTTATTTACACTATCAAACCTAACAAGCTACAATCTTGTTATAGTTGCGAAAATAATCTACAACCTATCCTAGTTAAAATATATCTTGTCGATTACTATCGTCTTTCGCTTTCCAAGCTTAGCACGCTTAGTTCGATTAGATATAGATTATCATCGGCCTTGATTGTAAATTGTAATTAAAACTATTGATTGGGTATGAAATTAGAATCACAAAAACTACAAATCATAAACTTGATTTAACAATAAAATTCTTGAGTAAAATAGATGAAAAACATAGTCTCTCCCAAACAATAAATAGAAAGTTTAGAATTCAAACAAGAAATATCGTTTTATCTACATCCAAAGACAATAGAATAAATTTAGCTACTCATGGAAATGAATGACCAAGAAGAAGTTGAAGAGGAAATTGGAGAAGAAGCCATGGCCGAAGTAAATTTTTTGCATGTTCCCTCCTTTACTTCTTGCTTTCTTCCCTTCTCTCGTTCGTCTTCGTCCAAAAAAAAAATGTAGCCAGGGTTTTTTTTTCCGTGATTCTCTTTCATTTCGGAATATGCTATCCATCAATCCAGAGCTCATGTAAATCTAAACCTGCTAAAGATAAGATTTTGCAAAATTCATTAAGGATCTTGAATTTTAGAGAATTTTAGAAAATATTCCAAATTCAGCCTCTCATAAAACTCATCCGGTAATCAAAATATTAGACAAATGAACTACTTTAATTAATAATATTTATTTGAATCCCAAAAATTAGATATATTTTTAGGCATAAATATGCACTAATCAGTGCTGTCACGACAATTTATAACATATAAATATTTTCTCTTTTTTTTAATCTTCCATATCTTCTTCTTCCTCCAAAAGATCAGCGGCCGACAAGAGGCGAAGGCTGGCAACTCAGCTAAGCGAGGGCGATCTTCCCTATCTTCTTCCTCCTCCTCCAGAAGGTCAGTGGCCGACGAGAGTCGAGGGCCGTTGACTCATCGAAGCGAGGGAGATGTTTCCTATCTTTTTCCTCCTCCTCTAGGGGTGAGGGCCAGTGGCTCGCCGAAGCGAGGGCGAGTCCGGAAGGAGGAAGAAGCAAAAAGAAAAACAAAACAAAAAAGAGAAGAACAAATATTTTTAAAAAATAATAATAAAATATTATTAAAGAATACCAATGCTCCAGCCAAAATTGATCAGATGGACTCAATTGACATAAATACAAAAGGTTCGGGACTGAATTGACACAATTATAATTAATTTAATTTAATTTTTTTATAATTCTCCCCTCTTATAAGTTATATCCATTTTCCTTTGTATGCCCATGAAGAGTACGCAAGGCCAAGGCCTCTAGTTTCCTTGAACGTGGGATCTTAGCTACTATACGAAAAAGAGTTCCACTAGACGATGAACCAAAAATTGCAGACATACCCATTTGTTCTCTTGGGTCTATATAACTTAAAAGTTGGCGGAAATTTTAATTGGGATATGTCCATTCATAATGTCGATTTCTTTACGTTAAAAGTATATTCTTAATATTTTTAATTCAAAATTAAAAAAAATTAATTCAAAATTGATTCCTAAGGTTAGGCCAAGCCTTTCAAAGTTGATTTTGCAATTTTTATGATTTTTTGTTATTTTTAAATTAATTTTAAAAATAAATATAATTTTAAATTAGGTTTCAACAAGAATTGAAATTATCGAGGAAAAATTCATAGAAGTATATCGTGGAAAATAGTGATATGCAAAAGTGTTCCGGAACACAAAAATTAACTTTTTTTTTTGTTCAGAAAAGTGATCCAAAAGTGTTCCGGAACACGGAATCAGAATCATAATTATTTACATTACCAAACATATTTCTGTTCTTTACTGTTCCTGAGAACAGAAACGGAGAAACAGGAACACTGCCATGCAGACCCTTAACGATTCGCGCTATAAGCTGATCGTGGAACAAAATTAACGACGCCCCGCGTCATTACTCACGAAATTTGTCGTGACTCGTGGGGCACCGGGAACTCATCGAACCGGGTTTGGGAGAGAATCTAGAGAAGAAGGCCGTGGGAGAGAACGCCCGATGGTTACTAGGGATGATAACGTTTTTTATCCAAGACGGGAGATCGTAACCCAAACTTAAAGCACATCGTTTCACATGCCTAGATGATCCAAAACATTCCCATTATATCTTCATCCAACCCTCCTAGAGGAGAAACTTGAGTTCAGCTTTCCACGTGGAGAAAAATTGGAGCATAAACTAATAAATTTCAAAACCCTAGGTTGGTATAACCCGTGGGGAGTACTTAATAGAGGAAATTCGTCGGTCCAAGGGAAAGAAAGACATTGGGACGGTTCATTTCGGGCTATCCTAAGTTAATAAAATAGTCGAAAGGTGGATTATGTTACATCGATTCGCGTAACGAGTCTGCCTTTACGAACATGCAGAGGAGACTGTTCATGCCATGCGCGGCCTATATTGAAACGAGAAGTAGCGGGAAGCCAAAAAGCTGTCGATCAAGCGATTGAACTCGTGATTAAGAAGGATTAACCACGCACTTTATCTGCTAACTCATTCAGCGATCCGAGATATACCACCATGCTTTCTCTTTATGAAGAGGCCAACTTTTCCAAAGAAGCAAACCCCGTTTACACATTGTCATCCACGAGACTTAGTTCTTAATTTTGGGGTTAATCACACAAACACAATAAAATAAGGAGTAAAGATAAAAGAGAAATTGAGACATGGGATTTATCTTGATTTTTATTTAAATTAAGGTTACGTCTAACAAAGAATTCCTCTATAATTAGTACCAACAAGTTCAAGTTAACTGCAGCTACAACATGGTTAATGCATTATACCAAGAAGGGATCATAGTGACTAGTAATTACACCGAAGCAATCCTTACGTTTGCATCAACTGTTCAAGCACAGCACACGTAACAGGACTCCACTAACGATCAAGGAAAAGCTTCTCACGTCTCGACTTCATTGTGCACGGGTCGCCGCCTCCGTGGCAGGCTGTAATCCTCCGACCACCACTTCGGCACCGCCGGCGGTTCCTTCCAGCCGCTCACCTGCTGCTTCGCATGTTGAAGATGACGGTCGGCTCGTTGGTCCCGAAAATCCACCAAATCTGCGAACAGATGAAAAGTGAGAGAAAAATAAAGAGAAGTGCAGGGGTGTTATTCCCAGAGAAGAACCTAGCAGGAACCTACATAACCAAAAAATCTTAAAGATGACATTCTGAAGTATGAACGAGTGCGTTTGTACCGTGGAAAACGTGGGGCTCGCGGGCAGATGCTCCACAAGAGGCAAGCAAGAAGAATAATCCCATGATCTTGATGAGGGCAGCGGATCTTGAATTCATATTATCAGCTTCTTCTCCATAGTAACTTTGCCTTCCTCTCTCTAACTCTCTCCAGAGACTTCTTGCTGATTGCTGCAGATATATAGGAGCAGATGCAGAAGATAAAGGTAAAGAAGGACCCACTAAGAAAACCAAAACATGGGGGAGAGAGAGAGATATCTAGAGAGAGAAGGGATCGTGTGTGCTGTACCCATTTGAGAGGATATGGAGTTTAATACTATTCGCAGGTGAATCTTCAGAGTATTCTAAGAGAAAAATCTTTGTCTGGGTTTAAAGTGCAGGACATGTTGGTGGGTGGGTGTCTCTTCTTTTTGTTCTTTTTTTCAGTTCAGAAGATGTGAGACCTTGAGATCTTCTTAGGATGTTTGAATCTTTGATCCTACCACGTGGGTCTAAATGATACATCTCTTCCCCTTTTGATCATTTATCCCGATCATTGATTCATGTTAAAGAGTTCATAGTTCTGAGATTTGTCGCTTATTCTATCAATGATTGACATCATCGAGACCCTCAAAACAACGTCGCAAGGATCAAAGGATCTTCACGCGTGACATCGCCAGAAGTATCGATGGTATAATTGCTCAAGGACGAGTCGACATTTTAGTATCAACGATCAGATTCTACCGTACTCACGTACCTTTGTGAGTGGAGTTTGTGGTGTCGGGTGATGAGCGAGCGATGCAGAGGGGATGATATAACTGATTTGTGGGAGCGGTGTCGGGTGATTTGTGTTAGGGATGTGCAAAGGACCGAAAACCGCCCAAGACCGGTCCGATTTCCAGTTCCAATGTGAGTACCAGTTCGGTTCTTGGTTCCATATGTGAAACTGCTTACCCGCCCCCGGACCGGATCGATAAATATACCTCGTGAGGTGACTACATATTTGTCTTCAGCTTGTACAACATCTATTCAACACTTCCTTATTAGATATCCTTATACTTGACTTAAATGTATGGAACCAACAGGTAGTTCCCAATACCACCATGGGAACTGCCCACGCGGATCATTCTCACCCCTAGTTTGTGTTAGGAGTTTTAGGATAGAAAAATTATACTCTTAGGAGCTCTGAAGGCAGGGTTGGCCTCTTATGCACAAACCGGTCGGGAGTTGATAGTACGTTGATACCACTCTCCTGATGAGGTCATGGCAGACCGAAATCAGTTGTTGTACTTAAGGGTTCTGTACGTCTCACTTGAAAGACTAGATGCCCGAGTTAAACTAGTCGTGGTATGATCCAATACGTTGATTCGATTCGCCGTACTATTATTAAGAACAATTAAAGAAGGAAGGCTGGCCTGACGTTCTCGACTCGTCAGTCGTCGCACGGGATATTATGAAGCGAATTCTTGGCCCCATGACATTAGCATGAAAATTTATTGTGCACTTCAAGCACCTGGAGTGTTGATAATTCAATCTAATTTATATGAAGCATCTCCTCATTAAAGATCACATATGACCGAGTTAATCAGATGTCTGATTGAAACGAGTCTTTATTTGACATCGAATTTATTGTTGATAGAGTTGTTAATGAATTTGACTTGTCATTATAAAATACAAGTGTGTTGTAATTAATTAATTCTTTTTTTAACTCAAGTTAACCAAAAAGAATAAAAAAAGAGTTAAAATTAATTTTTTGAGGCCTGCTCCAACGATTGCTAACTTCCTACTTATTAATTGATCCCAACCCTAATCCAACAAAAAGCACCCACCAAGCAAATTTCCCTCTCATTCACCAATTGACCCGGACAAATTGAGACAAGCCCAACCAATCATTTTTTTTTCTCACCAAAAATAGCATGAACCTGTCCTGTCTCAACAGAAAAAAAACTGACATTTGTCCTTTTTACCGTGTCCTCCTCACATTCTCCTAATTTCGCTCCCTCCTCAGACCCTATAAATTCCATTTCCCACCTCCACTGTTTCCTCATTCTTTGGTGCTGCAGTGTTTCTCTACATTACATAGAGAATTACTGCATTCTCGAGGATCTACACAAAAATAATAATAACCCTCAAAGGTTAGAATGGCCCGTCAACTCGTCGTCTTGGCCTTGATCGCCCTTGCGATCGCCGGCTCCGTCTCCGCCCAGGGGCCCGCCGCCGCCCCCGCCAACGCCCCCGTGGCCTCCTCCTCCCCTAAGGCTAAGGCCCCCGCCGCCGCCCCCAAGGCGTCGGACGCCGCCGCCGCCGCTCCCCAGGCACCGGGATCCGCCCCTATCTCCGCCGCCCCCAAGGGTTCTACCGCCTCGTCCCCATCCTCCTCCGAGGGCCCCGCAGCATCGTCCCCCACCGCCGACCTCGCATCGCCTCCCGCCCCCGGGAGCGAGGCCTCCGAGGGACCCGTAGCCGACGGCGGTTCCGCCCCGACCGAAGCTCCCGCGGCTGCCACGAACGGCGCCTCCGCCCTCAAGGTCTCCGCGGTCGCCGGCGTTGCCGTTGTGGCCGGTGCCTTCCTTTTCTAAATGGGTGTGTAAGGCGTGAGACGATTGTGTTGAGTTAATATTGAACTAGAGTAAGGAGAAGCTTTGTGTTCTTCTTACTGAATTAGGCAAAATTGACAAATTTATGATCTAAACATTTGCGTTCGTAGATTTTTGTCCCATTTTTCAAACCTTCTAATCATCGGCCAATATCAAAGAAACCCTTTTGACCTTAACGAGGAATACACACACACACATATATAAATATATTTATATAATAGATATTCGTTATTGGCCCGCTAGCCAAAGAAGAATAAGACCATAGAAAGTGGATTCGCGTGCAATCTTAAAGGTGAGGTAATAAGGAGAATGTTGATTTCATTTGTAAATTGTAAAAAAATAAGCTTGACGTTTTTCATGATCGAATCACAGCCAAGAACTTTAGAGAGATTCAGACATCATGATTCTCTCCTTGCTCTGAATTCATCATTCGGCTGAGTGAAATCGATCGAAGTACGACGACATGCAAAGTTGTTTCCATTTTTTTTTAATAAAAAAAATTGGATTATCAACCGGGTGTTTGAAAAGGGTGAGTTTTTCATAGTTATATTAGTTTTGCAAAGGTTTTCGCGTGACCAGAATAATAAACAGATGGTCAATTAAGATTAATTATTCAACATTCCTACTTATATTTGAATTAAATTTTTGCTTCATTTGTTGAGAGAGATCCCAATTTTGGACAATCACTAAGTACTTTTTTCCCACATAAGCGTTCTCATCACATTTGTCAATTAATACACCCTTCTTCTTCTCTCATATAGTATGGTGTCAACAATTCTTTTTCCCCGTACGAAGTGAGTTCGCACTTGTCAAACCTTAACCATCCTTCGAGGGAGGGATTTACCGAATAAAATGACTAATAATTAGGATCGGAACCCTCTCAAGTCACTCATCCTCTAAATTGAGGCAAAGTTGCTCCCTTGGATCAAAACGCGTGGGCCGAACAAAATGGACGGCTCGGATCAATTGCGGGTGGCGAGATGGCATCTGTGCTGCGGTGACGGTTTTGCCCTCGACGGCAGCGGCCGGATGGGAGATGGGATAGAGAGAGAAAGTGGAGAAAGAAGGCTAGGGTTTTCTTTCTGCGGAATGGCCGGTAATCAATCCACCTGTGATGCAAGAGCATCTAAAGTGTAGTGTCAAAGCGCACGTGAAGTAATTTGCTAATGTTCTGGGAGTTAAATGAGTGTGTTCCTTCCTCTTTGCATGCACGCTCGCTTTGCTTCACTGTTCAAAAACCAAGTCTCGATGGGACGTCAGGACGCGAGCCGAGGTTGTGTCCCCACTCAACGTGCAATCTCGCCCATGATTGACGGACCACGACCAACTTAATGTCGGACACTTTATTCCTTGGGATGATCCCAAATTCCCAACTTTTGGTCTCGTTTTTCTCCTTCTGTCCTCTTTGTTCTTGGTGGAAAGTAAAATTAGACGGACGAGAGAGGTTTTAATCAACGCTTCTCCTCTTTAATGAGAAACATCATACTACAGCCAAGATAAACATATCCTTGCTGATCATTGACCAGAGAGAGAGAGAGAGAGGTCGTTAAACAACTCGAACTTGAAAAGCACAAAAAGAAAAGGGAAAAACAAAAACCTAAACGACATTTTCCGCATAATTTGATAAATATCCATGCGCGAAAAGCGCTTCATTTCGATAGTGATTAATTAGTTGATAATGCCCTACTAAATAAGGGCGGTCGGGGTGATCAGCACCGGGAGCCCTTCCTGCAATTGAGCGTGCCGGCGGTGAAGGTCATGGAAGCCACCATTGACGATGGCCTCCCGCTGAGGCTGGAGGCCCTCGCGTACTTTGACGATGCTCCTGCCCCCGTCTGCCGGAAGAAGGCGCCATTCAACAACATGTCGCCCTCCGACCTCCAGTTCCATTGCCTCCACTCGCTCTCCGGCGCATCCTCGTGCTTTGTCACCTGTGTACAACGCACATGCAACAGGATTATCCCAAGTTTTCGAGATCATAATCAAGATGGATAACAAAAAAATCTTGAATTTGAACTGTACATTAGTACATGTTCAGTCGCGCATCCGGCTAACCCTGACGGAATCGATTGAGTGCATGGTTAAACGTTTAATCTGAATGCAGTGAATCTCGTATTTAGATCAAAGCTTTTCTTTTCTCGAAATAAAACTTAGGGTCCACGCCCTTTGGATGAGGGGTTTTGTCGAGATGCATGCGAAAATAGGTAATTTCTATACGTCAGTGCAGATTAGTCAAGCCGAAAGGTCTATACATTTTAAGTTATATAAAAAAAAAGAAAAGAAAATGTTTGTTTAGACAAGGGTGATTGAGGCCTTAAAAATCTAATTATTCACCTCCTTCTTGGATCTGTCATCAGGTGCAAGAAATCTGTTGCCTTGGCTGTAGATGGTAGGAGATGCACTCCCTCCAATGGCATACATCTCCCAATGAGTATAGTCATTGTTCACCACATGAAAATACCCAAGCCGACATCTACAGGGAAAAAAATAAAATAAACAAAGGAGCAACAAAATAAGGAAAAGATTAACTTAGTCATTATTACACTTTTATGCCACTAATAGTGAGTCAAAAATATTATTGAACTACTTACCTGGGCATTCTTTGGACCAAACCTTCTCCAAAATGGTTGAAAGCAACGGTGACTTGCATGTCCTTGTCCCGGGTGTACGAGTCGCTGGCCCCCAGGAGCATGACCTTGTCATGGTGCGTCATGTAGTTGTTCGATATCGTGATGGCGGTCGACCCGTGGTTGGCGTCGATTAGCCCGTCATGGCAGTTCGACAGGGAGCAGTGGTCGACCCATATGTGCTTGCTGTCGTAGATCGACACCCCGTCCCCGTCCGACACCGTCCACCACCCGTAGTGCTCCGGGGAGTTCCTTATCATCGCGTTGCCGCTCTGCTTGCAGTCGTGGATGTGTATGCCGTGGATGATGATGTTGGTGGCGTAATGGATGGTGATGCACGGCCCGTCGCCGATGTGGACGCTCGCCCCCCGCCCATCGATGGTCTTGAAGGAGTTCACCACGAGCTCGTTCTTGAGCCGGATGGCCATGTCCCTGCTGAACACGATCCAGAGGGGCTCGTCCTGGATGACCGCGTGCCGCAGGGTGCCCGGCCTGGGGTTCACCGGGTCATCGTCCCCCGAGTCCGTGACCACGTAGATCCGGCCGTTCTTCCCCCCGATGGCGTTCTTCCCGAACCCGATAGCGCAGTCGGCCAGGCGTTGCCGGTTGCTCTCCCAGTTCGGGTCGCACCTCCAGCAGTCGTCGACAGGGTTGCCCGTGCCGCACGAGAGGTAGGCGAGGTTCCTCCGCGATGCATTGATGCTCCTGTCATCGGGCGGCGACCGACACATTATACATGACCACATCATACGAAACTTTTTACAAAAAGCATAATCGAGTCGAAAAAGAGATGCCGACTTACCTTTGAACTTCTTCTACCACGACATCGGGGTCGTGAAGCGGAGCCGACAGCACAAGATGCGGGATAACAAGAAGAAGGGAGGAGATAAAAAAGACAAGGGGAAACGTCGTATCATCGAAGAACCCCATGTCGTTTCTTCTCCCTCTCTTTGCCCTAAGAGTGGTGCAAGAAGAGAGCGTTGTAAGTGGCGAGGTTGATGATGGGGGCTTTGAGGTGGAGAGACGAGGTCTCGTTTTAAAGCGGGTCGAAGCCGAAAGTAATGGCGTGATTAATCGAAGCGGGTGGGTCCAAATTGGGATCGTAATTACGGGTGGTCGTCCACGAAGAACATTATTTTCCAACTCCCTTTAAAACTACCACTAACCGCTGATCGTGCATGCACGCAGCACGCCCTCCTTGGTAAAAATAAAAAATAAAAATAAAAATCATAGTCTCCAAGTCAATTTCCAACTACCCTTTTCCTCATTCCCACGTTATATGAGAAAAATTAGGTTTATTTAACATGATAAGCGACTCCAATTCTTGGTCGTAGGCTCTCTGTTTTACCTTATCGTAAAGCTACATTTTCGCGACTTGCGGAGGAAAAGATAGATGGTCCGTGATCCTCTCTACAGACGGACGCAAACATCCTCTCCCAACATTTTTACCTTTTATTCTGTCTAGGGGGGAACAAAAGTCGAACAAGGGGTTGTGGGGGGAAGACAAAACATCATTGGTTGTGTTGACTTTTCGCAAAGAGAAGCTCCGGTTTCGCCGGTCATTTGACTAACAGTAACAGCTTAATTTTGTTAAAAGTGTACGTCTGATGTTTAATTTTGGGATCGTGTCTCAACGCCATGAACAGTGTCCGTTGACCCAACTCGAGAGAATATTATTGACCTAAGCCTATCCCCCCGTTTCCTCCCTATCGTCTCCCCTTTCGTCCACTAACTGCGGAGCAAACCCTTGTGATCTCTCGGAATTGCTTGATTAAGATCTGCAATGGGCTTTTCGCTGAGTTAGTTCGATATGAATTCCGTTTTGAGACCGATCCGATGAGAGAGGACGCATATTTGAAATGTTATCTCACGTTACGGTGCATGTCAAGAATTGACTTGTTGCGTCCAGATATGTTGATAACTGGGCTGTGATATCAGTACTCGATGGCCTTGGACCTTTCTCTCACCTCTAAAGCTGGTTTAAAGGGCAAGACTTTTCTCACATTTATATATGACCATTGGCTCATTCCACGACTAACGTGGATAACCCCAACGCAAATGTCTGATCACGACAGCAACCGATTAAGTCATTATCAGGGACGTAAGTTCCTTGAAGCGACACCACGAAAAGCTCCCGACTTCGTGAGACTCGAACTCGCCGCCGCGTCACTTCATGGTTCGGTCCAATCATTGCGCGTTCCCGTCCCGCGTTTCGCGCGGATGTAATCGGGGGAGTCGAACTCGAGACGATACTGGCACATCGAGGGCTCTGACGACAAAGTTTTTACATGGGGTGGACATCGTAGGATTGAAGTACAAATCGTGCCATCAGCCTTTAATAATCAAATGATTACTAAGGCGGGACATGTTACTTCAACGTGAAGGGGCTCGAGAGCACCGAAGGACATATAAACCAAATCAACTGTGCAGGTTTGACAAAAGGACGCGGTGCAAAGCTAATCAAGCCGCGTTACGCTCCTAGACTCTGTTCTTCTTCTTCTTCTTCTTTATTTTTCCCCCCTTCTTTTTCCTTTTTTTTTTTTGAGTGCTTCCTTTCAACTTTTTCCTAGGATGCCGGACATACCCCGAAAAATAAAATAATTTATGTGTTCTAGTCTGACCCCAAAAATAAAAATAAAAATAAAGTAACTAATGTTCTGTCTTTCGGTTAATTTTGCAAGACCCAAAAATCAGCTCTTCTCAAAGCAATTAATGTTATATATGGATTTGTTTACTAAAGTTTATATACACACTCAGCTCGAACAGGTGGGCATTTGGTCTAGTGGTATGATTCTCGCTTAGGGTGCGAGAGGTCCCGAGTTCAATTCTCGGAATGCCCCCTTTTTCTTTTTCTTTTTCGACCCCCTCTCTTTTTCACACTGTTTTTTCCTGAACTTTTCCTAATTAGAAAGCCAAAGCGCCACCGGAAACATTTACGAGCTGCTTTGTATACACAAACTAACAGGTGAATATTTGAAGGATTATTTGTCAATCTGCCGATTATTAGAGAAGTAGAGTTTGTCCGCACGAAGTCACAGCAAGCAGAGACCAACAATTGGAAGCGGAGTTCATATGAACATTATTACAACAACTTACGAAAGTGAGAGTCAAATTGGAGCACTATATGAGTCAGCAGTCTTATCATCTCCGGATCGAACCGAGTGGGCCCTCCGTCACAGTCTAATGCCAAACAGATCGAGCCGAAACGGCGATTCTCTCTCCTTTTTTAGGCCACACAAAAGCACAAACGCAATGAGATTCAAAACGGCGCTCTATCTTGATCACCGTCACGGAAAAAGGGGAGCGGGCGGCCTTTTGACGAACTCATTCATCTCACCGCTTCGAAGACGGAGTTACTGTTGAACTCAATTGTAATGTAACGGTGGAGGATGACGAGTAGAAAAGATTGGACAGAGATCTATACTCGAGCAATGGAGACCTGTACGTACATCAAAGACGAGGACCCGGCTTCGACCTGCACGAATGTGTTTAGGAAAGCCGTGTGAAATCGAATAGTATAAGCCGATCACGGATAACGGAGGGAGCACATTGGGTTAAAGAGTTGTACAAAGAAAACACGGGAATGAACTTGTAGAAGCAGAACTAATTGAAGGCCATGTTGGCAGAAGAGGGAGAGCACAAGACTGGCCATGCACAAGCCCTTCCTGTGCATGCTCACTTGTGCTCTCTATCTTCTGTCAACAAACACCCCTGTTCACTCACCCAGAACAGCTCACGCCTCCCTCATCCACCACATGAACATGAACCCTTTCTGCACAAATTGCACAAGAACATCAAAGTAAACCAAACGGAACAGAGAGAAGTCGTCTAACCCGTGAAAATTGAAAACTAGTGGTGGCCTGATAGGTCCTCTTGCTTTGACTTTGTCAATTCTGAATGGAAATCAAGAAAAGTTGAGACCTTCCATCATCTGACACAGCTTGTGTTTCTATGTTTCTTTCTGAGGGAAGAGAGAGAGAGCGGCAGAGAGAGAGAGAGAGAGAGAGAGAGAGAGAGAGAGAACAGGAGCGGAGTTCATGTTTACCCAGTTATGGTTTTAAAAGGTACAGTGAAACTAAACTGGGGCTGAATTTTTCGTGTGGGGATGAGATCATGAGATGGAGGGGAGAAGAGGGTATTGAAAATCATGGCTATTACTCATTCAGTTTAAAATGAAGTCGGCATCAAATTGAGCAAAGCAAGTTTCCATTTTTCTGGGGCTCTCACTTTTCTGAGGTCGATGATGACTTCCTGTGAGCTGTACAGCTCTGTTTGGTCACTTGCAAGTGGAGTAACTTAGGAAAGTCTCGTATTTCTTTATCACCAAGGACAAGTTGATAATCTCCCACACAGGACACCTCTCTCTCTCTCTACTACCAGATCACATCAATGTTCTGTTCTAAGCAAATTGGTCCTGGCTAATTGACGCCATCTAAGAAGATTGAGCTTCGAAAGTGGAATCAAACCTCGAGAGCCTAGGTCAAACAAGGCTTTTCGAGTGATCATGGCGTATGCAATTCGCACAAAACTGGGCACCTTTGGCTCGGGTTGTCAAGCTCGGAATGGTGCGACCTGACTAGTCAGACGAGCAGTAGAGCGGACGCCCTCCGTAAGCTTCAATTCTCTCGGGGTCAAGAATCGACGCTAGATCTAACTAACCGGGCTAACTCATGGTCAATCACTATGTCTACGTCGCCATTAGAAGATAAGAAAGTATGTCACGTTCAATTTGCTGATAAGAGCTTGGCATCATTTTCCTTAAATCAACTCTCACCTGTAAAACTGTCTTGCTAGCCACATGTTTGAGCTTCTGTTTGGCCCAGATTCATCCTTGATTCAGTATCTGACTGATACTCCTAACCAACTGTACGTACAGAGGCCCATCTTCTTGTGGGTTGTGGCCAACTGGCCATTAACTTAGCCCAACATGTCTTTTTCTCTTGTTAGCAACTATGGCAAATCCTTGTCAGACATCATAAAATCATCAAATACCATGTCACAGATTTTCTCATGTTAATGAGTAGAAAGATTATTAACATTGGCAGTGAAAGTTGATTCTGCAACATGGAGGGGAAAACTTAAATTTTAAGATTACAAGAACTCCGGCAATACTTTTCATCAAGCTAAAATGATGTGCTTGACACAATCATTGAAATGATTTTCTTCTCTCCAGCAACTGTTTGTGCTGGTATTAGGTGATGCGTGATGGTGCTGATTTGAACATGAATTGGAGGCGAAATTGAGTTGGAAAAGATAATAGAAGAACAGGGATAGTGCTAATTCCAATGAAGATCCCAATCAAGCAAACATAAGCTTGTAATTGAATCCCTTGATATAGAATAAAATTGTAATCCTTTTTAAGATGGTAATTTCAAAGAAATCATTTATGAAGTGCTTATTTATGAAATGGAATGACAGAAATATCGTGAATTTTTAGCAAAATCAATCTTTATTTGCTTCTAGAAAAATTGACATTTTCCATCGTTACATGAATTGAAAGTTCTTGTAAATGATCTTTGAGTTTGCCCCGGCATCTATGAACAATAGGGTTTGATTCTCCACCACGACCACCTCTTGATATCATTTGTATACCAGAAGAGAGATCTAAACGCCTCGAGCAATTTTACCCGTCCATCTAACTTCTTTTTGTTGGGAAAAAAACAGGCAGCGGATATAATTTTCCCCCTTTGACTAAACCTGTGAGAAACGGATTCGAGCACAACCAATGGAAATATGCGAATTGAAAGAAAAACAACACCAGAATTTTTACGTGGAAAACCCCTTCAATGCGAAGGATAAAAACCATGCGACCGCTCACGGAGTCCACCCGAATCTTCACTATATATTAATCGTTTGGGTACACAACTCGCTGAATACAACGACAATAAAATCCCAAAGCTATAAGTGAAAATCAAGCAGCAACAACACATTAAACGAGAGAACCGGATGAAAATCACCCCCAAAATATGCAGTCCCGAAATACCCACGAACAGCTACAGTAAATACCTTGAAATCACGATCTAACCGTACAGAATCAAGAACAACGAGTCTTGAAGATGCTGTCAAAATTTCAGCCCAATCGGACCACGGGAAGACCTCCGATCGTCGATTTGATCTTCGATGGACACCCAGAAAAAAAAAACTGCGTTTTTTCTTCTATCAATACTATTCCCTCTCTCTCTCTCTCTCTCTCTCTCTCGTGTGTGGCTCTTGTACGTTCCAATTGCTGCGCCTCTCTTTATTCTTTCACAGTGGCTGCTTTAGTGCTACTAGGTATAACACATGGGCTGGATTGGGCCCAAAGCCCAACAAATCTCCCCCTCCTGCCCATTGAGGGAGATTTTGATACAAAAGAATTCATCAAAAAACCATGCCGGTCTAACGCCGACAAAATTCATACTTCTCTCTAGTGAGAGCCTTCGTCATCATATCTGAAGCATTATCTTCTGTATGTACTTTCTCAAGTTCTAACCCTTTGGATTCCAGAGTTTCTCGTATCCAGTGATACCTCACATCAATATGCTTTGACTTGGCATGAAAAGTGGAATTCTTTGCAAGATGTATAGCACTTTGATTATCACAAAGTAAAACATACCTCTCTTGACTGAAACCAAGTTCCTGCGTGAACTCTTTCATCCAAAGCAATTCCTTACATGCTTCGGTTGCTGCGATGAACTCTGCCTCTGTCGTCGACAAGGCAACACATTTTTGCAACCTTGACTGCCAAGCCACAGCTCCCCCTGAAAAAGTAATCAGATAACCCGAAGTAGATTTCCTTGTGTCAATATCACCTGCCATGTCAGAATCAGTATATCCAACAAGAATCGGCTTATCACTCCCAAATGAAAGTCTCAAACTAGAAGTGCCTCGGAGATATCTCAATATCCACTTCAATGCATTCCAGTGCTCTCTACCTGGATTTGACATAAAACGGCTAACCACTCCAACTGCATGAGCTATATCTGGTCTTGTGCAAACCATTGCATACATCAGACTACCCACTGCAGAAGCATAAGGAACTTTTTCTATCTCTTTCAGATCTTTCTCAATTAACGGACATTGTTTATGACTAAGCTTAAAGTGTGTAGCAAGAGGTGTACTTACAACTTTAGCTTTGTCCATTTTAAACCTTTGAAGTACTTTCTCTATGTACTTCGCTTGAGATAACCATAATCTCTTCGCCTGTCTGTCGCGAGTGATCCTCATACCAAGAATCTGCTTAGCCGGCCCCAAGTCTTTCATTGAAAAAGACTTGCTCAAATCTTGCTTTAACCTGTCAATCCTAGAAGTATTCTGACCAACAATCAACATGTCATCAACATAGAGCAATAAGATAATAAAATCACCTTCAGAAAATTTCTGCACAAATACACAATGATCAGAAGTAGTCTTCTTATAGGATTGCTCCCCCATAAAAGACTCAAATTTTCTATATCATTGCCTCGGCGCCTGCTTTAAGCCATACAAGCTTTTCTTCAGTTTGCAAACATAATTCTCTTTACCTTTTACCTGAAAACCTTTAGGCTGCTCCATGTATATGTCTTCCTCCAAGTCACCGTGAAGGAAAGCGGTCTTCACGTCCATCTGCTCAACCTCGAGATCAAGGCTAGCTGCTAAACTCAAAACAACTCGAATTGAAGACATTTTTACAACTGGTGAGAAGATCTCATCATAGTCAATTCCCTTTTTCTGATTGAAGCCTTTAACAACCAATCTAGCTTTATATCGAGGACGCGAAGTCGTCTCATCTTGCTTCAATCTGTAAACCCATCGGTTCTTCAAAGATCTTTTACCCTTAGGTAATGCCACCAACTCAAAAGTGTGATTGTCATGCAATGACTTCATCTCATCATGCATTGCATCAAACCATTCCTTCCTATTCTTATCTTCTACTGCTTCTTCAAAAGTTTCAGGTTCACCTGCATCTGTCAACATAACATACTTAGAGGAATATCTAGTAGATGAGGTGCGGTCTCTGGCATGTTGACACCTGATTTTTGATCAGTCTTTCATAATTTATTTTTAAAAAAATCATAAAAAATCTATAAAAAGTTAAAAAAATTAAAAAATCATCTTTGGTAGCCTTGACCAAGTTAAAGGAACCATTTTTGATAAAAAAAAAATAATTTGTCATATTTTTTAATATTTTCCAAAAATAGAAAAATACATGAAAAATGAAGAAAAATAGCGTTCGATGTCGTAAAAATATAGAAAAATAGCCAATATTTTTATTTTAATTTCCTTTTCATTTTGAACTCATAAATAGTCAAAATTCAAGTTTAATTGCATGTGTTTCTTCACGACGCATAGAGTTGAATTTGGCAAAAAAATGTCATTCAAGTATTTTAATTTGTAAATTTCTACATATTTTTTAGTCTTGACGTCCAATTAGATCGACCACCATCTACAATAAATTCCCCTTGCTGAATATTTTCATTTTTGTTTCACATGATTTCATGGTGTAAAACGCCGAGTGGATCCCCAAATATAATCGGGTCGGCATGAGCTCGATAGCTCGTCCAAGACCAAACCAGTGCACGGCGAACCCCATGTGAGTACTCTCGAACTCCTTCGATGCTTCCTAATGCTTTTCTTAGGTTAGATCGTGTGTAGAATGGCTAGGACAGCTAAATCATTCTTAAGCTGTGATTGATAAATAGGGCCTTACTAGGAATGCCAAGTGATTTATTTGCATATCTAGATTCCTTGAGTTGCGCATTTTATTACTGATTGTGATTGCTATGATAATCACTCCTATCTGTATGAATTTCTAGATTTAGGGTTCATACCTTACTCGTCCGCATGAATCTCAGGCTAGAAAATTCAGTCAACTTAGGTACCGAAAGGGCGTCAACTCTGACAGTTGGTGTAACTAAGTCCCCGAAACCATTTCTCTGGTTCTCGCAGAATTGAATAGAAACTCCCAACTATTCGATTGGGTGGTCCAATCACACCCTAAAAAAATGATTGGTGGCGACTCCATGGCATGCACACTTAGCACATGTCACTAGACCACACTGAAAGTCGATCACGCATACCTCCGTTGCGATTTGGGTAATGGGCCTTGGGAGAGGCCCGCGTCCGACCAGACAGGACGGCTCATTAGCCCTCGAGAGCCCGACAACCTCAAGAGGGTCGCGACATGGCAGACCTCCTCAAAGCAGTAGTTGGTGGAGCTAATGGTGCAATCTCTTGAGCATCAATGTCATCTGAATGATGTTGATCACCTTGAGCCTGATCTTCAACCGGCTGATCATTCTGAGTCTGATCCTGAACCTGCTGATATGTAGTCTGACCATCGTCTTCAACTTGATCATGCAACTGTTCCTGCAACTTAAAAGATGAGATTGAGCTAGTATCAGCTAACACATCAGAATCACGGGAATCTGTCTTCTTTATCTTCTCAATATCACAAATGGTCTCATTCTCAACGAATACTACATCTCGGTTTCTGACAATTTTCTTAGCAACTGGATCATAAAGCCTGTAGCCAAATTCATCAGAACCATAACCAAGAAAGATGCACTCTTTTGTCTTGACATCTAACTTGAACCTCTCATCTTTGGGAACATGAACATAAACTTTGCAGCCAAACACCTTTAGATGATCATATGAAATTTCCTTTTCAAATCAAACTCTGTCTGGAACATCACCATCTAAAGCAACAATGGGGGAAATATTAAGAACATGTACCACTGTACTCAAAGCCTCTCCCCAAAAAGATTTTGACAATTTTGCATCTGAAATCAAACATTCGACTCTCTCAATCGATGTTATGTTTATTCTTTCCGCTACACCATTTAACTCAAGCATTTTAGGGGGTGTCTTCTGATGTCGAATTCCATGTTGCCTACAATATTCATCAAATGGCCCGATGTACTCACCACCGTTATCTGAACGAATGCATTTCAACTTCTTTCCAGTCTGTCTTTCAACTGAAACTTGAAACTGCTTGAATGCATCTAACACTTGATCTTTCGTCTTCAAGAAATAAACCCATAATTTTCTTGAATGGTCATCAATGAAGGTTACAAAGTAAGCTGCACCACCAAGTGTTAGTGGTTTTATTGGACCGCAAACATCTGAATGCACTAGTTCTAGCAACTCTGTTTTTCTCGAAGGCGGATGACTCTTGAAAGAAACTCTTCGTTGTTTTCCTGCTAAACAATGTGCACACTTCTCAAGTCTTGCACTCTTTACTCCAGAGAGTAAACCCTTTTTAGCTAACAAGCTGATTCTTTTCTCACTTATGTGACTAAGTCTCTTGTGCCATAATGCAGTTGCATTCTCATCTTCCACAATGTTACACATGTCTTTGGAAATCTTAGCCTGAAACAAATATAAGGAAGATTGTTTCATACCTCTAGCCACAACTAATGAGCCTCTGGTGAGTTTCCACTGTCCATGGTCAAAAGTACTGCAAAATCCTGCATCATCAAGTTTTCCAGTCGAAATCAAATTCAAACGAATATCAGGAACATGTCTAACATCTTTCAGAATTAGTTTTGCTCCAGTACTAGTCTCCAAGCATACATCTCATATGCCAACAACAGTAGCCAAACCGTCATTACCCATCCTTAAGGTACCAAAATTTCCTGACCTGTAGGATGTAAAGAATTCTTTCCTGGAGGTAATATGAAGAGAAGCTCCACTATCAATAACCCAGTTTGAATCATCACATGCAAAATTAACATTATCATCATAGCAAACAATAACAAGTTCATCAGTAGCAGTTGCCACCCGATCATCACCACAATTATTTCTTCTCTCGTTATTTTCATTGCCATTTTTCTTCTCATTCCTCATCTCATTTTTCAGCTGGAAGCAATTTTTCTTCATATGACCCATCTTACCACAGTGATGACACTCAATAGTCTTCTTCCATGATCTTGACTTGCTTCGGCTCTTGTATCTACCTTTCGGACCTCTACTCTGACTTCTGCCCATGTTTTCAACAACTAGAGCTTCTGAATGAGAGGAAGAACCATGCGTTTTTCTTCTCATCTCTTCATTTAGAACACCACTTTTTGCAAAATCCATGGTAACAATACCATCAGGTGCAGCATTAATTAAAGACATACGAAAAGTCTCCCAAGATTCCGGTAAGGTACATAGCAACCAAAGTCCCTGCACTTCATCATCAAATTTAATATTCATGGCAGAAAGTTGATCTATCACTCCCTGAAACTCATTCAAGTGATCTGATATAGATTGGCCATCTCTGTAATGCAACTCCATAAATTGTTTAATCAAACATATTTTGTTGTTGCCAGTCTTCCGTGCATATAATGATTCCAGCTTATTCCACAAAGTTCTAGCATGTGATTCTTTACTGATGTGATTCAAAACATTATCATCGACAAATTGTCAAATAAATCCACACACAATTTTGTGCTCAAGATTCCAATCAGCATCGCTCATATTATCAGGTTTAGTATCAGCAAACACTGGTAAATGCCACCGTTTCACATATAGTAGATCTTCCATATTTCCTCTCCATACATGATAATTCTTTCCATTCAAACTAATCATTCTGCTCACGTTCGGTTCCATCGTTCAGTCAAAAAACAATGCTCCGATACCACTATGTTGGGAAAAAAACAGGCAGCGGATATAATTTTCCCCCTTTGACTAAACCTGTGAGAAACGGATTCGAGCACAACCAATGGAAATATGCGAATTGAAAGAAAAACAACACCAGAATTTTTACATGGAAAACCCCTTCAATGCGAATGATAAAAACCACGAGACCGCTCACGGAGTCCACCCGAATCTTCACTATTTATTAATCGTTTGTGTACACAACTCACTGAATACAACGACAATAAAATCCCAAAGCTATAAGTGAAAATCAAGCAGCAACAACACATTAAACGAGAGAACTGGATGAAAATCACCCCCAAAATATGCAGTCCCGAAATACCCACGAACAGCTACAGTAAATACCTTGAAATCACGATCCAACCGTACAGAATCAAGAACAACGAGTCTTGAAGATGCTGTCAAAATTTCAGCCCAATCGGACCACGGGAAGACCTCCGATCGTCAATTTGATCTTTGATGGACACCCAGAAAAAAACTGTGTTTTTTCTTCTATCAATACTTCTCTCTCTCTCTCTCTCTCTCTCTCTCTCTCTCTCTCTCTCTCTCTCTCTCTCTCTCGTGTGTGGCTCTTGTACGTTCCAATTGCTGCGCCTCTCTTTATTCTTTCACAGTGGCTGCTTTAGTGCTACTAGGTATAACACATGGGCTGGATTGGGCCCAATGCCCAACACTTTTATCATTAATTTCACATTATCACATGATCAAGCCTCACCACCACCAAACCATTGCAAGATGATATCAAGAGGTGGTCGTGGTGGAGAATCAAACCCTATTGTTCATAGATGTCAGGGCAAACTCAAAGATCATTTATAAGAACTTTCAATTCATGTAATGATGGAAAATGTCAAATTTTCTAGAAGCAAATAAAGATTGCTTCACCATCAATTTTTCACAAATTTTCAGAATGTCCTTTTCCAACAAGAAGAACCAAAAATACCTGTCAGATGGACCAACCCTCCCCTGTTTTTTGCCCCAATCGATGGCAGCAAAAAGCTCTGCATGCTCCCATAAAAAAGAAAAATAAAAAAGGCCTTTTGAAGACTGCAACCCATCAAGTCTTGTCCCTCCACACACACTTTCTGATGCAATTGGTGCCCTTACAACCATTATTTGATTTGCCTTCTAGCTTAAGCAAAACCCCTTTAATGGACAACTTATCAAGCTGCCAGATCCCCCACTTGAAAAAATACTGTCACTTCTGGTTCTTCTTTCACTTTCGCCAACAATCCCATATTTTTAATTGTCGGCGTGCACGCGTGGGACTCGATTCTTGTGCTTCACACACCAAGGAAGAAGGAAGAGGACAGAGAAAACGGTGGCACTTCTGGAATCAAGATGTAATTTTTTTCTTCTTCTTTCCACTTGTTATGGACATTACAAGCCAAGCCAAATGATGCAGATAATGCATCAGCTCACACCATTATAATACTCGTTGGAACTGACACCACTTTAAACCTAACCAAACTAATCAAACCCAAACGAAAGGGATCGTTGATCAACCACATATGCTTATGTCCTAATACCATTTTCTTTTTGGGGGTTAGTAGGGAAAGACTGTTCTTGATTGAACTTGATCAAAAGGGGTTAAAAAAGAAAAAAAATGAAAAACAGAGTAAAAAGATAATTAAACGCTTATGGTGCGGAATGGGCGATTCCCAATTTGTTGACTTGATGAAATATGATTCCCATGGAGCTTCTTCCTCTCTTTAATGGCTGGATCTTCTAACAAGAGCACTTTGTCCTTGTCCTTGACGCCGACCATGTGCAGGTGCTCGCTGTCCTCTCTCTCCTTCCCTTTGAACAGCAGTCTCTGCTCTCCTGGTTCCAAGCCTGTGATCAGTGCCAATACCGTCTTCAACTCCCCTGCAAATTTGAGAATTGTGAGCTTCGATTCTCACCCCAGGACAAGAACAAAATCACCCCCAAAATAAAAGAGGAAACTTTAACTTCAAGAACATGTTTAGCATTTTCCCAGGATGAAATCCTTGCTCGATCAAAGCAATGGCTATCGCAGTGCAGGTCTGTTACAGCGAGATTCGAGAGGATCCCATCTTAATTTTTAAGGAGAGCGGCGGCTTACCGAAGGTGGAGGTGGATTCAATGGGGATGTCGTGCCACTCGGCGACGGTGGAGACCCTGACGGTGATCATGACCTCTCCGGAGCTCTCGCTCCCGCTGCTCTCGACTCTCTTCTGGACCAGCATGCCACCGGGCCTGAGCTCCCACTTGATTTCCATGTTGCCACTGAACGACCTCTCAACTGGTGGCCGCTCCTGGCTGCTGAGCTTGGAGCTGCTTCTTCTGAACCGCTTTGACCTCAGCTTCATCATCTTTTGTTTGCTTCTCTCTCCCTCTCCACCCTTCTCTATGTAAGTCTCTAAGTCTGAGCTCTGTTCTGCAATCTTGGTAAATGGGGAGAGGATGGTGGGGGTGACTTTGGGTTATATAGCAGAAGAAAGCTAGGACAAGGACAAAACAGAGATCAAATATCGATGAAATAAAACAAACTAGCCCTTCTCTTTTTAACAAACTAGCCCTATGTTAGCGCTCCTCTTTCCCCCCCTTTCTTTCTCGATGAGCGTTATGGCTATGTCAATTTCACGAATTAAATACATCAAAGAAAGAAGAGAAAAGAGAGAGGGGGGGGGGGGGGGGGGGGGGGGGGTTAAGACTTAAGAGTAGAATGTGGTAAATTCACGCGATGCAAGGTGTCAAAACATTAAAAAAAAAAATCCACGTCACCGCAATCGCAATAAAATGCAGTTTCACGAGTGCTTTTGGAGCTGCGAAAATATCGAATTTCTAAATCATGATATCGGAAGTGTCGGATTCCGTTTCAAATTGTTTCGAAATGTGCACCCCGTTCCATTCGTCCGTCGAATTCGTGTGCAAGTGGAGATACAAAAGAGCATATACACCCTCTCGCCGAATTGAGAATAGCAGTTAAAATTTGACGAACGGGTTAGCCAGATAAGACAATGTTAAAAAGAAAATAAATTTAGAAAAATAGGTTTTTTTTTTTTCTGAATAATGTCTGATTTGTGTATGTATGCAATTGATGGAGATGAAGGGATGTGACGGCGACACATGGCATGTAAAATAAATGGGCATCTTTTTGCTTGTTTCTCTCGTTTTATTCTGCTGATTTTGTGGGGGGTTGCTAATGCACATGGGCGAGGAGCAACACGCTTGCTTGCTTGATTGGCGGGGCCGAAAAACCATAAAATTATATCACCATTATATAATTAAAAATGAAAATTGGGGTCGGTTGAGTCTTTTGATGCAATTGGAATTTTTTTTTCTGTTTTAGTTTAATCTTTTTTTTTTTTTGTCATTAATCCCTCTGACATGCAATGTTTGGCTTTGTATGCAAATTGGTCGGAAATTGTTTCCTGGTTTGGGAAAGTGAAGGAGAGAAGGCCAACCTCCAAGCATGGCACCGATGTTTCTTTGTTGCTCTCTCTCTCTCTCTCTCTCTCCCCTCCTCGTCCCTACCATCACTCCCTGTCCTTTGTTTTTTCTTTTTCTTTTTTTAATTCATACTTCCCATCCACGGGAAGACATGAGAGTCCCGTTTTCGGATAAGCGAAAAGGGATTTGAAGAGGTTGAAGGACCTACCTCGACGAGAGTCGGGGCAGCGCCCCTGAGCCTCTAAAAATTTGAGCCCATATTTTTATTATTGATAATTTGAACTTTGATCCATAAAAAAACTATTATTATATATATATATATATATATATATATATATATTATTTCTCTTTATCGCTTCTACTTTTTATTTTGTTATGTTTGTGCGTCGATTCCTAACAGTTTTTCATGTGTGGAGAAAAAACTTCATTTGGGACTTGCGTAGCTCGAGAGTTCAAAACTTCGAGTGTAGTGAAGTTACCGCCTTCCATGCTCGCACCGTGATTCTTTTTGTGTTCATACTAGTCATACTTAGCCCGTTTCTTATCGACACCAGTTCAACTTAATTTTTTTTTCAAATTTAATTATGTTTCATAGCTAGGTAAACCGAGATGCGTTTATGACAATCAGGATACATCTTACTCTCTAGTAAGGTGTTGATTGTGCTTAGATAGTTTGCGTCAAAGATTTATTGAATGGCCATCGGACCCAAAACGTGGATATCGAGTTTGGTTACTCAACTAACTCCTCGTCTCATCGTCGTTCATCGATTGACTAGTTTTCGAATGTTCTCGCCAAAATTACATCGAATGAAACCCGTGCGACGTGGAAGATTCATCGATTTCTCATATCGTGATTTCTCCCGATTGCGAAACTTGATCATTCCTGAAACCTACGTATGTTCCATTTAAGGTTCCGGGAGAGCGAGCGAGAGAATTTACAATAATGCAAAGCAAATGATTGCATGGGAAGAGGAGGACATGGCTCTTCAAGGCTGTACGTAGTTTCAACTTTCAAGTGCCTAGGCACATGGCACATGGCACTAGGCTACTAGCCTAGCCGACTCTATAACTATAATTTAACTGCCGGATTTCGACTGTATTGAGAAGACAGGAATATAATAGAGATAAAGAAACAGACAGTATCCTTTCGCCGTTAATACAAGAAGAAGGAACACTAACAAATAAGAACATTAAAAAAAAAAAAAAACATGTTCTTTTGTCTCTTCTTCCACCGAATTGATCAGCCAACTGACTAACCAACCCTACTTCGTCGGGGGTAGTTGCGTCGATCGATCCCGTAGCTCCATGATCAGCCCATGTGGATCGCGAATGCCCGCGCTGAGGAGCGCTTAATAATACTCTCTCCAAACTTAAATTTAAAATTCAATCTTCAATCTTTTTCTTAACCTCCGATATTTGTACCGTATAGAGACAAGGCATTAACCGAAAGACACGGAGAAGGCGGACAATTTTCCTCACCATCTAAGTCAATCTAGTCTAGAATTAGGATTCTTTGCGTATCTGTTCTCGGAGTTTCGTTGGTGCACAAGTTCAATTATGAACGAGATTAGAGGTGTTTCGTGAAGGTTTCGCTCTCAAATGTGTCGGATCTATACTCATTCAATCTTTCTAGTTCTACTCTACTCGATGATGGTGTTGGGAACGCCAAACATAGACGCAAAGCCGTAACATCGGATGAAGTTCTCGGTGTGTGCTCATTACATAAAACGGATTCAGTAATCGACATCCAATACTGGTATAAAGAAGTCATAAAGGTGTTTTTTTAGCGTATAATCTCGTTCCGATGATTTTTCTTATTATCTGATGTTTGTTTTATTTTGAAATTATCTGAGATTTGTCTTGGTTTGAACTTGTGTTTTTTTGAAATGAGATTTTGCTCTCTTGTATTTCGATTGAGGAAGTGAATAAAATATTATTTTGACCAAAAAAAAAATCAATACCTAATTGAGATTTTTAATCGGCTATTCAAATTCCGGGTTTACCAAAAGAATTAAATGTGAAGTCAATAATATCCAACGTAGTAATTATTCACCTAAATCATGACATAGAATCAAATTCATGTAAAAGCTTATGATCTCAAATTAATAACCGAAACGTACTTGTCCGACTGGAAGTCGAACCGTCGTTTTCGGCATTAATTAGCGACGAAGCTAAATTACGTTTATCCAAATCATCTCGTCCGACACGATGCGCATGTGCCAGCACCAGCATGCGCGGCGGGGCAATGTTCTTCGTCGGAATCTGCGATTTTAATCTCTGCTAAGTACGAAGTCGCCATAATTTAAAGCTCTTCCTTCTATCAGTCCACAGAGAGAGGGAATTAGACTTTTATTAAGTAGTAATCCTTTTCTTAACTATCGAAACACGTGAAGAAGAAGACAAATGGAGATTCGGGACACGATTTTGATCCCTTGGAAAACTTTGGAAGATCTTGCTCTGGCCTTATTAGCATGCAATCGATGGATCTAGAGCCTCGGATTTTGTGGATTTTGATCAGCCAGTGTAGCTCTTCTGAGGGAAAAGAACTTGGCCATCACGCCCCCTAGTATATATCCAATGAGCCATAAACTTATTATAAACATGTTAATTCAGTTGTAAACTTTATCAATTTTACCCTAAAACTTTGCGAATTTTCAATGTAGTTCTCACGATCAATTTTCGTCGAAAATTGCTGATGTCACGTTGTGCCACGAGGATCGGCGAGGATTGAGTCACCACGTTAGCGATCTTTGGGGGAGGGGGGGGGGTAACAATCATTCGGGAAAACTATACAGAAATTTTGTGCAAAAATTTATGACTAAGTTGGAAAAATTAAAAAGTTTATGACTGAATTGACATCCGTATAGTAGATTTTAGGACTAAATTGGATAATTTTCCCTAACCCTCGCGAGATCACCTTTCGATTAATGTACCTGAAATTGTGAAAAATGAATTGAACAGAGCTACACCACCAAAGCAGCAAAGTGCGATAGTCCAGCGGTAAATGAGTCATGCGGTTCACAAAGTTCGGGGGATTCTTCGGCTGTGGCAGCTCGCGATGGCAAATGAGCGGCCCTTCGAGGGGAAAACGCTTTCCCACCTTGAAACCGGGAACCGGCAAAAGCCGAACCCGTTTTTCTGGCTGTGAGAAGGTCTATGGAGAAGGCCCTAGCCTTCTCTGATCCTTGAGACCGCCTTGTCCGAACGCGGTGAACAATATTTAGAGGTGCCGGAACGACATCGTTTTGTATCAGCTGGTGCAGCTGGTGATTCCTATGATGTTGTTCATCTGACGACTTGTCGTCCCCCTCTGGAATTTGTACTTTTTTTTTTTTGGCTTGTTGATGTTTGGGGACTATTTTAGGTGTAATTTTTTTACAATCAATGAATTCCTTCGTCCATAAAAAGGACGATTAAACTATTTCGATTAGGCCCAATTCGGCCTAATCACTTTTTTTTTTAAACAATCATAATTTTTTTTAACCATGGTTGAGCTTTCTTTTTTGGGTTTATAAATGATAATCATGATTGAGCTTGAGTGAAGGTTCTTAATCTCATGTATCGACTTGATTTGTCTAGACCTGGACAATCAGTTCTAGCCGAGGAATCCTGTCTAATCAATCAAGTTTCCCCGTGCTCAACTTGGATGAGAAAATATTGGATACCCACGGAGCATTGCTGATTTGGTCTCCATATCCACTCATTTTGCGCCACGTGTCCTGAGCGGACCCCACCAGTCAGAAGAAGGCAAAACTCTCCTCTCTCTCCTCACGGTGACGGTCTCCGTCTCCCACTCTCTCTCACTCTCTCTCCTCTTTTTCTCTCTCTCTCACTCACTCACATCCGTCTCCCGCTCTCTCTCTCCTGTCTTTCTCTCTCTTCACCCGCTTCTCTCTCGTTCGCTTCTTCTCGGCCCTTAAGCCCCAGCCGCCACCGGTGAAGGGTGGAGTCGGCATCTTCGGCCCTAACCGAAACTCCAGGTCGCTCTCGTTCTCCATTGACGTCAAGTTCAGGTCCAGTCACAAGACCCTCCGGCTGTTCGACTTCTTCACCACCGGCACCTGCGTGAGCGACACCACGGAGATCTGCGACAAAGGAGGAGCCGCATCCGCCGCCGTCCGGGCTGCCCGCTCGCTGGCCGCGGCTCTGTGCCTCCTCATGTGGCCCCCTAGGGCCTACCCGATCGCGAACTCCGGGCCGCAGATCGAGCACTCGTGCGACTTCGGTTTCACGGGCAACGACGATGACCCCTACGACTGCGCCGCCTCGGCTTCTTGTGGCTCACCCTGTGCCCGTCGAGGGCCTGGAACAACGAAAGAGGGTAAGGTGGATGTGAGTGAGTGAGAGAGAGAAAGAGAGGAGAGAGAGTGAGAGAGTGGGAGACGGAGACCGTCACCGTGAGGAGAGAGAGGAGAGTTCTGCCTTCTTTTGACTGGTGGGGCCCGCTCAGGACATGTGGCGTAATATGAATGGTATGGGGACCAAATCAGCAATGCTCTGTGGGTATCCAATATTTTCTCCAACTTGGATAGAACAATCTGACATTAAAAAAAAAAAAAAAGCACTTGGGTAGAACAAGAGCAATTGAAGTTGGTGCTTTTTTCTTTTTCTTTTTTTGGAAAAATCACCAAAAATGCTAAGTTATGATCATTGTGATACATTAAACCCAAATTTATACCTATGCAAAACATTATTTTTTAGACCAAAAATCCTAAACTTATATAAATGTGACACATTTACCTCAATATTTGAATTATATGTGTCGCACGTGTTCATATATGTGATTTTTTGTGTTACAAAAAATAATTGCTGAGCGTATCAAACGGTATAAGTTTGAGGTTCTTTGTCTCACAAAAAAATTAGGATAAATATGCCACATGAGTACAAGTTTAGAGTTTTTGGTGTTACAAAAAAAATTAAAATAAATGTGTCACAATGAGCATAGTTCAAATTTTTTGATAGTTTTTTTTTTCTGCTTATCTATGTGGCTCTAACCTGATCCTATGCTTGAGTCAACGTGGCTTGGCATGATTTTACAAGGAAACCACATCACAATTAATTAGTATCAAGACTTCGTTTGTTTCGAGAAAAACATGATATTTCTGAAAAAAATAATCACTAAGTTCTCTTTAGGAAAATGACCATATTTTTAGTATTCAGCTGCAGCCTAAAAATAAACTAGAAAATATTTTTCATCATTAAGTTTTGAAAATAGAATTTCATTTGCCAACGTGCACTTCTTTTAATATTTTTTTTATTTATTTTTCCTTAATTTTTTTTATTTACCCTTCTTCTTCGGCCTGTCGCCAATCATCGGATGAAGGCAAGCTCGAGCCTCGCTAGATTTCGGCAAACTGAGCCAAGCTAGCCTCTGGTGAAGCTCGCTAGCCGTCGCCTGACCGAGGAAAAGGAAAAAAGAAAATAACAAATAACAAATAAATAAAAAGAAAAAGAAAAAGGAAAAATTTCAAAATAATTAAAAGTTCATTTTTTCAATAATAAAAAGAAAATGAAGGTGAAGAAATGGAGGAAGGAAAGATGAAATTATTTTCTTTACTTTTGAAATTTTTGGCACAATTGGTGCCCGCAAAAAATTTGTTCCTCCCTCTCTCTCACCCCTCCTCAAACCCTAGCAGCCAGTAACATTTTCTAAGGGAGATCTTTTCTTAAGTTGTTTTAATCTTCTATCTTTTTTCTTGATTTCCTCTCGTTTGAAAGCCTTTTCTTTATATTTAGTCTAGATCTGAAAGTTTTTTTCTTTCATTTTTGGGAGATTTATATGCCGATCTAGTTTAAATTTTGGGTTTTATGTGTTTATATTTTCGGGATTTGATTTCGTTGGCGAACATGTCCAATTTCGAATGGGATCAAAGGAGTTTTGAAAAGTTTCGCTCTCAAAGGTGCCAAATCTATGCATGTTCAACATTTTTATTCTGCTCAGTGATGGTGCTGAGATGCCAAATCTAGGCGCGCACCGCCGAAAGGCAAAGCCGTAACAATAAATTTCTTGGTGTGTGCTCGTTATTGAAGATTGATTTGGTGATTGGCCATCGATTATGGTGTGCTATTTGAGCGTATAATCCATTACCTTGTTCCGATGATTTCTCTTGTTATCTGGAATTCATTTGAAGTTGTATGGAATGTGTTTGGTCGCAGTGCAATATTTCTCTCTTATATCCCGATGAAGTAAATGAAATGAAATGTTACTTCTAAGCCAAGAAAAATTTCCACAATTGCAAGGTTGAAAGACCGAATTGGCTGTCGTTGAAAGGATGTAGAACTTTTTGAACAATTATTTTGTGAAATTAATCAGGTATTTTTCGGGCTAAGTAATTAGTATTTTTTTCTCCGAATCAAATCAAAATTAGAGAAGGGACAGTGAATTTTGCAATATTATTATTGATATTATCATATTAGTGGCCATAGAAATTTTCAAGCAATTTTTTGAAAAATCACCGTAGAAAGAAGGGCATTTTTTTTTCTTTCCGATAGTTCTCACAATCTATTAGAAGTGAAGTGGATTAGCGTTCTGGTTAGAACTTAGAACCTCTTGTCAGAATTGAATGGCTACCGAAATGCCAGCTCCGCACTGCGAAAGAAGAAGACCCACTTACCAGATTCTTCTCGATTCTACAATTTACCCTCTGCTTATCAATCTTCAAGATACGAAACCATTCTTGATTGTGGTGGCGTGCCTTGCCAATTCTGTTACTTTACCATCACAGACCCGAACCCTCCTTCTCCTCCTTGCTATGGACAGACTGTGAAAAGCTGCGGGTGAAATGCCCTTTTGCTGTTCCACTGAAGGGTTGTCCTCTTTTCTCGGTGAGTTTCTCTAAAGATGCAAACTTTGGGTGCGTGTCCATGGAAAGGTGATAACTTTGGATGTACTCTTTCTGATGCATTTTGCGATAAAAGTAGCAGGAAGAGGAGGTTTCTTGGTAATCTTGTTGGGTATGGTAGGGTTTCTAGTTTGTGGATAGATTTGAATGATTCATCCTCTGATAGAAGTGGAGTCTGTTCTGGGAATTCAAGATATGACTTGGGAGTGACACTGTTCTGTGGCTACACTGGCACCAGATTCTTTCGCAAGCCTAAGAAATGCTCTTTTGGCGCCTCGTTTGCATTGGCTTGGGCATTGGAGCAACAAGCAATTGGGAGTGAATTCTGTGATGGGAATTCAAATAAAATCGATGGCGAGCTTCGAGAAACCAAGATTGCAAAATCTGATAGCTTTTGCATAGATGGGTCGGGTGGCACTGAAGATAACAGTGACGAGGAAGAGAAGGTTGTTGATGGTGAAAACGACGGAGAAGTTGGGGAAGAAGATTGCTCGAGGGTGGATGTTCGCTCTTTGGCCCGGAGCTTGCAGCTTGCAAAAACTGCGGACGATGTGGAGGAGGTCCTCAAGGACAAGGGTCTATTGCCCCTTCAGGTGTTCTGTTCCATGATTAGAGGTTTCGGAAAAGAGAAAAGAATTGATCCTGCGTTGGCTGTTATGGAGTGGCTCAAGAGGAAGAAGGAAGAGACTAATGGTGCGATATATCCGAACCTCTTCATCTGTAATAGCATTTTGGGTGCTATAAAACAGTCTGAACAGTTTGGCGAGCTGGATAGGGTCATGAACTATATGGCCAGCGAAGGTGTAGTTCCGAATGTCGTGACATATAACACTTTGATGACAATTTATTTGGAGCAAGGGCGAGCTATTGAGGCCCTCAACGTTCTTGAGGAGATCCGAAGAGTCGGTCTCGTTCCGTCTGCAGTATCCTATTCCACTGCCTTGTTGGCTTATAGAAGAATGGAAGATGGAATTGGGGCTCTGAGGTTCTTCACTGAATTTAGGGAAAATTATTTGAGGGGTGAGATGGGAAAAGATTACGACGAGGATTGGGAGAAAGAATTTGTCAAGCTCGAGAATTTCACAGTTCGAGTTTGCTATCAAGTGATGAGGAGGTGGCTCGTGAAACAAGAAAACTTGAGCGAGAAAGTAATGAAGCTTCTTTCGGATATGGACAAGGCCGGGCTTCAGCCTGGTCGGGCAGAGCACGAGCGCCTCATATGGGCTTGTACTCGCGAAGACCATTATGTTATTGCAAAGGAATTATACAAGAGAATAAGAGAGAGGCATTTGGAGATCAGCCTATCTGTGTGCAATCACTTAATTTGGCTGATGGGGAAGGCTAAGAGATGGTGGGCGGCTCTGGAGATTTACGAGGATTTGTTGGACAAGGGACCAAAGCCGAATAACATGTCTTATGAATTGATCATGTCTCATTTTAACATCTTACTAACCGCGGCTAGAAGAAAGGGGATTTGGAGATGGGGCGTTAGGTTGATCAACAAAATGGAAGACAAGGGGCTTAAACCTGGAACCAGGGAATGGAACGCAGTACTTGTTGCCTGTTCCAAGGCATCAGAAGCTAGTACTGCCATACAGATTTTTAAAAGGATGGTGGAGAAAGGAGAGAAACCAACGATCATCTCCTATGGGGCATTGCTTAGTGCCCTCGAGAAAGGGAAGCTCTATGACGAGGCCCTCAAGGTGTGGGACCACATGATCAAGGTCGGCGTCGAGCCAAACTTGTATGCATACACGATCATGGCTTCTATATTCACGGGACAGGGAAAGTTCAAGATGGTGGATGCTGTAATTAAGGAGATGAGTTCATTGGGGATCGATCCGACTGTTGTGACATATAACGCGATTATAAGTGGATGTGCACGGAACGGCATGGGAAGTGCAGCATACGAATGGTTTCACCGAATGAAAGTACAGAATGTACCTCCGAACGAGGTCACTTATGAGATGTTGATAGAGGCACTAGCAAGAGATGGAAAACCGAGGCTAGCATATGAATTGTACTTGAGGGCTCACAACGAAGGCCTGAATCTCTCTACGAAAGCTTACGATGCGGTCGTACGGTCATCTCAGGTTTATGGGGCTGCTGTAGATTTGAGTATTCTAGGACCTCGGCCTCCTAAGAAGCCGAAACTTCAAGTTTCCAAAAAATCTATTTGAGTTAGGTGTGAGGAAGTTGACTCTGTGAGAGGCGAACCCAATTCAATTGGAAGGAAACTTACACCTGACTCGCTGAAGAAACCGAGACCTGTTCGGGCTGCCTCAACGACGAGGGCGCGTATAGACATTGCCTTCAGGGGCAGCAAAGACCGCGACTTCATTTCCTGATCTTGGATATTTTGTGGACCGGTGCGCTAATCAGGAGAGTTCGTTGGACTCAAGTAGCGACTCACGTCCGAGGTCCTGAAGTTCACTATGTTGGGTGAGTCATGAAGTTGAGTTTTTCGGCTGTCAAATAGACAAGCATAGATAAACTGAGAGCTGACTTGTTTCTGTAAACGCTGCTTACATGCTTTTGTGCGTTGAATGCTGAAAATGTCATACCATGTTCAGCCTGAAGGTCTGTGTACTTGTTTTGTTGCAATCCATATGCAGCCGAGTGTTATGCCTTTCAGCTTTTCGGTCCCAGAGCCAGATGCTCGCGATGTTCTCGCGGTAAGCATATTCTCTCGTCGATTCTCACGGGCGTACCCGAGTCGGGCAGTTGAAGTTTCCTGGACTACGTTAATGTAGCTAAACATAGATGGGTAGTTCGGTCCGAACTTCATTGATCAGGTCTATGTGCAGGCGACCGAAGGTGTGTTCTCCATTGATTGAGACGAGTTGAAAGAGGGGTTTCTTTGATTGTCTACGCTAAACCGTGCAAGAAATCAACTTCAGGCTTTCAAGCAACATGGTACTTTCATTGATACCTCTACTGATTTTAACATGGCGATCATCTGCTATAATATGATCGGTCCAATCAAGCCCTTAGTTACCCGCAAAATGGTTTGGCTGGACTTGGATTCACGTGGACCGGGTCATCGTGGCCGTTGATCTTGAGGATACATCGACCCGCGATTGCGCCGCATCGACCCGCGACTGCGATTGCGGCGACCCGAGTCTCAACGAGTCCCATCTTCCTTGTCCATTGCTTTCAAGTCGCAACCTAATTGATCAGCTTGTCGGATTATGCTGGTTGCAAATTATTTATTTATTTTTCGACCGAAAAAGAAATTATTCATTTAATTTTTATTTCTATGCACTCCATGCAACAATTTTGTTGCGTTCGGTCCAATTAAATTAAGTGGGAAGCAATTGAATCCAAAGTACAAGTCAATAAATTATTAAATAAACAACGCATTTCGTGCCCCCTTTTCTGACCTTATTTTAGGGAGCAACTTATTCAAATGGTGGCTTCTTTGTCTGGTTTTGCAAATAATCGTTTTATTTTCTATCTTGGGATAATTACATAAATATTCCCTGAACTTTGGCAGAATGTGCAATCTGATTTCTGAACTTTTAATTTGTTCAATTTAGTCCCAGAATTTTGACAAAATGTGCAATTTGGTCCATAAACTTTTGACTTGTTCAATTTTATCCCTAAACTTTTATTGCATGTTCAATCTAGTCCCTGAATTATAGAAAAATGTTCAATATAGTTATTTTGTTAATTTAAGATCAGGGATAACGTTGAACATTTTCATATAGTCTAGGGACTAAATTGAACATTTACTAAAAGTTCAGGGATTGAATTGAACAAGTCAAAATTTTAGGGATCAAATTGCACATTCTGCCAAAGTTCAAGAACTAAATTGAACAAATTAAAAGTTCAGGGATCAAATTATATATTCTGCCAAAGTTTAGGTACTATTTGTGTCATTTTGCCTCCTATCTTTAGGAGTCAAACATGTCATACAACATTTGCTTGCGTGAACGTTTTTGTGTTTTATTTTATTGCCAACAAAAATATTTTAATTTGAATTCTAGAGTTATAGCGTGCTTTGTCTCTGACCACAGCTCAATCATATAAAGATTGTTTCGCATTATTTTTTTGGCAGCATGGCCGAGCGACAAGGTGGGGGATTGCAAATCCCTTTTCTCCGGTTCAAATTCGAGTATCGCTTGATCAAGAAAAAATTCCAAATCTCTTATTAAAATCATTAAAAGAAAAAAAAATTCGTCGAATTCAATCTGAGCCGGAATCCTATTCTTATTCATCCTTCAGTTGTCCCATGATCTTACTGACCCGAAGCGACTTTAAAAAGAAGTGGATCCTATTCTTAGGACAAATCTCAAGAATATTCTGTTTTTGCTTTTATTAGCCTTTGAGATTTATGAGGGGAATGGACAACTATAGCATATGTATCATCGATCTAGAAATTTGTCTAGATATCTCCTAAATCATCACTAGTTATCATGGCATGTACTACACATTCTCGTAATTACTTTCGGAGATAAATTCAATGGCTTTGCTAGATTTACCAAGTGTTATCGACTTATCGTCGTGGGGATGAGATCAAAACCTGGAGAAAGGAAGTTGCCAAAAATAATAAGTAATTGTCTGAAGTATATGGTATTATGTTGAACATTTGTACAATGGCACTTGTGAGAAAGTAATACAAATGATATATTCATATGGGATGTGTGGTTTATACTACTCATTGACAAGGCACGGGAGTTCCGCTCTAGTTTAAGTTCATATTTTTTTTATTGGTAATTTGGATTTAGACTCATGAATAGCCATTGCTATACAAATATAATTTTAATGGTTTGTAATTGAGTGATGCAACGAGATGTGTTATGTGTTAATTGCAAAGAAATCATCTGCTGAACATAACCCTAGTTTAAGGATGAATCGGGATAAAACCTAATGTCTCGACTTTCTTTTTTTTCGTTTTTTTACGGTTTACTTGATTATGATTGTGCGCCAAGCCCTAATATTTTATTTTGTATATATTTATGTATGTATATATCCAAACTTTGTAATTTATTAACAGATGGACAAGACATGTCGGTATTTTCTTTTCCTATTTTCCATGTGAAGGGGTTAAGGGTGGTTAGAGGCTGCGTGATAGTGGGAAAGGAGTTGATCCTGCAACATCTCTACTTACATTCTTTATGTGTGTGTGTATACATATATATTCTTATTTATATGTTTTTTCTTGGGTCAACTTGGCATATAACTTTACTTCAGTTAACAATGTAATGAATAAATCAATAGATTAGTTCGGATCAATTGTATCCGAAATATATCCGGGTATCTCAGAACAGTCGTACGAGAGGAAAAAGAAACACCTTTTCTTTTTTGGTCCGTCGCAGCAGCTTTTTCTTGTCCGCCACTCCCAAATGTCCACCAAAAAAGATTCCTTTTTTTCCCATTAAAGAACATTCATTTGCTGCGCCAAGCATTTTAACTAACCTCGTTTCCTGTTTGTTGGGTCCAGGTTATGTTATCATCTATAGCGTCAACGCCAAAAAGGACAAAAATTTGTTCTTTCCTTATCAACTCGTCTTGAAATCACTGCTTCTAGTTGTGGTAACCATTTGCAGAAAAGAAAATGGCAATGGAAAGGGAGAAGGATTTCGACTGTTTGATTTGCTGATTCTCCATTGACAGTAACTGCTGTTGCTCTAGCCCCCACCCACCAAAATTTTCCCGTGAATCTGACTTAATTCTCAAGCTGCCGATTCAAGATTCACGTGCTTGCTTCTCGATCAAGAACTTCTTCGCTCATTCAGAGCTAAGCAAATCCGGGTTTCCGTGTAATCTCCTTATCTTAGGCTCGTGAATCTGCCTTTAGCTTTCTTGGGTATCTTCTCGTTACTTTCTTGTTTTGTTCTAAGCTGTTTGATTGATGAATTGGGTGTGTCTAAAATTGTCCTCGTCTTTGCAGGCAGGAGTTTGGGATTAAGTACAGGATGGGTTCTGAATGAATTGCAGATAAATTGCGTGGGAGTGTTGAGTTGGAGGAAACATGGAGCCTCCAAGGGGAGTTCTTGCTTCTCTATGGCATTTCATTTGCTTCTTGCCTTACTTCACTGGGCTTTTGCTGCTGGGCACTATTAAAGGTGAGCTTGCTCCCTCTGTCCCTTCCTGTTTCCAAGACATCTTTGATGACAGATTGATCATACAGTTCAAGGAATTGTTTGTGAAAAAGGGCAAGTTTTTTTTTGGAAGGAAATCCGATCATCGATGCACTAAACTTGGCATTTAGGACGAACTCTGCACTTGAGTTTGCTTGCCGCTTGATGCAAATTGCCTGTTGGTGCTTATTCTTACTTTCTGATAACGTTTTTTTATTGCAAAGGTCCCGTTAGTGAAAAGTATCTTATTTCCACCCTTGAATTCTTCTACAAGGGTGTATGAGCTTCTGCTGCCAAGTTGTATGATTTTGGCATGCATTTATTTACACAGAGATAGGAAGAGGAAAACGATCACCCTCAATGGGCTGTTATGATAGAGTTGTAGTCTTTTCTGTTGGCCAAGAAAAAGAACAAATATGACTTTAGTCTTGTGACGCCAGAAATGAGTCTATTGACTATTCATTTCTTACAAGTTTAGTTATTTGGTAATGTGGCAACCCTGTATTGAAGTAAGTTTCGAGTTGTGAGCTTAGATATCATCTGAGCCGTCTCTTCCTTTGAATTTTCAGGCATCATTTTCTGCCCTTTCGCATGTCTTATCTTGACTGTCGGAAATTCTGGTATCACATTGGGTCTTTGGCCCGTGCATGCCTTCTGGACATGCTATTCTGTTTTCAGGTGATTTCCTGAAATATTACCTAATTATTCCAAATTATTGTCCCTGAAAAAAAAATATATTCATTGCTTTAATTTCTGTTTCTCTATGGATAGAGCTAAAAAATTAGGCCCCATCTTGAAGCTCATTCTCTTCATATGCATACCTGCTCCCTTAATTGTGTGGCCGGTAGTCGCCATTGCTGGAAGTCTCATAGGTGGAGCTGCATATGGCTTTTTGTCACCAATATTTGCCACGTTTGAAGCAATTGGAGAAGGAAAGGCCAATAAATGTTTCCACTGCTTTCATGTATGTGATGAGATGTTCTCTAGTTTGGGTTTTCTCTAGCTCATCTCCAGATTCAGAAATTATCCACTTTCCCAAAAAATTTCAGGATGGAACTTGGAGCACCATACAAGGGAGCTTCACAATTGTCAGAGACTTTTGGGATTGTTGCTTCCATTCCTACTTCTCGATTATGGATGACTTGCAGCATCAAGAACCTACAGAAAAGAAATACTATGAGATTAGGTCCACTTCGTTCTCTCTCTCTCTTCCCTTCCACCGCCACCACCTGTTTGCATTTTGTGTGATGAAATATTGACTTTATCCTTTTTTTTTTGTTTAGAAAAAATTGACCTTATCCTTACAGATGTGCTTTTTAATTGTTATGCTCCGACTCTCTTTTTTTGCACTTCCCTCTGAAGTTGATATACAGAAATATAGGAGTGAGTAAAAAAGCATAGCCTCTGTTTTATTGAGCAAATCATATGATGAATTTTCTCTTTATATATGGAAATGAGTTCATAAAAAGGTAACTGATGCTCGTGAGGATCATAGATGACTTTGTAAGAGCGGAATTCTATTGAGATACTAAGGATACAGAAGGAAAAAGATGACTAATTGTTGCTTAATTTGATTGCAGAGTGTTATATCTTCCAGGTGCTATTCTAGCTGGAGTGGTCGGCTTTATGGTTGACATGCCTTTGATTTCAGTAATCGCATTGTGCAAAAGCCCTTACATGCTCTTCAAGGGTTGGCATCGTCTCTTCCACGATCTCATTGGTCGTGAAGGCCCTTTCCTGGAAACAATATGTGTTCCATTTGCGGGCCTAGCTATCATACTCTGGCCAATGGCTGTTGTTGGAGCACTCTTGGGATCCATTGTGTCAAGTATGTTTCTCGGCGCCTATGCTGGGGTTGTTGCTTATCAGGTTAGACCGTTCTTCTGGTTTCTGTGGTCCATTTCTATGAAAACAATACAAAGCTTTCATTTTTAATGAAAGCTTGCTGGCGGGCCCAATGCAAGTAAAATTTTTCAGTTGTGGAGGTTAATTTTTATGGTGATCAGCATCATTTATGCTTTAAGAGCTTGAATTGACAGGAATCTTCATTGTGGTTGGGGCTTTGCTACATTATTGCCTCCCTGTCCATTTACGATGAGTACAGCAATGACGTTCTTGATATGCCAGAAGGGTCCTTGTTTCCTAGGTTCTCCATATTTTCCCTGTGATTTTTGTTCTAAAACTACATGCTAATGACTTATACACTTACTGTATTCTGGGTCTTAACAGACCGAAGTATAGGAGGAATCCCCAACTAACAAGGACCAGCTCTTTCGCGATTTCTCTCCCTGGGTCCGGTTCTACTAGGAATCCTCCATCTCGCACAGTTTCATTTAAAAGTACTGTGGTGGATTTGAAGCCACTGGAGGTTATTTTCCTTCCAATCCTTTCTCTCTAAGTGTTGTTAAAAAGATTGATGATGTTCTTTCTTTGTTTAATCCACAAAAAATGCTTATGAAAGTAAAGCCAAAAAAATAAAATAAAAACGAAAATCTGTCATATACCCTCATATGTACTTTAAAGTTTGGAGCCCTCTGAGAGTTTTTAGTTTTCTTATTGATGGTCGATATTGTTTGGCTAATTACTAGCATAAAATAATATCCTGTTAGACATGGAAAAATTTTATTTGCGTCACCAAAGAATGAGCTCATGTCTCATGAGCACCTTTACAGGCGTTGCTCTTGCTTCACTTCCCTAAAAATGAAATTGGTCCTCTTACAGTTGCTTCGTTACATATTCAAAGAGATTCAACGCCATGGAGAGCGCATGGTCTCTGAAGGACTGATAACATTCCAAGACATCGAAGATGCAAAGTCAGACTGTGGCAGCCGAGTGCTTAGCACAGGCTTGCCGGCTTATTGCATTTTCCAAACACTCTTGCGATCAGCAAAAGCTAATTCTGCAGGAATCTTGCTGTGTAAGTTAAACTGCTCATTTTATTGGACCTATTCAGTAGATAGTCAACTTCAAATGAATGAGCCTGACAATCTTTGTTTGGGTAGAGAAGAGAAGGTTTTATTCGTTTGATAATGCAGGTGACGGTGCGGGCGAAGATGTCGTGGAACTGACTGTTACGAACAGACCCAAAGATGTCTTCTTCGATTGGTTTCTGAATCCCCTTTTGATCATCAAAGACCAGATCAAAGCTGAAAACCTTACGACTGATGAAGATGACTATTTAGGCAAGCTTGTCTTGTTAAGTGGCGATCCTGCAAGGTTAAGAAACTCATCAGTTGGTTCGCCTCCGGAATCCGAGCTCAAAAGAGCTGAACTTGATGGATTAGCTCGAAGGTAATGCATGAAGAAAGATATCAACTCACGTGTGAAATTGAGGTTTTCTTTTGTGCTAGTTTACTTCAGCGATCGTTGAAACCTTTGTTTTGTCAATGAAGGCTTCAAGGAATTACCAAGTCAATTTCAAGATATCCTACGTTTAGGCGTCATTTCGACGCTCTCGTGAACATTTTGTATGAAGATCTTGCAAAGAAGGATTTTGGAAGCAAATCAACTAAAGTTGAGCCGCCAAAGTTTACAAAGTCTAGGAGCCTATTTGTCCGTTTGCTCAGCCAGAAGTCCTTCAAGATCAAAACAAAGGACACGGGTTCCGATCAAGAGCCGGAACAGGTCGCTGCGCAAGATATTGAAGTGGTGTGACTGCACATTCTAGGTCTCTACTTCCCGTAAGATGTATATTATTCCTTCTGTAAATTGCTCATTCTTCACCTTTACTTATTTTGTTCCACGATACGATATGAATCTAAGTTTCTGTCTCATGTAAACCAAAAGTCACATTTTGTTGTGATCAAAACAGAAGAAGAGGGTTACATATTGAAAGACATCTTTTGTACTTTTGTTTCAGCTGGAAAATTATGAGAATCAATTTTTGCGTGGCTAGCGTCTACTGGTCTTTTCTTCTTCTTCTTTTGCCACAATTACAGATGTATTAAGCTATCGTTTTTCCATCCTCTTCTTCATTTGTCTATAAGCAACAGCACATTATGTAAGGCTTATCTTTTCACAGATACCAGCACTGTCTGCAAGTCTATTTTTTGGTTGTTCGCTTATTCCCCTTCTGTTCAAAATCCACATTTATCAATGTTGTACTATTAGACAGACAAAAAGAACGTGATGCATAACCATTATAGCAAATGTGCAGAGTTGTGAATTGATTTCTGTGATTAAGGGAAGAGTACAAAACAAAAGGTACTAAACCTATTGCAATGGTACCAATTTAGTCTTAAACTTTTTCGCATTAGTATCAATTCAGTACATCTTACCGATTTTGGCCTTGTCGGCGCTGGCCTTCATCCTCGCCAGCCATGGCATATGGCCACCGGCAAAAGGAAAAGGGGAAGGAATTCGAAAAAAGAGAGAAAATTATAACAAAATAAAAAACATAAAAAATCTAAAACACATCAGCGCGCCCGTGCCATGTAGTATAGCGGGCGTCAAATGGAATTGGTTAAACACTTTTTGTGGTACTTTTCCAATGCCGAATTGAGAGATTTTTCAGATAAGAAAGCATTCTAAAAGCAAATGCACTAGGATGAATGTCACACAATCGGGAGAGACGGTTTAGATTTTGGTTAGTCTGAAAATAGATATGATCCCTTAATAATCTCCAAATGTGTAAAACAACAAATCACTTCTTCCTTTTCTTCTCTGCAACTGACGATGCTGACCGAGTAAAAAATTGTAGCAAACCGTCGCCTCCCACTATCTCCACATTGTCCACCTCCAACTCTCTCTCTCTCTCTCACTGTGTGCAGTAACCGACTCTCTCTCTCTCACGTTCACGTACTTCTTTTTAAGCTTCACCAGCTTCATCACTCTTCATTTTGGAGTTGAATGCATCAAGGAGCAGAAAAGAAGTTGTTCCGCCTCTTCAGAGTTGCCCCAGAATGGCTGCTGCTTCAGCTCTTTTCTTGATGATGACCGTGTTCGCCTTCTGTGCTCTGCAGTGTTCTCCAGTGACGGGGTTCGACTACCAAGTTGGAGGGGCTGACGGCTGGGTCGTCCCTCCTGCGAATGACAGCAAGGTCTACAATGACTGGGCCTCTGAGAACCGGTTCCGACCGGGCGACACCCTCCGTGAGTTCGACACTATAAGTTTCCCTCTAGTTTCAGTGATTTTTCTTCAGCATCTTATGTTGGTCTGGAGCGTTTGTCATACAATTTTTGCCCCTATCTGTAGTGTCGCTTTTGTTTGAGTGAACCTTGTGCAAGATTTACCGGAAAGTGAGCAAGCTTGGGAAAGCTGTTGATACTTCCTCAAAGATAAGTTTTCGGATTTCTCAGGCTTTAAGTACAAGAAGGATTCGGTGATGGAAGTGAGCGAAGCCGAGTACAGGAAGTGCAACTCCACCCGTCCGAGCTTCTTCTCCAACACCGGTAACACGGTCTATGCTCTCAACCAGTCGGGGCCTTTCTACTTCATCAGTGGAGTCTTTGGCCACTGCCAGAGGGGACAGCGCATGATTGTCAAGGTGCTGTCTTCCGAGGAGTCCGAGGCAAGCGGCGGAAGTAGAAGTTCGTCATCCTCTTCTTCTTCTTCTGCTTCCTATGCTGCTGATTTCTATAGGCTCGGGTTCCTTCTGTATGTCCTGTCCTATGCCGCTTCCCGTCTGTTCTAGTTTTCTTTGTAAATGTCGTGTGCCGAGGTTCGGCGCTGGTTCAGGTGGTCCGTGTCTTTTCTAGTCTTCAGTTTGTCCATTTTGTTTATCCGTAGGTCTGTTTCGGACGTTACAGTCACTTTGTTTCAGATTGTTCTGTTACTTACTGCTTCAAACGTCTATGATAATGGTATTGTTCCACTTGCTGCCATCTTCACCTCAATATATGCGCCTAACGGACTTCTGTCGGAAAAATGCTCCGGATAATGCTCGTATGCATTTCCTCCGGGACTCGGCTAGGATTTGAACACAAAGTTGGGTGCGCGACAGAAACCGATAAAACGGAATAAATTATGTCAGTCATCAATCAAACATTTGGCACAATTTACCGCTTTTCGCAAAATGATGCTTCGGATTGTCTGGAATGCAAATGCATTTGCAGAATTAATCAGCATACAACCTTTGCTGAAACAAGTGAACATCTGAAAATCCTCCAACGGACTTGCTAAGATTTGGAGACTGTACAAAAAAGAACATTCGCAAGGGCGCCGCTCTTCTATGATTGCTATATTGTTTTCTCCATTTCTATATACATATGTATAACATTCAGAACAATGAATCTCCAACTGCGAGCGACATTAACATAGAATTCTAACGAGATGGGGATGGCTTAAGTGATTGTCTCGGCACTGCCATCATAAGGCCGGATAAGAATGTCACGAGTGTCGTTGTCGAACGCGAAACATCTTAAATTCTCTGGCTAAAGCAAAGGACTCAGAAGCAGCACCACCGTTTCTTCTGCAGCCGAAAAGAAAACATCAATGACAATAGTGGAGATTTTGATGTGAATGAAGACTGTCATATGTGCACTTGCACATGTTACGGTAAACGGCTTACCATGGGAGGATACGCTTCGCCCGGCTTCGACGCAGTATCATTTCTCTGAGACATCGGCCCATTTCCCACGGCTCCGTTGGGGGATTTCTTCTCGTCCCTGGCCTTGCTGAATATGACAGTGAATCCTTCGGCCGAAGCAGGATTGTTCACGTCCCACTCGCCAAATTTCGGCAAGGAGCGGCCCTGATCCTGCTGCAAAATGACCAACATGAACGTGAGCGATATTTGTAATGCCATCGCCCGATTTGATAAACTTGAACATGAAAACAGAGCAGTCTGATTCACTCATCATTTTTATTCAGAATTTTTTCAAGAATGGATCATACACAGACCACCTGATTGATCATCTTCTACGACATTGAATCATGACCAAGTATTTTGTTTTTCGCTAGGAATCCAACAAAATGTTGCAGAGCCAGAAAAAACAGATTGCACCTCTCAAGAACTGCAATTTAACATCAAAAGATGCAACTTTTCGTCCTGAGCAATTGTCAAAGATGGACGATGATGCAAGAAAACGACTACAAAATGACATGCTAACACAGAGGAATGGGTCATACCGTCGACATATTCCGGAATATTTTCTTCTTCTAATTTGGAAAATTGCCGATGCAGCGAAAAGAATGAATAGAGAAGAAGGAAAGGGAAAGGGAAAGAGAGAGAATGAGAGAGAGAAGAGAGACAAAACAGCAAAGTTCCCAAATTAGAAAAACAGAGGAACTGACAGGACGATTCTCAAGGTCAACCAAGGGAGCCAAGTGCACAGCTCTATGTTTGTTTGTTTGTTTGTTTTTTTTTTTTTGGGGGGGGCAGTAATCGTATTTTCTTCTAGGTTTTCCACTTCTAGCACAGATTGAGCCATTGAGTAGTTTACAAACATCACTTTAGATTCAAGAAATGTGTGACGTGCTACAATTGATCGCGGTACATCAATTGCAAGTGCCAATTTCCGGTATCCTTTTAGATAAACATGGCTGACTATCTTATTTTCAGTGCTAAAGCCCCCCATTGGTCTATGGCTGTTGTTTGTGTCTGAGGGTGGCTGTGGAAAGCACGTCCCATTAGGTAACTTTTGCACGTCGCTTCTCAACGGAGTGGGTTTAATTGGATATAAGGTGTGCATGGGACTTCCAATTTCTTGTTTGACCGCTTGAAGTTGCCATGCATCTTTGAATGGACTTTGGAGATCACTCATGCTGCTACTCGCTTGCGGTTTTCCTATTAAGACAACCGGGCTGCTGTTTTTGTAGGCGGTTTTTCATTTGCTGGTAATTCATGAGAGTTCCCTGAAGCGTCTTTTCAAATTGATTGGCTTGAGTTTTCTTCATACTGTTCTTCATTTCATCTTCTTCATTGTAACACTCCCCGCATGCCTCTCTTTTCTCCATTGACCAGAAGATGTTGAAAGCGATGGGCAAATCGTTTTAGTAAGCCAAAGTGGTACGGTAAATAGAATTAAGGTTCGGGATATCTCCATATAGTCTCGCTATGCACAGTAAGCACGTAGAAATACAGGGATAAGTACACCTCAAGTGCCATAAGTTGTGTACGACGCTCAGTTCAGTGCCAAAACTTTCAAATCGATCACTTTAGTGCTAAGTTTTTGTAACTTTGATCACTTAAGTGCTAACTTCTTTTAAAAATGATCACTTCAGTGCCAAGTCCGATGAGCCACGTCAGCTCAAATAATAATAAAAAATACACGTGTCGGATTTTCGATGAGCCATGTCAGCTTAAATCGGAGTTGGCATTAAAGTGATCGTTTTTAAAAAAAGTTGGCACTTAAGTGATCGAAGTTACAAAAACTTGGCACTAAAGTGATCGATTTGAAAGTTTTGGCACTAAAGTGAGCGCCGTACACAATTTATGGCACTTGGGGTGTATTTAAGCCTAGAAATACATGTCTGTTGCTTATCTTCACTTTTGCAGTTCACTTTAAGGAGCAAAAAGGGAGAAATCTTCGATCGTCTGAACGATATTGCGCTGCAGTGACTACTATGGATTTGAGTGACAGTTCACCTTAGAATGTCACTTTGATCACTCTGCAGGTAAATGAGTTTTATCTCAAATACTCCCCCTCTCTTTGGGATTAACTGAAATTTCTGTCTTGCAGGAATTGGATGATGGAAGGGCAATTCTTCATCTTCTACATCTTTATGGGGGTGAAAAAAGAACTTCGTTTGCCCTTTTAGCCCAAAAAGAGAGAGCTTCATCAATCTGTTTCATTTGAATGCGATGTCGTTGGGGCTATCACATGAAGCTCCGCATGAGATCTAGAATCAACAGAACTGTGGATCTTTGCAGTAGTCCAAAATTGGAGACATCGCCTCTTGGATTGACAGAACCAATTCTTTTAGGCTATTCACTCACTACCCCACACTTCCATCAATTTGACATGCTCATAAAGTGATGTTATCCAACTTCAATCAAGGAGAGGTTTGGGTCTCGCAATCGTAATTGCAGGAACCAAAAGAAAGAAAGAAAGAAGGATCTGTGCAAATATCCTGGATTGAGAAAATGAACTTTTAAGATCACAAGCAGTGATTTTTTGTGCTGATCAAAAGGTCTTGTCTTGTTGAGAGACCCAGAATGATTTCAGGTCGAAGAGAAGAAGCAGGCCACTTCGGATGTGCTCCATCAGTACTCCAAGTTTGTCCTGGCCTGCATCAGGAACCAAGTTCGACCTTGTGATTTGAGGCTGCATCTGATGAAGGTACCAACTTCCGTTGATTGTAGTATGTGGTAAGATTGACTGTAATTTCCACCGTTTAATTCATGTCCGGACCAGAACAGGGACATGGTAAGAAAGGCATGGTAGATTTGCTCTGATGATCGATGAAATTGGATCCGGATATAAAAATGCAGCCAATAAACCATGAAAATGGACACAGCAACTCAGATATCATAGCAAAATAACTCTCGCTTCACTCTGTCGAGTCTCTCCAAAGCATTCTCTCTTCTCTCTTGTTGCTGGAAAGCTTCTCGCTCTTCTTCTCGCAGTCGATTTTCGTCTCGCTCCCTGCACTTAGATCTGTAATGGGAAAGTTTAAGACCTCGATCAACGGTGCGCTGATTGTCTCTCCCTGCGCCTGTCCATATTTTCTCTATTTCTCTGTTTGTGTTTGATCTTGCGCTTTTTTGTTTTTTTTTTTGACAGGATCGACTGCTTGGTGGCCAGAGTCGCGCTCAAGAGGGACAACGTCGTCATCAACAATCCATTCATCACCACCGCCTACATGGTACTTTTGCTCCCCTCGTGAGGGCTTATGTGTTCGTGTGCTGCTTCAACCTGCTACATTCACGGCAATCATTCTCAAAAGTAGTTTTTGTTCGCTTCCCTGGTCTTTTTCACAATCTTTTGGAATCAAACAGTCACGGCTCATTAGATTTTATGCTGTATATTGCCTTGATCTAAGAATGTTTAGTTCATCCGTGAGCTAAAGTCTTAGGTTTTCATTGGTTCATTTCCCCTCTTCACTTGGTGTAGCATACCGCGAAAACGCTTCAACTTACTCAACATAAACAAGCAAGAGCCTCGCGAAAATGATCTCGTTCGTAATGAAATCCCAAGATTGAAGTGAACAGAAGATGAGACTATAAACATATATGTGAGATATGAATTTATTAGGATCAAAAGCATGAGAAACAAATCCAACTTTTGTAATCGACAAAAAGGAAGAAATAAATACCATCATCACTTCCCTGATAATAGACATAAGAATGGAACAAACCATGTTGCCGAAAAAGGAAATAATTCCCAAAGGGTCAAAATAACCTCACTTAGAAAAGTACTTTCTAAACATGTCTTCATTGCTATCATGCAAGGAAATAAGTCTATACGATTGCATCGGCAGTGTAGGAAATAGCTTGGAATAATACGAATCCAAGCTATCGGGAACCGACCCTTCACTCGCGCGAACATGCTGTGGAGCTTCTAGGTGATGGCTGTAACTGTTTCGAACAGCTTGGAGCAATACTTTCACAGAATTACCATAGTAGAAACCATGGAGATCTAAGTGCTTTTCAACATCAGGATCCACTGTCTTTCGCCAATTTGCACCACCAAAAATCCGTGCATGCTCTCTCTCAATTTTTTGCAAAATATGTGAATAGTTTTTTTTTTTTTTTCAATTTTAGTCTATTGCTGACTTCCCTAAAAAACTACAATCTCATCTCAGCATTCCAAAAGGCGGGACGTTTAAGTACCTTCCATGCTTTTGCCCTGTCAATAACTAAAAGCAATTAAATATCGATCTAAAATGCTCAAAGAAATGATACGTGAACAAGGCTGAGATAGTTTAAAAGCATCACAGCATTGGCGCAATTCTGAAACAATTAAAATTGGAGCAGTCTTACCTCATTTTGGGATCCCGACCCCAGTAATGACTATCAAATCTTGAATCTCATATTTGATGGGTACTGTGTTTAAAATGTGTAAGTGGTCCCGAATTCTAAATTGACGCAGAAGCAGTTTGCCAAAGGCGTGATTTCCTGAAGTGACACAAAAAAAGAAAATACATCAAAGACTGCACATGTCGGCTTCACGTGTTGGGTGCGCCTCAGGACAAAGCATCTCCGGCCCTTGCCAGCGTGAGGTTTCACATCAGACATCACACATTAAAAAGAAGAAAAAAAACTCACAATCTTTTTCCTAGTTAGAAGATCAAACTTACCATAGTCGAAATTTTCCCAGATGAAATTCCCTCATTAGAAACATTTGATAATTCCAATGTCTGTCAATTTAGCTGATAATGTGTTACTCCCGCTGATCAGCACGTTGTTAGGCCTCAGAGCTCCGTGAATAATATTCGACTCATGCAAATGAGCCACTGCTAATGTCATCTTCCTGAATCATAAGTGGACATGATTAAATAATCACCAACTAAATAGTATTTGAACATTCTAAAGCATAAATATTACCTCATTAGTTTCAACAAAGAATTTCAGAAAGGAAGGACAAAATTGATTTACTTCCCCCACCTGCCAAGATTTCTTTTACAATAAACTCCACCGCAACCACCCCTTCCCTAAACCTTAATAAGCACAACAAGACTACATCCTTACTCTCTCTCTCTCTCACTCTCACTCTCACTCTCATCACTTTCTCTTCTTCCTCCCTCTCTCTCTAAGAGGCTTTAGAGTCGCATGGCATCATCGTCGATCGGGTTAGTCTTCTTTCTGCGAGCGATTGAGTGTGTAAACTAATAGACAGATGATGTCTACACGTCAAGATGATGTCTACACGCTAACCGAAGCTTGTCCATAATGGAAAATAATTGCTCTCCGCTATGGACAGCTTTTGCGCCAAATTTGTTAAAGTCGTAACTCTCTCTATCAAGCTCATTTTTAAGAGATCTTACAGTCCACACAAAGCTTATTCCACATACTACAAAAGTCTTAGTATGATAAACTTCCTCCAAGTTCATTGTTCGCGCAGTACAGTACGCGAACCTGAATTCAAAAACTCATTCCGGGCAAACCGTAGCATCAATTCAAGATCCGTCGAATCCCACGGCTTCACAACATCCTAAAGTTTCATCCTTATAAAAAACGCAGCCAATAGACCATGCAAACAGACAAAGCAACTCAGACTCATTCAAAATCAAAATTGATGCCATAAATCTGAAAATCACTTCAACAAGAGGAACGAGAGGCGTGAGTGCTCATCGAACGTCGCTAATCGTTATCAGAACTTCGCAAGGCATCGAGGCGTGGAGCATGATCTCTCTTCTCTTCTCTTCCTTTTTTTTTCTTCTTTCTATTCTCTTTCCCCTTTCTGCTCGAATTCCATCCCTTTCTTTGCAATTTTATTTTGCTATATTCTTTCACTTTATTATTATTATTTTATTATGTGAGTCCCACCATTCCTTTTTGACTTAGTCAAAAAGAAGAGAAATATTACACCCACATCCTCTGTCAAGACAAGTGACCTGCAGATACCACAACAAAATAATCCAATATCTTCATAAAACGGATCAAAACGAATCAGATGCCATTCTATCACACTACTCAACTAATTGACATAGATTTAACACTAAGATGATGACTACACCCCAACGGAAGCTCGTCTATAATAGAAAACAACGGCTCACCACTACGGACAGCCCGCATGCCAAATTTATCAAGGCCATAACTCCCTCTATCGAGTTCGCTTTTAATCGATCTTACAGTTTACACGAAGCTTATTCCACATACTACAAAAGTCACAGTATGAAAAATTTCGGCCGACAAAGAGAAGCCAAGGAAATCAGCCCTCCAAGTTCACTAATTGCGCAGTATAGTACGGGCACCTGAATTCAAAAACTCATTGCGGGCAAACCGTATCATCAATTCAAGATCCGTCGAATCCCACGGCTTTACAACATCCTAAAGTTTCATCCTTATATAAAAACGCAGCCAATTGACCATGAAAACGGACACAACAATTAAGATATCGTAGCAAAATAACTATCTCTCCACTCTCTCGAGTCTCTTCAGAGCATTCTCTCTTCTCTCTTGTTGCTGGAAAGCTCTCGCTTCAGCTTACTTAACATAAACAAGAAAGACCCTCGCGAAACGATCTTGTTCGTAATGAAATCCCAAGATTGAAGTGAACAGAAGATGAGACTACAAACATATATGTGAGATATGAATTTATTAGGATTAGAGAGGCATGAGAAACAAATCCAACTTTTGTAATCGACAAAAAGGAAGAAAAAAAATACCGTCATCACTTCCCTGATAATAGACATACGAATGGAATAAGACATGTTGCCTAAAAAGGAAATAATCCCCAAAGAGTCAAAACAACCTCACTTAGAAAAGTACTTCCTAAACATATCTTCACTGCTATAATGCAAGGAAATAAATTGCATCAGCAGTGTAGGAAATATCTTGGAATAATACGAATCCAAGCCATCGGGAACCGACCCTTCTATCGTGGGAACATGCTGTGGAGCTTCTAGGTGGTGGCTGTAATTGTTTCGAACAGCTTGGAGCAATGCTTTCACATAATGACCATCATAGAAACCATTGAGATCTAAGTGCCTTTCAATATCAGGATCTACTGTCTTTCGCCAATTTGCACCACCAAAAATCCATGCATGCTCTCTCTCAATTTTTTGCAAAAGACATGAACATTTTTTTTTTCCAATTTTAGTCTATCGCTGACTTCCCTAAAAAACTGCAGTCTCATCTCAGCATTCCAAAAGGCGAGATGTTTAAGTACCTTCCATGCTTTTGCCCTGTCAATAACTAAAAACAATTAAATATCGATCCAAAATGATCAAAGAAATGATACGTGAACAAGGATGAGAGAGTTTAAAAGCATCACAGCATTGGCGCAATTCTGAAAAAATTAAAATCAGAGCAGTCTTACCTCATTTTGGGATCCGACCTCAATAATGACTATCAAACCTTGAATCTCATATTTGATGGGTACTGTGTTTAAAATGTGTAAGTGGTTCCTGAAGTGACACAAAAAAAGAAAATACATCCAAGACTGAACATGTCGGCTTCACGTGTTGGGTGTGTCCCAAGACAAAGCATCTCCGACCCTTGCCAGCCTGACGTTTCACATCAGACATCACACATTAAAAAAAAGAAAAAAAATCTCAATCTTTTTCCTAGTTAGAAGATCAAATTTACCAAAGACGGGATTTTCCAGGATGGAATTCCATCCTTAGAAACCTTTGATAATTTCGATGTCTGTCAATTTAGCCGATAATGTGTTACTCCCGCTGATCAGCACGTTGTTAGGCGTCAGAGCTCCGTGAATAATATTCGACTTATACAAATGAGCCCCTACTAATGTCATCTCCATGAATCTAAGTGGACATGATTAAACAACCACCAACTAAATAGTATTTGAACATTCTAAGGCATAAATATTACCTCATTATTTTCAATAAAAAATTTTAGAAGGGAAGGACGAAATCGTATTTGCTTCCCCTACCTGCCAATATTTATTTTATAATAAACTTCACCGCAACCACCTCATTTCCCAAACCTTAACAAGCACAACAAGACTTCATCCTTAATCTCTCTCTCATCACTTCCTCTTCTTCTTCCGCTATAGACAGCTTACACGCCAAATTTGTTAAGGCCATAACTCCCTCTATCGAGTTTAGTTTTAAGAGATTTTACAGTCCACACAAAGATTATTCCACATACTACAAAAGTCCTAGTATGGTAAACTTCGGTTGACAAATAGAAATAAAAAAAATCAGCCCTCCAAGTTCATTGTTCGTGCAGTACAGTACACGAACCTGAATTCAAAAACTCATTCCGGGCAAACCGTAGCATTAATTCAAGATCCGTCGAATCCCACGGGTTCACAACATCCTAAAGTTTCATCCATATAAAAAAAGCAGCCAATAGACCATGCAAACAACACAGCAACTCAGATTAATTCAAAATAAAAAATTGATGCCATAAATCTGAAAATCACTTCAAGAAGAGGAACGAGAGGCGTGAGTGCTTACCCGACGTCGCTAATCGTTATCGAAACTTGGCAAGGCACCGACGCATGGAGCATGATCTCTCTTCTCTTCTCTTCCCCTTTTTTTTCTTCTTTCTATTCTCTTTCCCCTTTCTGCTCGAATTCTCCCCATCCCTTTGCAATTTTATTTTGCTATCTTCTTTCACCTTTTCTTATTATTTTATTATGTGAGTCCCACCATTCCTTTTTGAATTAGTCAAAAAGAAGAGAAATATCACACCCATATTCTATGTCAACACAAGTGAGCTACATATACCACAGCAAAATAATCCAATATCTTCATAAAACGGATCAAAACGAATCACATGCCATTCTATCACACGACTAAACTAATTGACACATATTTAATGCTAAGATGATAACTACACCTCAACGGAAGCTCGTCTATAACAGAAAATAACTACTCACCACTACGGACAGCCCGCGTGGCAAATTTATCAAGGCCATAACTCCCTCCATCGAGCTCGCATTTAAGCGATATTACAATCTACACGAAGCTTATTCCACATGCTACAAAATTCATAGTATGACAAACTTCGGCCGATGAAGAGAAGCCAAGGAAATCAGCCCTCCAAGTTCACTGTTTGCGTAGTACAGTACGCGCACCTGAATTCAAAAACTAATTACGGGTAAACCGTATCATCAATTCAAGATCCGTCGAATCCCACGGCTTTATAACATCCTAAAGTTTCATCCTTGTATAAAAACGCAGCCAATTAACCATGAAAATGGACACAACAACTCAGAAATTATAGCAAAATAACTCTCGCTCCACACTCTCGAGTCTCTTCAAAGCATTCTCTCTTCTCTCTCGTTGCTGGAAAGCTCTCGCTTCAGCTTACTCAACATAAACAAGCATGACCCTCGCGAAATGATCTCGGTTATAATGAAATCCCAAGATTAAAGTGAACAGAAGATGGGACTATAAACATATATGTGATATATGAATTTATCAGGATCAGAGAAGCATGAGAAACAAATCCAACTTTTGTAATCAACAAAAAGGAAGAAAAAAATACCATCATCACTTCCCTGATAATAGACATAAGAATGGAACAAACCATGTTGCTGAAAAAGGAAATAATCCCCAAAGGTTCAAAACAACTTCACTTAGAAAAGTACTTCCTAAACATATCTTCACTGCTACAATGCAAGGAAATAAATCTATACGAGTGCATCAGCAGTGTAGGAAATAGCTTGGAATAATACGAATCCAAGCCATCGGGAATCGACCCTTCTATCGCGCGAACATGCTGTGGAGATTCTAGGTGATGGCTGTAACTCTTTCGAACAGCTTGGAGCAATGCTTTCACAGAATTACCATCGTATAAACCATGGAGATCTAAGTGCTTTTCAATATCAGGATCCACTGTCTTTCGCCAATTTGCACCACCAAAAATCCATGCATGCTCTCTCAATTTTTTGCAAAAGATGTGAACAGTTTTTTTTTTTCAATTTTAGTCTATCGCTGACTTCCCTCAAAAATTGCAATCCCTTCTCAGCATTCCAAAAGGAAGGATGTTAATGTACCTTCCATGCTTTTGCCTTGTCAATAACTAAAAGCTATTAAATATCGATCCAAAATGCTCAAAGGAATGATACGTGAACAAGGCCGAGATAGTTTAAAAGTATCATAACATTGGCGCAATTCTGAAACAATTAAAATCGGAGCAGTCTTACCTCATTTTGGGATCCGACCTCAATAATGACCATCAAATCTTGAATCTCATATTTGATGGGTACTGTGTTTAAAATGTGTAAGTGGTTTTGAATTCTAAATTGACGCAGAAGCAGTTCGCTAAAGGGGTGATTTCCTGAAGTGACACAAAAAAAGAAAATACATCCAAGACTGAACATGTCGGCTTCATGTGTTGGGTGTGTCCCAGGACAAAGCATCTCCGGCCCTTGCCAGCCTGAGGTTTCACATCAGACATTACGCATTAAAAAGAAGAAAAAAACTCCCAATCTTTTTCTTAGTTAGAAGATCAAACTTACCATAGATGGGATTTTCCCGGATGGAATTCCCTCCTTAGAAACCTTTGATAATTTCGATGTCTGTCAATTTAGCCGATAATGTGTTACTCCCGCTGATCAGCACGTTGTTAGGCCTCAAAGCTCCGTGAATAATATTCGACTCATGCAAATGAGCCACTGCTAATGTCAACTCCCTGAATCATAAGTGGACATGATTAAACAACCAACTACTAAATAGCATCTGAACATTTTAAGGCATAAATATTACCTCGTTATTTTCAATAAAAAATTTCAGAAGGGAAGGACGAAATCGTATTTACTTCCCCTACGTGCCAAGATTTCTTTTACGATAAACTCCACCGCAACCACCCCTTTCCCAAACCTTAACAAGCACAACAAGACTTCATCCTTATTTTCTCTCTCTCTCTCTCTCATCACTTCCTCTTCTTCCCCCGCAATAGATAGCTTACGTGCCAAATTTGTTAAGGTCATAACTCCCTCTATCGAGTTTAGTTTTAAGAGATTTTACAGTCCACACAAAATTTATTCACATACTACAAAAGTCTTAGTATGGTAAACTTCGATTGACAAACAGAAATCAAAGAAATCAGCCCTCTAAGTTCATTGTTCGCGCAGTACAGTACGCGAACCTGAATTCAAAAACTAATTCCTGGCAAACCGTGGCATCAATTCAAGATCTGTCGAATCTCACGGCTTCACAACATCCTAAAGTTTAATCATTATATAAAAACGCAGCCAATGGATCATGCAATCAGACACAGCAACTCAAATTAATTCAAAATAAAAAATTGATGCCATAAATCTGAAAATTACTTCAACAAGAGGAACGAGAGGCGTGAGTGCTTACCTGACGTGGCAAATCGTTATCGAAACTTGGCAAGACATTGAGGCATGGAGCATGATCTCTCTTCTCTTTTCTTTCCATTTCTTTTTCTTTCTTCTTTATATTCTCTCTCCCCTTTATGCTCGAACTCTCTCGCTCTCTTTGTAATTTTATTTTGCTATATTTTTCATTTTTTTCTTATTATTTTATTATGTGAGTCCCACCATTCCTTTTTGACTTAGTAAAAAAGAGGAGAAATATCACAACCACATCCTCTGTCAACACAAGTGAGCTGCAGATACCATAGCAAAATAATCCAATATCTTCTTAAAATGGATCAAAACGAATCACATGCCATTCTATTACACGACTCAACTAATTAACACAGATTTAACACTAAGATGATGACTACACCCCAACGGAAGCTCGTCTATAATAGAAAACAACTATTCTCCTCTACGGACAGCCTACACGCCAAATTTCTCAAGGCCATAACTCCTTGTACCGAGCTTGGTTTAAAGCGATCTTACAGTCTACACGAAGCTTATTCCACATACAACAAAAGTCATAGTATGACAAATTTCGGCTAACGAAGAGAAGGCAAGGAAATCAGCCCTCCAAGTTCATTGTTCGTGCAGAACAGTACGCGCACCTGAATTCAAAAACTCATTACGGGCAAACCGTATCATCAATTCAAGATCCGTCGAATCTCACGGCTTTACAACATCCGAAATTTTCATCCTTATATAAAAACGTAGCCAATAAACCATGAAAACAAACACAACAATTCTGATATCATAGCAAAATAACTCTCGCTCCGCTCTCTCGAGTCCCTCCAAAGCATTCTCTTTTCTCCCTCATTGCTGGAAAGCCCTCGCTCTTCTTCTAGCGGTCGATTTTCGACTTGCTCCTCTCTGCACCGATTAAGCAAAAGAAAATTATGCAGCCCAAACTAAGCATATTCACGGTAATATTTGTTTGGTCCGTTGGTCCCCATTCTAAGTTTCCACAAGCTGTATGTCAGAGATTTTTCTCATGAGTAGCACTTAAGGAAAATAGAAGATCAAAGCTCTAATTGTAATGAGCATTTATCGGATATACTGGCGAAAGAACAATCAACTCCATTGATGCATTTGATTCCCAAGTCGGAAACCTTCGTGCATAATGATTCGCTGATCAACACATTACTGGGTTTCAAGTTATTATGTAAAATTCCCAATTCGTGGAAGTGAATGAGTGCCGATACCACATTTTTGTATCAACGATATTCGACCACTAAAGTCATTGGATCGGATACATGATTATATACACTAAAGTAATATGTTATGTGGAATTAAGATATCAGCTAGTATAGACGTCCATAAGACAGGTTGTGAATTCATGTATAAATATAATCCCTACATGAAATGAGAACATACTACCATAATTTCTGCGACAATTAACTTTCATCTTCTAAACTCCCAGCCATTTCTCTGACCACACATTGCCATGGGAAGTACTAAAAACTCATTCGTAATTTTTTCGTTAATTTTTACGCTTTGCGCGAGTTACTTAAGAAGTGTTTTGGTCTATTCCTAATATTTTGTTGTGGTGAATCCCTACCGAGAGCTGAACTTTGTCGAAGTCATCTCGCCTCAACTATCACTCTATGCCTGCTACTTCACAATCCATCGTCTATCACGTGGTGGGGACGCCATCACGATGCCATTTCTCTAACACCTAGTACAGGTTACGATCATATTTTAGGAGTACCTCATCAATTCCAGCAATCTAGTTGAGGGATGATCTACGCCTATAAATCTTTAAACCGCATCTTGCCTCGAACATTTGTGGACTTCAAGTTGTATTCCGGGGAGAATTCCTGTGTTATGTGAGTCCCACCATTCCTTTTTGACATAGTCAAAAAGAAGAGAAATATCACACCCTCATCCTTTATCAACACAAGTGATACCACAGTAAAATAATCCAATATTTTCATAAAACGGATTAAAACAGAACACATGTCATTCTATCACACGACTCAACTAATTGATACAGATTTAATGCAAAGATGATGACTACATCCCAACGGAAGCTCGTCTATAATGGAAAACAATTGCTCTTCGTTGTGGACAACCTGCGTCAAATTTATCAAGGCCATAACTTCCTCTATTGAGCTCGGTTTTAAGCGATCTTACAGTCTACACGAAACTTAGTCCACATACTACAAAAGTCATATCATGACAAACTTCGACCGACGAAGAGAAGTCAAGGAAATCATCCCTCCAAGTTCACTGTTCGCGTAGTACAGTACGCGCCCCTGAATTTAAAAACTCATTCTGGGAAAACCGTGGCATCAATTCAAGATCCGTCGAATCTCACGGCTTCACAACATCCTAAAGTTTAATCATTATATAAAAACGCAGCCAATGGTTCATGCAATCGGACACATCAACTCAAATTAATTCAAAATAAAAAATTGATGCCATAAATATGAAAATCACTTCAACAAGAGGAACGAGAGGCGTGAGTGCTTACTTGACGTGGCTAATCGTTATCGAAACTTGGCAAGACATTGAGGCATGGAGCATGATCTCTCTTCTCTTCTCTTTCCATTTCTTTTTCTTTCTTCTTTATATTCTCTCTCCCCTTTCTGCTCGAACTCTCTCGCTCTCTTTGTAATTTTATTTTGCTATATTTTTCATTTTTTCTTATTATTTTATTATGTGAGTCCCACCATTCCTTTTTGACTTAGTAAAAAAGAGGAGAAATATCACAACCACATCCTCTGTCAACATAAGTGAGCTGCAGATACCATAGCAAAATAATCCAATATTTCTTAAAATGGATCAAAACGAATCACATGCCATTCTATTACACGACTCAACTAATTAACACATATTTAACACTAAGATGATGACTACGCCCCAACGGAAGCTCGTCTATAATAGAAAACAACTGTTCTCCGCTGCGGACAGCCCACACGCCAAATTTATCAAGGCCATAACTCCTTGTACCGAGCTTGGTTTAAAGCGATCTTACAGTCTACACGAAGCTTATTCCACATACAACAAAAGTCATAGTATGATAAATTTCGGCTGACGAAGAGAAAGGCAAGGAAATCAGCCCTCCAAGTTCATTGTTCGAGCAGAACAGTACGCGCACCTGAATTCAAAAACTCATTGCGGGCAAACTGTGTCATCAATTCAAGATCCGTCGAATCTCACGGCTTCACAACATCCGAAAGTTTTATCCTTATATAAAAACGTAGCCAATAAACCATGAAAATGGACACAACAACTCTGATATCATAGTAAAATAACTCTCGCTCCGCTCTCTCGAGTCCCTCCAAAGCATTCTCTTTTCTCCCTCATTGCTGGAATGCTCTCGCTCTTCTTCTCGCGGTCGATTTTCGACTTGCTCCTCTCTGCACCGATTAAGCAAAAGAAAATTATGCAGCCCAAACTAAGCATATTCACGGTAATATTTGTTTGGTCCGCTGGTCCCCATTCTGAGTTTCCACAAACTGTATGTCAGAGATTTTTCTTATGAGTAGCACTTAAGGAAAAAAGAAGATCAAAGCTCTAATTGTAATAAGCATTTACCGGATATACTGGCGAAAGAACAATCAATGCATTTGATTCCCAAGTCGGAAACCTTCGCGCATAATGATTCCCTGATCAACAATTACTGGGTTTCAAGTTATTATGTAAAATTCCCAATTTGTGGAAGTGAATGAGTGCCAATACCACATTTTTGTATCAACGATATTCGACCACTAAAGTCATTGGATCAGATACATGATTATATACACTAAAGTAATATGTTATGGGGAATTAAGATATCAACTAGTATAGACGTCCATAAGACAGGTTGTGAATCCATGTATAAATATAATCCCTACATGAAATGAGAACATACTACCATAATTTCTGCGACAATTAACTTTCATCTTCTAAACTCCCAGCCATTTCTTTGACCATACATTGCCATGGGAAGTACTAAAAACTCATTCGTTATTTTTTCGTTAATTTTTTCTCTTTGCGCGAGTTACTTAAGAAGTGTTTTGATCTATTCCTAATATTTTGTTGTGGTGAATCCCTACCGAGAGCTGAACTTTGTCAAAGTCATCTCGCCTCAACTATCACTCTATGCCTGCTACTTCACAATCCATCGTCTATCACGTGGTGGGGACGCCATCACGATGCCATCTCTCTAACACCTAGTACAGGTTACAGTCATATTTTAGGAGTACCTCATCAATTCCAGCAATCTAGTTGAGGGATGATCTACGCCCCTAAATCTTTAAACCGCATCTTGCCTCGAACATTTGTGGACTTCAAGTTGTATTCCGGGGAGAATTCCTGTGTTACATTACGCCTCAGAGAGTTTAAAAGATTCAACAAACTGAAGAGAAGACGCTTCTGAGTAAGTCATAGGTAACGTTCAGTGTAATTCAAAGCAGAATTATGAACAACTTATGGGTGAGGATCCTGTAGGAACAAATAAGAAAAAAAAGGTGAAAGAAGACAGCAAAATAAAATTACAAAGCGATGGAGGGAGTTCGAGCAAAAAGGGGAAAGAGAAGAGAAAGAAGAAAGAAAAAGAAAGGAAAGAGATCATGCTCCGTGCCTCGATGCCTTGCTAAGTTCCGACAACGATTAGAACCGTCCGGTGAGTATTCGCGTCTCTCGTTTTTCTTGTTGAATTGATTTTCGGATTTGTGGCACCAATTTCGATTTTGAAAGAATTTGAGTTGCTGTGTCCGTTTGCATGGTCCGTTGGCTGTGTTTTTATATAATGATTAAATGTTATGATGTTGTGAAGTCATGAGATTCGACGGATCTTGATTGATGTTACGGTTTGCCCGCAATGAGTTTTTGAATTTAGGGATGCGTATTGTACAAAGCAAACAGTGAACTTGGAGGGATGATTTCCTTAGCTTCTCTTCGTCGGCTGAAGTTTGCCATGCTATGACTTTTGTAGTATGTGGAATAAGTTTCGTGTATACTGTAAGATCACTTAAAATCGAACTTGGTGTCATATCCCTGAATCATCATAATTATGACATGATTAAACAACCACCAACTAAATACCATCATCACTTCCCTGATAATAGACATAAGAATGGAACAAGCTATGTTGCCGAAAAAGTAAATAATCCCAAAAGGGTCAAAACATCCTCACTTAGAAAAGTACTTCCTAAACATGTCTTCACCGCTATAATGCAAGGAAATAAATCTATACGAGTGCATCAGCAATGCAGGAAGTAGGTTGGAGTAATACGAAACCAAGCCGTCGGGACATACTATGCTAAAAGGTTTAAGAGATTTTACAGTCCACACAAAGCTTATTTCACATACTGCAAAACTCTTAGTATGGTAAATTTCGGTTGACAAACAGAAATCAAAGAATTCAGCCCTCTAAGTTCATTGTTCGCGCAGTACAGTAAGCGAACCTGAATTCAAAAACTTATTCCGGAAAAACCGTTGTATCAATTCAAGATCTGTCGAATCCCACGGCTTCCCAACATCTTAAAGTTTCATCCTTATAAAAAAAAAAGGCAGTCAATAGGTCGTGCAAACGGACACAGCAATTCAAATTCATTCAAAATCAAAATTGATGCCATAAATCTGAAAATCACTTCAACAAGAGGAACGAGAGGCGTGAATGCTTACCGGACGTTGCTAATCGTTATTGGAACTTGGCAAGGCATCGAGGCATGGAGCATGATCTCTTCTCTTCTCTATCTCTTTCTTTTTCTATCTTCTTTCTATTCTCTATCCCCTTTTTGTTGGAACACACTCTCTCTCTTTGCAATTTTATTTTGCTATCTTCTTTCACTTTTTATTATTATTTTATTATGTGAGTCCCACCATTCATTTTTGACATAGTCAAAAAGAAGAGAAATATCACACCCTCATCCTTTATCAACACAAGTGATACCACAGCAAAATAATCCAATATTTTCATAAAACGGATTAAAACAGAACACATGCCATTCTATCACACGACTCAACTAATTGACACAAATTTAACGCAAAGATGATGACTACATCCCAACGGAAGCTCTTCTATAACGGAAAACAACTGCTCTTCGTTGTGGACAACCTGCGTCAAATTTATCAAGGCCATAACTTCCTCTATCGTGCTCAGTTTTAAGCGATCTTACAGTCTACACGAAACTTAATCCACATACTACAAAAGTCATATCATGACAAACTTCGACCGACGAAGAGAAGTCAAGGAAATCATCCCTCCAAGTTCACTGTTCGCGTAGTACAGTACGCGCCCTTGAATTCAAAAACTCATTTCGGGCAAATCGTAGTATCAAATCAAGATCCGTCGAATCTCACGGCTTCACAACATCCTAAAGTTTAATCATTATATAAACACGCGGCCAATGGATCATGCAAAATCAAAATTGGTGTCACAAATCCGAAAATCACTTCAATAGGAGAAACGAGAGGCGCGAGTGCTTACCGGGCGTTGCTAATCGTTGTCGAAACTTGACAAATCATCGAGGCACAGAGCATGACCTTTCTCATTTCTTTTTCTTTCTTCTTTCTCTTCTCTTTCCCCTTTCTACTCGAACTCTCTCTATCTCTTTGCAATTTTATTTTGCTACTTTTTTTTCCTTCTTCTTTCTCTTCTCTTTCCCCTTTCTGCTCAAACTCACTCCTCTCTTTACAATTTTATTTTACTATCTTCTTTCACCTATTTTCGATAAGCACTCGCACCTCTCGTTTCTCATTATTCTTATTTCGCCGATTCGAGCAAAAAAGGGAATCGGTTCTAATGACACTGACCCCCGATCGTTTAGAGAAATTCTATACTAAAAGGTTTCCCCAGCTCTTGATGTATTCCTATGGAGTCATGCATAAATTATGCAAATGAGAGAATGCTTTTAAGTATTACTTGCTATAAGTCTAACTAAAAAGAAGAAGAGAAGAGTAGCTGTCCCACGATTGAAGCAGTCAATCGATCCACGGATGGACTCAACTCGAAGCGCCTTTTCTAAGGGATATTTCTCAACTTTTGGTGTCAATAGAAAGAAACCATTCTTCAGACATTGCCTAGTAGCACTCCTCTAAATGTTGTGTCTACCACTAATTTTTACTTCTATATAATTGACAGGTGATGGTTCAATTACGCTCCGAGAGAGCGAGAGAGTACCTGAACTCGTTGTGGAAGATCCTCATAGCATGCAAAGCTATTTTTGAGGGCGTTTAACAAATCTTGAAGGGATAGACGTCTGTACCGTCTACTTCTTCATGGGAAGCGTACAACTGGACGATTCATTTCACACAACCAACCAGTAGTACGAGAAAAAATTCATTTGGCTTTCTTCTCCAATTCTGTTAGGATTGTTGAAGGTTTTTTTTCGCCCTAGTCTATAGCTGAATGCATTGTTAAACCCCAGTCATTTCGTTAAACTTCAAAAAAATGGATAACGGAGCACATGCGATGCGTTTGACCAGCCAGTTTACTAAAAGCAGTTAGCAACCGACCAAAATGCTTAAAGAAACCACATTTCTGTCAATATGTCAATATGACAGGACTCTCACCTTGACATCGGGTTTTGATCCAAAAAATTCGAAATTAATTTGGCAGCTCCTGATGTAGATCCCACGGTGGAAATCTTCCTTCTATTCTAGGTGATATTGATTGCACGTTTTTCGGGGCAACCAAACGGATGCTCTGCACCGATTAAGCAAAAGAAAATTATGCAGCCCAAACTGAGCATATTCACGGTAGTATTTGTTTGGTCCACTGGTCCCCATTCTGAGTTTCCACAAGCTGTACGTCAGAGATTTTTCTCATGAGTAGCACTTAAGGAAGAAAAGAAGATCAAAGCTCTAATTGTAATGAGCATTTACCAAATATACTGGCGAAGGAACAATCAACTCCATTGATGCATTTGATTCCCAAGTCGGAAACCTTCGCGCATAATGGTTCGCTGATCAACACATTGCTGGGTTTCAAGTTATTATGTACAATTCCCAATTCGTGGAAGTGAATGAGTGCCGATACCACGTTCTTGTATCCACGATATTCGACCACTAAAGACATTGGATCGGATACATGATTATATACACTAAAGTAATATGTTATATGGAATTAAGATATCAGCTAGTAGAGACGTCCATAAGACCGGTTGTGAATCCATGTATAAATATAATCCCTACATGAAATGAGAACATACTACCATAATTTCCGCGACAATTAACTTTCATCTTCTAAACTCCCAGCCATTTCTTTGACCATAGATTGCCATGGGAAGTACTAAAAACTCGTTCGTTGTTTTTTCGTCAATTCTTTCGCTTTGAGCGAGTTACTTAAGAAGTGTTTTGGTCTATTCCTAATGTTTTGTTGTGGTGAATCCCTACCGAGAGTTGAACTTTGTCAAGGTCAACTCGCCTCAACTATCACTCTTTGCCTGCTACTTCACAATCCCTAGTCTATCACGCGGTGGGGACGCCATCACGATGCCCACTCTCTAACACCTAGTACAGGTTACGATCAGATTTTAGGAGTACCTCATCAATTCCAGCAATCTAGTTGAGGGATGATCTACGCCCCTAAATCTTTAAACCGCATCTTGTCTCGAACATTTGTGGGCTTCAAGTTGTATTCCGGGGCGAATTCCTGAGTTACATTACGCTTTAGAGAGTTTAAAAGATTCAACAAACTGAAGAGAAGACGCTTCTGAGTAAGTCATAGGTAACGTTCAGTGTAATTCAAGGTAGAATTGTAAACAACTTATGGGTGAGGATCCTGTAGGAACTAATAAGAAAAAAAGGTGAAAGAAGATAGCAAAATAAAATTGCAACGAGAGGGAGAGAGTTAGAGCAGAAAGGGGAAAGAGAAGAGAAAGAAGAAAGAAAAAGAAAGGAAAGAGATCATGCTCCGTGCCTCGATGCCTTGCTAAGTTCCGACAACGATTAGAACCGTACGGTGAGCACTTGCGCCTCTCGTTTTTCTTGTTGAAGTGTTTTTCGGATTTGTGTCACCAATTTCAATTTTGGATGAATTTGAGTTACGGTGTCTGTTTGTATGGTTCGTTGGCTGCGTTTTTATATAATGATTAAACTTTAGGATGTTGTGAAGTCATGAGATTCGACGGATCTTGATTTGATGTTACGGTTTGCCCGCAATGAGTTTTTGAATTCAAAGACGCCTACTGTACAACGCGAATAGTAAACTTGGAGGGATGATTTTGTTGGCGTTTATTCGTCGGCCGAAGTTTGCCATGCTATGACTTTTGTAGTATGTGAAATAAGTTTCGTGTATATTGTAAGATCCCTGAAAACCGAACTCGGTGTCATATCCTTGAACCATCATAATTATGACACGATTAAACAACCACCAATTAAATACCATAATCACTTCCTTTATAATAGACATAAGAATGGAACAAGTTATGTTGCAGAAAAAGTAAATAATCCCCAAAGGGTCAAAACAGCTTCACTTGGAAAAGTAGTTCCTAAACATATCTTCACTGCCATAATGCAAGGAAATAAATCTATACGAGTACATCAGCAATGCAGGAAATAGCTTGGAATAATACGTAACCAAGCCATCGGGACATGCTATGCTAAAAGGTTTAAGAGATTTTATAATCCACCCAAAACTTAGTCCACATACTACGAAAGTCTTAGTATGGTAAATTTCGGTTGACAAACAGAAATAAAAAAAATCAGCCCTCTAAGTTCATTGTTCGCGCAGTACAGTACGCGAACCTGAATTGAAAAACTTATTTCGGGAAAACCGTAGTATCAATTCAAGATTCGTCGAATCCCACGGCTTCCCAACATCCTAAAGTTTCATCCTTATAAAAAAAAAGACAGCCAACGGAATGATGATGACTATATCCCAACGGAAACTCGTCTATAACGGAAAAAAACTACTCTTCGTTGTGGATAACATGTGCCAAATTTATCAAGGCTATAACTTCCTTTATCGAGCTCGATTTTAAGCGATCTTACAGTCTACACGAAGCTTAGTCCACATACTACAAAAGTCATAGTATGACAAACTTCGATCGACGAAGAGAAGTCAAGGAAATCATCCCTCCAAGTTCACTGTTCGCGTAGTACAGTATGCGCCCCAGAATTCAAAAACTCATCATGGGCAAACCGTATCATCAAATTAAGATCCGTCGAATCTCACGTCTTCACAACATCCTAAAGTTAAATGATTATATAAAAACACAGCCAATGGATCATGCAAACGGACACAGCAACTTAAATTCATCCAAAATCGAAATTGGTGTCACAAATCCGAAAATCACTCCAACAAGAGAAACAAGAGGCGCGAGTGCATACCAGACGTTGCTAATCGTTGTCGAAACTTGGCAAAGCATCGAGGCACGGAGCATGACCTATCTCATTTCTTTTTCTTTCTTCTTTCTCTTCTCTTTCCCCTTTCTGCTCGAACTCTCTCCATCTCTTTGCAATTTTATTTTGCTATCTTCTTTCACCTATTTTCGATAAGCACTCCCGCCTCTCGTTTCTCTTTTTTCTTATTTGGCTCGTTTGAACAAAAAGGGGAATCGGTTCTATTGACACCAGCTCCCGATCGTCTAGAGACATGCTATACTAAAAGGTTTCCTCAACTCTTGATGTATTCCTATGGAGTCATGCTTAAATTTTGCAAAAGAGAGAATGCCTTTAAGGATTACTTGCTATAAGTCTGACTAAAAAGAAGAAGAGAAGAGTAGCTGTCCCATGGTTGAAGCAGTCAATTAGTCCACGGATGGACTCAACTCGAAGTGCCTTTTCTAAGGGATATTGTTCAACTTTTTGTATCAATAGAAAGAAACCATTCTTCAAACTTTGCCTAGTAGCTCTCCTCTAAATGTTGTGTCTGCTACTGATTTTTACTTCTATATAATTGACAGGTGATGGTTCAATTACGCTCCGAGAGAGCAAGAGAGTACCTGAACTCGTTGTGGAAGATCCTCATAGTAGACAAAGCTGTTTTTGATGGCGTTTAACAAATCTTGAAGGGATAGACGTCTGTACCGTCTACTTCTTCGTGGGAAGCGTACAGCTGGACGATTCATTTCACTCATCCAACCAGTAGTACTAGGAAAAATTCATTTGGCTTTCTTCTCCAATTCTTTTAGCATTGTTGAAGGTTTTTTTTTCGCCCTAGACTATCGCTGAATGCATTGTTAAACCCCAGTCTCTTCGTTGAACTTCAAAAAAATGGATAACAGAGCACATTCGATGCGTTTGACCAGCCAGTTTATAAAAGCAGTTAACAATCGACCAAAATGCTTAAAGAAACCACATTTCTGTCAATATGATGGGACTCTCACCTTGATGTCGGATTTTGATCCAGCAAATTCGAAATTAATTTGGCAGCTCCTGGTATAGATCTAACGGTTGAAATCTTCCTTCTATTCTAGGCGATATTGATTGCACGTTTTTTGGGACAACCAAACGGATGCTCTGCACCGATAAAGCAAAAGAAAATTATGCAGCCCAAACTGAGCATATTCACGGTAGTATTTGTTTGGTACACTGGTCACCATTCTGAGTTTCCACAAGCTGTACGTCAGAGATTTTTCTCATGAGTAGCACTTAAGGAAAAAAGAAGATCAAAGCTCTAATTGTAATGAGCATTTACCGGATATGCTAGCGAAAGAATAATCAACCCCATTGATGCATTTGATTCCCAAGTCGGAAACCTTCGCGCATAATGGTTCGCTGATCAACACATTGCTGGGTTTCAAGTTATTATGCACAATTCCCAGTTCTTGGAAGTGAATGAGTGCCGATACCACGTTCTTGTATCCACGATATTCGACCACTAAAGTCATTGGATGGGATACATGATTATATACACTAAAATAATATGTTATGAGGAATTAAGATATCAGCTAGTAGAGACGTCCATAAGACCGATTGTGAATCCATGTATACATATAATTTCTACATGAAATGAGAACATACTACCATAATTTCTGCGACAATTAACTTTCATCTTCTAAACTCCCAGCCATTTCTTTGACCACACATTGCCATGGGAAGTACTAAAAACTCATTCGTTGTTTTTTCGTCAATTCTTTCGCTTTGCGCAAGTTACTTAAGAAGTCTTTTGGTTTATTGCTAATGTTTTGTTGTGGTGAATCCCTACCGAGAGCTGAACTTTGTCAAAGTCATCTCGCTTCAACTACTTCACAATCCCTCGTCTATCACACGGTGGGGACGCCATCAGGATGCCCTCTCTCTAACACCTAGTACGGGTTACGGTCAGATTTTAGAAGTACCTCATCAATTCCAGCAATCTAGTTGAGGGATGATCTACGCCCCTAAATCTTTAAACCGCATCTTGTCTCGAACATTTGTGGGCTTCAAGTTGTATTCCAGGGAGAATTCCTTTGTTACATTACGCCTTAGAGAGTTTAAAAGATTCAACAAACTGAAGAGAAGACGCTTCTGAGTAAGTCATAGGTAACGTTCAGTGAAATTCAAGGCAGAATTGTGAACAACTTATGGGTGAGGATCCTGTAGGAACTAATAAGAAAAAAAGGTGAAAGAAGATAGCAAAATAAAATTGCAACGAGAGGGAGAGAGTTCAAGCAGAAAGGGGAAAGAGAAGAGAAAGATGAAAGAAAAAGAAAGGAAAGAGATCATGCTCCGTGCCTCGATGCCTTGCTAAGTTTCGACAACGATTATAACTGTCCGGTGAACACTCGCGCCTTTCGTTTTTCTTGTTGAAGTGTTTTTCGGATTTGTGTCACCACTTTCGATTTTGGATGAATTTGAGTTGCGATGTCCTTTTTCATGGTCTGTTGGCTGCGTTTTTATATAATGATTAAACTTTAGGATGTTGTGAAGTCATGAGATTCGACGGATCTTGATTTGATGTTACGGTTTGCTTGCAATGAGTTTTTGAATTCAAGGACGCGTACTGTACAACGCGAACAGTGAACTTGGAGGGATGATTTCCTTGATTTGATGTGGAATAAGTTTCGTGTATACTGTAAGATCGCTAAAACCGAACTCGGTGTCATATCCCTGAATCATCATAATTATGACACGATTAAACAACCACCAATTAAATACCATAATAACTTCCCTGATAATAGACATAAGAATGGAACAAGCTATGTTGCCGAAAAAGTAAATAATCCCCAAAGGGTCAAAACAGCCTCACTTAGAAAAGTACTTCCTAAACATGTCTTCACTATTATAATGCAAGGAAATAAATCTATACGAGTGCATCAGCAATGCTTGAAATAGCTTGGAATAATACGTAACCATGCCATCGGTACATGCTATGCTAAAAGGTTTAAGAGATTTTACAGTTCACACAACGCTTATTTCACATACTACAAAAGTCTTAGTATGGTAAATTTCGGTTGACAAACAGAAATCAAAGAATTCAGCCCTCTAAGTTCATTGTTCGCGCAGTACATTACGCGAACCTGAATTCAAAAACTTATTTCGGGAAAATCGTAGTATCAATTCAAGATTCGTCGAATCCCACTGCTTGCTAACATCCTAAAGTTTCATCCTTATATTAAAAAAAGGCAGCCAATAGACCATACAAACGGACACCGCAACTCAAATTCATTCAAAATCAAAATTGATGCCATAAATCTGAAAATCATTTCAACATGAGGGACGAGAGGCGTGAATGCTTACCGGACGTTGCTAATCATTATCGAAACTTGGCAAGGCATCGAGGCATCGAGCATGATATCTCTTCTCTTCCCAATTCGTGGAAGTGAATGAGTGCCGATACCACGTTCTTGTATCCACGATATTCGACCACTAAAGACATTGGATGGGATACATGATTATATACACTAAAGTAATATGTTTTGGGGAATTAAACTATCAGCTAGTAGAGACATCCATAAGACAGGTTGTGAATCCATGTATAAATATAATCCCTACATGAAGTGAGAACATACTACCATAATTTCTGCGACAATTAACTTTCATATTTTAAACTCCCAGCCATTTCTTTGACCACACATTGCCATGGGAAGTACTAAAAATTCATTCGTTATTTTTTCGTCAATTCTTTCGCTTTGCGCAAGTTACTTAAGAAGTGTTTTGGTCTATTCCTAATGTTTTGTTGTGGTAAATCCCTACCGAGAGCTGAACTTTGTCAAAGTCATCTCGCCTCAACTATCACTCTATGCCTGCTACTTCACTATCCCTCGTCTATCACGCGGTGGGGACGCCATCACGATGCCCTCTCTCTAACACCTAGTACAGGTTACGGTCAGATTTTAAGAGTACCTCATCGATTCCAGCAATCTAGTTGAGGGATGATCTACGCCCCTAAATCTTTAAACCGCATCTTGTCTCGAACATTTGTGGGCTTCAAGTTGTATTCCGGAGAGAATTCCCGAGTTACATTACGCCTTAGACAGTTTAAAAGATTCAACAAACTGAAGAGAAGACGCTTCTAAGTAAGTCATAGGTAACGATCAGTGTAATTCAAGGCAGAATTGTTAACGTTCAGTGTAATTCAAGGAAGAATTGTGAACAACTTATGGGTGAGGATCCTGTAGGAACTAATAAGAAAAAAATGTGAAAGAAGATAGCAAAATAAAATTGCAACGAGAGGGAGAGAGTTCGAGCAGAAAGGGGAAAAAGAAGAGAAAGAAGAAAGAAAAAGAAAGGAAAGAGATCATACTCCGTGCCTCGATGCCATGCTAAGTTCCGACAACGATTAGAACCGTGAGCACTCGCGCCTCTCGTTTTTCTTGTTGAAGTGATTTTTGGATTTGTGTCATCCATTTCGATTTTGGATGAATTTGAGTTACGGTGCCCGTTTGCATGGTCCCTTGGCTGCGTTTTTATACAATGATTAAACTTTAGGATGTTGTGAAGTAATGAGATTCGACGGATCTTGATTTGATGTTACGGTTTGCCCGCAATGAGTTTTTGAATTCAAGGATGCGTACTGTACAACGCGAACAGTGAACTTGGAGGGATGATTTCCTTGGCTTCTCTTCGTTGACCGAAGTTTGCCATGCTAGGACTTTTGTAGTATATGGAATAAGTTTCGTGTATATTATAAGATCGCTTAAAACCGAACTCGGTGTCATAGCCCTGAATCATCTTAATTATGACACGATTAAACAATCACCAACTAAATACCTTCATCACTTCCCTGATAATAGACATAAGAATGGAACAAGCTATGTTGCCGAAAAAGTAAATAATCCCCAAAGGGTCAAAACAGCTTCACTGTGAAAAGTACTTCCTAAACATGTCTTCACTGCTATAATGCAAGGAAATAAATCTGTACGAGTGCATCAGCAATGCAGGAAATAGCTTGGAATAATACGAAACCAAGCCATCGGGACATGCTATGCTAAAAGGTTTAAGAGATTTTACAGTCCACACAAAGCTTATTTCACATACAACAAAAGTCTTAGTATGGTTAATTTCAGTTGACAAACAGAAATAAAAGAAATCAGCCCTCTAAGTTCATTGTTCGCGTAGTACAATACGCAAACCTGAATTCAAAAACTCATTTCGGGAAAATCGTAGTATCAATTCAAGATCCGTCGAATCCCACGGCTTCCCAACATCCTAAAGTTTCATCCTTATAAAAAAAAAGGGCAGCCAATAGACCATGTAAATGGATACAGCAACTCAAATTCATTCAAAATCAAAATTAATGCCATAAATCTGAAAATCACTTCAACAAGAGGAACGAGGGGCGTGAATGCTTACCGGACATTGCTAATCATTATCGGAACTTGGCAAGGCATCGAGGCATGGAGCATGATATCTCTTCTCTTCTCTACCCCTTTCTTTTTCTTTCTTCTTTCTATTCTCTTTCCCCTTTCTGCTGGAACTCTCTTATTCTCTTTGCAATTTTATTTTGCTGTCTTCTTTCACTTTTTATTATTATTTTATTATGTGAGTCTCACCATTCCTTTTTGACTTAGTCAAAAAGAAGAGAAATATCACACCCTCATCCTCTATCAACACAAGTGAGATGCAGATATTACAGCAAAATAATCCAATATCTTCATAAAACAGATTAAAACAGAACACATGCCATTCTATCGCACGACTCAACTAATTGACATAGATTTAACGCAAAGATGATGACTACATCCCAACGGAAGCTCGTCTATAACGGAAAACAACTGCTCTTCGTTATGGACAACCTGCGCCAAATTTATCAAGGCCATAACTTCCTCTATCGAGCTCGATTTTAAGCGATCTTACAGTCTACATGAAGCTTAGTCCACATACTACAAAAGTCATAGCATGACAAACTTCGACCGACAAAGAGAAGTCAAGGAAATCATCCCTCCAAGTTCACTGTTTGCGCAGTACAGTATGCGCCCCTGAATTCAAAAACTCATTATGGGCAAGCCGTAGCATCAAATTAAGATCCGTTGAATCTCACGACTTCACAACATCCTAAAGTTTAATCATTATTAAAAATACAACCAATGGATCATGCAAACAGACACAACAACTTAAATTCATCCAAAATCGAAATTGGTGTCACAAATCCGAAAACCACTTCAACAGGAGAAACGAGAGGCGCGAGTGCTTACCGGACGTTGCTAATCGTTGTCGAAACTTGGCAAAGTATCGAGGCACGGAGCATGACCTTCATTTCTTTTTCTTTCTTCTTTCTCTTCTCTTTCCCCTTTCTGCTCGAACTCTCTCCATTTCTTTCCAATTTTATTTTGCTTTCTTCTTTCTCTTCTCTTTCCCCTTCCTGCTTAAACTCTCTCCCTCTCTTTATAATTTTATTTTTCTATCTTCTTCCACCTATTTTCGATAAGCACCCGCGCCTCTTGTTTCTCTTTTTTCTTTTTTCGCTTTGTTTGAGCAAAAAAGGGAAATAGTTCTATTGACATCGGCCCCCGATCGTTTAGAGACATGCTATGCTAAAAGGTTTCGCCACCTCTTGATGTATTCCTATGATGTCATGCTTAAATTATGCAAAGGAGAGAATACCTTTAAGGATTACTTGCTATAAGTCTGACTAAAAAGAAGAAGAGAAGAGTAACTGTCCCACGATTGAAGCAGTCAATTGATCCACGGATGGACTCAACTCGAAGCGCCTTTTCTAAGCGATATTGCTCATCTTTTGCTGTCAATAGAAAGAAACCATTCTTTAGACTTTGCCTAGTAGCACTCATCTAAATGTTGTGTCTGCTACTGGTTTTTATTTCTATATAATTGACATGTGATGGTTCAATTATGCTCCGAGAGAGCGAGGGAGTACTGAACTCGTTGTGGAAGATCCTTGTAGTAGACAAAGCTTTTTTTGATGGCCTTTAACAAATCTTGAAAGGATAGACGTCTGTACCGTCTACTTCTTCGTAGGAAGCGTACAACTGGACGATTCATTTCACTCATCCAACCAGTAGTACGAGGAAAAATTCATTTCGCTTTCTTCTCCAATTCTGTTAGCATTGTTAAAGGTTTTTTTTTTCACCCTAGTCTATTGCTGAACGCACTGTAAAACCCTAGTCTCTTCGTTGAACTTCAAAAAAATGGATAACGGAGCACATGCAATGTGTTTGACCAGTCAGTTTACTAAAAGCAGTTAACAACCGAGCAGAATGCTTAAAGAAACCATATTTCTGTCAATATGTCAATATGACGGGACTCTCACCTTGATGTCGGGTTTTGATCCAGCAAATTCGAAATTAATTTGGCAGCTCCTGGTATAGATCCCACGGTAAAAATCTTCCTTCCATTCTAGGCGATATGACTGCACGTTTTTCGAGACAACCAAATGGATGCTCTGCACCGATTAAGCAAAAGAAAATTATTCATTCCAAACTGAGCATATTCATTGTAGTATTTGTTCGGTCCACTGGTCACTATTATGAGTTTTCACAAGCTGTACGTCAGAGATTTTTCTCATGAGTAGCACTTAAGGAAAAAAGAAGATCAAAACTCTAATTGTAATGAGCATTTACTGGATATACCGGCGAAAGAACAATCAACTCCATTGATGCATTTGATTCCCAAGTCAGAAACCTTCGCGCATAATGGTTCGCTGAACATTACTGGGTTTCAAGTTATTATGCACAATTCTCAATTCGTGGAAGTGAATGAGTGCCGATACCACGTTCTTGTATCCACGATATTCGACCACTAAAGACATTGGATCGGACACATGATTATATACACTAAAGTAATATGTTATGGGGAATTAAGATATCAGCTAGTAGAGACGTCCATAAGACAAGTTGTGAATCCATGTATAAATATAATACATACATGAAATGAGAACATACTACCATAATTTTTGCGACAATCAACTTTCATCTTCTAAACTCCCAGCCATTTCTTTGACCACACATTGCCATGGGAAGTACTAAAAACTCATTCGTTGTTTTTTCGTCAATTCTTTCGCTTTGTGCGAGTTACTTAAGAAGTGTTTTGGTCTATTTCTAATGTTTTGTTGTGGTGAATTCCTACCGAGAGCTGAACATTGTCAAAGTCATCTCGCCTCAACTATCACTCTATGCTTGCTACTTCACAACCCCTCGTCTATCACGCGGTGGGGACGCCATCACGATGCCCTCTCTCTAACACCTAGTACAGGTTACGGTCAAATTTTAGGAGTACCTCATCAATTCCAGCAATCTAGTTGAGGGATGATCTACGCCCCTAAATTTTTAAACCGCATCTTGCCTCGAACATTTGTGGGCTTCAAGTTGTATTCCGAGGAGAATTCTTGTGTTACATTACGCCTTAGAGAGTTTAAAAGATTCAACAAACTGAAGAGAAGACGCTTCTGAGTAAGTCATAGGTAACGTTCAGTGTAATTTAAGGTAGAATTGTGAACAACTTATGGGTGAGGATCTTGTACGAACAAATAAGAAAAAAAAGGTGAAAGAAAATAGCAAAATAAAATTGCAAAGAGAGGGAGAGAGTTCGAGCAGAAAGGGGAAAGAGAAGAGAAAGAAGAAAGAAAAAGAAAGGAAAGAGATCATGCTCCGTGTCTCGATGCCTTGCTAAGTTCCGACAACGATTAGAACCGTCCGGTGAGCACTCACGCCTCTCGTTTTTCCTTGTTGAAGTGATTTTCAGATTTGTGTCACCAATTTCGATTTTGGATGAATTTGAGTTGCGGTGTCCGTTGGCTGCGTTTTTATATAATGATTAAACTTTAGGATGTTGTGAAGTCATGAGATTCGACAGATCTTGATTTGATGTTATAATTTGCCCGCAATGAGTTTTTTGAATTCAGGGACGCGTACTGTACAACGCGAACAGTGAACTTGGAGGGATGATTTCCTTGGCTTCTCGGCTGAAGTTTGCCATGCTATGACTTTTGTAGTATGTGGAATAAGTTTCGTGTATACTATAAGATCGCTTAAAACCGAACTAGGTGTCATATCCCTAAATCTTCATAATTATGACACGATTAAACAACCGCCAACTAATAGATATGAGCAAGTTGTTGGCGGACCAATCCTTTGTGTCATCCGTAATTGCATCGGTACTGCATCTTTCACAAAGTTATCAGTGTTTACTGCATGATGGTGAAACTCATTATGCCTATCCTCTTTTGGTCACATGATTATCTTGTGTTACCTTTAATTTTTGAAGGGTTCCAATTCACTGAAATATATCATGATTAGGTGAGGGATGCAATTCGCAAAAAACGTGTCTTCGTACTTTGGTCCTCTTTTTGTAACCGTAGACATTCACGATGAATTATATATATTTTGCATAAGCAAGCATATTGCGCTGCATAAAATATTTGCCTCCCCTAAGTAAATTGGCGCTTTCAAAGATAGAGGGTGGAGCAAAAAGGCAGGCCTGGAGCACCGTTCCCGAAAATCTTTTCTTTCTCCCTGAATCAGTCCAGAGTTGATTTCATACCCACTACCCGACCAATCACAGGCCGGGCAGTGAAGTCCAACTTAGCCAGACGAGCTCCAGCTGTCATCACTCCTATCACTGGTGATTTCACCGTTCATCTTTCTTATAAATTCAACAAGTCACTGAGTACAATGAACACAGAGAGAGAGAGATTGCGCGCGCGTCATTATTGTTGCTGAAATGGTACTCTTGTGGCTTCTTGTTTTGTAGCTGTGATTCTGGAGATATGCGGGTTTGGATGGAGGAGTGGATGGGGCTCACGGGAAGTAGGACACTGGTGCTGGTGTTGTGGAAGGGAAGTTGTACGTGCATTTGGTCCCCCATAGGCTCGACCGTCGATCAGTGCTACGTCAGCTTGAACAACTGCATCAAGGTCCTTCAAATTTTCGGGATCAAAGAGCGATATGTAGTTTTGCTATAACTGTCAATTGATGAATAATTTCCCGTTTAGGCGAATGGGAAAATGCTTTTATGCATGTTACTGGTTTTGCAGGGTGTTTGCGTCGAGAATGTGCTTGATTCCGTCATCAAAGCATTCGCGTGAGATCCCAATAGGAAGTTTGTGTTCGCCGAGATGGTAAATTCTGTTAATTTTAGACTGACTCTGATGCATGTCTCTGAAGGCTCATTTTCTGTTTTGATCATCTTTGAACCATGTTTTTGAGTTCTCTGCAGTCATTCGATTTTGCTATCTGAGGCTTGAATCTAGTTGATCAGTTCGACTCCGCTGGTATAAAGCATTGTTGCCAAACTTCAATCCAATTGACCGTGGTGATATCAATCTAGCAATTCTGCAAATCCATTACGGGTGACATGAATATACTGATGGTTTTTGGCCTTTAAAGAGGTTCAAATCTTTATGCAATTGCATCGGAAGAGTAACTGTACTTCCAGCATGCCACCAAGACACACTAGACAGAAGATATTGAAGTTCAGCATAACCGTCCCAATTAACATGAAAGGGGCAGTTGCACAGTATTCTTTATCGTTGTTGTAACACAATGACGTAGAAGCAGATCGTAGCCAATTCTTCTCCTCCGAAGACAACCGGAACAACGGAGAATCCAGATTCCGGTCAGGATCTGGCTCCGAGTCTGGGCTTGGGTTTGGGTCTATGTCGGATATTGCCCCCATTCAGGAGACTGCATTTGCCACTCCATGCTCGCCAATTTGGCAACTGGTGACTCTACTATAACCCAACCTCCCATAACCCTTTTTTTTTTGGACGAAAAAACATACTACTTTCATTCATGATCAGAAAGGATATCATTTGAGTCACTACAATCCAAACATAATAAAGACCAGAGATTCCGAGGGGGCTTGATCAGCCAATTCGGGTTGAGGTAGTCAGTGCGTTGTGCTTTGGCCACCTAGTTGGCTGCTTGGTTTGTGGAGCGGGGACAGTGGGACAGATCAACATATTTAAGCTTATGAATATGAACTATTTTTCTTCTCCTTTTGGTCTTGTTTTCAAAGATTGTGAATATGAACTGATTTTCTGAGTAATTTGGTTTTTGAGTTGTGTAGAATGTGATTGATTTGCGGATATTGGGTTTGGTCTTCAGGTACGTATGTAAACATGCTTGCAGTCATTTCCCTGCTACTGTGCACGTGGAGGATATAGAAACCTTTGATCCTAATCGCACCTATGGTCAGTCCCTCGCATTCTTCTTGTTCTTGCAGTTGATTTAATGAAAATGGGCTGGGGTGAAAAGGTTTGATGAAGATTGTATCAATGCTGAAGATTTATGGTTAATGGGTAATCAAAGGTCCATTTAAAATTAATGGATGTATGTTAGTCAGTGTAGCCATGTAAAGTAGGCAGATGGAATTACTCTGCTAGAGTTACAGTTGCTTTTCAAGTATAAGGGCTTCGCCATGACGCGTCTAATTGGGGAAAGATGAGGATTGGTTGTTTAATTTGTGATAGTTCCAGTATGAATCAATGAAGCGATGGCATGAAATACCGCGGGACCAGATTGTTCTGTGTTCTTTGCATTCCTTTGAGTTGTGATAGCATTCCTCTTGATCAAATTTTTCTGTCTTGCGGGTGTTGATTGAGATGCAAGAGAGAACATGATGGATTTCTCAGTGCTTATGTCCAATTTAATCTGCATTGGAAATACACGATAAAATGTTATTTCAAGAGCAGGCTGGCGATGCCACTTTTTGTATTTCTGGGCTTCTGATTAGCCTATGAACTGTGAAGAGCAGGCTGCTAATGCCCAAACTTTTTCTTCTGGACTTCTTATTAGCCTGAGAACCTTTGAGATGTTCTTTTGTCTTGTATGCGCGATTTGACTATTCAAATATATGTGCATGCAGTTTTTGTATATGAACCAAATTCAGCACTTCCAATTAGTGTTGTTGCTCTTGCTGATCTTACTGGTTTCATGCCTCTCCAAAAAACTAAAGTCCTTTCTAGTAGTGCAGGAAGATCTTTCCCCTTGGTCCTTGCACTCCTTGTGCATTTTATGGAGCCTTTGCTTTTCTGTGTAATAACAGAGTTTTCCTCTGTAGGTGTTCTACCCTCCATTTCTGAGGCATGTATGGAAGTGGTTGGGTCTCACGCCGACAAATGAGACAACTTCATTTCCCTCTTGGGTGCTGGCTACAGCTGTATCATTTTGCCTGGCGGTGTACAAGTGACCTTCCTCATGGAGGATGAATCCGAGGTCTTGTAACCCTCTGAACTCCATCTTTTCTTGTCACAATTCATCTCACTCTATCAGGCAATATGTTTCACTGAATTTACACCTTTTTTTCCATTTATTAGTGAGATCAGGGACGCTTGACTTTGTGGCATGACAAATAGCACTCATTAGTTCACTGCCTGGTATGCTGGTTATGGTTTGCTCAGTGAAGCTGTTGTCTCTGGAGAAGTTGAAGGATACCTTAGTTGCACCCCCTGCGGTGCCCTAAACACAATCGTGCTCAATTTTGACGGTTCAAAAATAATTTTTTGACTAAGAATAGGGGGTAGTTATCGATTCTTGACTTGGGCTTGTGCAGTGATAAGTGGAATAGTATCGAGGATTCATTAATTGCAATAAGCCATCAGCTCTACTTCAACAATATGTTTCCACTTTCTCCTTTCTGCATTGGGAACTTATAAACGGTCTTTGAGTCCTCGGTTGCATAAACAGCTTCCTTCTCCAGCGTGGACAGAACAAATAAATGCATATATTCTGAATCAATTATTCAAAAGTTCAGCCAACAATTTGTTTTTTTGTCCTTTTATCTGTATGTGACAGTACGAATGCAAATTCTAACATGTGCAATCTATACCTTTTGTAGATTGCGTTTATTAGGATTTGCGCGCATAGCCATGGAGATGGGCTGCCCCTGCTTCCAGTTTTCTGCGATGGTCAAGTAAATTCTGTCTTCGCCTTTATTCTCTGCTCTTTTTACTGGGGCATTTCCACATCATTCGTTGTCTAATGCAGCTTGTTAGATCTAATAACTAAAGCTCACATAGCTGTTTCGTCCTTGTCTTGCTACAGTCAAATGTCCACAAGTGGTGGGAGCCTGGTGGAAAGTTGTATCTGCAATTTGCTAAAGCAATTAAGTTTACCCCAGTTGTCTTCTGAGGAATCTTGAGGTACGTATGGCTTTGCTGAATTAGGAAGATGGGATTGTGGGATTGTTGAGGATTTTCAATGAGTTACACGTCTAAAGTATAACTGTGATGCTCCCACACATCCAGTACGTGTGTTACATGGTTTTCTCTTTCACAGGTCTCCTTTACCCTTCCAAAATCCAATGCAAGGGGTGGTTGGTAGACCCATGAATTTAAGAAGACGTCCAAACCCACCATGGAAGGGGTAAACTTTTGTCGGTTTTCATCATCTGGGATGTAGTTTGCTGCTTTTATTTTGCTTGACTTCACATTCACACAAAAAGAATGGAGCTCTGCACTTATTCTCAACAATTCCAAAAATTGGACGCTTAAAGTGCCTTAATGTTATGACTCGCAAAATTGACACATACCATGTGGTTTCTACTGCAATTTAAGATCTACAATTCCATTTGGCAGGTCAACGAGATGCACGGCAAGTTTGTCGAAGCACTCAGAGACCTCTTTGAAATGGCAAGGCAAGGGGTTGGCCACGCTGACCTTGAGCTGAAAATTATTTTAACGTAGCTTCGATTCGTTTTCATTTACTGTAGACCTTGTTTATATGTTTCAGTCAATCAGGAATCATAAAACCCTAAAGCGAGGGCAATTGTATCCCCGTACATATCCCATGTCCCATCTACATACATTGACGCTGGTCTTGTTCTTTCTCACTATCTTGCGGCTCTGGAAGTAAAGAGAGACTTGATTGGAACCCCCAAAAATCCATTATGTTCAAAATCGATTAAAGTGGGTAGTGGACATAATATAAGTCGTTCGTGCATGGTTTATTGCTTTCTACTTCAATATAGTTGTGGCTCTTGCCCCTCAAGATCCTTCCAACATTGACATCTAGTTGGCCTTAATATATCAAGGGCTTTCGAGGTGATGCGACTAGCTTTTGAGTCTTCCTTTTTTGGTCACCCTGCACTCTAATGCAGTATCCAATTATGCGATGATGGAAGATATTGTGCTGAAATTAAAGGGCCCCATAAATTTAACACTCCTAATTTTCCCATTAACCCATATAAATTTTAACACATACCGTTGTTTCCAACCGAACTTATCATCCATCCCTTTAGATTACACAAAATGTTGCCTCAAATGATTTTTCCGAGAGCTACCTCCTCTCAAGCTTCCCTTGGGGAAGTCGGGAACAGTTTACTACCCACTATTTAAGCCTACGGCATGCGGCCGCTACATCCGCGAGACCAAAGTAATTCTAACGCAAAGCGAACACAATCAGCTCGTCTCCGGCTCGTAAACTACGCAGCACATATTGACCATATTTCATAATGCTGGTTCGGTTCCAAGCTTTTTGCACTAATGTATACGAAATCTGATGTCCTACCACACAATCCTAACTTTCAAACAAACGATGAATATATTCAGTGCCCAGATAGAAGGATCAAACCAAGATGCACAAGCATATCACTGCAAAAAGGCTTCCACCAAGATCAGATTCAGGTCGATAAGCTGAAATAAATATCTTTACATGCCAATGCTGTTGCTAAAAGGGAACGACCAAATATCCGGGTGTATAACTTGGCCACGCGCAATTGACGCCTAATTTCTTCCTCAAGGTCCTTCCAACACTGATCCCAAAGGGTGAAAACATCACTTAAAAAGTTTCAAGTGTTAGAAATATGCCCTAAAGCAATTATGTAATAGTTACATATTTGGGATATTAGTTGTAATTCTGATTTCTTAGCAGTGGCAAAGACGTATTTATTCATTTGTCAAAATACATAAATGAATAAAATTCATAAGATCAGTTGTGACTGGACCTATTCTTAAGACGTTAAGAATATGTGTGACGGGTTCACAGTTAGACTGAATCTTTAAACAGTTCCCGATCGATGGATCATTAAATGGATATCAATAATCCTGTTGAGATCGGTGTGTTCTTAACTTCGCAAATAAAGTATTGGATGCTTAAGAGAATGACGAGTCACAAGTCATTGGGTATTGCGATATCCGAGTTAGAACACAGGTGCTTGTATCGGACAAGTTCACTGAACGTGACACACATTGAATGATTAGCGACATGGAAGCTTTTAGCGTGGTCAATGTCTAATCGTTCATGCTTTGGTCTTGTGTAAATAATCCTTAGATATGAGGTACAATGTTGACTTGTGTGATAAATGGCTATGGTTCACAAGTGCGCATATTGACGGGTCGTTGATTCGTCTCTGTACTTGATGGTCGTAGCTCAGGCACATGCGAAGTCACATGTGTACGCAATATGGAATCTGTCTCCTTGCTATATGCAAGGTTTGATATCCTATGCGATTTAATCATGACAATGCATTGAAATCCTCGGCCGGGGTTGTAACCGAGAATAAAATGTTTATGTCTCGTTTAAATGCATGTCGATTGAATTTGTACATATGATCGAATTGGTGGCTTGACAAATATTCCATGGTCTTTGTTCGATCGGGATATGGTAAGACAGAGGGATTGAATTACACTGTAGCCAAAGCTGACAGGTTCATAATGTTCTTGAAGAATTCACACTGTCTGGGTAGTCATGACATATTGCTAGATGTCACTCATGGCTTGTTAGACCTAGAGATTAATCGGGACAATTGATTCTCTTGGAAGTACTAATGTGTTAGTACATGTCTTGCTGCCAGCTCGGTGATGAACCTAGGAATGTCACACACCTTAACCAATATATGACGACATTGGACGGAAAGAAAATTGTGCAAATATGTTTGCAATCATGACTATCGAGATAGTCAGTCTGAAATTAGATTAAATGAGATTTAATTTAATTTTATTTTTTGGTCATTAACGTACGTACATATAATGATATACACGTATTGTTCGGACACATATTGATGTGCCCAAATTGCACACGTGAGAATAGTGTACCTTTTTACTTTTATAATAATAACAATTGTTGTTATTATTTATCTATCCCCTCAATCAAACTTGCCGTTTGCTTCTCCCCTCAATCAAACTTGCTTTCCCCTTTTCTCAATCAAACTTGCTTGCACAAAGTGGGTGTTGTGATTAGGGGTGATGATTGATCATTAGGGGTGATGATTGATCACTTTGTTTTTTAAAAAAAGGCATTCCCATGATGAGATCTATGGGAGAGCTAAGGGAGTGTTCCGTGTGAAATTGGCAAAAAGTGGTGGTGACCATTTTATAATAAAAACCTCCATTCCCTTGAAGAGAGAGAAGGGAGGAGTGTGCGTGTGTTTTTCAAGATAGAGATCTTGAGAAGAAGAGGGAGAGCAGAAAATTGGTTTTCTCAAATTCCCTTGTGTGACGAGCGTGTGCAATTCTTCAAGGAGAGAAACATTCTGATGCTCTCTCTTTTGGGTGACCAAAAGTTCAACAAGTGAGAAAAATATCACCACGAATTGCTAGCACAATTTAGGTGACGTCTTATGCGTGTTCGTTCTTCCGTTCGTCGTCGCGATTGGTGGTGTGTCTGAACTAGAGGCCCGACACTTGTGGGGCTGAGATCGAAGAACATCGAACCGACACCTCCGTTTCAAGCACGCTACAAGAGGTAGTCTATTTACTCCCATTAATGCTTTGTGATTTTTCGATTGAAATGCACGAAGTACGCCTCTGGAGATACATGTATGGGTTGTTATTTACTTCCGCTGCGTTTACTAATTTTTATTTGCCCGTATGTGTCACGTGGATCCCTACAGTGGTATCAGAGCCAATCCTTAGGCATTTTCGTGCATTTAATTGATTTTTTGTTCATAGTAATTTTTGCAATACTATGGCCAATTTGTATTAACGAATTGTTCGTCGTACATGGCTAATAGAAGTTGATTATTTTTATAAGATAAAATTAATCAACGTAGCAAAAATTGGGACTAAATCAATTTTGAATCGAAAATCTGTAGTGAGTTTTATGTTACGTATGCATTATGCAAAAATGATTCGTGGCTGCGAATATATGATTGAGGATGCTACTAGCGTTTAAATTACGCACGTGAAATTTGTTTCGCCTGCGTTAATTTATTGATACGGCTTGCGTTGCTCGATTATGAATATTGATTCAATACATAATTTTTGGTGCCTTCCAAAGCTTTAAATTATGAATTTATTGCTCACGTGGAAGGGTGGTGATCATGGAAAAACCCTAATCAATGTGATTGATGTATATATGAATGTATGGTGATTATTTATATTTTTGGGGTTGTAATTATTATATGGAGGCTGCGTACTCCTTTTATTTTTCATGTAATCTTTATTTTTAGCATAGTCAATTGTTGATGTAAATGCTACGAGGATTACGTGGATGAGCCTTTTAAGCCGGTGAGCTCTTTGGGCCCGGTTCTTGAAGAGTTCAAGGAACCAAGAAGATGAGAAGAGCGGCTCTCCAATTTTAAAATATTAAAATGATTAAATGTGGTCTTATTGGCTCGAGACCCATTAAATCATAATTCCATGATCACCACGTAGGATAGATGTTTATGTGATTGACATCTATTTATTTATTATGTTTACGTGAGCATGTTAAACCGGTTAATGTGCAAAGTGAGACCGTTAATGACTCAAAATCTCCTTCGAATAATATTAAGTCGTGACGGGTTTCGGACTCGTGGCCTTCCATCGTCGTGGTTTGATCCTATATTATAGTGGTTGATTGACCGGTTATGGATACATAGGGGTCAATTGTCATTTATAATAATGGACCACTTCATTAAGCATATGATGTTGCGGGGTTGAAACCAAACGATTTCCAATAACTGTTAGGTGAGGGGATCGTTTGCGTTTTCAATACTTACATGGGACGATGGGTTAGACTTAACTAAGATTATGAAGTCAATAACTGTCAGGTGAGACTTTCATGATCTAGAGGCCAAAGTTATGATTGGGACTCGCATATGATGCGTTGAATAAGTTGATTCACTCATTAAGTTTATAGAACACCAATAACTGTTAGGTGAGGTGAACTATGAGCTCGTGGGACTCCAATCCCCGCTAGTAATCTTTACCCGACGAAGATTACCGTTTCCCATTTAAAGGAGTATGGGATCCGTGAATAAATTTAGTGGGAGGATCTATTTCATTTAAAGGCCAAAATAAAATAGTTATTTTGAAAGACAACGGCTAACAATTTATTTTCTGCACAGATATAAATTACTCTGAAAATGGTGAATACAAACCCGCTCGCTTTAATACTCGACAAGAATTGTTTGACTGGTCCCAATTTCACCGACTGGGCAAGGAATTTGAGAATTGTTCTCAATTCTGAAAAACTCGGGTATGTGCTTGATGAAAATATGCCAACATCTTTTCCTGAGGGTGGGACCCAAGAGGAACGAATCACTTATGATAAGTGGCATGACGATGACTTAAAAGTTAGGTCATATATGCTTGCTTCAATGAACAATGATTTCCAAAAGAAATATGAAGCAATGGTAAATGCTAGGTCGATCATATTGCATCTAAAGGAATTCTTTGATGAGAATGGTCGAACCTCAATATATGAGATATCTAAGGCATTGTACCGCATGAGGATGGCTGAGAAATCATCAGTTAATGATCATGTCCTGAAAATGATCTGGCACATAGAAGAATTGGCTAGGCTGAATCTTGTCATGGACAATGACTTAGTTGTGGATTTGATCCTCCAATCCTTACCTGATTCCTTCTCTAGTTTTGTTCAAAACTTCCACATGCATAACATGGAGAAAACTCTTGCTGAGTTACATAGCATGTTGGTAATTTATGAGAAGGAAATGCACAACACAAGGCCAAATATTGTGGCTTTGGCTAAGGCTTCTTCTTCAAATAGTAAGACTATTTTGAAGAAAAAGAAATGGAAGAAGCCTGTGAAAGCTGTTATGCAATCAAAGCCCAAGATTGAAAAAGGGAAATGTCATCACTGTGGTGTCATGGGGCACTGGAGGAGGAACTGTAAGAAGTACCTCGCAAGCTTGAAGGTCAAGCCAAAGAACCAACCTTGCGAAGATATGGTGTCTATGATTATTGAAACTAATCTTATGGTTAGTGCTGAATCCAGCTTATGGATTCTAGATTCTGCTGCAACCTCACATATTTGTATGTCTTTGCAGAATCTGGAAATAAGCAGGATGCTGGGGCAAAATGAGATTGTCCTGACATTTGCAAATGGGGCAAAAGTTGCTGCATTAGCTATAGGGACTTTTCGTTTATGTTTGCCTTCAGGACATATTTTGGTTTTAAAGAACTGTTTGCATTATAAGAATGCTGTACAAAACATCATTTCTATACCTCGTATGGGCAAAGAAAATTATGAATTTTCTTTTGCTGATGATGTATGTTCTATTTATTATAATAGAATGTGTGTTGGTTCTGGATTATTAATGAATAATCTCTATACCATTACAATGTCCGGTAATACGATTACCAATAAGAAAAATAATCATGATGTAAATGCCATAACCAATAAACGCCCTAGAGATACTCCAAATCCAAAGTATGTTTGGCATCTTCGATTAGGTCATATTGGAGAAGATAGGATTAACAAGTTGAGTAATGATGGATATATCGATCCGATTGGTTTTGAACCATACTCGACTTGTAATGCTTGTCTTCTAGGAAAAATGACCAAAGCGCCCTTTGTAGGACATAGTGCGCGAGCTGCTAACATACTAGGATTGATACATACAGATGTATGTGGACCAATTAATGAAACTGCTAGGGGTGGTTATTCTTACTTCATTACCTTTACCGATGATTGTTCACGGTATGGCTATTTGTACTTAATGAAGTATAAATCTGAATCCTTTGAAAAGTTCAAGGAATTTAGGTATGAAGTTGAGAAACAAACAGGAAAAAGTATTAAGGCACTTCGATCTGATCGAGGAGGTGAATACCTTAGTACTGAATTCTTGGATTATCTTAAAGATAATGGCATTTTATCACAATGGACACCTCCTGCAACTCCAGAGCATAATGGTGTATCTGAAAGAAGAAATCGTACTTTATTAGATATGGTGCGATCTATGATGAGCTACACCGATTTGCCTATGTCCCTTTGGGGATATGCCCTTGAGACAGCTGCATATTTACTGAATAGAGTGCCATCCAAATCTGTTCCAACTACGCCTTATGAGATATGGCATAGTAGGAAACCAAGTCTTAATCATATCAAGATTTGGGGTTGTCCAGCTTTTGTCAAGAAGCTGAGAACAGAAAAATTGGAGGCAAGGTCTGAATATGGTCGCTTCATTGGATATCCAAAAGAAACTCTTGGATATTATTTCTATTTTCGCTCTGACCAAAAAGTTTCGGTCAGCAGGCACGCTTCTTTTCTGGAGAATCAGTTAGTTCAGGAAGGTGGTGTTGGGCGAAAAATAATCTTACAAGAAGATAATAATGAAGTATCAAATAACCAAGTTCAGACACCGATCTCTGATTCAGTGGGAGCTTCTGATACACAACCTCTTAGGAAAAGTGCGAGAACGTCTCGTATACCTATTCGCTATAGACACTCGATTGAAAATATTGAGTCACTATTCATTATGAATGATAGTGATCAATTGAGTGATCCAAGCACCTATGAGGAGGCGATGTTGGACATCGATTCTGGTAAATGGCTAGAAGCCATGCAAACCGAAATGGATTCAATGTATTCCAACGATGTTTGGACTCTAGTTGATCTGCCTGATGGTATTGTACCAATTGGCTGTAAATGGATCTTCAAGAGGAAGATAAACGCTGATGGTCAAGTTGGAACTTACAAAGCACGACTGGTGGCAAAAGGGTATCGTCAAAAAGAAGGGATCGATTATGACGAAACTTTCTCACCTGTAGCCATGCTGAAATCCATTCGGATTATGTTGGCTATAGCTGCGCACCTTGATTATGAGATATTCCAAATGGATGTCAAAACGGCTTTTTTAAATGGTTTCCTCGATGAGGATATCTATATGGAACAACCACAGGGTTTTGAATCTAGTGGTGAAAGTCGAAAGGTGTGTAGGCTTATGAGATCCATTTATGGACTCAAACAAGCATCCAGAAGTTGGAACATCCGTTTTGATGAAGTAATCAAATCGTTTGGCTTCATTAAAAATCCGGATGAATCATGTGTATATAAGAAGGTCAGTGGGAGCGCAATTGCGTTTCTAGTTTTGTACGTCGATGATATACTCTTGATCGGGAATGATGTACCGATGATATCATCGATCAAACTATTCTTGTCACAGAAATTCTCCATGAAAGATTTAGGAGAGGCAACCTATATTTTAGGTATCAAGATCTATAGAGATAGATCGAGACGATTGATTGGCCTCTCACAATCTACGTACATAGATAAAGTGTTAACACGGTTTAACATGCAATGTTCCAAAAGAGGATTATTGCCTTTTAGGCATGGAATCCGTCTTTCTAAGGAAATGTGTCCCAACACTCCTGAAGAAAGACAGCGGATGTCAAAGATACCTTACGCATCCGCTGTTGGAAGCATAATGTATGCTATGCTATGTACGCGACTTGATATTGCGCATGCTGTAAGTGTTACTAGCAGATATCAATCTGATCCAGGGGAAGAGCACTGGATAGCAGTCAAGAATATCCTAAAGTACTTGCGAAGGACTAAGGATTTATTCTTGATATACGGAGAAGGAGAGTTTAAAGTTGAAGCGTATACTGATTCCGATTTCCAATCGGATCCAAATGACTTTAAGTCTACATCTGGGTTTGTTTTTACACTCAATGGTGGTGCAGTTAGTTGGAAGAGTTCCAAACAAAGCACAACTGCTGATTCCACTACTGAGGCAGAGTATGTAGTTGCTTCTGAAGCAGCGAAGGAAGCTGTTTGGATGAAGAAGTTCATTTCTGAACTTGGAGTAGTTCCTTCCATTGAGCAGCCGATTACATTGTTTTGTGACAACAATGGAGCTATAGCTCAAGCTAAGGAACCACAGTCTCATCAGAAATCCAAGCACATTGATAGACGCTTCCATCTCATCAGAGAAATAGTTGGGAGAGGTGATATCGCCTTGCAGAAAATTGCCTCAGCGGAAAACGTGGCAGATCCCTTTACTAAAGCATTACCTCAGTCTTTGTTTGAAAGACACCTTGATAAAATGAGTTTGAGGTACCAAACTAGTTGGCTTTAGTGCAAGTGGGAGATTGTTAGAAATATGCCCTAAAGCAATTATGTAATAGTTACATATTTGGGATATTAGTTGTAATTCTGATTTCTTAGCAGTGGCAAAGACGTATTTATTCATTTGTCCAAATACATAAATGAATAAAATTCATAAGATCAGTTGTGACTGGACCTATTCTTAAGACGTTAAGAATATGTGTGACGGGTTCACAGTTAGACCGAATCTTTAAACAGTTCCCGATCGATGGATCATTAAATGGATATCAATAATCCTGTTGAGATCGGTGTGTTCTTAACTTCGCAAATAAAGTATTGGATGCTTAAGAGAATGACGAGTCACAAGTCATTGGGTATTGCGATATCCGAGTTAGAACACAGGTGCTTGTATCGGACAAGTTCACTGAACGTGACACACATTGAATGATTAGCGACATGGAAGCTTTTAGCGTGGTCAATGTCTAATCGTTCATGCTTTGGTCTTGTGTAAATAATCCTTAGATCTGAGGTACAATGTTGACTTGTGTGATAAATGGCTATGGTTCATAAGTGTGCATATTGACGGGTCGTTGATTCGTCTCTGTACTTGATGGTCGTAGCTCAGGCACATGCGAAGTCACATGTGTACGCAATATGGAATTTGTCTCCTTGCTATATGCAAGGTTTGATATCCTATGCGATTTAATCATGACAATGCATTGAAATCCTCGGCCGGGGTTGTAACCGAGAATAAAATGTTTATGTCTCGTTTAAATGCATGTCGATTGAATTTGTACATATGATCGAATTGGTGGCTTGACAAATATTCCATGGTCTTTGTTCGATCGGGATATGGTAAGACAGAGGGATTGAATTACACTGTAGCCAAAGCTGACAGGTTCATAATGTTCTTGAAGAATTCACACTGTCTGGGTAGTCATGACATATTGCTAGATGTCACTCATGGCTTGTTAGACCTAGAGATTAATCGGGACAATTGATTCTCTTGGAAGTACTAATGTGTTAGTACATGTCTTGCTGCCAGCTCGGTGATGAACCTAGGAATGTCACACACCTTAACCAATATATGACGACATTGAACGGAAAGAAAATTGTGCAAATATGTTTGCAATCATGACTATCGAGATAGTCAGTCTGAAATTAGATTAAATGAGATTTAATTTAATTTTATTTTTTGGTCATTAACGTACGTACATATAATGATATACACGTATTGTTCGGACACATATTGATGTGCCCAAATTGCACACGTGAGAATAGTGTACCTTTTTACTTTTATAATAATAACAATTGTTGTTATTATTTATCTATCCCCTCAATCAAACTTGCCGTTTGCTTCTCCCCTCAATCAAACTTGCTTTCCCCTTTTCTCAATCAAACTTGCTTGCACAAAGTGGGTGTTGTGATTAGGGGTGATGATTGATCATTAGGGGTGATGATTGATCACTTTGTTTTTTAAAAAAAGCATTCCCATGATGAGATCTATGGGAGAGCTAAGGGAGTGTTCCGTGTGAAATTGGCAAAAAGTGATGGTGACCATTTTATAATAAAAACCTCCATTCCCTTGAAGAGAGAGAAGGGAGGAGTGTGCGTGTGTTTTTCAAGATAGAGATCTTGAGAAGAAGAGGGAGAGCAGAAAATTGGTTTTCTCAAATTCCCTTGTGTGACGAGCGTGTGCAATTCTTCAAGGAGAGAAACATTCTGATGCTCTCTCTTTCGGGTGACCAAAAGTTCAACAAGTGAGAAAAATATCACCACGAATTGCTAGCACAATTTAGGTGACGTCTTATGCGTGTTCGTTCTTCCGTTCGTCGTCGCGATTGGTGGTGTGTCTGAACTAGAGGCCCGACATTTGTGGGGCTGAGATCGAAGAACATCGAACCGACACCTCCGTTTCAAGCACGCTATTTACTCCCATTAATGCTTTGTGATTTTTCGATTGAAATGCACGAAGTACGCCTCTGGAGATACATGTATGGGTTGTTATTTACTTCCGCTGCGTTTACTAATTTTTATTTGCCCGTACGTGTCACGTGGATCCCAACATCAAGTGCTTCCCCAGGACATCTTTTTTGCAGAATCGAGACACCATCTTATAGGACTCCATCAAGAGCGCAGGAAATCGTCCGATCTCCTACCATAAACATCAAAGCATGAAGCCTTGTATACATGCAGCTACGGAATTACCACAATCCTAGAGATAGAGAGAAAGAATGAGAGTACCTTCGCTGGTTTTGGAGCATCCATGGAGTGTGCTGTCGTCACTGCTCTATCCCTGGAGTCACTAAGAAAGGATAGTCTTGTCTCTGAATTCATGAGAAATGGGTGTTGAAGCACCTCTGATGCCTTCGGCCTGCCAGTTACTAAAAGCAATTAACTACTGACCAGAATGCTCAAATAAATCATCACATGAACAAGACCGAGATGGACCGACTTCTTGAGTTCAAAAGCATCAATAGGTGCCATCCCTTTAACAATTCAAATTCCATCACCTCAATGAAAGAGAACTCACACCTCAATATAGGATCCGGGTTTAGTAAATCGAATATCAAATCATGAGCCTCTGGTATGGAGGCCACCGAGGAAAGATCCATGGCGTCGTTCAAGATATTGTATTCAGGATGTCTTCCAAATGGATGTTTTCCACCAGTGACACAAAAGAAAAGGACACAACCAAAACTAAACATATCAATTGCTGGAGTTGGCACCTCATGTGCTTGCCATCCTGGGGTTCCAGGATCTGCAAGATAGACATTAGAGATCATCAACAACAAAAAAAGTCAAGCTGTCACGACCAGGACAATATAGAGATGGGTATGATAGATTCCCCAGTCAATGAAGGGAAACAATGGCGTTAAATCTTTCATGAGCACTTACGAATGCAAGATCCCATATCAGATAGCTTAGCAACTAACGGTTTCCCAGTAATCAAGATATTTTGAGGCTTTATGTCCAGATGGAGTATTTCCAAGCCATGCAAATAGTCAAGGTCCTGATACCACCTCCCTGTATAGTGTAGACATTATGAATTAAACAAATGATGCAACCAAATAGTATCCTGGCCACTCAAAATCATTAGAAACAAAATTAGATATTCCGTATAAATCACATCATCATGTACTCTATTGGTGCGTAAGGATTCTGTAGCATTCACCAATCTCTATCAAAAGAGAGAAGGTACACCAATTCTACCAAAATGGGAAAACCAATCACTACATGATAGATACCTTACCAAAAAAAAAATCACTACATGATAGATAATAACTAATTTACATAGGAAGACAGCTACAAATACAAAATCTTTGTAAGCAAATAAAGGGTTCGTGAAGGCAGTGATATCGATGAGATCCTTCCGAATCATGAAGGTATATGCAAGCAAGCTCACTACAAATACAAATCCGTGACAGTTAGACTAATACCTCATCAGTTTCAGCAGCAAGGGTGAGGGACGGCCACCATCCGTCCACAAGCTAACATCCCGCATCGTATCCCTAACATATCTCAACTTGCTCTTATACATAATCATTGATGGTGAATCATCAAGGGAGACAGATAAATCTGAAGAATCTGAAGGGGCTGAAAGTGCTAGAATTAAATCATACAAGCTGCAAGTACAGCGCTCTAGAGGAAAATAAATGAAATCCTCGTCACATTCAGGTTCCCAATACCGAACAATATTCGGAATTATCAACTCAGGACACCAATAGGCAAGGTTAAACCGATAACGTACGACTCTTTAGACCGCAACAGGTGTGCCATCATCGTACAAGCCCTCCAACACTGTGGACCCACTTCCCTTACCGATTACTGTATTTGATACGAAGATCTTACCAATCCTAGTCCCTCCAATGCCGTGATCAGGAAGCCGAAATCCCTCGGCCATTATCACTTTCCGAGTCCACCAGTAGGTCGCCAAGGGGAGAGGGAGAGGGGAAGAGGGCGAGGACGGTGCTTAGGTTAGGGTTTAGGGCAGAGGGCGAGGGAGGTTTATCCAAAAACTAACGAGATAATTTCGATTTCTTTCCTTTTATCTCTCGGAATTATGTTTCTTCTATCTCGCTGAAGTGCGTTTTAGCGAAATTATCTCAGTTTTCTGATGGAATTAACGTATCAAACGTAGGCATATATGAACTTTGGACGAAAGAGCACGGATCGTTTCATTGCAGCATTGACAACATCTTAACTTGATTTTCTCGTATGCAGTTGCTCCTCCAACCCAAGTAATTCTTGTTACCCTAATCTCTGGTATGAGCATGCTCTGACGCTTCACGTTACCATCATCTCTCCAATGTCGTTTGTGTTTAATTTCACTTTGGTCTGACTTGTCATAGGAATCTTCGAGGTCTTTTTTCCGTGTGCAAAAAAATGCTGCAAAGAGTTGTCCTTACGAATTTCGGGATAGGAATGACTTTTCCACATTAATGTTCTTCTGCAATTTAACTAGGATGGACTAAGGCTGCATTTGGTCGTCCAAATTTGGATTGGATTTGGATAAGATAAGTTAGTATCAGAAATCATCCATATATCCTTCGGATCGCATAAAATCCCATTATATGTTTGGTGCAATCCAAGATAGCTAGGATTAAAAATCTTTAAAAATATTTTGAAAATCTCATTCGCCCAGCACAATCTCGTGCAATATTTAGATACCATCACTTGAGCTCCCTAATTCACGTCCTTTATTTCAACTCCTTCCCGCTCATCTCCTTTGCCCTAGTTAAGGTTTCAATCTTCTTCGCTGTTGCAGGTATCTATATTCTTTTACCTGCTTTTCATCTTTAAGCATTATGTGGGAAAATTAGTAAAAAAGCCCTAAACCTATTACAATTATGTCAATTTAGTTTTAAACACTTTTTTTTTTTTCAATTCAATCCTAAATCTTTTGTAATTATGCCATTTCAATCCATCCGGCGAATTTCGACCGGGTGGCGCTAACGTGAACACTAGTCGGCCAGCCTAGATCTGGGCTTGCAGGGTTGAGCCCCTCCATGGTCGGGCCTCTGGCCAGTCGTGGACCTTGGCGACTGGCTGGAGGTAGGATAGGGGAGGGGGGGAAAGGAAAAAAAATAAAGAAAAATAAAATAAAATATAAAAATGATTAAAAAATGAAAAAATATTTAAATATTCCATCACCAGCTGAGCGGTGTCTACGTCAATCGCTGGCCAGCCAAAATTTACTAGATGAATTGAAATGGCATAATTGCAAAATATTTAGGATTGAATTGACATAATTACAATAAGTTTATGATTTTTTTTATGAGTTTCCCACATTTTGTTGTCTATCCTGCCAAGAAATTGCCGGTTCATCCAAAGGCACGTAAGCGAACCGAAGAGCAATTGGCCAAGTCCCCTAATCAGTCACCGGCTGAAGACTTTTGAAGTCAAATAGCCATATGCTATGAGAATTACCAATCAACCTTTTTGCTGCTCCTGCGAACCAGTCAACCTCCAGTGATGTGTGGCGGATGTTTGTTATGTAATTAGCGCTTTCTTGGTTCAATACATCTCTTATTTTTTACCCCCAAAAAAAAGTCCTTAAATGAAAGGTGTTCGGATCAGTTTGTTGTCCTCTGTCTTTTTCCTTGAGAAGACTTGTGTCTGAACCAGCATTTGTGTAATTGTTACCTACCTTTGAGGCCTCCTTGGCTGCTTGAAGTGCTTTACACTTCATGTAAGGTGTTCGGATCAGTTTTTAAGCCCAGAAGTAGAAACCTGCTTTGACACCAAAGAAAGTAGACATTGAGTCGGATAGTCGCACGCCGGGCCATCATAGACTCAATGCAGCTAAAACCCGAAACACGAATGAGGCATCATTTGATCACGTTGCAAACTGCGAGCAATGAAAGCACATATCTACTAGACATCCTATGATTCGCTTTTTTAGAGAAGCCAATTTTCATTTGATAAATGATTTAAACATACAAGGAAGGGAACGCACCACCATTGAGAAAGATGCGTATGAGAGTCCAGCGGAATGGCAACTGGCAAGCATTCCAGTTGCCAAACGGGCCACTGCCCTCACCACAGACAGTCAGGATTATAGTGAAGGGCTCATTTTTCCCAAGTTTCCTAACGGCAATTAGTTAAGTAAACAATAACAAACCAATTTGTCTTTCAATTCATGTGAAGGGATGATTCCAAGGGACCAGGACATCATTCTTCTTAAGCAGGAATACCTGTCGAACAAGCGGCAATGATCAGACGTTCTAGGTGAATCATCAATTTCAATATTTTTGCAAGTATTTATCCGAGAACCCCTCCAAGGAAGAATGGCAATTCCAATGTTAATGGGCATGAACAAATTTGCAACAAAATTGGAACAGTTCAAGAACAGTTAAAGACCAAATAGATCAAGAACTTTAGAGGCTCCACAAATTGCTCAACAAACTATGACAAAAAAAAAAAGTTCCAGTATGCACCTTCAAATTTTATAGGAATGGAAGGACACAATTTGCTAGTACTGAGAGTGCAAAATTGCCTAATCATGAGATTATATCCTGAAGAGCAACTGTCTTGGGCTGGCTGGCGAAAATTATCAAGGGTGGGAAGCTGATGAAAACTATCTGCATTCAGCAGAAAAATTAGCCAACAATGAAACATTCCACACTATTAGAACGCAGAGTTACCTCTTAAATCTTCCAACTGCTAAAACAAACACCATCTATGCTAGTTTATACTAGGTTTTTTCATCTTTTTACCTTGTCCAGGGCCTTCCTAGTATCTGCAGGGAGAAAAAAGCAATGACCAGTCGCCGTAAAATCTCCCATCACACAAATGAGAACTTGCAGAATCAGCATGAAGCCACTTCAAACAATGACCAGAAACCCATCTTTTCTTTTCCCCCCTAAATTTGCTGATACTTGATGCTAGTGTTGAGCCCTCAGGTTCTTGCTTCTGATAATTATTTGCCTAGGCCTTTTGTGTACAAGTGAACCACCAATGATTCTTGTCCAGGCTGGTTCCAGAGTTTTGTTCGCAAAAACATGCTTCAAGAGATAACAAGGGGCTGAACATGCCTAGCTGGGAATAACATTAATCAAGAACCTATCAAATGAGGCGTCACTTTGTCCAACACTCGAGAGGAGGTTTGCAGCTGTTGGACAATTACGCCCATTTAAGGTCATAAATCATGGCAATATTGATTATTGCCTTTATGCCAATATTTATGTAGATATCAAAAGATATAATTAATTTCCTAATTGGTTCTAAGAGGATGGTTTTGGTAACTCCTCTATACACCTTTGAGAAGGTACGTCGTTCTGTGAATTGGTATCATCGCTCAGTAAAAACTCTCTCTCACTCTCTCTCTCTCTCTCTCGTTCGAGGCTTTCTGTGGGAATCAGCAACGAACAACCGGAGGATTGAGGTTCCTTCACTTATGCAATCGGGGCTTCTAATCTGTGGCTATCAAGGTAAGTCCCTTCCATGTGATTTGCCTTCACGATCAGTAATTCAAGCCAATCTGGGGCTTGTATTGTGTTGTATTCCGTAGCGTATTTGTACGTATAGAATCGGGATCCGTTCCCTTCAGTAGCCAAAAGGAACCCTTGACACTGAGTTCTTATATTCAATTTTCAGGAGATTAGTGGAGTATTTTATAATTCTGGGACTAGCTAGAAACTTCAAGTCATTCACTTAAACTTGCCGCTTCCCATGCTACATAAAATTGAATAAATTTGCGAGAGCAAGAATAAAGAATTCAAAGATAGCCAGAACTTTGTCAAAAAATTGAAGAAATGAAATTTCATCATCTTGACTCATGTGATGCCATCACAGACTGATTTGAATCACTTCCCACTTCAGATTCTCTGCTTTTTATATTTAATCTTCGCTTCGATTCTCTGCTTTTGATATTTAATCTTCCGTTTACTCATGTCTTGCGCTCTTTTACACTAGCTATGTAAAAGAGACGAACAGTTCGGTTGAATGAAGACACTTGTAATATTATAATCAGTAAAACTTCAAGCTGGGATATGACAGGGAAAACACAAATGTATCCCAAGAACTTATGTAGATGGTTCCAAGAAAGCATGGCAAGGTGGTTGTCATTTAATTTCTCTGCGGCAAGAAATTCAATAAAAACTGCCTCCAAGTCTACATTTCCATATAGAAAATTGTCCATACCTCGATGACTCTGTTTGTCAGCCGTGAGCTAAAAGTTTGTGACTGGTGAATGCTTGGACTAACAGTTGGTGACTTCATCGTAATACATAATTTCAAGGAGATGTTTAGAAGGGAATGGAGGCTCGAGCATCCGAACAACGTACATGCAAAGAATCTGAAAAGTCTGCTAACAAAATACATGGAGGAGGAAGGAGAGAAAAGTCCTGCACAGTCTGTGCTCCAAAGACTAGACAGCCTCGGCCATTTGGTAACTTGGACAGATTGTCTCCATTTTATTTGCCATTCTAATCATTGATAGAAAGAAATTGAACTTGTAGAACTGATAGGAGGTCTTAGCAAATTCTTTTACTCATTCATGTTTTAACTCTCTAAGCACGACGCCTAGATGAAACACCGACAGGTTCTGGACGAAAGGCAGAGCTTATCAGGAAGATATCCTTCAGGCCTGGTCGCAGATAAAATCAGAGCAAAAGAATAAGATCATCGCAAGACCATATCATCCGAACTAGAGGAAGCTCAGCGCAAAGGGACATTGATGGATCGAGTGGCAATGCTCGAGGACCGAGTTTTACGGGTTCTTCCACGAATAAGATCATTGCAAGACCATATCATCCGCACTAGAGGAAGCTCAGCACAAAGGGACATTGATGGATCGAGTGGTAAGGGTCGAGGATCGAGTTTTACAGGTTCTTCCACGAATGAGTTTTATGCTCATGCCCTAATTCTGGCTCCTGAGTTATTTTTCCTAGCCCTAATCTGATTTGAAAAGTCAATATTGTAAATGATTATGGGTACGAAACAGAGTACCGTCATTTAGATGAGGAAGAAAGTCTTCATTTAGGTTTAGATGACGAGGGTGACGAGAAGGTTGAGGTTATTTGAAAGAGGAGAAGTAGATCCCATTACATGATCGAAATGGTAGAATACGATATTTATTGTCCGCATGACATTCGAAGATGCAATTTTGAGGTAGTGTGGCTGATCAAAGAGCAATCCAATGCACCAAAAACATAACCAAATTTGTAAGAGCTAGGTGTGTCCAAACCAATTGCAACTAAATGATTTATGATGCTTTCGATATAAACAGTGGGTCATTCCATTTGAAATAGTGCATTCATGCGAATATATTTAATTACAATTTCGAGAATAAGAAAGTTTCTATAGCTTACTTAGCTACACTTATTGATTCTCATTATTGCAATGCCAAAAATTAATGCGCATGAGTTGACGAAACTCGGTTTGGGGTGATATGTCACTTTGAGCTAGTGTAATAGAACAAAGCTAAAACCGTTAAAAGGAACTACATGCCAATCATAAGGGGTATGTTGTACGACTACTTGGGAGACCTTTATATTGTAAGACCCACGAGCAAAGTGGAAAGGCTGCTGCCTAATTTTCTACCATTATTTGATAGGGTTTACATTGTTTTATGCCTCTAGAAAGGATTTTTGGCGGGATGTAGGAGGATCGTTGGATTAGATTGATGTCTCCCGAGGGTTTGATCAAGGATAAGTTAGGGCTTGCATGATAACCATTCTGGTTCTTTGATTCTGTTTTTCGGAACAGAAAAATATGAGAACCTCGTTTGATGATGTAAATGATTATGATTCCGTTCCTAGAATTAGTTTTAAAGCAAAAACTGGGGGGAAAAGTTGATCTAGAGAAAAGGAATCACTTTTAAGAATTACAAGACAAAATAAAGCCACTTTTCCCTCAACCTAAAACAGAACAATGAGGCCTTATTTAAAAATAAAAAAAATAAAAAATAAAAAAATTCAAAAAAAAAATTAGAATTTTTTTTTAAAAAATCACAAAAAATTAAAAAAATCCCTAAAAATAAAAGAGCTCAGATTAGGCTAGTTTCACCTCATTTTCATAAATTTGGGCATAATTTTTTTAGATATCATAGATTTTATTCTTTTTTAGAAAAATCATAAGCACCTTTGAAATTAAAACTGAACCACAATTTTCTAATCCATTAGGGCTTCATTAGGTTTTATAATGTGATTCGTCAATGATTCCTTGGTTGTGCACTTGACTTCATTAATTGTGATTTGCGTAGGTTTATGTACTTTAGACTTAGTCTAATTTTAGAAAAAAATAATTTTAGAAAAATTCTAGAGAAAGACAATAACTAGCGTGAACACTTAGCAAGCTCTCGTTGTTAAGTTTTGGATGAATTAAGACTAAGATTTGATTTCTTGAACAAAAAACGAACACCAATGCAGGATAGTGTAGTATATTTTCCTTGCAGAAACGAGTGTATAGCTCGTGTTGGTTATCTGCTCGCTAAAAAAAGCTGGATGAGACCTCACAATAAATGGCGAAAATGACTTGTGATAATTGTTGATATTTATTTTCATTTTTCAATATGCAACATATTGTATAAGAGAATCAATATGAATTAATCTTCAATTAATTCAAAATGTAGAATGAAATTTCGCAAAGTAACTACGTAAGTAGTTGACTTAAATGAAAAATATTAGGAAAACAGAAATTATGTGCATTTACTAAACACATTTATGTTTCAGGAACAAAAATTTTATACATTTACTAAACGCGTTCTAATTCTCTAAAACTCATCTAGGAAACATAATCGGAAAAAGTCATTTTAATCATAATCACATTTTTAGATCATAATAGTTGCCATGTAGGCCCTTGTTGTACACTGTAGGGATATCTAGCAGCATGGGCGGCGGAACATCCAATTACTTCATCTAGGCGTCTCAACGAATCTTTCACCATGGAGTTCCTCATTAAAATTTATACGCGATTGATTTGCAGAGCATGTGTCCCCAATCATTTATTATGGAATCCAATTTAAGAAATGTTATAATTTCCAAACAGTCTTTTTCATAGCCATTAGCCACAGAAGTGTTGGTTAGGATAAATTGAAATTCTGGCATGATCACAATTGATAAGTGCACTAGAAGACCTAAAACTTGTCGCGAAAATACAATTGAGTACTAAAACTTGTAAAAAGATGCAATCAAGTCTCAAAACTTGTCAAGTTGATACAATAGAGTCATTTCGTTAACTTCGTCCAATTTGGTTACACAGAAAATGCTAACGTGGTTTTCTTTATTTATTTTTCTCTCTCATATGTGGCAAGTGACTTAAGTGGTGAGCTCTACGTGTGCAAAACGATGAGAGCATTTCTTAATCTAAAAGGGTGTCATTCTTCCTAGCCCCAAATTGAAGCAAATCGCTCTTCAAAGCCCTAAATTGAACGGAAACGAAGAAACCAGAGAGATCTCTTCTTCATCCAGTGGTCTTGAGGAGATCCGAACGAAGAGTTGGTTTCGTTACCTCTGCAGTATCCTATTCCACTGCCTTGTTGGCCTATAGAAGAATGGAAGATGGAATGAGGTTCTTCACTGAATTTAGGGAAAATTATCTGAGGGGTGAGATAGGAAAAGATGACGACGAAGATTGGGAGAAAGAATTTGTCAAGCATGAGAATTTTCACAGTTCGAGTTTGCCAACAAGTGATGAGGAGGTGGCTCGCGAAACAAGAAAACTTGAGCGAGAAAGTAATGAAGCTTCTTTCGGATATGAACAAGGCAGGGCTTCAGCCTGGTCGGGCAGAGCAGGAGCGCCTCATATGGGCTTATTGTACTCGGGAAGACCATTATGCTGTTTGCAAAGGAATTATACAAGAGAATAAGAGAGATGCATTTGGAGATCAGCCTATCCGTGTGCAATCACTTGATTTGGCTGATGGGGAAGGGCTGAGAGATGGTGGGCGGCTCTCGAGACTTATGAGGATTTATTGGACAAGGGACCAAAGCCGAATAACATGTCTTATGAATTGATCATGTCTCATGAATTGATTTACGAGGATTTGTTGGCCAAGGGACCAAAGCCGAATAACATGTCTTATGAATTGATCATGTCTCATTTTAACATTTTACTAACCGCGGCTAGAAGAAAAGGGATTTGGAATGGGGCGTTAGGCAAGGGGTGTCCAAAAAGGGGTTTTTTTTTTCAATTTAATATTTTTAAAAAATATTTACAAAATTAGTTAATGTATGAAAATATTCGCGCGCTGAAATGGTATTAACAGCGCGCAAAGGGGGAAGTGCAACGCACATGCACTTGCCCCCATTTTTTTTTGTTTTTTTGTTTTTTATTTTGTTTTTAGTTATTTTTTATTTTAAATTTCTTTTACAAAATTTTATTATTTTATATTTTCAGGACTAAATTTATGAAGTACATGCGCTGGATACCAACGCGCATGTACTTCCCCCTTTGCTGGTAATACCAGCGCGCAAAGGGTCGCGCGCTGGTTTTTCCAGCGCACGACCATTGCGAGTCTCGCACGCTGGTATGTCCAGCCCACGAGACCCAAATTTGTAAATATTTTTACACATCAATTAATTTTGTAAATATTTTTTTAATATTAAATTGAAAAAAAAACCCTTCAAAAAGCCCGCGTCGGCCAGAAAATTAGGCGCGGCTAGAAGAAAAGGGATTTGGAAATGAGGAGTTAGGCAATGATGTCCAAAAAGTCCGCGTCGGCCTGAAAATTCACCCTAATTTTCGGGCCTTTCGGGCTGGCTCGGTACTGTTAAGATTGGGCCGGCCCGATTCCATTTTTTTATTTTTCTTTTTCCACCCCACATTTTCTTTTTAATTTAATTTATTTTCATTTTTATTTTTTATATCCTTTAATTTGACGGAATGTGAAGTGATTTTGTTTAAAAAAAGAAAAAAAAAAGAGAGTAATCAACCTGACCAAACCCGGTCGAAACCTGAGCAGTTTCGGGCCGGGCCAAAACTCGGCCCGTTGACAATCTGAGCGTTAGGTTGATCAAGAAAATGGAAGACAATGGGCTTAAACCTGGAAGCAGGGAATGGAATGGAACGCAGTGCTTGTCACTTGTTCCAAGGCATGGGAAGCTAGTACTGCCATACAGATTTTTAAAATGATGGTGGAGAAAGGAGAGAAACCGACGATCATCTCCTACGGGGCATTGCTTAATGCACTCGAGAAAGGGAAGCTCGACGACGAGGCCCTCAAGGTGTGGGACCACATGATCAAGGTTGGCGTTGAGCCAAACTTGTATGCATACACGATCATGGCTTCTACATTCACGGGACAACGAAGGTTCAAGATGGTGGATGCTGTGATTAAAGAGATGAGTTCATTGCCGATTGATCAATGGTGAGTCGTTGTGTGCTGTAGGGAGGGATGCCGACAACCTGTGGCTCGGGCAATGGTACGTCTAAGTTCTAACAACTTCATCCAATCGTCTCAACGAATCTTCCATTGCGGAGTTCTTTACTAGAATTTCTAAATTACTGATCTCGCAAAACGAGTGTCCCGTTCATAAATAACAGAATTTTTTTTTATCATTTCCAACAAAGCAGTTATTCTCGTGTCATACATAGTCATCGCATTGAAAATGTTAAGAGGGTATTCGCCAACGAGATCCCCCGCAAAATGTGAAATTCTCAATAAATTGAAAAGTTGGCATGATCAAAATTCAGAACTCAGAAGGGGTCAAAATAGGAATAAGGGGAAAATCAGGGGGCAAAAAACAAAAAGAAAAATGTTGGGTTTGAAACTTTGAATTATCTGCAAAACCCTGAAAACAAACCAATTTCCTTTTTCTTTTTTCGGGTTTTTTTCCTGTGCTGCAACAAGGCAAGCAATCTCATTGCTGAGCTAATAATAAATTATGTTGGGGTTGCCCCACATCGGTTGTGGTAGGGGTTAGTGATCGGTTTATAAGTGTGAGGGAAAGTCTCAACCTTTGAGCTACCTTTTGGGTTGAGAGAGGTTCAAGACCACCCAACAAATTAGAAAAGGACAAGAGCATTTAAGACGAACGAATCTGAATGGGGATGTCGTACTTGTACATGTCGAACTGAGAATAATCTAATTAGGTTCGGTTCTTGAAGACTTTGGGTCAATTTCTTGTTCTACAAGATTGAAGACCATTATGATTGTTGCAGCTTGCTCCTCTGGTTCAATTCTTACTTTCTTTTCCCTCTACCGAGGGTCCATAAATTCAATAAGGAGGTTGACAACATTATGTGTCAACAATGGTCGGTCCAGTTCCTGCTTTCCTTTTTTTTTTTCCCCTTAAATTTCCTAAATGTAAACCTAAATCTAGGATATTTGTTGAAGGTGGGCTCATATATGCAAAAATGAACAACATTGGCTTTGAAACTATGTTATATTTCGTGAAACCATTACCAATTATTCCAAAAGCTTATATTTATGAGTGAAATGAGACCACGTGAATATAAAAAGCATACATGATCCATTCACAATCGATGTTGGACAATAGCAATAACTTCAACACACCAAAAGTAGTTATTTACCGGTTTAAATCATTGATGCTTGAAAGATAGACGATCATACCGTAACGATAAAGTAAAAGAGATGTACGCATACTTACTCAGACAGTAAGCTAAAGAGACTTCTTCTTCGTCGAATAACATGAAAGTAATCTCATCTTCTTAGGAATGGATCTGAGTGGTACAACAATTGAGATTTTAAATGAAAACAGTTTTGCCTTCCTCAATTCTGTCATATTACGTCTTACCTAACAAAAAGTGACGCACAAAGCGCACACAGTCTGGACTAAACTTTTAAAACGTATAAATATTGATATCTAATGCAATTTTTTTTCATTTTCTTTTTGGGAAAAAATGAGTTACCAATGCAGGAAAGTCCGCTGATTATGAATAAAAGTCATCTTATTGATTCAACCACCCAAGTTAGTGCTCAACTATTAATGGATTCCTTTTTTGTAATAGAGACTTTTGTATTCAATGTACACATTCACAGCCGTCCAGCTCGATGATTAACCTTGGGGACAAAGTTACCGTATGGTTGGTGATTAACTCTTCTTAAGTTCATGTGTCGATGATCTAGATCTTTAGTCATAATTTGGTGATCACTGACCCTATACATAGGTTTGGATTGCATGTGATAATTATCGGAATGCTTGTCCATATTTTTCATTTGAACGTTCGAGATCTTAATTTTGTATGCATTATACTAAAATGTAACCAAACGGCATGAACATGACATTTTATGTTTCATGAAAGAGCTAAAATCACGAGGAGCATTTTTCGTCGAAACTATCATGCTGGGTCAAACCAAATAGTCCCTTTTACGACGAGCGTTTTTGCTCCTTTTTTGCGAAAATGGCTTTTTCGTTAACAAGCGATTAGAATAAAATAATTCCCAGCAGAGATGGGCGGGTGTTCTTGCCGTAGAAGGGATGCAGACGCGGTAATAACGGGGAACTTCCAATTACGAGAATACCCTCATCGTTAGTTTGGGGATCTGTCTTCTATCTATTCCGTTTTTCCCTTTGTGAATCAGCTTTGGTCGAGGTGTTGAAGAGGTGGGAGGTATAGAATTTCAAGCTTGCTGATCTGCAGAGACTGAGATGGAGCTCTCGCTCTGCTTGATAAGCTGAGGATCGCGGCGCGTCTGCCAACAAATGGCAATTGAGACATAATAGAGAGCTTAATATGTTCAAAAGGCTTTTAACTGACCATTAAGCTTTTAATTACCGAATGAGTACAGTCAAACTAAGAATATTTTCGGGCTTCAAGCAGAATGTAGTATATTACTGCGCAGCTGTTTTTTCCGTCATTACATTTAGCTTCAAAATGTCCACATAAGCAGATCGAGCTCGAAGTCTTTTGAGAGAGTCTGAGCAACTGAGACGAGAAAGATGCTCATGAGATATCGTATCAGGATTTGAAGGAAGAACAGCGGAACAACAAGCTCTAGTGGCAGCATGACTTGCCATTTCTTATTTGAAAATGTGTTTTGGGATCCCAACGTACTATCTAACCACTATGTGCATTCGAATTATGAACGTGGCAATTATTAAGCCTAATTATTTTTGTCGCAACTCAATATCGTAGTCAAACCTTGTTCTGGAAGCATTTGGCAATGCAAAGACAGTGAGGAACAATAACTCAAGGTCCAACTCAATGTTGCTGTCTATATACTTTGATTCATTCTGAAATAGAGTGGGTTTTACTTCCAACAACAATAGGATTATTCTCATATACCCCTCATGATCCATAATGTAGTCGGTTTAGTAAATTTGTTGAGATTCAATTTGACAAAAAATAATGCAGAAAGCAAGTCTTCAATCTTACAAAGATAGCCGATGGCTCGATGTCGCGACCCGTCCGGAAGCGGACGCGGCTAATGGATTACCGATCACGGGTCTTGGATCGGCGCGAGCCCTCCCAGGCCCATACCAAATCGCGGCGGGAGTATTCTTCGACGATAAGAGTCGATCGCTTTCGACCTTCAGTGTGGTCGTGGTGGCATGTGCAAATTGTGCATGCATTTGGAGTCGCCACCGGTCTTTCTTGGAGGGTAGACCGGAAACCTTACCGATCGATTGGGAGAGATCGATCAGTTCTACGGAACCAGAGATTTTGGGTTCGGGGACTTGGTTACGCTGGTGTCGTTACCAACGCCCTTTCGGTACCTAATGCGAGTGATTTTCCTAACTAGGATTTCATGCAGGCACAATTTTGGGTGAGGTAAGTCTGACTTTGCACATTAACCAGTTTAACATGCTCACGTAATCATAATAAATAAATAGATGTCAATCACATAAATATCTATCCTACGTGGTGATCATGGAATTATGATTTAATGGGTCTCGAGCCAATGAGACCACATATAATCATTTTAATATTTTAATAACGGAGAGCCGCTCTTCGCTTCTTCTTGGTTTCTTGAACTCTTCAAGAATTGGGCCCCAAAGAGCTCGCCGACTTAAAAGGCTCCTCCACGTAATCCTCGTAGCATTTACATCAACAATTGACTATGCCAAAAATAAAGATTACATGAAAAATAAAAGGAGTACGCAGCCTCCATTTAATAATTACAATCCCAAATATATAAATAATCATCATACATTCATATATACATCAATCACATTGATTAGGGATTTTTCCATGATCACCACCCTTTCACGTAAGTAATAAATTCACAATTTAAAACTTAGGAAGGCACAATAAAAATTCTACGTTGAATCATATTCAGAATTTTTACGTAAAATAAGATAGCCATAAATTTTCGATTCAAAATTGATTTAGTCTCAATTTTTGCTACGTTGATTAATTTATCATATAAAATAATCAATCTCCATTAGCCATGTAAGACGAACAATTCGTTAATACATATTGGCCATAGTATTGCAAAAATTGCAAAAAATCAATTAAATGCACGAAAACACCTAAGGATTGGCTCTGATACCACTGTTGGGATCCACGTAACACGTAGCGGAAATAAATAACAACCCACACATGTATCTCCAGAGGCGTACTTCGTGCATTTCAATCGAAAAAAATCACAAAGTCTCAAAGGGAGTAAATAGATTACCTCTCGTAGCGTGCTTGAACGGAGGTGTCGGTTCGATGTTCTTCGATCTCAGCCTCCACAAGTGTTAGGCATCTAGTTCGGACGCACCACCAATTGACGAACGGGGAGACGACTAATAACTCCACAACAATTGTGCTAGCAATATGCGGAATCAATATTCCGAACTTAGTATATTTTGCTCGCTCAAGATTATGAGAATATAGAGAGTGTTTGTGTTCTTCTCTCTAAGCTCTCAAAAATTTGCACACTCTACAAAATGTCTCTCTCCTTCAACCTCAAAACTCTTGCCATCCTTTTATAGCCAAAAATACCTTCCAATAAATTGTATTTAAAAATAGCACTAACAATTATAAATTCTATCTAAAAATAGCACTCACAAATAAATGACATTTAAAAATAGCACTAACAATAGCACTCACAATTTATAATACAAAAATACTATTTAAAAATAGCACTAACAATAGCACTCACAATTTATAATACAAAAATTCTATTTAAAAATAGCACTAACAATTATAAATTCTATCTAATAATAGCACTCACAAATAAATGACATTTAAAAATAGCACTAACAATAGCACTCACAATTTATAATACAAAAATGCTATTTAAAAATAGCACTAACAATAGCACTCACAATTTATAATACAAAAATTCTATTTAAAAATAGCACTAACAATTATAAATTCTATCTAATAATAGCACTCACAATTTATGATAAATAAATGCCATTTAAAAATAGCACTAACAATAGCACTCACAATTTATGATAAATAAATGTCATTTAAAAATAGCACTAACAATAGCACTCACAATTTATAATACAAAAAATGCTATTTAAAAATAGCACTCACAATACAAAAATGCTAAAAAAGGCACTAACAAAGGTGTTAAAAATAATAACCATTATTATTATTACAAGAGTTAAAGAGGTTACCAAACAATACAAATATGCATAACGTATAAATACGTATGATGTATAAATACGTAGAGCATACGTATACATCCGTGAAACCGGGGACTAATTGAAAGAAAAATGTGCAATTAAGCCCTTTTGGTAAAAATTGATTAAATTGGAGGGCAAATTGACCTAATTGCACTTTAAGACTTTAGAATCCAATGTCATAGCTTATAAAAAGTGAGAATTGAAAACTAAAAGACTCGAAAATGATTTTTTTTTAGGCTCGGTTCGGGTTTATGTTTGTGAAGGAACATAGTGACCCGAGCCAAATTTTTGAGATTTAAAGTGACACACTTGAAGAGGAAATTAAAACAAAATTATCGAATATTTTTGGGTATTTTTCTGACCACGAATGGTATTTTTCTGATTTTTTGGGTATTTTTATAATTAAATAAACTCGAAAAATATTAAAAATACCGAAAAATATTTTTTGTTCAAAATTGGTTCCTAAGGTTAAACCAAGGCTTCCAAAGTTGATTTTGTGATTTTATGACCTTTTTTGATATTTTTAATTAATTTTAAAGAATAAAAATCACAATAATAAATGGTAAAAAAAATCAGGTGTCAACAGCTGCCCCTCTTTGAAAGGAATCTCGTTAGAGGTTTCTCTCAAAGATAAGGTGGCACCTGATTCCTAACCGACTCAACTGGGAAAATAAGAGAAGAAATGTTATGACATCGGATCCTTAAGCCTATTGATAAAAGCTCAAATCAATCTCCGGTTTGCTCTAACAATTTGAACATGGGCCGAAGTGAGAGAGACTTACCTGAAGCTCACCTGTCTGATGCTGCCGGTTGCGACGACTTTCAAGAAGATACCTAGGACTCGTTCAGAATATCCTAGGGAGATTAAGCTCTGACCTGTATGGTAGGTCATACCATCATGGGATTCCTAACTGGTAGGAACCTAAGGAAGGCGCATCCCCATGCTTTGGGATTTGCCAGAGATTTTAATCCGTATGGTGGATCGGACCTTTATGTTGATCTTTGAGGCGGTATCTACCTCGTGTTGACCCTTATGGCGGTTTCTACCATGAGTTGACCCTTCAGGGGGCTTCTACCTTGAGTTGACCCTTCAGGCGGTATCTACCTTTGGTTTGACCCTTCAGGCGGTATCTACCTTGAGTTGACCCTTCAGGCGGTTTCTACCTTTGGTTGACCCTTCAGGCGGTTTCTACCTTGGTTTGACCCTTCAGGCGGTTTCTACCTTGAGTTGACCCTTCAGGCGGTTTCTACCTTTGATTTGACCCTTCAGGCGGTTTCTACCTTGTGTTGACCCTTCAGGCGGTATCTACCTTGTGTTGAAAAGGGGTCTCATGACGAGGGTTCTCCACGTCCGATGAGACTGTTTGATATTTTGAAAATGGGTCCTGGGACGAGGGTTCTCCACGTCTGATAGGACTTTTTCTTTTAAAAGGATTTTTCTTCCCCTTTTTTTGAGACCCCGAAGTTTGTCGGGAATTCAGTTTTTTGAAGCAGTGAAAGATTTTATTTTGACAAAACTTCACTTGAGTCTGTTGAGGCGACATTCTGGGAGTTGGGTTCTCCAAGTATCCTGCATAAGTTTGAGCCTGAAAGATTTTTCTTCACCAAGAAAACGTTAGTAATCTTTGGGAAGACCACGGCTGTCCATTTTGACAAAACCGTATGATTTAAGTTTTAATCATGAAATGTGCATTTTGATGCTGGGGGTTATCCAAAGCATTCTTGCAACATGCAAATGTGATCACAAATCCCTTGCACGGAAAATCTGGATCAACAGTTTGAAAATTCCAAAAAGAGTTTGTTCAAAACATCAATTGGAATATTTCTCGACAATGAGGTCTTCTCACCTGTTTTGCGATCGTGTTTTTTTATAGGGGATACACTCGATTCCCTACTAACCCGTGCCTAGGTTTTAGGCTCATTCGCAGCGCATACATTTTGATCGGTCGGGAGGTCTTCCACGGGACCGTAATGTTGGGCTTGGATATTGGTCTTCAAGGGGGACTCACTTTTGAGTCAAGGTCATTGAATGAAAGTTTTCACCATCTGCTCCGGGTTTACAAGTCAAGAACCCTGCAAAATGAGAAAGAAATAGTCTTGCTCGTACTTCTTCGAGCTGAGCTATATGTTAACCCAAGTGTCTTAGTCAGAGAAGACTGTTTCAGGGTTATGATGTTGGTAGGATTGGGGACCGAAAAAGGCTTGTTTTTGGCCCAGAATTCATGACGAGTTTGACATTGGTGATCATTGCTGATTTACCTCCTGTCTTTTCCTTTCTGCATCTTTAGTTTTTGAGGTGTACAACCGATTTTGAGGTGTGCACCAGCTCTTTAGAGAGCGTCCCTTGTTGCATTCAGAGACCGACTCTCTCCATGTCTTTGTTCTGTGCTTGGCAGCATTTGGGGAGCAGCTTTTTTTTATTTGACTCCTTTAAGAATTTTTTTTTTTTCATCCAAGTTTCACTGGGGATCAAGCAAACAGCTTTCATGAGCATCGGCCTTGCTTTTACCAGGCACTTTGCTTTTTCTCGATACCGTGGATTTTTCTCATTGATTTTTGAAATCCCACTTTTTCTCATCTTCATAGGATCGTGTTAGACCTATGATCAAAGGTCTAACAAGGTTAAACATTAACTTAGGAATTCTTTTGCAAACCCTAAGTCTTGAACTTCTTCGTTTCTGAAGTGATGCTGCATCCGTCTTGGAATGTGCAATGATCACCAACGGGTTTATGAAATGATTCTGCAGGCTCAACTTGGCTATGCAAAGGATTCGGTGTGTGGGATAGAGAAATGAATGCTTCTCATCATCCTATGGCACTTGGATTACCATATAAACAACACACAAAGATTAATGTTAGTCCGAGCAAGAAAATTTCTAACCATTTTCTCCTGATGCTGCTGGACTCACCTCCATTTTGCCCCGATGTGGGGTGGTTCTTGACAGGGTTAAGAATGAAAACCGCCGTTCAAAGGGGTTATCAACGGTCACCTGTAGTGTTTGGGGGATATGAAACGAATGCCTCCGTCGTCCCAACCCATGTAATCGCTGCGAATGGTCCCTACTTCCGTAGGTCCAGATTCTGCTGTCTTATCCGCTCCATTTCTCTCTTAAGTGTGTATAGGACGTGTTTGGACTAGGCTTTGCCTCTCGTCTTTTGAGAAAACGTCCTTTTGAAAGTTTTGAACAACTTTTGATTGGAAAAATCTCTTTCGTTTTCTCCAAAAATTTTACCCGTCAATGGGATTTTATGATGCCCAATGCATGTTTAGATAACCTCATGTTTCAAAACATGAATGCCAATGAAGTTAGAATCCTATGTCTTTTCTAGACATCAGATTCTAAAAGCTTTTCTTTTCTTCTCTATTTTTTATTCAACATTTTCAATGGATTGGGGAAAGGGATACTTACCTGTCCCCCGCGGCTGGAGATCCCTGAAAATGCGGAAGAAACATGTTATTGTTCGTTCATGAATTTTTCAAAAAATTAGAACGATACATCTTACCCTCGGTCGTGTGCCCCTGCGAGTGCACACAGGTTGTCAAAATTTGTCCTCCTTGATGGTGAGTCCCTATCAAGGATAAATAGCAAGTGTTAACTCATATTCCCAAATTGAAGACAAATTGGGACAATACAACTTTACTCTTGGTTCTCATCCCGTTCTGACGTCGCGTATTGATATGAACCACGTCTATCAAATCCGCTTATCCATGCTTGGAATATTTGCAATATCAATGGTTCAGCTGCCCCCGGTTGGGCAACGTCTGTTTTGTTATTTGAACAGATGGCTCCTTGGGTGATTTATCCACGTTTAACACCTGAGAAGGGAAAGAAATGAGACATTACTTTGGTATTCGGTTGAAGATCGTTTAGGAACGATACATCGTTTTACCAAATGGGAGGCTTCGTGACCAAACGTATTTCGTGCTGAATGGGGGTAGATCCCATTATGCTCCGCGGGTGATAGTCATCGTTCATGGAATTTGCTCCACGGATTAAGTGATTAATCCATGGCCCTTGGCTCGAAGACGTTCAAAGGGTAATGTTGACACTCAGAGCGGTTAGTTTTCAGCGTTAATTACAATGTTCCCGCGGGAACTTTACAACGAAATCCGTAACACATTCATTCGATGTATTCACCTCTCACTCTCCTGAGCCTTCTAATGATTTAGCACACGAGCTTCGAACCAGATGTCCGGTCGCCGGTACCGGTCACGACTGCGAAGATGCACTTGTTCCAAAATGCTTGACCCATAGGCTGAGTTGCTCATTCAGGAGATCGTCCGACCGCTCGAGTCGTCCAAGTTGAGCATCCTTAATTGCTGGTGACGGACTTCTCCCATTTTCGGCATGAACAACCTGGTTTCTCGGTTTATGCGTGATCCACACGCCGAGTTGCTCACTGAGGGACTCGCTTGAAATTTCAAGCCATTGACGCCCAAGTCGGGCATCCTCAACCGTTGGCGATGGGTTCCTCACACTACTTTCGACATGAACAACCTCACTTCTCGAGTTGGTATTTTCATCGTTGTCCAGTAGGTTTGTACCCGATGCTGGATTCGCCGTAGGAATAACACTAACGATCGGTTGGTGCTCAAATTGGGGAGTCCATACCTGCTGAAATTGTTGTACATACTCTTGGGGAGTACCAGGGTAACTCAGGGGGGAATTCAGCCGATCGAACCAAGAATAGATGTTTTCAAGGAGATCGTCTGAACCATCGAGCGACTGACACTCAGGTTGAGTATTGTCGACTACTGGAGAAGGAATCTTTTTGCCATTTTCGTCATGGACCACCTGATTCTTCGAGCCGGAATCTCCGTAATCGTCTCGCAAGATTGTATGTGCATCTCCTGCCAGTGTTAGATCCGCTGTAGGACTAGTATTAACGGCCAGTCGGTGCTCAGACTGGGGAGTCCCGATTTGCTGAAATTGCGGTACATACTCCTGAGGAGTACTGGGATAACCCATGGGAGTACTCTGATTGATGCCTGAACAATCGACCGTGTAATTGTCAGTCCCATCGGTGTTAAGAGGTGATTGGATGCTTCCTGCTTCATGAGGATTGCGATCACAGCCATGCTCATCGTTTAAACTTGAACTGCCTCTCTCTTGGTCTAGCGCCACTCGTCCATCTCTCAGTAGTCTTTTGTAGCACCAAAGGTGGTTCCTGACTTTATTTCTATCCAATTCCGGCATGTTCATGATCTTGAGTATGCGCGATGGGCGAGCCAAACTGATCCCTAACTGTTGAACTGCATCAACAAATTTGCTATGAAGCTCCGAGGTCCAATAAAACCTTGTTTTCTTGCTAGCCGAAGTAGGGTTGGCAACTCGGCGGCTACTCTTCGTGGAATCTGGTCGTGTTGAACCGCCTCTATCTTGGTCTAGCGACGCTCGTCCATCTCTCAGTAGTTTCTTGTAGCGCCAAAGGTGATTCTTGACCATATTTTTAGTCAGTCCCGGCACGTTCATGATTTCGAGTATGCGTAATGGGCAAGCAAAACTGATCCCCAACTGTTGAACTGCATCAACAAATTTGCTATGAAACTCCGGGGTCCAACGAAATCTTATTTTCTTGCTAGCCGAAGTGGTGTCAGCAACTTGGCGGTTACTCTTCTCGGAATCTGGTCGTGTTGGAGGTTGCTCTGGAGGGGATTTAGTGGTCTCAGATCGGCTGGTCATGATGGTGAGTTCATCATCGAGCGGACCCGACTTGTCATGACGCATGTTCCCTTCCACAATGGGCGTCGACTTTGACCTTATAGCACTAGTTTCCTCTTGTAGATCCTCGGCGGTACCCGCCTGTTCCGAAAGATGTTGCGAAGGGCATTGCAACAAATGAGCATTATAAACCCCCAGATCTGGCTCTTCAGTGAATACTCCGTCCGTGGGAACAGGGTTACCGCACTCCAGGCAAATAGCGATGCTTAGAGCTTTTTTGTACTGAGTGTTTTTTATTCGAAGCTTTTCATTTTCCTCCCTTACAACCGCTAACTCGTGCCGATCGCGTTGCTGCTTCAGCCGGGTTCGTTTGTTTTCAAACCAGCACTTGACCTTCCGAGGCTCCCACCCTATCTCCTGGCCCATTTTGATTTTCTGTTCCATGTCCGGATAGGGGTATTCCCTGAAAAACAATTCGAGTTTATGGACTTGACCTGAAGTGTTGCGTTTGAGATATTCCCCTTTCTGACGCTGATAACCGTCGCGGGTACTGTTCTCGTTAACCAAGCCGCGGGTTTCATCATTAGAAGGATCGGTCTCCATGGCCCTCGTGTCAGGTTCGGTCCTGAGATCTTCAAACTCTTCCAGCAGCTCAAGCTCGGAGACCTCCAAGTCTGGCGCTTCCAGTAAATGACAGAATCCCTTGAACATTTTGACCGGGATATCACTGTTTGATTTTCCGTTAACTCAGCTTTCTTTGTTCCTCCTTGGATCTTCACTTTCTCTGCAAATTCTGAGAGGTTAAAGGAGCCGGATCACCGTTCTTCGATCAAAGGTGATGGCTACCCGACGAGCGCTCTTCTCAATGTTTCGAGATTCCCACTTCGTCCTTTTGTGATGGCTACTTGACGAGCGTTTTTCTCAAGGCTTCGTAATTCCCACTTTGTCCTTTTTTGCTCTTTTCTACGTGAACGGAGCCTGAAGATCTCTTGCGTTGATTTCGCTTTGTCGAGCACTACGCTTGTCCCCCTGGCCCAGTCTCTAGAGTAACAAGCCTGCCCACCTTTCGGCGCCATTATGTTTCGTAAAACCCGAGATCACAGGACGGTGGTGGATTCGTGACTCATCGGGGATGCATTAACGAAACCCGCTTGGCTCTACTGCACATAAAATATTATTACCACTTCTCCCTGTACTCGAGCATTTATAAGGTGATAGATTGATGTCAAGAAGATTAACACTTTAGCCTTATCAGACTCAGCCTCTCAAACACTCTTCACATTCTCACTCTCTTCTCCGTCATTCCATCGCATATGGATTCCTCCTCTATGCCTGTTGCCTTACCTGAAGCTTCGACCCAATGGGAGAGATTTTACCACCTCTTGGGTAGGGGTTATGGCTACATAAACAATCATCCTGAAGCTGAGGTTGAAGTTCGTACTCTGATTCCGGCCCTGGATACTGCGTGTATTGAAGGTACGAAACTGCAAAGGGAGTTTGTGATCTTCCCAACTCTCTTTAACAATTTCATGCAGGCTTACGAAGTTGCTAGCCGGGAGGTCACTTTGGCTGGTATCGTGCGAGCCCGTTATCAGGACCGAACTGAGTCCCTGATGTTGGCCATGCTGACGGCCGATAACCATAAAAGGGCTGTTGAATACGCCCACGCCCAGGTTTCGATGCTGGTCCGTGAGAGGGACAACTTGGTGGAGCGTCTGGCTCTCTTTGACACCGCCTTTGAACAAGACCAGCACAACTTCGTGCTGAGGTTCCAGTGTGCCTGGTTGGAGGAAAGGCTTGAAGACCTGAGCATGGACATAGCTCGCGGGAGGGTGCTGGCTCATGACTTAGAGCTTGAGTTCGAGTACTATGACACCAAGGTGAACGAACTTAAGGAGAAATGTCGTCTCCTTTTCTTCAAGCTTGTAGACCTCGATTCCCGGAGTGTGGGTTGTAAGCAAGGCATGGATAGCATGGAGAGTCAGTTAAGCTTTTTTGTGATGCTTGTCAGAACTCATTTTGGGTTTACTGCTCCCCCTCAGTGATCCACTTGTAAACTTTCCTGCTGAATGAAATAAATGCGAGTTTGTTTATATATGCTCTTTCATTCTGCATTGTTGACTAGCCAAGAAAGGTTTTTGCTTTCGGATCTACGCGACTCCTTTTTCGCCTGTGTCAACAGATTGACTACGCATCATTCTCACAGCCCGACGCTTTATATTTGATTGACCTGAATGCCTCGTGAGAAATAGATTTGTAGTTGCTCGAAACTTAAAGATTGCCCCTGATTTTGCGGTCATTGCGTTTGGGGCCGCTAGTAATCTTTCACTTTCGAGCTCGATCACATTCTGCTAGTAACTCATGCTATCAATTCTGCCTTCACGCGTCGGGGCTGATTTTACCTTGAACTTAATAACAAGGAATTACCGTATACACACGAGATGACGTTTGCGAAAAACATTATGCAGAATCAACTCTAGCTATTGAAGAAACAAACGCATGCACCGATGAGAACTTTACAATAGGAGATACATCCTTCTCGCGTACATCCCCTTCTTTCTTGGGGCATGTCCAATGACTAACCAGTCTGGCCTCAGCTTAGGTGTGCCATTACCAAGTGCAGATCATGGTTGCCAACCTTTAATAGCTTCCAACTGATCGAACCAGGTATCAAGTCCTTCATCGAAGAAATCACCCGACCCCTCGAACGATTGATGTGTAGGTTGAGCTGCATCGCCCGACGGGTTCTTCGAACTGGAACCTCCATCTTTGTCTGGGATTATAAGAGGAGATTTGATCGATTGACTACCACAAGCATCTCCCACTTGGGGATTAGGGAAATAAGAGTGCTCCAAGCTTTCTCCCATTAGATCATCTAAAGCCATATGCTCTGATTGGGCAAACCCTTGAGCACTGGGCGTGGTGGGCTGATCTGCGACAGGATGAACACTGACTAGCTGCTGCTCGGACGGAGGAGTGATTACTCGTTGCACTTGTGATGCGTGTTCTTGAGGAATATTGAAATGACTCGCGAGGATATCCTGATCAAATCCCCAATAGTCGTCCAGATTCGACCGGGCCTCATTTGTCATAAGGGTGCTGGGTTCGCAGCCGAGTCTATTGCTCGGATTCAGTTCTGCATAACGCTGTCCTAACGCCCTTCTGTAGCAACCAAGGTGATTCGCGACTAATTGCTTGGTAAGTCCCGGTACGTTCATGACCCTAAGTATGCTTGTCGGACCTATGAAGTCGAGTCCTATCTGTCGAACTGCGTCCAAGAACTTGAGATGAAGCTCCGGGGGCCAAGTGAATTTCTTCTTCTCGTCGTCCAGAGTGGCGTAGATAGCCTGCCGACTAACCTCTAACTCCTCTTGAACCGTATCTGATCTTACCGGAAGCTGTTGTGGAGGAGATTCATGGGCTTCGATGAGGTGACTCCGATCATAACGACACGTATCTTCTTCCTCCGAAGACACTGGTATAATTTCTGTAGGATCGATCTGCTCATGCGCGCCATTAGCAGGATCTGATTGTACCGGAGATGGCTCAAGGGAGCAGGGGGATAAATGAGCACCTTCCATCTTCGTAGAAGGCTTACTGGGGAACAATTTACTGAGGGTGGTAGGGCCACCGCAGTCAGGGCAGGTAATAGTACTGAGAATTTTCTCATACCACATGTTTTCCATTTGAAGGTTTTGGTTCTGCTCTTTTAGGGCCGTGATCTCCTTACGCCTGTGTTGGACACCTAGTCTGAAACGTCTATTCTGAAACCAAAAATGGATTCTCATAGGATTCATTCCCAGCTTCTGGCCCAATTCAATCTTTTGTTCCTCGTTTGGGCAAGGGCATTCATCGAAGAAAGCTTCAAGCTCCTGGATTTCTTTCCGAGCGTAGCGCTGGCGACTTTTTCTTTTCCGGGGTTGAGCGTCGTGGCCACTGCCGTCGTCACCACTGCGATCTTGATGTTCGTCACCGGCGATGTTGAGTTCCATGGCTTCGATGTCGAATCTGATTCTAGAGAATTTGAGGTCTTTCAACGAACTCGTCACTCGGGGTTCTCTGTTCTCTTTTGTATACTCGCTCTTTCGATTTGTTGCCTCCTTTTCCTCGAAAGCTAGGTCTGTTCAGCGTTCTGTTTTTGAAACGACGGAACTGTTTACCTCCTGCTCAGCTTTCCGACACGAAGGGGTAACCAAATCCTTCCGCGGCTTCTTCGATAGTAGCGCTCGCCTTTCACTTTTCCTCGATAGTCATGCCTGTTCAGCACTGTCTTCTCTTTTTAAGTGGCAGAGCTGTTCACTCGCCGCCCAGCTTTATGCGTGATGGAACAACACAATCCTTTCGCGGCTTCTTCGATAGTTGCGCTCGCCTTTCACTTTTCCTCAATAGTCATGCATGTTCAGCACTGTCTTCTCTTTTTAAGTGGCAGAGCTGTTCATTCGCCGCCCAGCTTCATGCGTGATGGAACAACACAATCCTTTCGCGGCTTCTTCGATAGTTGCGCTCGCCTTTCACTTTTCCTCAATAGTCATGCCTGTTCAGCATTGTCTTCTCTTTTTAAGTGGCAGAGCTGTTCACTCGCCGCCCAGCTTCATGCGTGATGGAACAACACAATCCTTTCGCGGCTTCTTCGATAGTTGCGCTCGCCTCCCTCCCAGCTTTAATAATGGCGAGACCGAATTTGTCAGGCCTGAAATTGCGGATCAGGACATGTCTGATGATTCACGGGAGGAGCAGCCCTCGCTTTACATTAATTAACCCGGCTCCACAAGCATTATTGCTGCAACTTTTCTCCACTCTCGAGACGCTATAAAATGCGGAGTTGGTGTTTGGGAGATTAACGCTCTCATATAATTTGCTTCCATCCTCTAATCGCTCCACTACACACATCTCCGTCGAAAATGGCTTCTTCCCAAGTTCACACTTTCTCAGCCGAAGCTTTGACTCGATGGAAAGAGTTCTATAACCTCTTGGGTCGAGGCTACGCTCACATAGCCGATCATCCCGAAACCGAGGATGAGATCAGAGTCATGTTCGGGGACCTGGACATCACCTCCCTCGAGGGTACCGCGTTGGGGAGGGAATACAATATTTTTCCAACGCTCTTTACGAACTCCTTGGAGGTCTACCGCGCTGCTCATCGGGGAGTTACCGTGGCTCGTGTCTTGCGAGCCCGTTATGAGGATCAGTCCGACCGCCTAGCGTTGGCTGACTACCTGGCCGATAGTCACAAAAAGGCTGTTGAGTTCGCCAAAGAGCGGGTTTCGACATTGCTACGCGAGAGGAGGAATCTGGTGGAGGACTTAGCTCTATCTCTGGCTACCTATGAGCGCGATCGACGTAATGCCCTGCTAAGGAATCGGAGCGAGTGGCTGGAAGAAAGGCTCAACGGCATAAACGAGGATATAACTCGTGAGAATGGACTTGTTCGGGACTTGGAAGCAGTCGCCGAAGATCACGAGACTCAGGTTGTTGCAGTCAATGATGAACGCAAACGCCTCCACCTCAGGCTTGCGGACCATGATACGCGGAGTGGTGCGTATAAACAAAGCATCCATAACCTGGAGGGCCAGCTGGGCTCCTTTGTGTCGTTGATTAGGGCTCACTTCTGCTTTACTTTTCCACCCCAATGAATTGTATGATCTGGTTTGGGCAAGAATGAATGAAAGCCCCTGTGTTTGTTTTAGCTTTTATATGATCCATTTCTTCGAGCATCCGGACATCTTAGACTTGGATGAGCCGATCCATAATAAGTCGAGTAGATGTGTTCTGATTTTCTAACTCACTCATGGTCAGATGAAAGAATAGCCTCAGACTTATCCAAGAAAAGATTTCTTTATGCTACTTGTTTTTCACCTGCAAATGAAAAGACCGAGTCAAAAGGAATAATCTGAAAAAGAAAGCATAGACCCCTTTCAATCTTATGCTTGCTCGTAGTTAATAATGACAAGAACTTTTACAAGGGTTTTAATCTTGTGCGAAAAGTTTTTATCAATATTCCTCGAAAGAAAGCATACTATTGAAAGGAATGTAATTCACGATAATTGCTTTTGACCAATATTCAGAAGAGCGAATTAGTCAAAAATGCAAGGCATAACGACGTGTTTTTAAATTTAATTGAAGATACGGCATCCAAATCAAGGCCGTTTTGTTAAGAACGAGAGCAATTTGGACATCTATCTCGTCATTAAATTCGAAATAACGTCAATACTCTTGATCAATTATCGTGGATTACTTAGTGACGTATGACATGCATGGACCAATTCAAGTGTATAATTCCTTCTAGCGAAATTGGGGTTGGATTACCCTGTACGACCAAAAAGGTCGTGTAAGATTTTCAACTTTAGTTTCCTCTAAAGGAATTATAAACTTGACTTGGGAGTATTCGGATGATTAGAGAAAATGCCACTATCACATTCCCATGACCCGTCAAAAGAAATACAACCGAGTTCCATATGAATGTATACACCAATAGATCCCTAATACAATCACTCTAAGGGGTGAGATAGAGAAAGCCTCGATAAAAATAAACCCTATACAAGAGGACTAGTAATGGAAAATGAAACCAAGGAATGTGATCCTAACGTTTAAGGATGCCCCAAGTTCGATCTGTGACTTCCGGATCACTTGCCCCAACTCGTCATCTTCATTGGATGATATCTCAATAATGTTCATAGTAGGCTCCTTTGTTGCTCACTCGGTGTTCGCCATGGGATATCATCCTCCTCGTCTTCTATCAAGGACGTTTGGGAAAAACACATGCATCTATCCTTGAAATGGCATTTAATCTAATCACCAGAATGCAATGAATGAAATGCCTATATTTATATGAACTGTAATAGTTTTGAGGGATAGAGAGTCTTACCAACCCAACTCGTCGACTTATGTGCGATTTTAGGTGTACCAACCGCCCAAAGACATGCGCATGAGACAAGTGATGGTGAACTTCTAAAAATCAGAGGGTTTGGCACCTAAGGTTAAGGTTCCCACCTCGAGTTCTAGAAAGAGCCGATTCCATTGCACAACTATCGTTGCATTGGGACTCAATCCATAGTTCGAAGCGAGCGGAATTGAGAAGTGGATTACCCCGTGTTTTTCCTCACGGAGATTCCATTTTCAATTCCTTCTATTGTGTTCCTAAAGGCGGCGCCTGGGGTTTTAGGCGCGGTTGTGTGTGTCCATGTGTCGTGATCATCACAATGCAAGTCATGCACAACAATTTATCAATCAGCACTTCAAATCATCCACACAACATACATTCCTACGCCACACCTGCGTAAAATAAAGTTAATCACAGACTACACCCCTTATTACTCCAATCTGCAAAAACATATAACACCTATCGTGAGCGGACTTACCTCACCTTCAAGAGCGCCTGTAGGGTTAGAAAAATCACTCAATTTTTATTACGGCCTAAGTCCACTTGAGGTCTAGAACCATAGTTTCTAGAACAAGTCCCCAGTGGAGTCGCCAGCTGTCGCGACCCGTCCGGAAGCGGACGCGGCTAATGGATTACCGATCACGGGTCTTGGATCGGCGCGAGCCCTCCCAGGCCCATACCAAATCGCGGCGGGAGTATTCTTCGACGATAAGAGTCGATCGCTTTCGACCTTCAGTGTGGTCGTGGTGGCATGTGCAAATTGTGCATGCATTTGGAGTCGCCACCGGTCTTTCTTGGAGGGTAGACCGGAAACCTTACCGATCGATTGGGAGAGATCGATCAGTTCTACGGAACCAGAGATTTTGGGTTCGGGGACTTGGTTACGCTGGTGTCGTTACCAACGCCCTTTCGGTACCTAATGCGAGTGATTTTCCTAACTAGGATTTCATGCAGGCACAATTTTGGGTGAGGTAAGTCTGACTTTGCACATTAACCAGTTTAACATGCTCACGTAATCATAATAAATAAATAGATGTCAATCACATAAATATCTATCCTACGTGGTGATCATGGAATTATGATTTAATGGGTCTCGAGCCAATGAGACCACATATAATCATTTTAATATTTTAATAACGGAGAGCCGCTCTTCGCTTCTTCTTGGTTTCTTGAACTCTTCAAGAATTGGGCCCCAAAGAGCTCGCCGACTTAAAAGGCTCCTCCACGTAATCCTCGTAGCATTTACATCAACAATTGACTATGCCAAAAATAAAGATTACATGAAAAATAAAAGGAGTACGCAGCCTCCATTTAATAATTACAATCCCAAATATATAAATAATCATCATACATTCATATATACATCAATCACATTGATTAGGGATTTTTCCATGATCACCACCCTTTCACGTAAGTAATAAATTCACAATTTAAAACTTAGGAAGGCACAATAAAAATTCTACGTTGAATCATATTCAGAATTTTTACGTAAAATAAGATAGCCATAAATTTTCGATTCAAAATTGATTTAGTCTCAATTTTTGCTACGTTGATTAATTTATCATATAAAATAATCAATCTCCATTAGCCATGTAAGACGAACAATTCGTTAATACATATTGGCCATAGTATTGCAAAAATTGCAAAAAATCAATTAAATGCACGAAAACACCTAAGGATTGGCTCTGATACCACTGTTGGGATCCACGTAACACGTAGCGGAAATAAATAACAACCCACACATGTATCTCCAGAGGCGTACTTCGTGCATTTCAATCGAAAAAAATCACAAAGTCTCAAAGGGAGTAAATAGATTACCTCTCGTAGCGTGCTTGAACGGAGGTGTCGGTTCGATGTTCTTCGATCTCAGCCTCCACAAGTGTTAGGCATCTAGTTCGGACGCACCACCAATTGACGAACGGGGAGACGACTAATAACTCCACAACAATTGTGCTAGCAATATGCGGAATCAATATTCCGAACTTAGTATATTTTGCTCGCTCAAGATTATGAGAATATAGAGAGTGTTTGTGTTCTTCTCTCTAAGCTCTCAAAAATTTGCACACTCTACAAAATGTCTCTCTCCTTCAACCTCAAAACTCTTGCCATCCTTTTATAGCCAAAAATACCTTCCAATAAATTGTATTTAAAAATAGCACTAACAATTATAAATTCTATCTAAAAATAGCACTCACAAATAAATGACATTTAAAAATAGCACTAACAATAGCACTCACAATTTATAATACAAAAATACTATTTAAAAATAGCACTAACAATAGCACTCACAATTTATAATACAAAAATTCTATTTAAAAATAGCACTAACAATTATAAATTCTATCTAATAATAGCACTCACAAATAAATGACATTTAAAAATAGCACTAACAATAGCACTCACAATTTATAATACAAAAATGCTATTTAAAAATAGCACTAACAATAGCACTCACAATTTATAATACAAAAATTCTATTTAAAAATAGCACTAACAATTATAAATTCTATCTAATAATAGCACTCACAATTTATGATAAATAAATGCCATTTAAAAATAGCACTAACAATAGCACTCACAATTTATGATAAATAAATGTCATTTAAAAATAGCACTAACAATAGCACTCACAATTTATAATACAAAAAATGCTATTTAAAAATAGCACTCACAATACAAAAATGCTAAAAAAGGCACTAACAAAGGTGTTAAAAATAATAACCATTATTATTATTACAAGAGTTAAAGAGGTTACCAAACAATACAAATATGCATAACGTATAAATACGTATGATGTATAAATACGTAGAGCATACGTATACATCCGTGAAACCGGGGACTAATTGAAAGAAAAATGTGCAATTAAGCCCTTTTGGTAAAAATTGATTAAATTGGAGGGCAAATTGACCTAATTGCACTTTAAGACTTTAGAATCCAATGTCATAGCTTATAAAAAGTGAGAATTGAAAACTAAAAGACTCGAAAATGATTTTTTTTTAGGCTCGGTTCGGGTTTATGTTTGTGAAGGAACATAGTGACCCGAGCCAAATTTTTGAGATTTAAAGTGACACACTTGAAGAGGAAATTAAAACAAAATTATCGAATATTTTTGGGTATTTTTCTGACCACGAATGGTATTTTTCTGATTTTTTGGGTATTTTTATAATTAAATAAACTCGAAAAATATTAAAAATACCGAAAAATATTTTTTGTTCAAAATTGGTTCCTAAGGTTAAACCAAGGCTTCCAAAGTTGATTTTGTGATTTTATGACCTTTTTTGATATTTTTAATTAATTTTAAAGAATAAAAATCACAATAATAAATGGTAAAAAAAATCAGGTGTCAACACTCGAAGACCTCGTCTCTAATGCTTTTGACTTCCACGAATGGTAATGGATCAAAATAAAGGATTTTTATTTTATGCAAGAACAGTTTTCAAATAGAATTGAAGATGAATTGATTTGATAACAGAAAACAAAGTTAAATTTTGATCGCTTGTAAATAATTATAAAAATTCATCATTGACGGGCAACAACAGTTGCACCTATCAAAGCAACTAAAAGAATTATGGAAATGAGTTTGAATGAAAGGAAAGGATCTGTTTAAAAATGAATTCCCATTTGTTGACTATTACTTATCAAATATTGCTCGATAATCTGGTTTTACTCTCGGGAGCCATGATGCATGCCGGTTTCATATGACCAGGTGGAGTGGCACAGTCGACGCTGAATTAGACAACTTTCAATATTTTTTGTAACTATTTTTATTTCCTTTTTGTCATTTCTTTTTTTCCCTTCTTCCTCCGACTGGATGCTACCAGCAAAGACCTTGCCCAGCCATAATGAAGTGCGACCTCGCCCAGTACTATGGGGCCGAGCTTCAATTGAAGCCGGCTCTGGCCAGTCACCGCTTTTCGCAGGATAAAAATGAAAACAGTATCATTTTGGAATTTTTATTGTCAATTTCGACAATGAAAAATCTCCTTTTAAAACGAACGGAAGTATAAAAAGAAAAGGAAAAAAAAAGGGACAAATCCCCAAAATAACTATGATGGTATTCTCATAATTGGAGTTTCCCATTACTACGACTCCATTCTCCCTTCCAAGACAAGGAGACCCGCCCGTCTCTATTGGGAGTTATTTTACTTGAATTTTTTTCGTTAAAGAAAATGCCCAAAAATCACTCTGGCCAAAGTGACCAAATTAACCTCATCCAAAGGGGATCCGGCTCCCCTGCCTTTAAGGCAAGGGTGCCTTAAAGCATCTGGGCCGTCCATTTTTGAATGGACGGCCCAGATCTTGTAATAGGAGAGAATTTTTAAGATTTTTTTTAAAAAATGATTTGGGCCGTCTATTTCTAAAATGGGCCTAGATCTTTCAATTTTTAAGGTACCCATGCCTTTAAGGCAGGGGATCCATTCGGATCCAAATGAGCATTTCTTGCCAAAGACAAAAAATAAAAAAAAAAGTCTTTGTAAGGAGAAAATAGTTTCTAACACTCTCTCTAATATCCCGCCCTCCACTTGTCCCTCTTTCCTTCTAAAATTTTGAAAAAATGACTCACCCCTTCTCTCTCTCTCTCTCTCTCTCTCTCTCTCTCTCTCTCTCTCTCTCTCTCTCTCTCTCTCTCTCTCTCTCTCTCTCATTGCTGCAAAGCTCTTGCTCCCACTCTCTCTCCAAAGCACTCGCATCTTCCTCTCGCATTCTATTCCCGTCTCACTCCTCGCACTTCGATCCGCAATGGGAAATGTTAAGATTGGATCAACGGTGCATTGCTTATCATCTTCCTGCGCCTGTTCATGTTTTCTCTATTTCTACGATTGTGTTTGATCTTGCGCTTTATTGATCGTCGTTGTATTTTTTCGGTGCTAAAGTTTCGGCAGGATCAATCACTTAGGGCCTATTTGATAATGTTTTGTTCCTCTGTTTTTGTTGCCCAAAAAAAAAAAGAATAACAAATATGTTTGATAACACAAATGATTCTTATTCTTATTTTGATCCTGATAGCACTTGGACCAAAAATAAGAAATAAAAAAGTTATTTCTAAAAAAAAATACATTTTTGATAATAAAAAAGGCAATGATAGTCTCCTTTCACTTTCGTCGGACGCCCGCGAGGTGTGGGTTGGATCAACTCGAGTCGGTCAGGTTAATTTTTATATTAAAATATTCAAAAATTAATAAAAAAATCAAAAAAGATTAAAAATCCAAATATGGAAAATCCATAAAAAATCTAAAAAAACTGCAAAAAATCAAGAAAAATTCCAAAAATTCTAAAAAATTAGGGATGGGTCATTTCAACTGGTCAATCTTTTTTTTTTTGACTTTTTTGCCTTTTAATTTCTCTCAAATGATGATTTTGCCCCTTATGGGCAAATCGTTTAAAAAAATCTTGAAAAATTCCAAAAAAATCTCAAAAAGTAAGAAATAGTCCATTCAACTAGATAATCTTGTTTTCGATGATTTTACCTTTTGATTTTTCTCAAGCCTTGGCTGATTTGCTGTCAAACTACCATCCATGATATCAATTGCTTAGGTCCACCATCCGCATGATGTCAAAAGTGATTATGTACTTATTTCTAGAATATAAATTTTTTGTTGTTACCAAACGCGTCTCTGTTCCTAGAACAAAAGTTTTATGCAATTATCAATGGCATTCTGATTCTTTAAAACTCATTCAAAGAATAGAATAAAAAAATTGATTCTAATCAGAATCACTTTTTTGGAATAGAAACGTAACCAAACATGTCCTTGATGGCCAGAGTCGAGCTCTTAAGGGGTAACGTCGAGCTCGTCACCATCAACAATCCATTCGTCACCACTACCTACATGGTACTTTTTCTCCTCTTGTGCATGCTTGTGTGTTCATGTGCTACTTCGCCGTTGTTGACACCTAATTTTTAATCAGTCTTTTTTTAAAATTAATTAAAAAATAGAAAATAAAAAAATTCAAAATCATCTTTGGGACCCTTAGCCAAGCACAATGAACCATTTTTGAGCAAAAAAATATTTTTTGTACTTTTTTTTTTGTATTTTTGGAATTTCTTTTCATTTAAAAATAGCTGAAAATCAAAGAAAATACCGAATGAGGTCGGAAAAATCTAAAAAATAGTCAACAATTTTCTTTCTATTCCAATTATATGTTAGCCACATTAGTATTTGGAAAATCGATTTGGGATATAGAAAAGCCCAATTGATGTCTTTTATCCCCTGAATCGAGGGGAAAAATATCAAATTGAGCCTTCTCCATTCGTATTTTAATAATTTTTAGTGTATCTTCGACACCTTCAATTTTACATTCTAGTCGAATCAATTTCACAAAAACGAGCCAAATTTCGGGACGTTTCTTTTTCTTTTTTTTTTTTTCAGCCGGATTGGGTTGGTCAAACATATCCGAACCGGTTAGCCCGGTAAACCGGTTGCCAACCCAACGGAAGCAGAAGAAGTAGAAGCGCAGCAGGGAAAAACCCCATTTTTCTTTCACATTGGCAGGTGCCAAGGAAAGTGCGATCCGTCTGCCAAGGCGCTACATCAAGGGAAAGAGTGTAAAGGTCGGGTTTTTAGGCACGAGGGATCTCTAGTGGAAAGAGAGTGCGGCTTTGGGGTTCTCCAGTGGAAAGAAAGCTCATCGCAGTGAGTTCTCAAGAGACCAAAAACGAGAGCTGAGCAAAAGAGTGTAAAGGTCGAATCTTGATGGCTCCCCTCCCCCCCTCAAAAAAAAAAAAAGAGGCGAAAGCCGAGAGGTCTGGGTGGACCCGGATCCCACTATGTGTAGAAGCAATGGAATTCGACGGATCTTAGTTTGATGCTACGGTTTGTCCGAATTGAGTTTTTGAAAATTGGTATGCTGTTGTACTAGACGAGCATCACATTTCGAGGGCTGATATCTTCAACTTTTGATTATCTATTGAGGTTCGTCATTAGAGAAAATTTGTAATACGCCGAGTAAGCATCGTTTGGAATATAAGACGACTTGAAATGGAGCTCGGTGAAAGAAGTTATGGTTCGAGAGAGTTCGACGCGCAAACTGGGAATCCATTGAATCCAGCCGCCCGTTCTACCTTTGGGATTTTGGGCGGCCGGGATTGCCTAAGTCACCTGCCTTCAAGGTAGGGAATCCATTGAATCCCGGCAGCCCAATCCCCCCTTGGGTTTGGGGCAGTAAATGCCAAGGAAAGTGTAATCATTTGTCTCTCCTCACGCAGGGAAAACCCTAGTCTTTCTTTCATGTTGGCAGATGTCAAGGAAAGTGTAATCCTTAGGGTCTTCCTCTTAGTGGGCGGGCTATGTGAAATGTTTGAGCGGGAGTCGGTCTTTGCCTTTGTTGAAAATCTTTAAAAATTCACCAGCAATGGTGTAAATTTCCCATCAGATGAAACTTTTAGCCGTGGAACTTTAGAAGTTGAAACCTAACCTATCTTTTGTGCTGCTTATGTGTAACATGCATATATCATATATCTGTTGTGGATGTCAATCAAAATGAATACACGCCTGACCTTGACTCTCATGCTAGCTACAGTAACAAGGTGTATCAAGACAGTGGAAACAGAGGGATGCCAGCAGGCATTACAGTACCTTTGGCCCAGCATGCCGGTGCCACCCAATTAATGCTGACTCGACTCATGATTTGAAAATGCTACCCCATGCTTGTCAAGATATGACGAATAACATTGTGGAAACAAGCAGCGATCATTCTATCCCAACGAGTGGCGATCGTTCTATCCATCATGACACTCTTTTGAGTTTATGAAACAGAGTAATTGCAACTTGTAGTCATGGGACAACAGTATTCGACGGCACTTATTGCGGTCGAATCATCGCGATGAAAAGGCTTGTCCATGGTCATTGTGAGGTTGCCAGACAAACGCTAGCCCGTTTATTAGATTACCGGCATCGAAATGTCGTAATGTGCGAACTAGTGCTAGAAAGCAAAAGATTTCACATTTGACTGTGAAGATGTTTGTAATGGCAATTTGACTGATCTTATTCGAGCAAATGTGAACCTCTCCAAGTTGTGGACTGCTCCTGGCCATCCGTCATCATTGTTGTTGAAACTAATGAGGTAATATTTATGCCTTAGAATGTTCAAATACTATTTATTTGGTGGTTGTTTAATCATGTCAACTTATGATTCAAGGAGATGACACTAGCAGTGGCTCATTTGCATGAGTTGAATATTATTCACGGAGTTCTCAGGCCTAACAACGTGCTGATTAGCAGGAGTAACACATTATCGGCTAAATTGACAGATATCGAAATTCTCAATGGTTTCCATGGAGGAAATTTCATTTGGGAAAATCACGACTATGGTACGTTTGATCTTCTAACTAGGAAAAAGATTTGGAGTTTTGGGCGGCCAAGAATCCATTGAACCCGGCCGCCCATTCTTCCTTGAAATAAGGGGTTTGTGCGGCCAGGATTGCCAGTCACATGCCATTAAGGTAGGGAGTCCGAATCCCCTGCCCGCTCGAATCACTTGCCTTAAAGGCAAGGAATCCTTTAAATCTCGACCGCCCAAAACCTCCTAGGGAATCCATCAAGGGGGAATAGGCCACCCAATTAATTCCAAATCGAATCATGATTTGAAAATGCTATTTCATGTTTGTCAAGATATGACGAATAACACTGTGGAAACGAGTGCATCAGCAGTGTAGGAAATAGCTTGGAATAATACGAAACCAAGCCATCGGGAACCGACCCTTCTACCTTTGGGGGTTGTTTAATCGTGTTACAATTATGATGATTTAGGGATATGACACCAAGTTCGGTTTTAAGCAATCTTAGAGTCTACACGAAGCTTATTCCACATACTGCAAAAGTCATAGCATGACAAACATCGACCGGCGAAGAAAAGTCAAGGAAATCATCCCTCCAAGTTCATTGTTCTCGTAGTACAGTACGCGCCCCTGAATTCAAAAACTCATTCTGGGCAAACCGTAGTGTCAAATCAAGATCCGTCGAACCTCACGGCTTCACAATATCCTAAAGTTTAATTATTGTATAAAAACGCAGCCAATGGACCGTGCAAACGGACACAACAACTCAGATTCATCCAAAATCAAAATTGGTGCCACAAATCTGAAAATCACTTCAACAAAAGAAACGAGAGGCGCGAGTGCTTATCGGACATTGTTAATCGTTGTCGGAACTTGACAAAGCATCGAGACACAGAGCATGATCTCTCTCATTTCTTTTTCTTTCTTCTTTCTCTTCTCTTTCCCCTTTCTGCTCGAACTCTCTTCATCTCTTTGCAATTTTATTTTGCTATCTTCTTTTTCTTTCTTCTTTCTCTTCTCTTTCCCCTTTCTGCTCAAACTCTATCCCTCTTTTTTGTAATTTTATTTTGCTATCTTCTTTCACCTATTTCCAATAAGCACTCGCGCCTCTCGTTTCTCTTTTTTCTTATTTCGCTCGTTCGAGCAAAAAGGGGAATGAGTTCTATTGACACCAGCCCCCGATCGTTTAGAGAGATGCTATGCTCAATGGTTTCCCAGCTCTTGATGTATTCCTATGGAGTCATGCTTAAATTCCGCAAAGGAGAGAATGACTTTAAGGATTACTTGCTATAAGTTTAACTAAAAAGAAGAAGAGCTGTCCCACGATTGAAACAGTCAATCGATCCACGGATGGACTTAACTCGAAGCGCCTTTTCTGAGGGATATTGCTCAACTTTTGGTGTCAATAGAAAGAAGCCATTCTTCAGACTTTGCCTAGAAGCACTCCTCTAAATGTTGTGTCTGTTACTAATTTTTACTTCTATATAGTTGACATGTGATGGTTCAATTTCGCTCCGAGAGAGCGAGAGAGTACCTGAACTCGTTGTGGAAGATTCTCGTAGTAGACAAAGCTGTTTTTGATGGCCCTTAACAAATCTTGAAGGGTTAGACGTCTGTACCATCTACGTCTTCGTAGGAAGCGTACAACTGAACGATTCATTTCACTCATCCAACCAGTAGTACAAGGAAAAATCCATTTGGCTTTCTTCTCCAATTTTGTTAGCATTGTTCAAATTTTTTTTTTCTCGCCCTAGTCTATCGCTGAACTGTCTCTTCGTTGAACTACAAAAAAAAAAAGGATAACGGAGCACATGTGATGCGTTTGACTAGCCAGTTTACTAAAAGTAGTTAACAACCGACCAAAATGCTTAAAGAAACCACATTTCTGTCAATATGTCAATGTAACGGGACTCTCACCTTGATGTTGGGTTTCGATCCAACAAATTCAAAATTAATTTGGCAGCTCATGGTATAGATCCCACAGTGGAAATCTCCCTTCTATTCTAGGCGATATTGATTGTACGTTTTTCAGGACAGCCAAACGGATGGTCTGCACCGATTAAGCAAAAGAAATTGATGCAGCCCAAACTGAGCATTTTCGCGATAGCATTTGTTTGGTCCACTAGTCCCCATTATGAGTTTCCACAAGCTGCACATCAGAAATTTTTCTCATGAGTAGCACTTAAGGAAAAAAGAATATCAAAGCTCTAATTGTAATGAGCACTTACCGGCGATACTGGCGAAAGAACAATTAACTCCATTGATGCATTTGATTCCCAAGTCGGAAACCTTCGCGCATAATGGTTCGCTGATCAACACATTATTGGGTTTCAAGTTATTATGCACAATTCCCAATTCGTGGAAGTGAATGAGTGCCGATACCACGTTCTTGTATCCACGATATTCAACCACTAAAGATATTGGATCGGATACATGATTATATACACTAAAGTAATATGTTATGAGGAATTAAGAGATCAGCTAGTAGAGACCTCCATAAGACAGGTTGTGAATCCATGTATAAATGTAATCCTTACATGAAATGAGAACATACTACTATCATTTCTGCGACAATTATGAGATCAGCTAGTAGAGACGTCTGTTGGCTGCGTTTTTATATAATGATTAAACTTTATGATGTTATGAAGCTGTGAGATTCGACGGATCTTGATTTGATGTTACGGTTTGCTCATAATGAGTTTTTGAATTCAGGGACGCGTACTATACACCGCGAACAGTGAACTTGGAGGGATGATTTCCTTGGCTTCTCTTCGTCGGTTGAAGTTTTCCATGCTATGACTTTTGTAGTATGTGGAATAAGCTTCGTGTATACTGTAAGATCGCTTAAAACCGAACTCGGTGTCATATCCCTGAATCATCATAATTATGACACGATTAAACAATCGCCAACTAAATAGCATTTGGATCAATGATTGTGAGAAGTGCCTAGCTATTGGAGCTTCTAAGGTTGGAAAATGAAGTCCCATTGAATTTTCCCATTTGAGTTTCGTTGTCCTCAACTCTCAATTTAATCAGAAAATGTTGTGAGTTCTAAAATCGATTAGGCAGAAGCTGTGGTAGATAATGCTCTATTCTACCTAGTTAAAGAGAAACCAAGAGGGCAGTGCTCATCACCTGCTCTAAAGAATGACCTGTATTCCTCTCTTGTTTATGTCATGTTTTTGATAGCGCCAATTACTCAATATAAGTTTCTGCCCAGCAACAGAGGAAGATATTTTTTGTCAGGAAGAGTCCAGTAACTTTTTGGGTACTGTGCTGTAAATTCTTTAAAGAAATATGTATGTTCTAATAGAAATTTTCTTTATCAGGTTGTTCTAGCATATAATTCGCTTGGATGGAATCGAACTGATATAAATTATAATAAGGATCCGCGTGAGTATCCACTTCTTTCCTGTTGTGCCAATAGTTTATGCATCAAGAGTGTCACGCCCCAAACCCCGAGCACGCGACATCCCGATCAAATCGTCCCAAGGGTCATAAGGGATAGCGTCCCAGGTTCGCTACCGACCCACGACAGTTTATTACGCATGCGGAAACGGTTTACTCCCAGACAACATAAATTTGAACAGGGATACATTAGTAGGAGATAAATACCAAGACAGTTCACAAAAAGATCATCACACACATTAAACCAAACAACTGATGATAATTAACCCTATTGAGCTATAACTGACATAAACAACCCCATACTTCGGGGCAGCTCACTAAGACCTCAAAAGGGTATTCGGTCGGGTAAGGTTAACCTCCCATCTACTTCAAAAGATCACTCCTACCGCCAAACCATGGCGTCCACGGACTTCATCACTTGGGACCTGAAAAATGTTATCCCACGACGGGGTGAGAAATAAATCTCAGTGAATTAAGCCTAAGCTCGGTTAGGAAACTGATTCGCCCGAGGCATCCTAACAGCAGGCTCACAAACTCATACGATCACATAAAATACCCAAGTATAGTCCCCATATACTAATCAATCACATGCATACTTACCAGTCTGCAGCCACACATAATGCAATGCTTGACTCGACTCAGCAGTGAAATAAGTCAATCACTCAGAACAAGCATCGCATCCACAAGTATGCACGGGACACCACACGAGTCCATTTATTAACGATGATCGTGCCAACGGCACCATGAGAGGATCTACGCGACTGGCGTGATTCCACCCTCATAAATAGTACGATCCCATACTCATCCGGACGAACCGGGCTACGCTCCTTTTCCCTCTCGGCAGCGGCTACTACAAGCGATTATTCCAGTGCACCCATTGCACGGTACGACAAGTAGGCATCCCTATACGGGGCGTCGGTCCATCACAAGCTGCGACCGGCATCCGATCAGCCCTGTGCCCGTACTAACCGGCACGAGGCAGGACTGTCGTGCTTCTGGTAAGTCGTATGGTCCCACATGACTGGTACTGGTGTACTACTAGTACACTACGAACTTACCAGGAAAAAACCCATCATCGTTCCGTCATATGACCATACAATGCACCCACCATAACAATCAATTTTAATTCTCTTTGATTTAGGCTGGATGCTCACACAACGTGCTCAAAGACTCGGCCCACGGCCATTTTCATGCTAAAGCATATTTCTTTGATTTTGCACACGGTTATATGCATATGCAGACTATCAATTAGATACTGCAATCACGTAACAAATAACTCTCAAATACATGTCAATTCATTCAATGAACATTTCAGGCATCCAATCATAAATAGGGCGATAAATCCCCAAGTAACGATTAATGCTCACTAGTAATTCCAGTCACACCATCAGCCCTCCAACGGGATAATCACACCGATAAAAATCATCGAACCAATTACGAGCATTTAAATTTCATTTAGACAATATAAAGCTCAATTCGAACAATAATCATTTATTAGCCCATTTAATTTATAATTGTCGATCGATCACCCGTCTTTAATCTATCGCACTCTCGCGATAAATCAATCAATTTCAACTAATCACAATTAACCACAGATAATATAATTAATCACGCTAACTTAGTCGATTACGGTCATTTAACCTAAACCGGGGTTTCTAACTAAACCAACCGTAATCACTTTATGTTATTACCAAAATTACTAACCCAACTAACCCTAGGCGCAATTAGCGCCCTAACCAAGGTTTAGGGTCAACTCACAATTTATTTAAGCTCGGGCCGGCTCAAAATCAACAATGCGACGGCGGCGGCAACGAGCGACGACAACGACGGCGGCGACGGTTCTCGGCGATAAAACACGGTTAAGCCTCGGTTCCAAGGTTTCTCGAGAGCCGTCACGACCCGGCACCAACTAGGGTACGTGACGGAGGTCCGGCGAGGTGGCGGCGGCGACGGCGGAGCTCCGGCGAACTCCGGCGACCTAGAACAGAATTTTACAGCAGCATTAAAACAGAGGAACGGGGCTAAATGAGGCGGTTCTGGGCCCCACGGGCTGAGGCGAGGCCGGCCAATGCTCGGGGACTCACCTAGGGGTCAAAGGGGATCGGTTGGGGCCGAAGGAAGGCGGCGGAAGGCGACCAAAGGTGGCGGGACAGCAGCGAACAGCAGCGAACAGAACCGGCGAAAACAGAGGATTCGCGCGCAGAAAACAGGGGTGGCTGTTCGGGGTTGATTCTGGGCCCCACGTGCGGCGACCGGCGACCACGAGCTCAGGGGAACTCGGGAGGGGTTCTAGGAAGTCGTCGGTGGCGGTGGTGAGCGACGGTGGCGGTCGGTTCGGACGAAAACAGAATCGAACCGCGATTGACTCTAAAACAGAGTACCGGCGGTCCCGTGGAGATTTGCGGTGGTTCCGGCGGCAACGACCGGCGAGGTGGCTTCAGGAAGGTTGTGAGGAGACTGAGGGACTTTAGTGAGGTGGTGGGAGGTTGTGGCGTCGCTCAAAACCGACGGGAGGAGGAGGAGAATGAGGCTTGGCTAAGGGGGGTTCTGTTTTCGTGGGGGAAGGGGAGAAGAAAAATAGAGGAAAGAAAGGGAGGGGGCAAGAGAACGTGAGGGGCAACGGTAATGAGGGAGTGTGGCAAATGAGTAGAGAGAGAAAAGTGAGTGGATAAAATAATGAGGGAAGAGGGGTTGAACGTTAAAAAAGGGAAGGAGAAAGAGAAAAGGAAGAGTGTGATGAGTGGGAGGAGGGGGGAGAGCAACGGCTATCACAAAGAGCTTGACAACTGCTCCTCAATATAATGTGTCAATGACAATGTCTACAAGGTCATTGATTCAAATTCCGTCGCCCGTGACTCTTCTGCAAATACCGTTGAAGCACAATGTGTCGATTTGGATAACATTACAATCAACTCGAGGAACTTCTATGTGAAAGCGTACTTGGGATTTTCGCCAAAGCATGTCCTGACTTCTATTTCAAGTTTCATAAATGCAAATCATGCTGTCCATTTTGAATTGGACGGCCAAGAATGGTTGCTGCCCAAATTTTTTCTCGGATTTGGATCGCCTATCTTTGGGGAACATGATGGATTCCTCAGTGTTTATGTCCAATTTAATCTGCATTGGAAATATACGATAAAACGTTATTTCAAGAGCAGGCTGACGACGCCACTTTTTGTATTTCTGGGATTTTGATTAGCCTATGAACTGCAAAGAGCAGGCTGCTAATGCCCAACTTTTTTCTTCTTCTGGACTTCTTGTTACCCTAAGAACCTTTGAGATGTTCTTTTGTCTTGTATGCACGAATCGACTATTCAAATATATGTGCATGCAGTTTTGGGATATGAATTAAATTCAGTACTTCCAATTAGTGTTGTTGCACTTGCTGATCTTACTGGTTTCGTGCCTCTCCAAAAAATTAAAGATTTTTCCCCATAGTCATGGCACTCCTTATGCATTTTATGGAGCCTTTGCTTTTCTGTCTAATAATGGAGTTTTCCTCTATGGGTGTTCTGCACCCCATTTCTGAGACATAAATGGACGTGGTTGCGTCTCACACCGACAAATGAGACAAAACTTCATTTCCCACTTGGGTGCTGGCTACAGCTGTATCATTTTGCCTGGCGGTGTACAAGTGACCTTCCTCATGGAGGATGAATCCGAGGTCTTGTAACCCTCCGAACTCCATCTTTTCTTGTCACAATTCATCTCACTCTATCAGGCAATATGTTTCACTGAATTTACACCTTTTTTGCCATTTATTAGTGAGATCAGGGACGCTTGACTTTGTGGCATGGCAAATAGCACTCATTAGTTCACTGCCTGGTATGCTGGTTATGGTTTGCTCAGTGAAGCTGTTTTCTGCGGAGAAGTTGAAGGATACCTTAGTTGCACCCCCTGCAGTGCCCTAAACACAATCGTGCTCAATTTTGACAGTTCAAAAATAATTTTTTGACTAAGAATACGGGGTAGTTATCGATTCTTGACTTGGGCTTGTGCAGTGATAAGTGGAATAGTATCGAGGATTCATTAATTGCAATAAGCCATCAGCTCTACTTCAACAATATGTTTCCACTTTCTCCTTTCTGCATTGGGAACTTAAAAACGGTGTTTTTGAGTCCTCAGTTGCATAGACAGCTTCCTTCTCCAGCGTGGACAGAACAAATAAATGCATATATTCTGAATCAATTATTCAAAAGTTCAGCCAACAATTTGTTTTTTTGTCCTTTTATCTGTATGTGACAGTACGAATGCAAATTCTAACTTGTGCAATCTATACCTTTTGTAGATTGCCTTTATTAGGATTTGCGCGCATAGCCATGGAGATGGGCTGCCCCTGGTTCCAGTTTTCTGCGATGGTCAAGTAAATTCTGTCTTCGCCTTTATTCTCTGCTCTTTTTACTGGGGCATTTCCACATCATTCGTTGTCTAATGCAGCTTGTTAGATCTAATAACTAAAGCTCACATAGCTGTTTCGTCCTTGTCTTGCTACAGTCAAATGTCCACAAGTGGTGGAAGCCTGGTGGAAAGTTGTATCTGCAATTTGCTAAAGCAATTAAGTTTACCCCAGTTGTCTTCTGAGGAATCTTGAGGTACGTATGGCTTTGCTGAATTAGGAAGATGGGATTGTGGGATTGTTGAGGATTTTCAATGAGTTACACGTCTAAAGTATAACTGTGATGCTCCCACACATCCAGTACGTGTGTTACATGGTTTTCTCTTTCACAGGTCTCCTTTACCCTTCCAAAATCCAATGCAAGGGGTGGTTGGTAGACCCATGAATTTAAGAAGACGTCCAAACCCACCATGGAAGGGGTAAACTTTTGTCGGTTTTCATCATCTGGGATGTAGTTTGCTGCTTTTCTTTTGCTTGACTTCACATTCACACAAAAAGAATGGAGCTCTGCACTTATTCTCAACAATTCCAAAAATTGGATGCTTAAAGTGCCTTAATGTTATGACTCGCAAAATTGACACATACCATGTGGTTTCTACTGCAATTTAAGATCTACAATTCCATTTGGCAGGTCAACGAGATGCACGGCAAGTTTGTCGAAGCACTCAGAGACCTCTTTGAAATGGCAAGGCAAGGGGTTGGCCACGCTGATCTTGAGCTGAAAATTATTTTAACGTAGCTTCGATTCGTTTTCATTTACTGTAGACCTTGTTTATATGTTTCAGTCAATCAGGACTCATAAAACCCTAAAGCGAGGGCAATTGTATTCCCCGTACATATCCCATGTCCCATCTACATACATTGACGCTGGTCTTGTTCTTTCTCACTATCTTGCGGCTCTGGAAGTAAAGAGAGACTTGATTGGAACCCCCAAAAATCCATTATGTTCAAAATCGATTAAAGTGGGTAGTGGACATAATATAAGTCGTTCGTGCATGGTTCATTGCTTTCTACTTCAATATAGTTGTGGCTCTTGCTCCTCAAGATCCTTCCAACATTGACATCTAGTTGGCCTTAATATATCAAGGGCTTTCGAGGTGATGCGACTAGTCTTTTGAGTTTTCCTTTTTTGGTCACCCTGCACTCTAATGCAGTATCCAATTATGCGATGATGGAAGATATTGTGCTGAAATTAAAGGACCCCATAAATTTAACACTCCTAATTTTCCCATTAACCCATATAAATTTTAACACATACCGTTGTTTCCAACCGAACTTATCATCCATCCCTTTAGATTACACAAAATGTTGCCTCAAATGATTTTTCCGAGAGCTACCTCCTCTCAAGCTTCCCTTGGGGAACTCGGGAACAGTTTACTACCCACTATTTAAGCCTACGGCATGCGGCCGCTACATCCGCGAGACCAAAGTAATTCTAACGCAAAGCGAACACAATCAGCTCGTCTCCGGCTCGTAAACTACGCAGCACATATTGACCAATATTTCATAATGCTGGTTCGGTTCCAAGCTTTTTGCACTAATGTATACGAAATCTGATGTCCTACCACACAATCCTAACTTTCAAACAAACGATGAATATATTCAGTGCCTAGATAGAAGGATCAAACCAAGATGCACAAGCATATCACTGCAAAAAGGCTTCCACCAAGATCAGATTCAGGTCGATAAGCTGAAATAAATATCTTTACATGCCAATGCTGTTGCTAAAAGGGAACGACCAAATATCCGGGTGTATAACTTGGCCACGCGCAATTGACGCCTAATTTCTTCCTCAAGGTCCTTCCAACACTGATCCCAAAGGGTGAAAACATCACTTAAAAAGTTTCAAGTGCTTCCCCAGGACATCTTTTTTGCAGAATCGAGACACCATCTTATAGGACTCCATCAAGAGCGCAGGAAATCGTCCGATCTCCTACCATAAACATCAAAGCATGAAGCCTTGTATACATGCAGCTACGGAATTACCACAATCCTAGAGATAGAGAGAAAGAATGAGAGTACCTTCGCTGGTTTTGGAGCATCCATGGAGTGTGCTGTCGTCACTGCTCTATCCCTGGAGTCACTAAGAAAGGATAGTCTTGTCTCTGAATTCATGAGAAATGGGTGTTGAAGCACCTCTGATGCCTTCGGCCTGCCAGTTACTAAAAGCAATTAACTACTGACCAGAATGCTCAAATAAATCATCACATGAACAAGACCGAGATGGACCGACTTCTTGAGTTCAAAAGCATCAATAGGTGCCATCCCTTTAACAATTCAAATTCCATCACCTCAATGAAAGAGAACTCACACCTCAATATAGGATCCGGGTTTAGTAAATCGAATATCAAATCATGAGCCTCTGGTATGGAGGCCACCGAGGAAAGATCCATGGCGTCGTTCAAGATATTGTATTCAGGATGTCTTCCAAATGGATGTTTTCCACCAGTGACACAAAAGAAAAGGACACAACCAAAACTAAACATATCAATTGCTGGAGTTGGCACCTCATGTGCTTGCCATCCCGGGGTTCCAGGATCTGCAAGATAGACATTAGAGATCATCAACAACAAAAAAAGTCAAGCTGTCACGACCAGGACAATATAGAGATGGGTATGATAGATTCCCCAGTCAATGAAGGGAAACAATGGCGTTAAATCTTTCATGAGCACTTACGAATGCAAGATCCCATATCAGATAGCTTAGCAACTAACGGTTTCCCAGTAATCAAGATATTTTGAGGCTTTATGTCCAGATGGAGTATTTCCAAGCCATGCAAATAGTCAAGTCCTGATACCACCTCCCTGTATAGTGTAGACATTATGAATTAAACAAATGATGCAACCAAATAGTATCCTGGCCACTCAAAATCATTAGAAACAAAATTAGATATTCCGTATAAATCACATCATCATGTACTCTATTGGTGCATAAGGATTCTGTAGCATTCACCAATCTCTATCAAAAGAGAGAGGGTACACCAATTCTACCAAAATGGGAAAACCAATCACTACATGATAGATAATAACTAATTTACATAGGAAGACAGCTACAAATACAAAATCTTTGTAAGCAAATAAAGGGTTCGTGAAGGCAGTGATCTCGATGAGATCCTTCTGAATCATGAAGGTATATGCAAGCAAGTTCACTACAAATACAAATCCGTGACAGTTAGACTAATACCTCATCATTCAGCAGCAAGGGTGAGGGACGGCCACCATCCGTCCACAAGCTAACATCCCGCATCGTATCCCTAACATATCTCAACTTGCTCTTATACATAATCATTGATGGTGAATCATCAAGGGAGACAGATAAATCTGAAGAATCTGAAGGGGCTGAAAGTGCTAGAATTAAATCATACAAGCTGCAAGTACAGCGCTCTAGAGGAAAATACATGAAATCCTCGTCACATTCAGGTCCCCAATACCGAACAATATTTGGATGTATCAACTCAGGAAACCAATAGGCAAGATTAAACCGATGACGTACGACTCTTTTGACCGCAACAGGTGTGCCATCATCGTACAAGCCGTCCAACACTGTGGACCCACTTCCCTTACCGATTACTGTATTTGATACGAAGATCTTACCAATCCCAGTCCCTCCAATGCCGTGATCAGGAAGCCGAAATCCCTCAGCCATTATCACTTTCCGAGTCCACCAGTAGGTCGCCAAGGGGAGAGGGAGAGGGGAAGAGGGCGAGGACGGTGCTTAGGTTAGGGTTTAGGGCAGAGGGCGAGGGAGGTTTACCGTTTATCCAAAAACTAACGAGATAATTTCGATTTCTTTCCTTTTATCTCTCGGAATTATGTTTCTTCTATCTCGCTGAAGTGCGTTTTAGCGAAATTATCTCAGTTTTCTGATGGAATTAACGTATCAAACGTAGGCATATATGAACTTTGGACGAAAGAGCACGGATCGTTTCATTGCAGCATTGACAACATCTTAACTTGATTTTCTCGTATGCAGTTGCTCCTCCAACCCAAGTAATTCTTGTTACCCTAATCTCTGGTATGAACATGCTCTGACGCTTCACGTTACCATCATCTCTCCAATGTCGTTTGTGTTTAATTTCACTTTGGTCTGACTTGTCATAGGAATCTTCGAGGTCTTTTTTCCGTGTGCAAAAAAATGCTGCAAAGAATTGTCCTTACGAATTTCGGGATAGGAATGACTTTTCCACATTAATCTTCTTCTGCAATTTAACTAGGATGGACTAAGGCTGCATTTGGTCGTCCGAATTTGGATTGGATTTGGATAAGATAAGTTAAAATCAGAAATCATCCAGATATCCTTCGGATCGCATAAAATCCCATTATATGTTTGGTGCAATCCAAGATAGCTAGGATTAAAAATCTTTAAAAATATTTTGAAAATCTCATTCGCCCAGCACAATCTCGTGCAATATTTAGATACTATCACTTGAGCTCCCTAATTCACGTCCTTTATTTCAACTCCTTCCCGCTCATCTCCTTCGCCCTAGTTATGGTTTCAATCTTCTTCGTTGTTGCAGGTATCTATATTCTTTTACCTGCTTTTCATCTTTAAGCATTATGTGGGAAAATTAGTAAAAAATCCCTAAACCTATTACAATTAAGTCAATTTAGTTTTAAACACTTTTTTTTTTCAATTCAATCCTAAATCTTTTGTAATTGTGCCATTTCAATCCATCCGGCGAATTTCGACCGGGTGGCGCTAACGTGAACACTAGTCGGCCAGCCTAGATCTGGGCTTGCAGGGTTGAGCCCCTCCATGGTCGGGCCTCTGGCCAGTCGCGGACCTTGGCGACTGGCTGGAGGTAGGATAGGGGACGGGGGGAAAGGAAAAAAAATAATGAAAAATAAAATAAAATATAAAAATGATTAAAAAATGAAAAAAATATTTAAATATTCCATCACCAGCTGAGCGGTGTCTACGTCAATCGCTGGCCAGCCAAAATTTACTGGATGAATTGAAATGGCATAATTGCAAAATATTTAGGATTGAATTGACACAATTACAATAAGTTTAGGATTTTTTTTATGAGTTTCCCACATTATGTTGTCTATCCTGCCAAGAAATTGCCGGTTCATCCAAAGGCACGTAAGCGAACCGAAGAGCAATTGGCCAAGTCCCCTAATCAGTCACCGGCTGAAGACTTTTGAAGTCAAATAGCCATATGCTATGAGAATTACCAATCAACCTTTTTGCTGCTCCTGCGAACCAGTCAACCTCCAGTGATGTGTGGCGGATGTTTGTTATGTAATTAGCGCTTTCTTGGTTCAATACATCTCTTATCTTTTACCCAAAAAAAAAGTCCTTAAATGAAAGGTGTTTGGATCAGTTTGTTGTCCTCTATCTTTTTCCTTGAGAAGACTTGTGTCTGAACCAGCATTTGTGTAATTGTTACCTACCTTTGAGGCCTCCTTGGCTGCTTGAAGTGCTTTACACTTCATGTAAGGTGTTCGGATCAGTTTTTAAGCCCAGATGTAGAAACCTGCTTTGACACCAAAGAAAGTAGACATTGAGTCGGATAGTCGCACGCCGGGCCATCATAGACTCAATGCAGCTAAAACCCGAAACACGAATGAGGCATCATTTGATCACGTTGCAAACTGCAAGCAATGAAAGCACATATCTACTAGACATCCTATGATTCGCTTTTACTGAGAAGCCAATTTTCATTTGATAAATGATTTAAACATACAAGGAAGGGAACGCACCACCATTGAGAAAGATGCGTATGAGAGTCCAGCGGAACGGCAAGCATTCCAGTTGCCAAACGGGCCACTGCCCTCACCACAGACAGTCAGGATTATAGTGAAGGGCTCATTTTTCCCAAGTTTCCTAACGGCAATTAGTTAAGTAAACAATAACAAACCAATTTGTCTTTCAATTCATGTGAAGGGATGATTCCAAGGGACCAGGACATCATTCTTCTTAAGCAGGAATACCTGTCGAACAAGCGGCAATGATCAGACGTTCTAGGTGAATCATCAATTTCAATATTTTTGCAAGTATTTATCCGAGAACCCCTCCAAGGAAGAATGGCAATTCCAATGTTAATGGGCATGAACAAATTTGCAACAAAATTGGAACAGTTCAGAACAGTTAAAGACCAAATAGATCAAGAACTTTAGAGGCTCCACAAATTGCTCAACAAACTATGACAAAAAAAAAAAGTTCCAGTATGCACCTTCAAATTTTATAGGAATGGAAGGACACAATTTGCTAGTACTGAGAGTGCAAAATTGCCTAATCATGAGATTATATCCTGAAGAGCAACTGTCTTGGGCTGGCTGGCGAAAATTATCAAGGGTGGGAAGCTGATGAAAACTATCTGCATTCAGCAGAAAAATTAGCCAACAATGAAACATTCCACACTATTAGAACGCAGAGTTACCTCTTAAATCTTCCAACTGCTAAAACAAACACCATCTATGCTAGTTTATACTAGGTTTTTTCATCTTTTTACCTTGTCCAGGGCCTTCCTAGTATCTGCAGGGAGAAAAAAGCAATGACCAGTCGCCGTAAAATCTCCCATCACACAAATGAGAACTTGCAGAATCAGCATGAAGCCACTTCAAACAATGACCAGAAACCCATCTTTTCTTTTCCCCCCTAAATTTGCTGATACTTGATGCTAGTGTTGAGCCCTCAGGTTCTTGCTTCTGATAATTATTTGCCTAGGCCTTTTGTGTACAAGTGAACCACCAATGATTCTTGTCCAGGCTGGTTCCAGAGTTTTGTTCGCAAAAACATGCTTCAAGAGATAACAAGGGGCTGAACATGCCTAGCTGGGAATAACATTAATCAAGAACCTATCAAATGAGGCGTCACTTTGTCCAACACTCGAGAGGAGGTTTGCAGCTGTTGGACAATTACGCCCATTTAAGGTCATAAATCATGGCAATATTGATTATTGCCTTTATGCCAATATTTATGTAGATATCAAAAGATATAATTAATTTCCTAATTGGTTCTAAGAGGATGGTTTTGGTAACTCCTCTATACACCTTTGAGAAGGTACGTCGTTCTGTGAATTGGTATCATCGCTCAGTAAAAACTCTCTCTCACTCTCTCTCTCTCTCTCTCGTTCGAGGCTTTCTGTGGGAATCAGCAACGAACAACCGGAGGATTGAGGTTCCTTCACTTATGCAATCGGGGCTTCTAATCTGTGGCTATCAAGGTAAGTCCCTTCCATGTGATTTGCCTTCACGATCAGTAATTCAAGCCAATCTGGGGCTTGTATTGTGTTGTATTCCGTAGCGTATTTGTACGTATAGAATCGGGATCCGTTCCCTTCAGTAGCCAAAAGGAACCCTTGACACTGAGTTCTTATATTCAATTTTCAGGAGATTAGTGGAGTATTTTATAATTCTGGGACTAGCTAGAAACTTCAAGTCATTCACTTAAACTTGCCGCTTCCCATGCTACATAAAATTGAATAAATTTGCGAGAGCAAGAATAAAGAATTCAAAGATAGCCAGAACTTTGTCAAAAAATTGAAGAAATGAAATTTCATCATCTTGACTCATGTGATGCCATCACAGACTGATTTGAATCACTTCCCACTTCAGATTCTCTGCTTTTTATATTTAATCTTCGCTTCGATTCTCTGCTTTTGATATTTAATCTTCCGTTTACTCATGTCTTGCGCTCTTTTACACTAGCTATGTAAAAGAGACGAACAGTTCGGTTGAATGAAGACACTTGTAATATTATAATCAGTAAAACTTCAAGCTGGGATATGACAGGGAAAACACAAATGTATCCCAAGAACTTATGTAGATGGTTCCAAGAAAGCATGGCAAGGTGGTTGTCATTTAATTTCTCTGCGGCAAGAAATTCAATAAAAACTGCCTCCAAGTCTACATTTCCATATAGAAAATTGTCCATACCTCGATGACTCTGTTTGTCAGCCGTGAGCTAAAAGTTTGTGACTGGTGAATGCTTGGACTAACAGTTGGTGACTTCATCGTAATACATAATTTCAAGGAGATGTTTAGAAGGGAATGGAGGCTCGAGCATCCGAACAACGTACATGCAAAGAATCTGAAAAGTCTGCTAACAAAATACATGGAGGAGGAAGGAGAGAAAAGTCCTGCACAGTCTGTGCTCCAAAGACTAGACAGCCTCGGCCATTTGGTAACTTGGGCAGATTGTCTCCATTTTATTTGCCATTCTAATCATTGATAGAAAGAAATTGAACTTGTAGAACTGATAGGAGGTCTTAGCAAATTCTTTTACTCATTCATGTTTTAACTCTCTAAGCACGACGCCTAGATGAAACACCGACAGGTTCTGGACGAAAGGCAGAGCTTATCAGGAAGATATCCTTCAGGCCTGGTCGCAGATAAAATCAGAGCAAAAGAATAAGATCATCGCAAGACCATATCATCCGAACTAGAGGAAGCTCAGCGCAAAGGGACATTGATGGATCGAGTGGCAATGCTCGAGGACCGAGTTTTACGGGTTCTTCCACGAATAAGATCATTGCAAGACCATATCATCCGCACTAGAGGAAGCTCAGCACAAAGGGACATTGATGGATCGAGTGGTAAGGGTCGAGGATCGAGTTTTACAGGTTCTTCCACGAATGAGTTTTATGCTCATGCCCTAATTCTGGCTCCTGAGTTATTTTTCCTAGCCCTAATCTGATTTGAAAAGTCAATATTGTAAATGATTATGGGTACGAAACAGAGTACCGTCATTTAGATGAGGAAGAAAGTCTTCATTTAGGTTTAGATGACGAGGGTGACGAGAAGGTTGAGGTTATTTGAAAGAGGAGAAGTAGATCCCATTACATGATCGAAATGGTAGAATACGATATTTATTGTCCGCATGACATTCGAAGATGCAATTTTGAGGTAGTGTGGCTGATCAAAGAGCAATCCAATGCACCAAAAACATAACCAAATTTGTAAGAGCTAGGTGTGTCCAAACCAATTGCAACTAAATGATTTATGATGCTTTCGATATAAACAGTGGGTCATTCCATTTGAAATAGTGCATTCATGCGAATATATTTAATTACAATTTCGAGAATAAGAAAGTTTCTATAGCTTACTTAGCTACACTTATTGATTCTCATTATTGCAATGCCAAAAATTAATGCGCATGAGTTGACGAAACTCGGTTTGGGGTGATATGTCACTTTGAGCTAGTGTAATAGAACAAAGCTAAAACCGTTAAAAGGAACTACATGCCAATCATAAGGGGTATGTTGTACGACTACTTGGGAGACCTTTATATTGTAAGACCCACGAGCAAAGTGGAAAGGCTGCTGCCTAATTTTCTACCATTATTTGATAGGGTTTACATTGTTTTATGCCTCTAGAAAGGATTTTTGGCGGGATGTAGGAGGATCGTTGGATTAGATTGATGTCTCCCGAGGGTTTGATCAAGGATAAGTTAGGGCTTGCATGATAACCATTCTGGTTCTTTGATTCTGTTTTTCGGAACAGAAAATGATTATGATTCCGTTCCTAGAATTAGTTTTAAAGCAAAAACTGGGGGGAAAAAGTTGATCTAGAGAAAAGGAATCACTTTTAAGAATTACAAGATAAAATGAAGCCACTTTTCCCTCAACCTAAAACAAAACAATGAGGCCTTATTTAAAAATAAAAAAGATAATAAAAAATAAAAAATTAGAATTTTTTAAAAAAAATCACAAAAAATTAAAAAAATCCCTAAAAATAAAAGAGCTCAGATTAGGCTAGTTTCACCTCATTTTCATAAATTTGGGCATAATTTTTTTTAGATATCATAGATTTTATTCTTTTTTAGAAAAATCATAAGCACCTTTGAAATTAAAACTGAACCACATTTTTCTAATCCATTAGGGCTTCATTAGGTTTTATAATGTGATTCATCAATGATTCCTTGGTTGTGCACTTGATTTCATTAATTGTGATTTGCGTAGGTTTATGTACTTTAGACTTAGTCTAATTTTAGAAAAAATTAATTTTAGAAAAATTCTAGAGAAAGACAATAACTAGCGTGAACACTTAGCAAGCTCTCGTTGTTAAGTTTTGGATGAATTAAGACTAAGATTTGATTTCTTGAACAAAAAACGAACACCAATGCAGGATAGTGTAGTATATTTTCCTTGCAGAAACGAGTGTATAGCTCGTGTTGGTTATCTGCTGGCTAAAAAAAGCTGGATGGGACCTCACAATAAATGGCGAAAATGACTTGTGATAATTGTTGATATTTATTTTCATATTTCAATATGCAACATATTGTATAAGAGAATCAATATGAATTAATCTTCAATTAATTCAAAATGTAGAATGAAATTTCGCAAAGTAACTACGTAAGTAGTTGACTTAAATGAAAAATATTAGGAAGAACAATTGTTCTCAGAAACAGAAATTATGTGCATTTACTAAACACATTTATGTTTCAGGAACAAAAATTTTATACATTTACTAAACGCGTTCTAATTCTCTAAAACTCATCTAGGAAACAGAATCGGAAAAATTCATTTTAATCATAATCACATTTTTAGATCATAATAGTTGCCATGTAGGCCCTTGTTGTACACTGTAGGGATATCTAGCAGCATGGGCAGCGGAACATCCAATTACTTCATCTAGGCGTCTCAACGAATCTTTCACCATGGAGTTCCTCATTAAAATTTATACGCGATTGATTTGCAGAGCAAGTGTCCCCAATCATTTATTATGGAATCCAATTTAAGAAATGTTATAATTTCCAAACAGTCTTTTTCATAGCCATTAGCCACAGAAGTGTTGGTTAGGATAAATTGAAATTCTGGCATGATCACAATTGATAAGTGCACTAGAAGACCTAAAACTTGTCGCGAAAATACAATTGAGTACTAAAACTTGTAAAAAGATGCAATCAAGTCTCAAAACTTGTCAAGTTGATACAATAAAGTCATTTCGTCGTCCAATTTGGTTACACAGAAAATGCTAACGTGGTTTTCCTTATTTATTTTTCTCTCTCATATGTGGTAAGTGTGACAGCCCCATTTTTAAATTGTGGTCCCCTCCCCCTTGTCTGCCACTTCCCCTAAAACACTCCCCTTATTCCCGTTGTCCCCTCCCCCACTCATCACACACTCTCACTTGTCTCTCCCTTTATCCCACTTTCAGCTGCTCCCCCACGTTCTACTGCTCCCTTCCCTTCTTTTTCTCTATTCTTCTTCTTCTCTTCCCCTACGAGAACACCCTTTGCCGAGCCTCCTTCCCCTCCTCCTTCGTGGATCTTGTTCGGCCACCACCTCACCATCGTCAACCACAACCTCCAGCCACCTCCTGCCAGCACCGTCGACCTTGTGCCGGCCGCCGTTCGCCGCCAGATGATCGAAAACAGCCACGAGAAGCCCCGGTGCCGAGCTCCCCTATTCTGCCCCTGTTTTGACCCGAGAGCTCCGCCCCTCCTCCGACCATTTCCAGCGACACCGCCGCCTCCCACCGCCTCACAACCACCCCTCAGTCTCTTCACGATTTCCCCGACGCCACCCCGCCGGCCGTTGCCCACCGGAACCACCGCAAATCTCCACGGAACCGCTGGTACTGTATTTTGGAGTCGATCGCGGTTCGGTTCTATTTTCGTCCGAACCGGCCACCACCGTCGCTCACCACCGCCGCCGACGACTTCCTAGAACCCCTCCAGAGTTCCCCTAAGCTCGTGGTCGCCGGTCGCCGCACGTGGGGCCCGGATTCAACCCCGAACAGCCTCCCCTATTTTCTGTTTGCTTCTGTGCACTGCTGTTCCGTCGCCTTTGGCCGCCTTCCGCCTCCTTCCTCCGGCCCCAATCGATACCCTTTGACCCCTAGGTGAGTCCCCGAGCCATGGCCGGCCTCGCCTCAGCCCGTGGGGCCCAAAACCGCCTCAAAACAGCCCCGTTCCCCTGTTTTAACGATGCTGTCCATTTTCTGTTTTAGGTCACCGGAGTTCGCCGGAGCTCCGCCGTTGCCGCCGCCGCCTCGCCGGACCTCCGTCACGTATCCTAGTTGGTGCCGGGTCGTGACGCCTCTCGAGAAACCTTAGAACCGAGGCTTAACCGTGTTTTATCGCCGAGAACCGTCGCCGCCGTCGTTGTCGTCGCTCGTTGCCGCCGCCGTCACATTGTTGATTTTGAGCCGGCCCGAGCTTAAATAAATTGTGAGTTGACCCTAAACCTTGGTTAGGGCGCTAATTGCGCCTAGGGTTAGTTGGGTTAGCCGTTAGGGTAATAACGTTAAGCAATTACGGTCGGTATAGTTAGAAATCTCGATTTAGGTTAAATGACCATAATAGACTAAGTTAGCTTAGTTAATTATATTATCTATGGATAATTGTGATTGATTGAATTGATTGATCATGGATTATAGTTCGATCGCAGACGAGCGATAGGTTAAAGATGAGTGATCAATCGGCAATTATAAATTAAATGGGCTAATCAATGATTATTGTTCGAATCGAGCTTTATATTGTCTAAATGGAATTAAATGCTCGCAATTGGTTTGATAATTTTCATTGGTGTGATTATCTTGTTGGATGGCTTGATGGTGTGACTGGAATTACTATTGGGTGATAATCACTACTTGGGGATTTAACGTCCTATTTACGATTTGATGCATGAAATGTTCATTGAGTAAATTGACATGTATTTGGGAGTTATTCGTTCCGTGATTGCAGTATCTAATTGATAGTCTGCATATGCATATGATCGTGTGCAAAATTAAAGAAATATGCTTTAGCATGAAAATGGCCGTAGGCCGAGTCTTTGAACACGTTGTGTGAGCATCCAGCCTAAATCAAAGAGAATTAAAATTGATTGTTATGGTGGGTGCATTGTGTGGTCATATGACGGAACGATGATGGATTTTTCCTGGTAAGTTCGTAGTGTACTAATAGTACACCAGTACCAGTCATGTGGGACCATACGACTTACCAGAAGCACGACAGTCCTGCCTCGTGCCGGTTAGTACGGGCACAGGGCTGATCGGATGCCGGTCGCAGCTTGTGATGGACCGACGCCCCGTATAGGGATGCCTACTTGCCATACCGTGCAACGGGTGCACTGGAATAATCGCTTGTAGTAGCCGCTGCCGAGAGGGAAAAGAAGCGTAGCCCGGTTCGTCCGGATGAGTATGTGATCGTACTATTTATGAGGGTGGAATCACGCCAGTTGCGTAGATCCTCTCATGGTGCCGTTGGCACGATCATCGTTAATAAATGGACTCGTGTGGTGTCCTGTGCATACTTGTGGATGCGATGCTTGTTTTGAGTGATTGACTTATTTCACTGCTGAGTCGAGTCAAGCATTGCATTATGTGTGGCTGCAGACTGGTAAGTATGCATGTGATTGATTAGTATATGGGGACTATACTTGGGTATTTTATGTGATCGTATGAGTTTGTGAGCCTGCTGTTAGGATGCCTCGGGCGAATCAGTTTCCTAACCGAGCTTAGGCTTAATTCACTGAGATTTATTTCTCACCCCGTCGTGGGATAACATTTTTCAGGTCCCAAGTGATGAAGCCCGTGGACGCCATGGTTTGGCGGTAAGAGTGATCTTTGAAGTAGATGGGAAGTTAACCTTACCCGACCGAATACCCTTTTGAGGTCTTAGTGAGCTACCCCGAAGTATGGGGTTGATTATGTCAGCTATAGCTCAATAGAGTTAATTATCATCAGTTGTTTGGTTTAATGTGTGTGATGATCTTTTTGTGAACTGTCTTGGTATTTATCTCCTACTAATGTATCCCTATTCAAATTTATGTTGTCTGGGAGTAAACCGTTTCCGCATGCGTAATAAACTGTCGTGGGTCGGTAGCGGACCTGGGACGCTATACCTTATGACCCTTGGGACGATTTGATCGGGATGTCGCGTGCTCGGGGTTTGGGGCGTGACATCCTCCCTGGTTTGGTATCAGAGCAAGGTCTGCCTGATCCATCTGGTCACTGGCTTGGAGTGATAAGGAGCGTTGGATTTTGGGATAGTTAGTAGGATTGAAAACCTCGTGCATGTGATTGTTACTCAAGTTTTAAGGTCGTGTGCCTGAGTTCTCATTAGCATTGCTTTGGGTTGAGTAGGACCCCGTATAGTACCCGCTGAGAGCGTAGTTTGTTGATTTAACTGGGTAGAGTGCGGAATTGTCGGGATTGTCTTTACGATCTTGACGTCACTAAAGGATGAGATAGTGTTTGCAGTAAGATGTTTTGAGCTGTACGTTGATTACATTTGATCATATGGAGAAAATAGACTTAAGCATGTTGGCAATGTGTGATTTTGATGTGATAGTTAGTATGATTGGTCCTAGAACTGCGATGGATATTAATATAAAGTGATGTGGTATAACCCGTTGGATGGGAATTGCTTGAGTCTGATGATAATCGAAGAGGAACCTCGACTTTGCTAGTTTTGTCGCTTAAGGAGAATATACCGAGTATGGCATCTAGATCGTGTTAAGAACCTTATAAGTTATTGTGATGCTGTTTGGTTTGACAAGTGTCTTTACCTCTTTATAGGTTTGATGAAAGGATTGATTAGGGAACATTTGAATCAATTCGTGGTAGCGATCATAAGTGATATCTTGATGTACTCGAGAAATTGCGAGGAATTGTGAATAACATTTGAGGAATATATATTGAGGACCCTTAGAGGGCATAATTGATTGTCAAGTTTAGCAGATGTGAGTTTTGGTTAACTGGCGTAACTCTCTTAAGCATTTGGATTTGGTGAAGTGATGTTTAAGAATTTGATTAAGTCCGAAGTGGTCATGAATTGGCAGAACCCTCGATATTGATGGGAGTTTAAAGTTTCTTAGATTTGTTGAACTATTATATATGTTTTATGGAAAGGTTCTTTGCAATAGTTAGGCCCTTGACATGATTATCTAAGGAGGACAATGAGTCAAATGGAACAGAGATATTGATAGGTTTGACTTGTGGACATGGAGTTGTGATGAGACTACTGGTATTTGTAGATTATATAGGCTTGAATTATGTGTATAATAATGATTCTGATTATTGACTTTCGTTGTTGGCCTTGAGTGGTTTGATCGAGATTTACGAGAAACTAGGAAGTTTTATGCGTTCAGTTGAATTGGTAGATGTGTTTGAGGCATAGTGATTCGCTTATAGACGATAAGTTGAGATGAGAATTTCATATCAATAGTCTGGAATGAAAAATTTGATGATTGATTTTGGTGGGTCATAGGTTTGGAATTGTGTTGGCTTCTAATTGTTTTAGATATCGATTGTTGTGGAAAGACTTAAATAATTGACGATGTGAGGGTAGGAAACAAACAAGAAACGATTGGAAGAAAAGGGCTTGTGGGATCATATGATCGTTATGTTTAACTGTCAACGACGAAACTTAAGAGTATGGTATAGTGATTGACAGGCAGTTTGAGTGATAAGTTTGAAAGGTGAAGAATTAGATTTGAATCATCGAAGCTTGAGGGTAACCTATCTGGAACGATTGTGGTGATCGATAATTGTGAATTATAGGTTTGAAGTGGTGTGGCACCTTAATGGATTAAGTTATCGATTTTATTGGCGACTCTGATTGACAAAAATTGCAAGTAAGCAACGGACGTTTAGACTATAGGCCATTGTGACTGTTGAGTAACCTTCGGATTACTGTTTTTAAGTTCTCCTAGCATATCGACTTTAGTCGAGTAGGTTTCCATAATATTTCTGCGAAGTAAGTAACCGTCATCAGGTAGTGCCGTGGAATCTCAAGGATTATAGGCCCGAATCTGTGGCGATTGATAATTATGGATTATAGGCTTGAACTTTCGTTGCATTATGATGGTTTTAGTATCGACTTTAATTGATGATTTTATGGTGATTTGAGGTTATAGTTCAGAGATTGACGGTGGATTGGACAATAAGTTGAAATGGAAACGATTGATTGATAGGTTTCATTTGTGAATATGGGTTATAAAGAGATGACTGGTATTAGTGAATTTAGGCTTGAAGTGCATTATATCTTGATGGTTTTAGTTATCAATTGCTATTGACGGCCTTGGATGGTGTGAGATGAGATGTCATAGTCGCTTGTGGAATTAGAAAGTTTCTATTGATACGAATTGATAAGGAAATGAGTTTTGTGTGATGATTAGTGAGGACGATCGTGCATTACATTTATTTATTGCATTAAAATAAAAATTGAGAAACGTGCATGCATGAACATATCATTATTTTATTGGACTTGATAAATCGTCGCTTGGTATGAGACAAACTGTGCGGGATACCTTTAAACCGTAAGACATGGTATGGGACATGTCGAGCGGGATCTTCTTAGTAGGTGCCTGACTTGGGGAAGTCCTGTAATCACCCAGTCTGACGAGGGCGGGAAGTGGCGCCGGGCAGAGAGGCCTGAGCAAGGAACGGCTTCTGGCAGGCTTCTAGGATGGTGTTGGAAGTATGGATGAACCAAGTCACGCATTGAAATGTAGGTCTAGGCGTTGTGCTAAGTCTGACCTTTATTAAAAGATATATCGCATAAAAAAATGATTTTCAAAGTGAAAATATTTTCGAAAGTGCATGGCATAACATTGCGTTTCAATGAGGGAAAAGATGAATGGATGAGTTAAGTGGAAATGTTTGAACTACCCGGTGGGAAGTTGGTGAAAGTCTATTGTGATATTTTGAGGTTGTTATCGAAAAAGATCTCGTTTATAAAATGAATGTGTTATTTATATGTGCTTGTAGTGATGTATCTGCAGAATTCTAGATGGCATCAAACTTGTTTGAAATTTTATTTTGTGAGATTGTAACCAGCAGAACCACAGGCAGGCATTTCGATCAAAGAATTGTGGAAACAAACGTGAAAGGTTGCAATGGCAAGTTATGAGTAGATGACATTGTAGTTTGCCGGATGAGTATATGAGTTGTTAAGGTCCATGATGACCTAGAGTAAGATTAAGATTGTGAGATGTACGGTTAAGGAAAATAAGTAATTAGAGAGTCATGGAAGTGTAGTAAGGCCACGTAGTTTACCGAGTTAATGACCATAAGGGGGCTTACGTTCGTTAAGAAAGAACTTTTGTAGAAGTCATTTTCAGTAGCTACAGTATTAACCTAGTTAGTAGGTGGTTGTAGCAGAATTCGAGGCATTATTTTGGTAGTTTGGAATTAAGGCTGTCATAGCCAAGTGCGTGGCAAAGTGGTCAACGTGTCGACGAATCAAGGAATAGTATTATTGTAAGCCTAGAAGATTTCTACAGCCGCTTGAGATTCCAAGGGGGAAATGCGAGCTTTTGATGTTGGACGTTGCGGTGGGATAGTCAGGAAGTTAGAGAGACAACAGCTCGATTTGGGTCTTGATATCATTTGTCGGACTTGATTTATTTTATAGTTGTAAGGAATACCTTCATTTTGAATAGAGATTCTATTTTGTATTTTTTTTTGGCACATAGTGCGTTGATTGGAGTGTCAGTGGCGACCAACTCGGATCATGGTTCCAAATTCATTACCACATTTTGGAAAATAGGGTCTACAATTTGCATTGGAAAAGAAACTGCAGTCTTGTACGACCTGCCATCAGCAGACAAGTGGCTAGTTTGAAAGGATGATTTGGACATTACGTGATATGAGTATGTTTGTTTTAGTGGTAAAAATAGGAACGACTTCTACCCATTTTGGATAAGAGGTTGTTGATTGATACATAGGGATGGATGATTTATGTGGTTGATTGTGGATTAGTATGACGATCGACAGATGGAATGGATAGTAAGTTTAGATGATGACAAATTCGGGATAAATCATTGGAGTTAGATGATTAACTTGTTTAAATGAATTGTGAATATGGATTTTGTGATAGATTTGTAATCGAGAATCGTAAACTTGAATTTGACTTGGGTTTAATAGTCGCTTTATGGTTTTGGTGCACTGAGAGGAGATAAGGATTGATCAAAAGCGAGCGTAGTAGAAATTTAGGGGAAATGAAACGATAGTTCAGTATGGCCTATCACTCGTAAATGGATAGCCAGTCTAAAGGCCAATTCAGATTTTGGAGTACATGTTGGGGGCATGTGTTTTGGATGTCAAAGGCAATTGGGAAGAACAATTGCATCTCGGGAAGTTTGTCTCTATAGCAGTTACCCTTATCTTTTTGGGTAGTTGTAACTGTGTTGTAATTTCGAGGACGAAATTTCCTAAGGGGGGAGAGTTGTGACAGCCCCATTTTTAAATTGTGGTCCCCTCCCCCTTGTCTGCCACTTCCCCTAAAACACTCCCCTTATTCCCATTGTCCCCTCCCCCACTCATCACACACTCTCACTTGTCTCTCCCTTTATCCCACTTTCAGCTGCTCCCCCACGTTCTACTGCTCCCTTCCCTTCTTTTTCTCTATTCTTCTTCTTCTCTTCCCCTACGAGAACACCCTTAGCCGAGCCTCCTTCCCCTCCTCCTTCGTGGATCTTGTTCGGCCACCACCTCACCATCGTCAACCACAACCTCCAGCCACCTCCTGCCAGCACCGTCGACCTTGTGCCGGCCGCCGTTCGCCGCCAGATGATCGAAAACAGCCACGAGAAGCCACGGTGCCGAGCTCCCCTATTCTGCCCCTGTTTTGACCCGAGAGCTCCGCCCCTCCTCCGACCATTTCCAGCGACACCGCCGCCTCCCACCGCCTCACAACCACCCCTCAGTCTCTTCACGATTTCCCCGACGCCACCCCGTCGGCCGTTGCCCACCGGAACCACCGCAAATCTCCACGGAACCGCCGGTACTGTATTTTGGAGTCGATCGCGGTTCGGTTCTATTTTCGTCCGAACCGGCCACCACCGTCGCTCACCACCGCCGCCGACGACTTCCTAGAACCCCTCCAGAGTTCCCCTAAGCTCGTGGTCGCCGGTCGCCGCACGTGGGGCCCGGATTCAACCCCGAACAGCCTCCCCTATTTTCTGTTTGCTTCTGTGCACTGCTGTTCCGTCGCCTTTGGCCGCCTTCCGCCTCCTTCCTCCGGCCCCAATCGATACCCTTTGACCCCTAGGTGAGTCCCCGAGCCATGGCCGGCCTCGCCTCAGCCCGTGGGGCCCAAAACCGCCTCAAAACAGCCCCGTTCCCCTGTTTTAACGATGCTGTCCATTTTCTGTTTTAGGTCACCGGAGTTCGCCGGAGCTCCGCCGTTGCCGCCGCCGCCTCGCCGGACCTCCGTCACGTATCCTAGTTGGTGCCGGGTCGTGACGCCTCTCGAGAAACCTTAGAACCGAGGCTTAACCGTGTTTTATCGCCGAGAACCGTCGCCGCCGTCGTTGTCGTCGCTCGTTGCTGCCGCCGTCACATTGTTGATTTTGAGCCGGCCCGAGCTTAAATAAATTGTGAGTTGACCCTAAACCTTGGTTAGGGCGCTAATTGCGCCTAGGGTTAGTTGGGTTAGCCGTTAGGGTAATAACGTTAAGCAATTACGGTCGGTATAGTTAGAAATCTCGATTTAGGTTAAATGACCATAATAGACTAAGTTAGCTTAGTTAATTATATTATCTATGGATAATTGTGATTGATTGAATTGATTGATCATGGATTATAGTTCGATCGCAGACGAGCGATAGGTTAAAGATGAGTGATCAATCGACAATTATAAATTAAATGGGCTAATCAATGATTATTGTTCGAATCGAGCTTTATATTGTCTAAATGGAATTAAATGCTCGTAATTGGTTTGATAATTTTCATTGGTGTGATTATCTTGTTGGATGGCTTGATGGTGTGACTGGAATTACTATTGGGTGATAATCACTACTTGGGGATTTAACGTCCTATTTACGATTTGATGCATGAAATGTTCATTGAGTAAATTGACATGTATTTGGGAGTTATTCGTTCCGTGATTGCAGTATCTAATTGATAGTCTGCATATGCATATGATCGTGTGCAAAATCAAAGAAATATGCTTTAGCATGAAAATGGCCGTAGGCCGAGTCTTTGAACACGTTGTGTGAGCATCCAGCCTAAATCAAAGAGAATTAAAATTGATTGTTATGGTGGGTGCATTGTGTGGTCATATGACGGAACGATGATGGATTTTTCCTGGTAAGTTCGTAGTGTACTAATAGTACACCAGTACCAGTCATGTGGGACCATACGACTTACCAGAAGCACGACAGTCCTGCCTCGTGCCGGTTAGTACGGGCACAGGGCTGATCGGATGCCGGTCGCAGCTTGTGATGGACCGACGCCCCGTATAGGGATGCCTACTTGCCGTACCGTGCAACGGGTGCACTGGAATAATCGCTTTTAGTAGCCGCTGCCGAGAGGGAAAAGAAGCGTAGCCCGGTTCGTCCGGATGAGTATGGGATCGTACTATTTATGAGGGTGGAATCACGCCAGTTGCGTAGATCCTCTCATGGTGCCGTTGGCACGATCATCGTTAATAAATGGACTCGTGTGGTGTCCTGTGCATACTTGTGGATGCGATGCTTGTTTTGAGTGATTGACTTATTTCACTGCTGAGTCGAGTCAAGCATTGCATTATGTGTGGCTGCAGATTGGTAAGTATGCATGTGATTGATTAGTATATGGGGACTATACTTGGGTATTTTATGTGATCGTATGAGTTTGTGAGCCTGATGTTAGGATGCCTCGGGCGAATCAGTTTCCTAACCGAGCTTAGGCTTAATTCACTGAGATTTATTTCTCACCCCGTCGTGGGATAACATTTTTCAGGTCCCAAGTGATGAAGCCCGTGGACGCCATGGTTTGGTGGTAGGAGTGATCTTTGAAGTAGATGGGAAGTTAACCTTACCCGACCGAATACCCTTTTGAGGTCTTAGTGAGCTACCCCGAAGTATGGGGTTGATTATGTCAGCTATAGCTCAATAGAGTTAATTATCATCAGTTGTTTGGTTTAATGTGTGTGATGATCTTTTTGTGAACTGTCTTGGTATTTATCTCCTACTAATGTATCCCTATTCAAATTTATGTTGTCTGGGAGTAAACCGTTTCCGCATGCGTAATAAACTGACGTGGGTCGATAGCGAACCTGGGACGCTATCCCTTATGACCCTTGGGACGATTTGATCGGGATGTCGCGTGCTCGGGGTTTGGGGCGTGACAGTAAGTAACTTAAGTGGTGAGATCTACGTGTGAAAAACGATGAGAGCATTTCTTAATCTAAAAGGGTGTCATTCTTCCTAGCCCCAAATTGAAGCAAATCGCTCTTCAAAGCCCTAAATTGAACGGAAATGAAGAAACCAGAGAGATCTCTTCTTCATCCAGTGGTCTTGAGGAGATCCGAACGAAGAGTTGGTTTCGTTACCTCTGCTGTATCCTATTCCACTGCCTTGTTGGCCTATAGAAGAATGGAAGATGGAATGAGGTTCTTCACTGAATTTAGGGAAAATTATCTGAGGGGTGAGATAGGAAAAGATGACGACGAAGATTGGGAGAAAGAATTTGTCAAGCATGAGAATTTTCACAGTTCGAGTTTGCCAACAAGTGATGAGGAGGTGGCTCGCGAAACAAGAAAACTTGAGCGAGAAAGTAATGAAGCTTCTTTCGGATATGAACAAGGCAGGGCTTCAGCCTGGTCGGGCAGAGCAGGAGCGCCTCATATGGGCTTATTGTACTCGGGAAGGCCATTATGCTGTTTGCAAAGGAATTATACAAGAGAATAAGAGAGATGCATTTGGAGATCAGCCTATCCGTGTGCAATCACTTGATTTGGCTGATGGGGAAGGGCTGAGAGATGGTGGGCGGCTCTCGAGACTTATGAGGATTTATTGGACAAGGGACCAAAGCCGAATAACATGTCTTATGAATTGATCAGGTCTCATGAATTGATTTACGAGGATTTGTTGGCCAAGGGACCAAAGCCGAATAACATGTCTTATGAATTGATCATGTCTCATTTTAACATTTCACTAACCGCGGCTAGAAGAAAAGAGATTTGGAAATGGGGCGTTAGGCAAGGGGTGTCCAAAAAGGGGTTTTTTTTTTCCCAATTTAATATTTAAAAAAATATTTATAAAATTAGTTACTGTATGAAAATATTCGCGCCCTGGTATTTCCAGCGCGCAAAGGGGGAAGTGCATGCGCACTGGTATATCCAGTGCGCATGCACTTGCCCCCATTTTTTTTTGTTTTTTATTTTGTTTTTAGTTATTTTATATTTTAAATTTCTTTTACATAATTTTATTATTTTATATTTTCAGGACTAAATTTATTTTTGGAGTCTGCAAGGCTAATACGTATTTGACAAATATAAAATAATTGAAAAACTAAAAAAAATATGAAATAAAAAATATAATTTTTTTCAGGTTGTCAAATACGTATTAGCCTTGCAGACTCAAAAAAAAATTTAGTCTTGAAAATATAAAATAATAAAATTATGTAAATGAAATATAAAATATAAAATAACAAAAAAACAAAAAAAAAAATGGGGGCAAGTGCATGCGCGCTGGTTAACCAGCGTGCGACCATCGCGAGTCTCGCACGCTGGTATGTCCAGCGCGCGAGACCCAAATTTGTAAATATTTTCACACATCAATTAATTTTGTAAATATTTTTTTAATATTAAATTGAAAAAAAAAAACCCTTCAAAAAGCCCGCGTCGGCCAGAAAATTAGGCGCGGCTAGAAGAAAAGGGATTTGGAAATGAGGAGTTAGGCAATGATGTCCAAAAAGCCCGCGTCGGCCTGAAAATTCACCCTAATTTTCAGGCCTTTCAGGCTGGCTCGGTACTGTTAAGATTGGGCCGGCCCGATTCCATTTTTTTTTATTTTTCTTTTTCCACCCCACGTTTTCTTTTTAATTTAATTTATTTTCATTTTTATTTTTTATATCCTTTAATTTGACAGAATGTGAAGTGATTTTGTTTAAAAAAAGAAAAAAAAAAGAAAAGAGAGAGCAATCAACCTGACCAAACCCGGTCGAAACCTGAGCAGTTTCGGGCCGGGCCAAGACTCGGCCCGTTGACACCCTGAGCGTTAGGTTGATCAAGAAAATGGAAGACAATGGGCTTAAACCTGGAAGCAGGGAATGGAATGGAACGCAGTGCTTGTCACTTGTTCCAAGGCATGGGAAGCTAGTACTGCCATACAGATTTTTAAAATGATGGTGGAGAAAGGAGAGAAACCGACGATCATCTCCTACGGGGCATTGCTTAATGCACTCGAGAAAGGGAAGCTCGACGACGAGGCCTTCAAGGTGTGGGACCACATGATCAAGGTTGGCGTTGAGCCAAACTTGTATGCATACACGATCTTGGCTTCTACATTCACGGGACAACGAAGGTTCAAGATGGTGGATGCTGTGATTAAAGAGATGAGTTCATTGCCGATTGATCAATGGTGAGTCGCTGTGTGCTGTGGGGAGGGATGCCGACAACCTGTGGCATGGGCAATGGTACGTCTAAGTTCTAACAACTTCATCCAATCGTCTCAACGAATCTTCCATTGCGGAGTTCTTTACTAGAATTTCTAAATTACTGATCTCGCAAAACGAGTGTCCCGTTCATAAATAACAGAATTTTTTTTTATCATTTCCAACAAAGCAGTTATTCTCGTGTCATACATAGTCATTGCATTGAAAATGTCAAGAGGGTATTCGCCAACGAGATCCCCGCAAAATGTGAAATTCTCAATAAATTGAAAAGTTGGCATGATCAAAATTCAGAACTCAGAAGGGGGTCAAAATAGGAATAAGGGGAAAATCAGGGGGCAAAAAACAAAAAGAAAAATGTTGGGTTTGAAACTTTGAATTATTGCAAAACCCTGAAAACAAACCAATTTCCTTTTTCTTTTTTCGGTTTTTTTTCTTGTGCCGCAACAAGGCAAGCAATCTCATTGCTGAGCTAATAATAAATTATGTTGGGGTTGTCCCACATCGGTTGTGGTAGGGGCTAGTGATCGGTTTATAAGTGTGAGGGAAAATCTCAACCTTTGAGCTACCTTTTGAGTTGAGAGAGGCTCAAGACCACCCAACAAATTAGAAGAGGACGAGAGCATTTAAGATGAACGAATCTGAATGGGGATGTCGTACTTGTACATGTGAAGCATTATCCTAAATCTGGATGAGACATCGTCCATTTTCATCCCCTTCCCCAAGGGCCTCTCTTATGCACAGTATTAAGGTTGAGCGCAATAAATCGACCGAACTGAGAATCATCTAATTAGGTTCGGTTCTTGAAGGCTCTGGGTCAATTCCTTGTTCTACGCAATAGATCGACCGAACTGAGAATAATCTAATTAGGTTCGGTTCTTGAAGGCTTTGGGTCAATTTCTTGTTCTACAAGATTGAAGACCATTATGATTGTTGCAGCTTGCTCCTCTGGTTCAATTCTTACTTTCTTTTCCCTCTACCGAGGGTCCATAAATTCAATAAGGAGGCTGACAACATTATGTGTCAACAATGGTCGGTCCAGTTCCTGCTTTCCTTTTTTTTCCCTTAAATTTCCTAAATGTAAACCTAAATCTAGGATATTTGTTGAAGGTGGGCTCATATATGCAAAAATGAACAACATTGGCTTTGAAACTGTGTTATATTTCGTGAAACCATTACCAATTATTCCAAAAGCTTATGTTTATGAGTGAAAGGAGACCACGTGAATATAAAAAGCATACATGATCCATTCACAATCGATGTTGGACAATAGCAATAACTTCAACACACCAAAGGTAGTTATTTACCGGTTTAAATCATTGATGCTTGAAAGATAGACGTGTTGGCCGTGAGAAACTTTACCACGGCACTCCCCGGATCACCATAGCAGAGAATCGGATGCTGTACAGTGAAAGAGACGAGCTTGTGTACCTGTTTTGGATTCGCCGGTCTTTAGGCGGAACTCCGGCGATTCCTCGGCTTAGGCGCGTCACCTCTATAACCCTCCGGAATCCTGGCGTCGATGATACCACCTCCCTCACCTTCACTTGACTTTATAGGAGGAAACAACCTCCTTAGTGAAGCAACTTCTCAAGGAAGTTGGGTGTGTGGAATTATGGAGTAATTAGGGTTAGAGGGGGGTTGCCTTAGCCTATTTATAGAGTTCTTTGGCAGGGCCCTATCATCACAGGCCGGGCCGAACTCGGCCCACACCAGCCAGGTCCATATTAGGCTAATTAAGAATCCTTATATCTCACTTTATTAGACCAACCCCGTTAACGGTAAATTAATACCGTATAATGGTAATTATAATCTCAATTAATATAAGCCCACACTTAGGAAAACTCTAACATTCTCCCACTTGGGCGAATATTAATTGAAACTGTACTGTATATGCGCATCTCTATGTTGGTCTAGAGATTATTCTTAATAGCCAATCTGATCCCATAGAATCTTAAACACCGAATCATGGTAGTAACTGCATAAAATGTACGCAGAGCCGTCCATGGTCACGAATGTCCTTAACTCTATTGATATGGATTCAATATGGTAGTGTGGCAGTTGGATAACACCTCATAGAATAGATATTTAGACAGAAACTTTATGTGTTATCCCCTTTTGTCAGGCAACATTCTCTCTCCTTAAGTGACACGAAACTTGATATGCACCAGAGAATACATATATGGCTCCAATGAACCTACTTATGTCTTATCTTTATAGTCAACTGTACTTTATGTGTAACAAGACATATCTTCAAGGCTAGTATCTCAATGCCCCCAGCCTTATATTCAAGGTTTACACATACCTTGAGATTTTCAATTGATCAACTCAACTCAAAAAACTTTATTGCACGCAATAGAGTTGATCCATATCAAGATGTTACAAATGTAACAATCACAGATGCAAACTTTATTGGAGCAAAAATTGACAACAGCTCCCACTGAACAACCGCATCCATAGATGCTGCTAGGCCCATCTTAATGACGTCATTTCAAACACAAAAGGGCAAACAACTTTAGTCAATGGAACTTCAACTATATCATCTGTGAAACTATGCTCCACTTTAATGTCACCATTTTGATCTGGTTCTTTATGGTCAAACACTTGACCGCCAGATGTTTGGACCCTTTAAAACCTCTGTTGTTGTATATAATCAACAATGCAGAGCCATCATCATACTATAACTGTATGGGTCCATATAAAAATAAATACGATCAACTCCCTAGTGAGGTTCTGGAGCTAAATAACCTGAGTAGCAGCCCAAAAGCTTGCTATAAACTCCACTTGAATGCTAGAGGACAATACAGATCTGTGTTTTTCTCTATTATGCTGCACTGCCTGCTAATTCAAAGATGTATTATGTTGTCAACTTATCGTCATCCAAATAGTTAGTAAGGTCTTAATCCGAATGCCTCACTAGCTGCAAGTAATCAATCTGTATGTGAATCAATATGTAGTATATACACTAATTCACTTCACTTTCAACATCACTGAATAAAGTGACAACATATATGAAACTCTTGATGTCATTATCTGAGAGCTGTTGCATGAGGCCTTAAGTAAACTATTTTAGTCTACTGATAAGTTTATCTGAATCACCAGCTATAAAACCTTCGGGTTATACCATATAGACTTTCCTCATCAAGGTCTCTCTTTGAGAAGATAGATATCAATATCCAGCTGGCGTAACTCTAAAACAAGATGAGTTACAAATGTCATGATCACTCTGAAAGAACCTTTATGAGAGACTAGAGGAAAGAGTTACTTTATAGTCTTCACCTCCTCTCAGAGTGAAATCTTGGCAACCAGTCTAGCTTTAAACTTCTCTGACTTTTCTTTTAAAGACCTTTTGTCTTATTCATCCACTTGTAACTGATGAACTTATAACCCTCAACTATCCATTATGCTCTCAAAAACCATTATGTTTCATAGACCATGTCTCGTCTTTTATCACATCCAACTCCAGATCTCACTGATTACAAGAAACAGCATCTGTATAAGTTTCTGGATCAACCATATGGCCTATATTATAATGATGCTCTCCAAATAGACTATAAGTCTGGCAGTATAATTGGTCGTCTCTACCTTAGGGATCTTCCAAATGGAGCCTCGTTAACCTCATCATACACCTATGGGGCTTGAAGAGCTTCATCAGAATCTGTGTTAATAACACTGTCCTAAACCCCAATAGGCTTAGACTGTGATGTGGTAGGCTTCACGATCGTGTATATAGGCAGAGAAAATGACACAACACATGTATCGTACCTTTAACCTTAATAGCCTAAGCATCTTTTGGCCTCATTAAAATTCAGAAACTTCATTGTCTGTTATTCCATAATTCTCGTACTTCTGTTGGGATCATTAACCAAATATCCCTTCAAATGATCTGGACTTACCTAATGCTGGACAATACATCTTCACCTCTGCAGGATAACTTCAAATCTTTAGATGGTTTATCTAGATTTACGTCTAATCCATAACTCAAAAGGGTCAATAGAATAACCTTAGTGAAAACACCAATCAAAGTATGAAGACAACTCAAAGGCTATCCATACACAGAATCTTGTAGGTTCATTCCATTAATCATACTCCTCATTACAACTTTCAGGCATAGTAGACTTAATTACTATCCCAGAATCCTTTTAGGTATATGGTAAATGACCCTTAAAGCTTTCCAGCATGGTCATGTACACCATAATACTCACCATATTGGTCTGATCTGACAATCTTTATGACTTTTCCCAACTATTCCTTGACTTCAGCCTAAAGACCTTGAACTCGTCAAGAGAGTCAGACTTTTCCTTAATCAAGTACATATAACCATATGGGGAACAGTCGTTAGTAAATGTGTCGAAATAAAATTTTCAACACAGAGTTGTCATATAGGTCCATTGACACAAAACTGTATGACCTCCAAAAGGTCGAAACTTTGGACTATAATATTTCTTCTTTATCTCGGTCATCTTATTTCCACATCAGTTTACGCAATTCTCCAGGTCATATTTAAGAGTAGTTAGGATGTTAAGCTTTATCAGCCTCTCACTCTTTCCTAGATAAGTGGCCAGATCTTTATGCCACAATGTGTAAAACTGTTCTTTAACTGGAAATTTCTTGGAAAACAACCTTTCACTGTATAAGTGATGTAGATATCATCGGGAGTTAAGCATAATCTAATTCATTTGACACATTGCAGCACTCATCCTTTTTCGACTTGAGAACACAGAAATTCCGTTGTTCTTTCAGTTCAAAAGAGTAGCTGCTCACGTCCAAATATGATACGGAAATCAAGTTCCGTCTAAAGGTAGATACAAAAAATGCATACCTTAATGTCAGATCAAAACCAGAGAATGGAATTAAAATGACACATCTCCCACGAATTTAATGTCAACTTTATTGTTGTTTCCTGATGTGAGCTTTTGATTCATCTTGATTTGGTTTCTTGTGATTCATGAATCCTTGTACTGTGAACACAATATAATTGGTTACACCTTTATAAAGTCTCCATAAACTGGATGAGACTTCTGCTAGATTAGATTCGTGAATCAAAACCAAAGAATCATCACCTACATGCCCACACTTAGATGACCAAGCCTTATTACAATAGCAGTCCCACTTTATGTGACATTTCTTTATAAAAGAAGTCGTAGTCACAGTCTTTCTCAAAAGATGCCATTTTTGGACCCAAACTGTCTGAATGACCAGTGGTTTCAAGAGTTCCTTTATGAGTACGATCTTTAAACCTTTTGCTCAATGTGTCCACCATCCTTATGACGTAATCTCTAACTTCATAAAAACCATCAAACCTTATATTGAAGAGTTCTCGCTGATGTATCATAATATCAGTAGTGAACGAGACACAGACCCAGGCTACTTGGGCTTCCATCATCCATATAGCAGTGTAGTCAGCTGGCCATCTACTTTCACAGCAGTACTAAATGGATTACTTCAGAAATCACAAGCAAATCCAATTGCTCTTTAATCCAGGCAATAAAATGTCCCTTCTCGAGTTCCATATGTTAACAGTAAAATCTGTCAACTTATCCTCATAAAGAGCAATATAAACTTCTGCCAGCCATATCACAAAACTTAATATCCTCCAGCTATTTCACAAAGTCTGAACCAGTATGAACCTCAATCTTAATGGAGTTACCGTTTACTGGGAAGGTGACTACTTTAAAAAGCAATGTATAATAATGGCACCATGTGAGTACTGTGTAACTTGATCCTTAAAAGTACACATCTTGAGGATCAGATGCACCATCATGTAATCACCTTTGGGAAGAATACATAATGTGCACTTTATATGTGACAGCCTATAAATGATATGGGCCGTCTATTTTTGAAACAGACGACCTAGCTCTTTCAATTTTTAAGATACTCCTGCCTTTAAGGCGAGGGATCCATTCGCATCCAAAAGAGCATTTCTCGCCAAAGAAAAAAAAAACTTTGTAAGGAGACAATAGTTTCTAACACTCTCTCTAATATCCCGCCCTTCACTTGTCCCTCTTTTCTTCTAAAATTTTGAAAAAATGACTCGCCCCTCTTCTCTCTCTCTCTCTCTCTCTCTCTCTCTCTCTCTCTCTCTCTCTCTCTCTCTCTCTCTCTCTCTCTCTCTCTCTCTCTCTCTCTCATCCCTGCAAAGCTCTTGCTCTCACTTTCTCTCCAAAGCATTCGCATCTTCCTCTCGCATTCTTTTCCCGTCTCGCTCCACGCACTTCGATCCGCAATGGGAAAAGTTAAGATTGGATCAACGGTGCATTGCTTATCATCTTCCTGCGCCTATTCATGTTTTCTCTATTTCTCCGATTGTATTTGATCTTGCACTTTGTTGATCGTCGTTGTATTTTTTCGGTGCTAAAGTTTCGGCAGGATCAATCACTTAGGGCCTATTTGGTAAAGTTTTGTTTCTCTGTTTTCGTTCCCCAAAGAAAAAAAAAAGAATAACAAATATGTTTAGTAACACAAATGATTCTGATTCTGATTCTGATCCTGATAGCACTTTTGGACCCAAAATAAGAAATAAAAAAGTTATTTCTCCAAAAAAAGACATTTTTGATAATAAAAAAGGCAACGATAGTCTCCTTTCACTTTTGTTGGGAGCCCGCGAGGCGTGGGCTGGATCAACTCAACTCGGTCAGGTTAATTTTTATATTAAAATTTTGAAAAGTAATTAAAAAATCAAAAAATGATTAAAAATCCAAATATTGGAAATCCATAAAAAACTGCAAAAAAAGGAAAATTTCCAAAAAAATCTAAAAAAAAATAGGAATGGGTCATTTCAACTGGTCAATCTTATTTTTGACCTTTTTGCTTTTTAATTTCTCTCAAATGATGATTTTTCCCCTTATGGGTAAATCGTTTAAAAAAAATCTTGAAAATTCCAAAAAAAAAACTCAAAAAGTAAGAAATAGGTCCATTCAACTGGATAATCTTGTTTTTTTTTTTAATGATTTTCCCTTTTGATTTTTCTCAAGCCTTGGTTGAACTGCTGTCAGACTACCACACTGCATCAGTGACCATCCTCCATGATATCAATTGCTTAGGTCCACCATCTGGATGATGTCAAATATGATTATGTATTTATTTGATTTAATGACAAATTGGGAAGATAAATTATTTTCTATAATAGAAATTTTGCGTAGTTACCAAACACGTCTCTGTTCCTAGAACAGAAGTTTTATGCAATTATCAAGGGCATTTTGATTCTTTAAAATCCATTTAGAGAATAGAATAAAAAAAATTGATTCTACTTAGAATCACTTTTTTGGAATAGAAACGTAACCAAACATGTCCTTGATGGCCAGAGTCGAGCTCCAAAGGGACAACGTCGAGCTTGTCTCCTTTAACAATTCATTCGTCACCACTACCTACATGGTACTTTTGCTCCCCTCGTGCATGCTTGTGTGTTCGTGTGCTATGTCGCCATTGTTGACACCTAATTTTTAATCAGTTTTTTTTAAAAATTAATTAAAAATTCAAAAATCAGAAAATTCAAAAATCAACTTTGGAACCCTTGGCCAAGCATAATGAACCAATTTTGAGCATTTTTTTTTTTGTATTTTGGAATTTCTTTTCATTTAAAAATATCTGAAAATCAAAGAAAATATCGAATGAGGTGGGAAAAATCTAAAAAATAGTCAACATTTTTCTTTCTATTCCAATTATATGTTAGCCACACTAGTATTTGGAAATTCGACTTGGGATATAGAAAAGCCCAATTGATGTCTTTTATCCCCCGAATCGAGGGGAAAAAATCAAATTGAGCCTTCTCTATTCGTATTTTAATAATTTTTAGTTTATCTCCGACACCTTCAATTTTACATTCTAGTCGAATCAATTTCATGAAAACGAGCCAAATTTCGGGACGTTTTTTTTTTCAGCCGAATCGGGTTGGTCAAACATATCCGAACCGAACAACCCAATAAACCGATTGCCAACCCAACGGAAGAAGAAGAAGAGACAGAAGCACAGCAGGGAAAAACCTCATTTTTCTTTCACGTTAGCAGGTGCCAAGGAAAGTGAGATCCTTTTGCCAAGGCGCTACATCAAGGGAAAGTGTGTAAAGGTCGGGGTTTTAGGCTCGAGGGATCTCCAATGGAAAGAGAGCGCGGCTTTGGGAGTTCTCCAGTGGAAAGAAAGCTCATCTCAGTGAGCTCTCGAGGGACCAAAAATGAGAGCTGAGCAAAAGAGTGTAAAGGTCGGATCTTGAGCCTAAAAAAAAAACGAAAGCCAAGAGGTTTGGGTATAAAAGGGATCATAGTAAATAGGGTCGTCTGATCACCCCATACTATGAGGGGCGAGGGTGATCGGACGGTTTGGGGGCTATGATCCCTTGCCTTTATGGCAGGGGATCCGAGTCCAAACCAAGGAGCTGGATCCCCTACCTTTAAGGCAGGGATTCCATTGAACCCCAACGGCCCATTCCCCCTTGATATAGGGGGTTTTGGGCGGCAGATTCCAAGGAAAGTGTAATCCTTTGTCTCTCCTCACGGAGGGAAAACCTTGTCTTTTTTTCACGATGGCAAATGCTAAGAAAAGTGTAATCCTTCTCCTGAGGCGCTGCACCAAGGGATCTCCATCTCTCCTGGTGATCCTCCGCGCGCAAGGAGAGACAAAAGGCACGACTATGGGGAAAGCTTGATTCGGCCATAAAGGAAGAGAGAAGTGTAAGAGCTAGAAAAAAGAAGGGCCTCTTCTGGACAGAGAGTCGAGGGAAGCTTGGGAAATATCGGGGGAGTTCTTCAACAGGAGGAGCTCTGGGCAAGAAATAGGGAAATGAGAGAGAGCGTGGCTTTGGGGGTTCTCTAGTGGAAGGAAAGAGAGAGAGATGAGAGTCGAGAGGTTTGGTTTTGAGTGAGACTAAAAGAAAGCAGGCGAACAACAACTAAAGTGAGTGAGAGTCCCTTATGTGTTCTTTCATCGCCATCGTTGGATGGCCTTAAACCAACATCAACCTCGTCATATTCTCCCTCGTCTGACTTCCTACGTCGTTGTCATCAGCGCATTTTGTGTGAGATTCCAACGGGGAAGAAGGGACTGAAGGACCGAGCACTCAGTGTGAGATTCCAACGGGGAAGAAGGGACTGAAGGACCGAGTACTCAGTCTACGTAATGAAGAAGAACAGAGGTGGGGAAAACACATTATCAGCGGGAGTAACACATTATCGGCTAAATTGACATACATCGGAATTATCAAAGTTTCCAAGGAGGGAATTACATTTGGGAAAATCGCAACTATGGTAAGTTTAACTTCTAACTAGGAAAAAGATTGGGAGTTTTGGGTGGCCGGGAATCCATTGAGTTGCCCATTCCTCCTTGATATAGGGGATTTGGGCGGCTGTGATTGCCCAAGTCACCTGCCTTTAAGGCAGGTGATCCGGGCTCGGAGGGGATTCGGATTCCTCTAGTGAATCTCGGCCGCCCAAAACCCCTCAGGGAATCCATCAAGGGGGGAATGGGCGAACCAATTAATGCCGACTCAAATCATGATTTGAAAATGCTACCCCATGCTTGTCAAGATATGACGAATAACACTGTGAAAACGAGCCGCGATCATTATGTCCCAACAAAAAGCTCAAGATGTGAAGATTAAATTTCATGAAGACCTTTTTATTGTGGTTTTGAATGCAATTACCTATAATTAACAAAATAGACTACACTGCTCTAAGATATGCTCGGAAAAAAAAGGCTTATCTTAAAATGCACGAAAAATAGAAAAGTGCATGAAAAAATTTTAAGATTTTTTATATAGATGAAAAAAATGTGTCCTTGACAACTTTTGCGTTTTAAAGTTTTACCAAAAACGCCTCCATTTACGTGTAAAAAATAATTTTTCATAGAGGATCAGTATTGAATATATAATTTCTACAGGACAAGCACACTTCATGATTAAATTCAAATGGATATCCAAATCTCAAAATTAATGCACCAAACTTTTCACACTACTAAATTTGGCCCTAATGAACAACTTTCGTTTTTTATTTTTCTTCAAAAATAGACTCCATATGTGAGATATTTAGGATCTAAAAGTTTGGTGCATTAATTTTGAGATTTGAGTGTCCATTTGAACTTAAACTCTATGTCTTGAGAATCTCAGACTTAAACGAGATCAGAAAAGGACAGAGTGTGTGCACGATTTATTCGGGTAACCGGGAGAGTTCTCTCGTTACTGTGAAAAGATTTTGATCTTTTGAAGGTGTGGGGTTTCTTTGAGACGGTTGAAGCGATTCCTAATAGCTCACGGCAAAGATGCTACGTGAGCAAAACTGTAGTGTACACTAAGCCCATGGGGAAATAAGTTCAACAAAATATCACCATGCACCATCATGTCCCAATCTTTATGGTCGGGAAGAATCCATGTTGCCCCCATCTGAATTTTTTCCTAAGATTTGAAGCGAATTGCGCTAATTGAATTCTGTCATTGGCATCGCGTAGAAACAACAATCTCTTCGCATAATCCCAAAACATGGGATGATCAATAATGTTTGATATTTTTGTCCCTGCTAAGAAATACAATTAAATATTTACTGGTGCAATTTATGAAAAAAGTAAAACCATATTAGCTCAATGAGACCGTCATTTTATCTCTGTTTAGGATTTGAGTTCAATAATGTCCAAATCAATTGACAAGGCTCATAAGCAGTGGCTATGGATTGCAGTAGGTTCTAAATTTTATTGTGATCTAGATACCACATTTCATGTATCGTATTTCAGAGTGATTTCCACATGTGGCACAAAAGAGGAAGACGCCCTTAAGACTAAACAGGTCAGCTTCAATTGTTGACTGTGCCCTAGAACAAAGCATCTCTGGCGCTCACTAACATGTGTAGAAGCCATGGAATTTGGCGGATCTTAGTTTGATACTACGGTTTGCCTTAATTGAGTTTTTAAAAATTGGCGTGCTGCTATACTACTCAAGTAGCACATTTCGAGGGCTGATATCTTCAACTTTTGATTATCTATTGAGATTGGTCATTAGAGAAAATTTGTAATACGCCGAGTAAGCATCATTTGAACTATAAGATGGCTTAAAACGAAGCTCGGAGAAAGAAGTTATGGCCCGAGAGAATTCGACGCGCAAACTGGGAATCTATTGATTCCCGGCCGCCCGTTTCCCCTTGATATATGGAGGGTTGGGGGCGGCAGATGCCAAGGAAAATATAATCCTTGAAAAGTGCAATCCTTTGTCTCTCCTCGCACATGGAAAACCCTAGTCTTTCTTTCACGTTGACAGATGCCAAGGAAAGTGTAATCCTTCTCCTGAGGAGCTGCACCAAAGGATCTCCATCTGCTCCTAGTAAACCTCTGCGCGCGAGGAGAGATAAAAGGCACGACTATGGGGAAAGCTTGATTTGGCCATAAAGCAAGAGGGAAGTGTGAGAGCTAGAAAAAAGGAGAGCCTTTTCTAGGCAGAGAGTCGAGGGAAGCTTGGGAGATATTGGGGGAGTTCTTCAACATGAGGAGTTCTGGGCAAGAAAAAGGGAAAGGAGAAACAGCATGACTTTGGGGGTTCTCTAGTGGAAGGAAAGAGAGAGAGAGACAAGAGCCGAAAGGTCTGGTTTTGAGTGAGACCAAAAGAAGGTAGGCGAGCAACAACGAAAGAGAGGAGAGCCCCTTCTGTGTTCTTTCATCGCCACCGTCGGATGGCCTTAAACCAGCAACAACCTCCTCATATTCTCCCTTGTCTCGCGCGTGCGTTTTGTGTGAGATTCCAACGAGGAAGAACGGACTAAAAGGACAGAGCGCTCAGTCCACGTAATGAAGCAGAACAGAGGTGGGGAAAACCATTTTCCTTAGCTCGGGCTTGCGCACATCAGCTGTGGCAGATCAGACGCCTTCATCGCTGTTGACACCTGATTTTTGATCAGTCTTTCATAGTTTATTTTTAAAAAATTCATAAAAAATCTATAAAAAGTTAAAAAAATTAAAAAATCATCTTTGGTAGCCTTGACCAAGCTAAAGGAACCATTTTTGATAAAAAAAAAATAATTTGTCATATTTTTTAATATTTTTTAATATTTTCCAAAAATAGAAAAATACATGAAAAATGAAGAAAAATAGCGTTCGATGTCGTAAAAATATAGAACAATAGTCAATATTTTTATTTTAATTTCCTTTTCATTTTGAACTCATAAATAGTCAAAATTCAAGTTCAATTGCATGTGTTTCTTCACGACGCATAGAGTTGAATTTGGCAAAAAAATGTCATTCGAGTATTTTAATTTGTAAATTTCTACATATTTTTTTAGTCTTGACGTCCAATTAGATCGACCACCATCTACAATAAATTCCCCTTGCTGAATATTTTCGTTTTTGTTTCACATGATTTTATGGTGTAAAACGCCGAGTGGATCCCCAAATATAATCGGGTCGGCATGAGCTCGATAGCTCGTCCAAGACCAAACCAGGGCACGGCGAACCCCATGTGAGTACTCTCGAAATCCTTCGATGCTTCCTAATGCTTTTCTTAGGTTAGATCATGTGTAGAATGGCTAGGACAGCTAAATCATTCTTGAGATGTGATTGATAAATATGGCCTTACTAGGAATGCCATGTGATTTATTTGCATATCTAGATTCCTTGAGTTGCGCATTTTATTACTGATTGTGATTGCTAGGATAATCACTCCTATCTGCATGAATTTCTAGATTTAGGGTTCATACCTTACTCATCCGCATGAATCTCAGGCTAGAAAATTCAGTCAACTTAGGTACCGAAAGGGCGTCAACTCTGACAGTTGGTGTAACTAAGTCCCCGAAACCATTTCTCTGGTTCTCGCAGAATTGAATAGAAACTCCCAACTATTCGATTGGGTGGTCCAATCACACCCTAAAAAAAATGATTGGTGGCGACTCCATGGCATGCACACTTAGCACATGTCACTAGACCACACTGAAAGTCGATCACGCATACCTCCGTTGCGATTTGGGTAATGGGCCTTGGGAGAGGCCCGCGTCCGACCAGACAGGACGGCCCATTAGCCCTCGAGAGCCCGACAACCTCAAGAGGGTCGCGACAGACTGGCGACTCCGCTGGGGACTGGTTCTTAACCATTTAGTGGACTTGAGCCGATTAAAAAGTTGATTGATTCTTCTAACCTAATTTTATGCAGATGCTCTCGAAAGTGAGGTATATATGCTAACGAATGTGTTGGATGTTTTTGTAGACGGGAGAAATAAGGGGTGAAGTGCTTGTTAACTTTGTTTTATGCAGGCAGGAGTTTTGGATGTATGATTGTGTGGATGTTTATATTGAAGCGGTGATTGTTAAATAAAATGCATGTCTATTGCTTTAGCACGACACAATAAATACACACAATTGCGCCTAAAACCCCAGGCGCCCTCTTTAGGAACACAATAGAAGGAATTGAAAATGGAATCTCTGTGAGGAAAAACATGGGGTAATCCACTTTTCAATTCCGCTCACTTCGAACTATGGATTGAGTCCCAATGCAACGATAGTTGTGCAATGGAATCGGCTCTTCCCAGAATTCGAGGTGAGAACCTTGGCTTTAGGTACCAAGCCCTATCTTTTGATTTTTAGGAGTTTTCCCTCACTTGTCTCATGCGTTTGTCTATGGAAGGTTAGTATACCTAACACTGCAAAAAATACAGAGAAGCTTGATTTTCTCTTAAGTTTGATTGGTAAGACTTTTCTATCCCTCGAACTTGTTACAGCTCTTAATCATTATATTCATTGCATAATTCCGGTGATTGGATTAAATGCCATTTTGAGGATAGATATGTGTGTTTTCCTCCCAATGTTCTTGATGGAAGATGAAGATGGTGTCATCCCATTACGAGCGCCAAGTGGACAAGAAGAGCCTACTATGGACATCATTGAGGTATCTTCTAATGAAGATGACAATTTGGAATAGGTGATCCTGAAGTCACGTCTCAAAGATCGTAACTGGGGCATCTCTAAGTATTAAGATCACATTCCTTTGTTTTATTTTTCATTTCTAGCCTTCTGGTATATGATTTATTTTGCTGAGATCCTCTCTATCTGATCCCTTAGATTGATTGTATTAGGGATCTATTTGTGTTTATATACATTCAGATTGAAATTTGTTGTATTTCTATTGACTTGTCATTGGAATGTGATAGTGGCATTTCTTCTAATCACTCGAATACTCCAAAATCAATTTTATAATTCCTTTGGATGAAATTGAAATTGGAAGTCTTATACAACCTTTTGGCCGTATAGGGCAATACAATCCCAATTTCGCCAGAAGGAACTATAAACTTGAATTGGTTCATGCATGTTTTGCATCATTGGTAATCCACAATAATTGATCAAGAGTACTCGTGTTTTTCAAATTTAATGAAAAGATAGATATCCAAATTACTCTCGTTCTTAGCAAACAGCTTTAATTTGGATACCGTATCTTCAATTGAATTTAAAACACATCGTAATTGTGTACTTTTGAACATTCCATTGATTTTCTTGGAATTGATCAAAGGCGATTATCGTGAATTACATTCCTTTCAATGATATGCTTTCCTTTAAGGAATATTGATAAAAGCTTTTGCACAAGGCCAAAACCCTTGTAAAAGCTCTTATCCCTATTAATCACAAGTAAGCATATAATTGAAAGGATTTATGCTTTATTTTTCAAATTCTTTCTTCTGATTCTGCCTTTTCATTTGAAACAGGTTAAAAACAAGTAGAGAAGAGAAGTCTTTTTGTGGATAATCGCGGTGAGAGGTTCCTTTATCCGATCATAAGCAAGATTAAAAAATCAAGATGTACACGCTCGAATCATCAATGTCAAAGCGCAGCTTGCCTAGGTTGAGAGTGGTCAGGTGTTCGAGAAAGTCATCCATACAGAAGTTGAGACACACACATTAGAGCTTTCATTCATTTCGCTCAATCGAGGGACCTTAAAAGCAGATCATACAAATCATCGGGGTGGAAACATAAAACCGCAATGAGCCCTAATTAGCATCACAAAGGAACCTAGTTGGCCCTCCATATTATTGATGCTTTGCTTATACTCACCACCTCGAGACTCGAGATCTGCAAGCTTAAGAAGAAGGCGTTTACATTCCCCTTTAAGATCGGCAACCTTGGTCCCGTGATCTTCGGCGGCTATTTCCAGGTCCCGAACTAGTCCTCTCCCATGGGCTATATCCGCGGTAATGCTGTCAAGCCTTTCTTCCTGCCACTCACATTGAAACTTCAACACGACATTACGACGGTCGTGCTCATAGGTGGTCAGGGATAAAGCCAAGCGCTCCACCAAATTTCCCCTCTCGCGAAGCAACATCGAGACTCGCTTGTTGGCAAACTCAACAGCCTTTCTGTGACTATCGGCCACAAGGTTGGCCAACACCAAGCAGTTGGACCGATCCTCATAGCGAGCTCGCAAAACGTGAGCCACGGTAGCTTTTCGATGAGCGACACGGTAAGTCTCTAAAAAGTTTATAAAGAGGGTTGGGAAGATTCTATATTCTCTCTCTAAATTAGTGCCCTCGATGGAGGTGGTGTCTATTTCCACGAGCAAAATACGGATTTCATCTTCAGTTTCTGGGTGATCGTCTATATGAGCATAGCCTCGACCGAGGAGGTTATAGAGTTTTTCCCACTGGGCCAAAATTTCGGACGAGAAAGCGCGAATATGAGAGGAGGTCATTTTCGTTGGAGTGAGGGAGAAGAAGATGAGTGTGGTAGAGTGATTAAAATACGAAAAGACAATTATGTAAGAGTGTTAATCTTCTCTGCATTAACTCCTCCTTTTATAGCAACTCGAGAATGAAGAAAAGCACAACAATAATGCTCGTGGAGCCAAGTTAATTGGGTAAAGCAATGGTGGCTCTTTCGGTGAACCATCAGATTTGTCCCAGTCCGCGATTTCAGGCTTGATAAACCTAAAAAAGTTGTAAAAAGATATGTCGGTGTCACCATATTAAAATTGAACGGGAGTTAAGCGCAACTATCGAAAAAAGTTGCGAAAGGATTTGGCGGTCTCATCATATTAAAAAACTGAGCGGGAGGCGAGCGTAGTTCCACCTTTTTGAAAATAAGTGGGAGACAGACATGGATATCGAGAAAAGGAAATCGATTTGGTGTCCCTCCACGTTGAAAAGAAGAAAGAAGACGACAAAGCGGGAAATACGAAATCTTGGGAGCAACGCTTGCCTGATGATCTTCATCCATGTTTAAAGAACGTTTCATGGGCATACAGAACCACTCAAAAGAAAATTTAGAGAGAGTGAGCATACATGAGAGAGTAGAGAACCCTGAGTGAGCAAAAATTGATCGAACATTTTTCGATCTAACATGTTTGAGAGTTACCATCAGTTGCTAGAGGTGACTGATCCAAAAATCTCAGAAAATGAACTACTGAGAGATCTCGAAGATTCTAGGATGGCGTCTGGTACCAGAACCACAGAACCCAACCCTTTCGGCAACGAAGTTCAGGATCTCAGCAGCGACGACAACAGCAGCAGCGATGGTCAATCCCGGAAAAGGAAACGTCGCCAGTGCCACACTCAGAATGAAATCCAAGAGCTTGAAGCTTTCTTTAGTGAATGCCCTCTCCCGAACATGAAACAAAGAAATGAATTGGGCCAGAAGCTAGGGATGAAACCTTTGAGGGTCAAGTTTTGGTTTCAAAATAAGCGAGCCAAATTGAGGGCTCAACACAGACGTCAAGAACTTGCGATTCTAAAGGAGGAAAACGAAAAGCTTCGAGCGGAGAACATGAGGTATAAGAAAGCTCCCAGCACTATCGCTTGCCTTAATTGCGGTGGCCCTATCACTCTCGGCGAAATGTTCCTTGATAAGCCTTATATGAGGATTGAAAATGCTCATTCACCACCCCACTCCCTCGAACCATCTTCGATACAATCGGATTTTGTTGGAGATATGCATGAACAAATCAATTCTACGAAGTCAATACCGATGCCTTCTAAAGGATGTGATATGCGCCACCATGATTGGAGTTTCCTTAACGATGAGCTTACTATCACGACCGACCAATCCAAAGCTGATGAATTCCCTCCACAACAATTTCCGGCTCGATCAAATCCTACTGGAAATAGGCCAGAGAGCAATAGCCAAGTTGTCAACACTGTTCCGGTTCGCAAGAAGACGAGGGTCAATTGGTCCCCCGAGCTTCATCTCAAGTTCCTTAGTGCGGTTCAGCAACTAGGGATCAACTCAGCATATCCAACGCGCATACTTGAGATCATGAACATACCAGAACTCACTAAAGATTGAGTCGCGAGTCACCTCAAGAGCTACAGAAGGGCGCTAAGACAGCGCCACACAGCACTGAACCTGAAAGAACTCAACTTGTGCCTAAACACTAGGCATGGCTATAACTACAATGCCCCTGAAGTAAGAAATACCCTGCCGAATCTAGGCACCGACCAAGCTGGTAGCAGCACCATCGACTACTTGGGCGCTAATCAGAATATTCCCCCGAATCATCTCAGCACCCTTCAAGAGTATATGCCACAAGTGCAGCAGGTACGAACTCCTTGGTTTGAGCAGCAACTTTTCGCTAGTGCTCTTCCTATCCCCGATCAACATATTGCGCCTAGTGTTCAAAGATCTGCCCGGCTTGGGCATATGATTTCGGAAGATCAAGCGGGCGGATGCTCTGAGGATTTTTGTTTCTTCCATTCCCAAATGGAAGGTGCTTTTGATAGTGAACCGATCAATCATCCTCTTATAATCTCGAGCAACGACGAAGGTTCTAGCTCGAAGAATCAGATCGCTCACAACAGAAACAGGAATCCTTCAACGCCAAGCGATGATGGTCAACCCGAATATCAGTTGCTCGAAGAATCAAAAGATTTCCTTGATGAGGAGCTCCATATCTGGATCGATCAGTTTAAAACTGATGGACTTATGAAGTTATGATCCAAAATGACGATTATATGTCTGATTCATGGTGTAACTGGCTGATCACCGAGAATCCTCAAGGGAACTAGGCACATGTGGCTGGATGTATCATTAATCTTTCTGTCATAAAGTCTTCCATGCAAGATAATCTTCCTTAATGCCTAGAGTTAATCTGGGGCAGCGATCAGTACTACCTGCGAGCATCATCATGCTTGAGTGCGATAATCCCTTGTTAGATTAGAGTCGAGGCGAATCAATTGAACGCCACGAAGAAAAACATTTAAAGGCTTCACATAGGAAAATGCGAGCAAAAGCCCGAGCGAGCTCAAAGACGGTTAGCTCTGTATCGTTCTAAGGGACCTTTAGTCGTTATGAACTCTAAATTGAGCTTGTTTCATTCTCGATGGGGGTCGCTAACTGCTTCAAGAATTTTATAACAAAAAACGAACCAGTTAGGGACGCCAATAGTGCTGTGTCCTGGTAGTCAGTGAAATGGAAGTGGTACGAAACGTCAGGAGTTCGATCTCGGGATTGAAAAATCATTTTATCAGTTGGTCTATCACCCGATGAAGTTCAAAGAGATTCGACGCAGATGACTATAGAACTTGGGGCAATTCGAAAATCATCGATTCATTTTCATCAAGCGGCGAAGTTGGTATTGTAAAATGTGAAGCATGCAAATGACAAATCCGAAGCAGAAGGAGATGAATCATGATTCGCTTATCCAAGGTCGGGATTTCAACCTTCGACTAAAGCCAAATCTAGGATGAGTTTTTGATCTTGCCCACTCGACAAAACCCATCTCCACTGAAAATGGGGGCAAACCATTCCTACATCCGGAAAGCATGTCGAAGCCGAAGACATCAAATTCATCGTTTAATCCGTGGGGCAAGTCCCTGAAGCGATAGTTATAATCTGCAGAGCGTAATGGAATCCATCCTTTCAATGTGATGAACAGAGACGAGGCACCCAAGAAGCCATGCATTCAAATAACAAAACAGTGCATGAAACATGCCCAAAAAGATGAATGAATCTCCTCCGACGTAAATCCTCGAGGTGGATTCGTTGCCCAACCAGACGAAGAAATCATGGCCACAAGCTTGAGGGCCGGCTTCTACAATCTGCACATTGGCATGCAGAATGGAATTCAAATCAAGAGTAAAGTAGTTTCGTCCCAATTTGTTTTGAATTTGAAAACCCAAAATAATGCTTAATATTTATCCTTGGCAGGAGCTCGCCATCTGGGCAGACATGTAAATTTCATTTTTCTCCAAAAACCAAGAAGTCGAAAGAACTTTAGAACACCTAACAATCTTGTGTTACTATGTGAAGTGCAGATTTTCACAACCCTTGTACACTCGTTGGAGCATATGACCAAGGGTAAGATGTATCGTTCCAATTTTTGTAAAGTTTTAGAATATACGATGACATATCCCTTTTATATCTCCAGGATCTCCAGCCTCGATGGGCAGGTAAGTATCCCTTTTCCCAATTCATTGGAGATTAAAAACTTTCAGAATTAATTCGATTCTCGCATCTAAAAAGACATAGAATTCTTACTTCATTGACATTCATGTTTTAAAACATGAGATTGTCTGAACATGAATTACACATGTATGGTGCATCACAAAATCCCTTTGAAGGATAAATCTTGATGAAATGAAATGAATTTTTCCAACAAGAGTCGTTTGAACTGTTCAAAAGGGTATTTTCTCATAAGAGAAGCGAGCCTAATCCAAACACGTCCCATACACACTTGAGAGATGAGGAGATTGGAAATGATAGCGAAACCTTAACCTATGGATATAAGGGTCATTCGCAACGATTACATGGATCGAGATGATAGAGGCATTTATTTATTCATTCCAAACACTACAGATGCCCATTGAGAACCCCATTGAACGGCGATTTTCATTCTCAACCCTGTCAAGAACCACCCCACATTGGGGCAAATGAAGGTTAGTCCAACAGTATCAGAAAGTAAACGGTTTGAAATTTTCTTGCTCGGACTAACATAAATCTTTGTGTGTTGTTTATATGATAATCCAAGTGTCATAGGATGACGAGAATAATTCATTTCTCTATCCTACACACTGTTATCCTTTGCACGACCAAGTTGAGCCAGCAAATTCATTTCATCAACCTATTGGTGATCATTGCATATTCCAAAGCAAAGGCAACATCACTCTAGGAATGGAAGCGTGCCAAAGTTTAAGTTGCATATCTAGCATGATTGCCGAAAATCCTAGCTCCAAAAGAAAAGAAAAACACGGGATTAAAAAAAGGGGGAAAAGAAAAATCCCTAGACATCAAGAAAAAGCAAAGTGCCTGGTAAAAAGCAAGGCTGATGTCTATTCAAAATATCCCCAGTAAAGTCTAGATATACGATGAAAAGACCCTGCAAAGGAGTCAGATCAAGATGACTACTCTCCAAATGATGTCGTGCTCAAATTGCAAACACACAAACAGACGGTCTCTTAATGTAACAAGAGACGCTTTTAAACATCCTTGTGCGCTCTAAAAGAGGAGTGTACACTTCAAGAAATGGAGATGTTCTTCGAAGGACATGTGGCAAATTTGCAATGATCACCGATGCCAAACCCTTCACAATTTCTGGGCAAAAAATAAGCCTTTTTCGGTCCCAAATCCTTCCAATGTTACAACCCTGAAGCAGTCTCATCTGACTAAGACACTTGGGTTAATGTATAACTTAGCTCAAAGAAGTACGAGCAAGACTATTTCTTTCTCATTTTACAGGGTTCTTGACTTGTAAACCCGGAGCAGATAGTGAAAATTTTTGTTCAACGGCCTTGACTCAAAAGTGAGTCCCCCTTGGAAACCGATATCCAAGCCTAACACTACGGTCCCGTGAAAGACCTCCTGATCGGTCGAAATGTATGCGTTGCGAATGATCCTGAAACCCAGGCACAGGTCGGTAGGAAATTGAGCACTTTCCCTATTAAAGATCATTATCATAGAGTAGTGAGGAGCCTTCTTGGATGAGAAATACTCCAATGGATGTTTTGAGCAAACTCTTTTTGAAATTTTCAAATTGTTTGATCTAGAGTTTCCGTGCAAGGAATTTATGATCACATCTGTATATGGCAGGAATGTTTTGGATAACCTCCAGCAATCAAAATGCACATTTCATGACTAAAACTTCAGTCGTAGAATTTTGTCAGTTAGACAATTATTGTCTTCCCAAAGATTACTAATATCTTCTTGGCGAGGAAAATTTTTTCAGGTCTAAGCTTTCTGCAGGACTTTTGGCCGCCCCAAAGACTGGGTGCGTCATCCTTAGGTGAAGCCTTTTAGTAGGCAAATCTTTTCTAAGACCGATCCATAGAATGATCGAGTCTTCGACTAGCCCCGAAGAGCGGGTACGTCATCCTTTGATTCATATCAGTTTGGAATCTCATAAATGGTAGAAACCGCCTGAAGGGTCAACTCAATGGTAGAAACCGCCTGAAGGGTCAATCAATGGTAGAAACCGCCTGAAGGGTCAACACAATGGTAGAAACCGCCTGAAGGGTCAATGTATGGTAGAAACCGCCTGAAGGGTCAACCAATGGAAGAAACCGCCTGAAGGGTCAAAACAATGGTAGAAACCGCCTGAAGGGTCAATGTATAGTAGAAACCGCCTGAAGGGTCAACCAATGGTAGAAACCGCCTGAAGGGTCAACTCAATGGTAGAAACCGCATGAAAGGTCAATGAATGGTAGAAACCGCCTGAAGGGTCAAAGGACTGGTAGAGACCGCCTGAAGGATCAACCCAATGGTCCGATCCACCATACGGATCAAAACCTTGATGAATCCCGAACGCGGGAGGATTCGTTTTCCCTAATAAGCCTTACATTAGGCAAGCCATTTCTAGTTTAGTCCACCACAAGGATCAAAACCCTTGGCAAATTCCCAAATGTGGGATGCGTCTTCCTTAGGTTCCTATCAGTTAGGAATCCCATTATGGTTTGACCTACCATACAGGTGTCGCGACCCTCTCGAGGTTGCATGTGGGCTCTCGAGGGCTAATGGGCCGTCCAGTCTAGTCGGACGCAGGCCTCTCCCAAGGCCCGTTCCCCAAATCGCAACGGAGGTATGCGTAGTCGACCTTCAGTGTGATCTAGTGACATGTGCTAAGTGTGCATGCCATGGAGTCGCCACCAATCATTTTTTGGAGGGTATGATTGGACCACCCTATTGAATAGTCGGGAGTTTCTATTCAATTCTACGATAACCAGAGAAATGGGTTCGGGGACTTAGTTACGTCAACTGTCAGAGTTGACGCCCTTTCGGTACCTAAGTTGATTGAATTTTCTGCAATTTTTCTCAATTTTTTTTTGAATTTTTCCTTAATAATTCACTTTTTTTTATTTGATTTTTTTTTAAATTTCCTGAAAATAAGTCCCAACTGAACGGTCCCTAACTCGCCACGTGGCGTCTCGGTGATAATCGAATCATTTTAATTTTTGTAAAATTTTAAATTCATTTCTTTTAATGTTAAAAATATTTTTTATTTTGAAAATCATCGGATCACGGCACGTGGCTCATCTGCAACCATCCAATCTAGCATTTTTTTTGTTTTTGTTTTTATAGTACGCAACACAATGCAAAAAATAAAGAAGATATTAAGTCATTATACAACATAAACATAAGCAAAGGAGATGGGATCCGGTGAATTTTACGACGTCGGAGTCCGTCGGTGCTCGTGCAACAATGTGTGGGGATATAAACCACCAGCAGGAGGCTCGGCCTTCCGATTCTGGGGTAGCACAATATAATTTACAGAAAATAAATAAATAAAACACCTTGGACACCAATAGGAGGCTTAGCCTTCCGATTCTGGGTCTTTTATGCGAAATATAGAAATACTATGACATAAAGTAAATACACAGCAAATATTTAGACACCAACAGGAGGCTCGGCCTTCCGATTCTGGGTCTTTTATGCGAAATAAAGAAATGCTATAACATAAAGTAAATACACAGCAAATATTTAGACACCAACAGGAGGCTCGGCCTTCCGATTCTGGATCTTTTATGCGAAATATAGAAATGCTATGACATAAAGTAAATACACAGTAAATACGAAAAAATACAAAATAAACAATAATCCGAGCTCGGATGAGGAGGACGTTGAACTATTTTCACAAATCCGAACGGTGAAGATGAAGAAAGAATTGAGATGAGATTATACACAATTTTACCTCGATCCGATGGTCGAATTGATCAAAAACTGAAGAAATACCGGCGGATGAACAGTTCCCGCGCCAGGAGCAACTTCTGATTTGGCTGCTGTGCGACCACTTGGAGAGATCTGTTTAAAGATCCGAACGGTGGATATGAAGAAGGGGTTAAGAAGACCCTGTACACAAAAAATCAGCTCGATCCAACGGCTCAATCGGCCGGAAACGCAAGAAATGTCGGCGGGTATACAGTTCCCACGCCTGGAACAGCTTCTGATTTGGCTGTTGTGCGACCACTTTGAGAGATTTGTTTAAAGATCCGAACGGTGGATATGAAGAAGGGATCAAAAAGACCTTGTACACAAAAATTCAGCTCGATCCAACGGTCCGATCGGCCGGAAACGCAAGAAATGTGGAGGGTGGTAATGTGATGACAAAAAAATGGAAGAGAGAATATATGGAATGAGCGTGGGAGAGGAAGAAGAAGAAGAAGAAGAAGAAGAAGAAGAAGAAGAAGAGCTACGGATGATTAGGGGGGTATAAATAGTAATAAAAATAAAACAAAATAATATAATAGTAATATAATAATAATATAATAAAATATTAAAAAGTAAAAATAATAAAATAATCAAAAGTGAAGACAAAATGATTAGTCCCATTTTCCTTTTAAATGATGATATTTTCACTCTTTTTCCTTTTAATCATTACTAATATTTTTGTCAAATTCAATTTTATGGTGATCAGAGAACACCCGAAATCGAACTTGAATTTTACTGTTTTATGAGGTCTTAAAGTAAAGAAAATAAAAAATAAAAAATACCGACTATTTGTGACCTCAAATATTATTTTTCTTGATTTTCTTTTTTTTTTCTTTTTTCTTTTTTTTGTATTTTTCGAAAATATATTAAAAAATGAAAATTATGAAAATTATTTTTTTGGTCAAAATGGTTCATTTAGCTTGGTTAAGGTCACCAAAATTGATTTTTCAATTTTTCAACTTTTTATGGATTTTCTATGAATTTTCAAAAAAATAAATAAATAAATAAATAAATAAAAAGTTGATCAAAATTTAGGTGTCAACAGCTGCCCCTCTTTGAGAGGAATCTCGTTAGAGGTTTCTCTCAAAGATAAGGTGACACCTGAGTCCTGATCGACTCGACTCGAGAAACTAAAGGAAAAGGAGTCTTGACATCCAATCTACATGCTTGTCCGTGTATGCTCTTTCTTGAAGGGGGAAACATTCATTTGACATGAGAGAGTGAGATAATAGAGAGACATACCTGCCACTTACCTGTTCGATGTTTGTGCGATTTTCGCGGTGTTTGATGGATTCAAGAGAATTTCTAGGAACTCGTTACTAAAGTATCCTAGAGAGGTTAAGCTCTGACCCGTATGGTAGGTCAAACCATAATGGGATTCCTAACTGATAGGAATCTAAGGAAGACGCGTCACATTTGGGATTTGTCAAGGATTTTGATCCGTATGGTGGATCGGACCATTGAGTTGGCCATTTAAGTGATTTTTACTATTGGGTTGACCCTTCAGGCGGTTTCTACCGTTGTGTTGACCCTTCAGGCAGTTTCTACCATGAGTTTGACCCTTCAGGCGGTTTCTACCTTCATGTTGACCCTTCAGGCGGTATCTACCGTGTGATGACCCTTTAGGCGGTTTCTACCTTGATTTGACCCTTCAGGCGGTTTCTACCTTGATTTGACCCTTCAGGCGGTTTCTACCTTTGGTTGACCCTTCAGGCGGTATCTACCATGGTTTTGCTTTGAAAATGGGTCTCATAACGAGGGTTCTCCACGTCCGATGAGACTGTTTGATATTTTTGAAAAGGGGTCTCATGACGAGGGTTCTCCACGTCCGATGAGACTGTTTGATATTTTTGAAAAGGGTCTCATGACGAGGGTTCTCCACGTCCGATGAGACTGTCTGATTTTTGAAAATGGGTCTGATGACGAGGGTTCTCCACGTTCGATGAGACTGTTTCTTTTAAAAGGGTTTTTTCTCCCCCTTCTTTCTTTTTTTTTTAGAGATCCCGAAGTTTGTCGGGAATTCAGTTTTGAAGCAATGAAAGATTTTATTTTGACAAAGCTTCACTTGAGTCTACTGAGCCGACATTCTGAGAGCTGGGTTCTCCAGGTATCCTGTAGAAAGTTCAAACCTGAAAGATTTTTCTTCACCAAGAAAATGTTAATAATCTTTGGGAAGACAATAATTGTCTAATTGACAAAATTTTATGACTTAAGTTTTAGTCATGAAATGTGCATTTTGATGCTGGAGGTTATCCAAAGCATTCTTACAACATGCAAATGTGATCACAAATTCCTTGCGTGGAAAATTTTGATCAACAGTTTGAAGATTCCAAAAAGAATTTGTTCAAAACATCAATTGGAATATTTCTCGACAAGGAGGCCATCTCATCTGTTTTGAGGTAATGATTTTTATAGGGGATGTACTTAATTCCCTACTGACCTGTGCCTAGGTTTTAGGCTCATTCGCAGCGCATACATTTTGATCGGTCGGGAGGTCTTCCACGGGACCGTAATGTTGGGCTTGGATATTGGTTTTCAAAGGGGGGGACTCACTTTTGAGTCGGGGCCATTGAATGAAAGTCTTCACCATCTGCTCCGGGTTTACAAGTCAAGAACCCTGCAAAATGAGAAAGAAATAGTCTTGCTCGTACTTCTTCGAGCTAAGCAATATGTTATCCCAAGTGTCTTAGTCAGAGAAGACTGTTTTAAGGTTGTAATATTGGTAGGATTGGGGATCGAAAAAAGGCTTGTTTTTGGCCCAGAATTCGTGACGGGTTTGACATTGGTGATCATTGCTGATTTGCCTCCTGTCATTTCCTTTCTGCATCTTTAGTCTTTGAGGTGCACAACCGATTTTGAGGTGTGCACCAGCTCTTTAGAGAGCGTCTCTTGTTGCATTCAGAGACCGACTCTCTCTATGTCTTTGTTCTGTGTTTGGCAGCATTTGGGGAGCAGCCCTTTTGGATTTGGCTCATTCAGGGATTTCCTCTTTTCCCATCCGGCTTCATTGGGGATCAATCAAACAACTTGCACGAGCATCGGCCTTACTTTTACCAGGCACTTTGCTTTTTCTTAATGCCGTGGATTTTTCTCATTCATTTTTGAAATCCCATTTTTTTTCCTCTTCATGGGATCGTGTTTGACCTATGATCAAAGGTCTAACAAGGTTAAGCATTAACTTAGGATTTTTTTTTTTGCAAACCTTAAGTCTTGAACTCCTTCGTTTCTGAAGTGATGCTGCATCCGTCTTGGAATGTGCAATGATCACCAACAGGTTTATGAAATGATTTTGCAGGCTCAACTTGGCTATGCAAAGGATTCGGTGTGTGGGATAGAGAAATGAATGCTTCTCATCATCCTATGGCACTTGGATTAACACACAAAGATTAATGTTAGTCCGAGCAAGAAAATTTCTAACCATTTTCTCCTGATGCTGCTGGACTCACCTCCATTTTGCCCCGATGTGGGGTGGTTCTTGACAGGGTTAAGAATGAGAACCGCCGTTCAAATGGGTTATCAACGGTCACCTGTAGTGTTTGGGGGATATGAAACGAATGCCTCCGTCGTCCCAACCCATGTAATCGCTGCGAATGGTCCCTACTTCCGTAGGTCCAGATTTTGCTGTCTGATTCGCTTCACTTCTCTCTTAAGTGTGTATAGGACGTGTTTGGACTAGGCTTTGCCTCTCGTCTTTTGAGAAAACGTCCTTTTGAGAGTTTTGAACAACTTTTGATTGGAAAAATCTCTTTCGTTTTCCCAAAAATTTTACCCGTCAAGGGGATTTTATGGTGCACAATGCATGTTCAGACAACCTCATGTTTCAAAACATGAATGCCAATGAAGTTAGAATTCTATGTCTTTTCTAGACATCAGATTCTGAAAGCTTTTTCTTTTTCTCTCTGTTTTTTTTGTTTAACATCTTCAATGGATTGGGGAAAGGGATACCTACCTGTCCACCGTGGCTGGAGATCCCTGAAAATGTAAAAGAAATATGTTATTATATGTTCACGAATTTTTCAAAAAATTGGAACGATACATCTTACCCATGGTCATGTGTTCCAATGGGTAATACATGGGATGTGAAAACCTGTTTCGCCTTGATGGCGAGCCCCTGACAAAGACGGGAATTAGGTGTCAGTTTGCGTTCCAAAATTCAAGGCATATTGGAACGATACAGCCTTGTTCTTGTTTTGTGTTTCCATTTGAACACAAACGCGCGGCTTGCATAATTTAGCCCTCTATCTTGTGTCCTTGATCTCCCATCTGGTTGGGCGACGAATCCTTCTCAAGAATTTGGCCCCAGAGAAGATCCATTTGTGTTTTTGGGCGCACTCCAGCGCCATTCTTCAAGGTTCCTTTTATTCAAGGAAAAAAAGAAGATTTTATCAAAATGCATGTCAAAGCATGTGACGTAGGAGCGATACTTTTTACCATCCACTAGGTCTTATAATCAAAGACCATCTCCTGGAATCCTGACTTCTAAGGCCAATGATTCTATTCGCCTCCCTGTTAGCGCGCTCTTTTCATTTGAGGCTTTCAGCGCCAACGACTTCCTGTAAAATGAGTAAAAACTCATGTTAGGCATGTGGTCTTGGAAGACCAAATTGGAACGATACAAGGTTACCGTTCACCCAAATTCGTATCTTGGGGTTTGATTCTGATGCGGACGACTCTGTTATTGCGTCCATTGACTTTGTCAGAGGAGAAACGTCCTGCGTACAAATCATTCACTTGCCCCAGTTAGGCATGGTTTTGCTGTTTGTCATCTCTGGATTCGATGACCCTGGTCTGATGCGCTTTCATGGGGGATCATGAGAGTTTGCCCCCGGTTTGGTTCCTCAAAGAAAATGGGGGGAACCTGCTCCCATTGATTTTTGCAGATTCTGATCATCCATCTCGATTGTCAGAGTCCTTGATCAATTTTATCTGTCTCAAGACAGCTTGATATTCTTGGGATTCGTCATGTGGCGGTTTGGTGATTCTCTTTATCACAGTCGCCATTTGAGGTATTTGATGTTCCATGTTTGTTATTTGAAAGCATTACATCCTGCGTCCTCTGCTCTTGATTATCACCTGAGAGGAAAAAGAAAGGAAGCATTATTCGCATATCTAGAAAATAATCATTTTGGAACGATACGTCCTTTTACACTTGATTTGCATTCCGTTTTGATGTTGCATATTGATATGCACAACATCTATCAAATTCCTCCATCCATGCTTGAAGGTATTTGCAACGCCTACGGTTCATTTGCCCCAGCTGGGCGACGTCTGTTTTGTCATTTGAATGCATGAGCTTTTGGGTGCATTATCTCTTTTATCACCTGAGATAAAGAAAAATGGAGAAAAACTTATCCTCAGATCTGATTAAAAATCAATTAGGAACGATACGTCCTTTCACCAAACGAGTGGCTCTGCGGCTGGATGTATTTTGCACTGAAGGGACGAATTCCACTATGCTCCACGGGTTTGGGGAATTTGCCCCCATTTTCGATAGAAATGAGCCTTATCGAGATGTATACAATACAAATAGATCCCTAATACAATCAATCTAGGGATGAGATAGAGAGGATCTCAGCAAAATTAATCTTATACAAGAGAACTAAAAATGCCAAACCAATCAAAGGAATGTGGCCCGAACACTTGGAGATGCCCCAGTTCCAGTCTTCGAGATGTGATTCTAAGATCATCGATTTTTTTTATAGATATATCAACCATCTAAAGACATGCACATGACACAAGTGAGGATAAAACTTCTAAAAATCAAAGGATTTGGCATCTAAGGTCAAGGTTCCCACCTCGAGTTCTAGAAAGAGTCGATTCCATTACACAGCTATCGTTGCATTGGGACTCGATCCATAGTTCGAAGTGAGCGGAATTGAGAAAATGGATTACCCCATGTTTTTCCTCATGGAGATTTCATTTTCAATTCCTTCTATGGTTTTCCTAAAGAGGGCGCCCGGGGTTTTAGGCGCGGCTGTGTGTGTTCAATGTGTCGTGCTAAAGCAATAAACATGCATGTCATTTAGCAAGCACCGCTTCAATATAAGCATCCACACAATAATGCATCCTAAACTCCTACCTGCATAAGACAGAGTTAACAAATACTTCACCCCTTTTTTTCCAATCTGCAAAAACATTTAACACCTCAAGGGTTAAAGTACGTACCTCACCTTGAAGAGCATCTGCATAAAACATGTTAGAAAAATCAATCAACTTTTTAATCGGCTCAAGTTCTCTAAAGTCCCCAGTGGAGTCGCCAGTCTGTCGCGACCCTCTCGAGGTTGCATGTGGGCTCTCGAGGGCTAATGGGCCGTCCAGTCTAGTCGGACGCAGGCCTCTCCCAAGGCCCGTTCCCCAAATCGCAACGGAGGTATGCGTAGTCGACCTTCAGTGTGATCTAGTGACATGTGCTAAGTGTGCATGCCATGGAGTCGCCACCAATCATTTTTTGGAGGGTATGATTGGACCACCCTATTGAATAGTCGGGAGTTTCTATTCAATTCTACGATAACCAGAGAAATGGGTTCGGGGACTTAGTTACGTCAACTGTCAGAGTTGACGCCCTTTCGGTACCTAAGTTGATTGAATTTTCTGCAATTTTTCTCAATTTTTTTTTGAATTTTTCCTTAATAATTCACTTTTTTTATTTGATTTTTTTTTAAATTTCCTGAAAATAAGTCCCAACTGAACGGTCCCTAACTCGCCACGTGGCGTCTCGGTGATAATCGAATCATTTTAATTTTTGTAAAATTTGAAATTCATTTCTTTTAATGTTAAAAATATTTTTTATTTTGAAAATCATCGGATCACGGCACGTGGCTCATCTGCAACCATCCAATCTAGCATTTTTTTTGTTTTTGTTTTTATAGTACGCAACACAATGCAAAAAATAAAGAAGATATTAAGTCATTATACAACATAAACATAAGCAAAGGAGATGGGATCCGGTGAATTTTACGACGTCGGAGTCCGTCGGTGCTCGTGCAACAATGTGTGGGGATATAAACCACCAGCAGGAGGCTCGGCCTTCCGATTCTGGGGTAGCACAATATAATTTACAGAAAATAAATAAATAAAACACCTTGGACACCAATAGGAGGCTTAGCCTTCCGATTCTGGGTCTTTTATGCGAAATATAGAAATACTATGACATAAAGTAAATACACAGCAAATATTTAGACACCAACAGGAGGCTCGGCCTTCCGATTCTGGGTCTTTTATGCGAAATAAAGAAATGCTATAACATAAAGTAAATACACAGCAAATATTTAGACACCAACAGGAGGCTCGGCCTTCCGATTCTGGATCTTTTATGAGAAATATAGAAATGCTATGACATAAAGTAAATACACAGTAAATACGAAAAAATACAAAATAAACAATAATCCGAGCTCGGATGAGGAGGACGTTGAACTATTTTCACAAATCCGAACGGTGAAGATGAAGAAAGAATTGAGATGAGATTATACACAATTTTACCTCGATCCGATGGTCGAATTGATCAAAAACTGAAGAAATACCGGCGGATGAACAGTTCCCGCGCCAGGAGCAACTTCTGATTTGACTGCTGTGCGACCACTTGGAGAGATCTGTTTAAAGATCCGAACGGTGGATATGAAGAAGGGGTTAAGAAGACCCTGTACACAAAAAATCAGCTCGATCCAACGGCTCAATCGGCAGGAAACGCAAGAAATGTCGGCGGGTATACAGTTCCCATGCCTGGAACAGCTTCTGATTTGGTTGTTGTGCGACCACTTTGAGAGATTTGTTTAAAGATCCGAACGGTGGATATGAAGAAGGGATAAAAAAGACCTTGTACACAAAAATTCAGCTCGATCCAACGGTCCGATCGGCCGGAAACGCAAGAAATGTGGAGGGTGGTAATGTGATGACAAAAAAATGGAAGAGAGAATATATGGAATGAGCGTGGGAGAGGAAGAAGAAGAAGAAGAAGAAGAAGAAGAAGAAGAAGGAGGAGGAGGAGAAGAAGAAGAGCTACGGATGATTAGGGGGGTATAAATAGTAATAAAAATAAAACAAAATAATAAAATAGTAATATAATAATAATATAATAAAATATTAAAAAGTAAAAATAATAAAATAATCAAAAGTGAAGACAAAATGATTAGTCCCATTTTCCTTTTAAATGATGATGTTTTCACTCTTTTTCCTTTTAATCATTACTAATATTTTTGTCAAATTCAATTTTATGGTGATCAGAGAACACCCGAAATCGAACTTGAATTTTACTGTTTTATGAGGTCTTAAAGTAAAGAAAATAAAAAATAAAAAATACCGACTATTTGTGACCTCAAATATTATTTTTCTTGATTTTCTTTTTTTTTCTTTTTTCTTTTTTTTTGTATTTTTCGAAAATATATTAAAAAATGAAAATTATGAAAATTATTTTTTTGGTCAAAATGGTTCATTTAGCTTGGTTAAGGTCACCAAAATTGATTTTTCAATTTTTCAACTTTTTATGGATTTTCTATGAATTTTCAAAAAAATAAAAAATAAATAAATAAATAAATAAATAAAAAGTTGATCAAAATTTAGGTGTCAACAACAGGTCAGAGCTTAACATCCCCAGGACACTCCGATGACAAGTCCTTAGGAATCTACTTGAACTCATCAGACAAAGCAAATGCCGCAAGCATTCGACAGGTAAGGGACAGGGAAGTCTATCTACTCCTTAACTTTCTTACATCATATCAGGGAATTGAATGAGCACATCTCTTTTTAAGGAAAAGCACACATTGATGGGCATGAAAATTGGATGTCATGATTTCTTTTATTTTCCCAGTCGAGTCGATCGGAACACAGGTGTCACCTTGTCTTTGAGAGAAACCTCTGACGAAATTCCTCTCAAAGAGGGGCAGCTGTTGACACCTGATTTTTGATCAGTCTTTCATAGTTTATTTTTAAAAAATTCATAAAAAATCTATAAAAAGTTAAAAAAATTAAAAAATCATCTTTGGTAGCCTTGACCAAGCTAAAGGAACCATTTTTGATAAAAAAAAATAATTTGTCATATTTTTTAATATTTTTTAATATTTTCCAAAAATAGAAAAATACATGAAAAATGAAGAAAAATAGCGTTCGATGTCGTAAAAATATAGAACAATAGTCAATATTTTTATTTTAATTTCCTTTTCATTTTGAACTCATAAATAGTCAAAATTCAAGTTCAATTGCATGTGTTTCTTCACGACGCATAGAGTTGAATTTGGCAAAAAAATGTCATTCGAGTATTTTAATTTGTAAATTTCTACATATTTTTTTAGTCTTGACGTCCAATTAGATCGACCACCATCTACAATAAATTCCCCTTGCTGAATATTTTCATTTTTGTTTCACATGATTTTATGGTGTAAAACGCCGAGTGGATCCCCAAATATAATCGGGTCGGCATGAGCTCGATAGCTCGTCCAAGACCAAACCAGGGCACGGCGAACCCCATGTGAGTACTCTCGAAATCCTTCGATGCTTCCTAATGCTTTTCTTAGGTTAGATCATGTGTAGAATGGCTAGGACAGCTAAATCATTCTTGAGATGTGATTGATAAATATGGCCTTACTAGGAATGCCATGTGATTTATTTGCATATCTAGATTCCTTGAGTTGCGCATTTTATTACTGATTGTGATTGCTAGGATAATCACTCCTATCTGCATGAATTTCTAGATTTAGGGTTCATACCTTACTCATCCGCATGAATCTCAGGCTAGAAAATTCAGTCAACTTAGGTACCGAAAGGGCGTCAACTCTGACAGTTGGTGTAACTAAGTCCCCGAAACCATTTCTCTGGTTCTCGCAGAATTGAATAGAAACTCCCAACTATTCGATTGGGTGGTCCAATCACACCCTAAAAAAATGATTGGTGGCGACTCCATGGCATGCACACTTAGCACATGTCACTAGACCACACTGAAAGTCGATCACGCATACCTCCGTTGCGATTTGGGTAATGGGCCTTGGGAGAGGCCCGCGTCCGACCAGACAGGACGGCCCATTAGCCCTCGAGAGCCCGACAACCTCAAGAGGGTCGCGACAATCGCTTCTCTAGATAGCATGCATGCCAGCCGCTCTTCTCTAGATAGGGACATGACACCGAGTTCGGTTTTAAGCAATCTTACAGTCTACACGAAGCTTATTCCACATACTACAAAAGTCATAGCTTGACAAACTTCGGCCGGCGAAGAGAAGTCGAGGAAATCATCCCTCCATGGTCATTGTTCTCGCAGTACAGTACGCGCCCTTGAATTCAAAAACTCATTTTGGGCAAACCGTAGCAACAATTCAAGATCCGTCGAATCCCACGGCTTCACAACATCCTAAAGTTTCATCCTTATATAAAAAACGCAGCCAATTGACCATGAAAACAGACATAACAACTCAAATATCATAACAAAATAACTCTCGCTCTACTTTTTCGAGTCTCCTCAAAGCATTCTCTCTTCTCTCTCGTTGCTGGAAAGCTCTCGCTTCAGCTTACTCAACATAAACAAGCAAGACCCTTGCGAAATGATCTCGTTCGTAATGAAATCCCAAGATTGAAATGAACAAAAGATGAGACTGTAAATATATTATGAGATATGAATTTATTAGGATCAGAGAAGCATGAGAAACAAATCCAACTTTTGTAATCGACAAAAAGGAAGAAATAAATATCATCATCACTTCTCTAATAATAGACGAAAGACTGCAACAAGCCATGTTGCCGAAAAAGGAAATAATCCCCAAAGGGTCAAAACAACATCACTTAGAAAAGTAGTTCCTAAACATATCTTCACTGCTACAATGCAAGGAAATAAATCTATACGAGTGCATCAATAGTGTAGGAAATAGCTTGGAATAATACCAATCCAAGCCATCGGGAACCGACCCTTCTATCGCGCGAACATGTTGTGGAGCTTCTAGGTGATGGCTGTAACTGTTTCTAACAGCTTGGAGCAATGCTTTCACAGAATTACCATAGTAGAAACCATGGAGATCTAAGTGCCTTTCAATATCAGGATCCACTGTCTTTCGCCAATTTGCACCACCAAAAATCCATGCATGCTTTCAATACATACTTACCTTATCAAAAAAAAAAATCCATGTTTGCTCTCTCAATTTTTTGCAAAAGACGTGAACATTTTTTTTCAATTTTAGTCTATTGTTGACTTCCCTCAAAAACTGCAATCCCTTCTCAGCATTCCAAAAGGCGGGATGTTTAAGTACCTTTCATGCTTTTGCCCGGTCAATAACTAAAAGCTATTAAATATCGATCCAAAATGCTCAAAGAAATGATACGTGAACAAGGCTAAGATAGTTTAAAAGCATCACAGCATTGGCGCAATTCTTAAACAATTAAAATCGGAGTAATCTTACCTCATTTTAGGATCCGACCTCAATAATGACTATCAAATCTTGAATCTCATATTTGATAGGTACTGTGTTTAAAATGTGTAATTGGTACCGAATTCTAAATTGACGCAGAAGCAGTTCGCCAAAGGCATGATTTCCTGAAGTAACACAAAAAAAGAAAATACGTCCAAGACTGAACATGTCGGCTTCACGTGTTCGGTGCCTCCCAGGACAAAGCATCTTCGGCCCTTGCCAGCCTGAGGTTTCACATCAAACATCACATATTAAAAAGAAGAAAAAAACTCACAATCTTTTTCCTAGTTAGAAGATCAAACTTACCATAGACGGGATTTTCCTGGATGGAATTCCCTCCTTGGAAACCTTTGATAATTTCGATGTTTGTCAATTTAGCCAATAATGTGTTACTCCCGCTGATCGGCATGTTGTTAGGCGTTAGAGCTCCGTGAATAATATTCGACTCATGCAAATGAGCCACTGCTAATGTCATCTCCCTGAATCATAAGTGGACATGATTAAACAACCACCAGCTAAATAGTATTTGAACATTCTAAGGCATAAATATTATCTCATTATTTTCAATAAAAAATTTCAGAAGGGAAGGACGAAATCATATTTACTTCCCCCACATACCAAGATTTCTTTTACAATAAACTCCACCGCAACCACCCCCTTCCCAAACCTTAACAAGCACAATAAGACTTCATCGTTACTCTCTCTCTCTCCCATCACTTCCTCTTCTTCTTCCGCTATAGACAGCTTGCACGCCAAATTTGTTAAGGCCATAACTCCCTCTATCGAGTTTAGTTTTAAGAGATTTTACAGTCTACACAATGCTTATTTCATATACTACAAAAGTCTTAATATGATCAACTTCGGTTGACAAACATAAATCAAAGAAATTAGCCTTCCAAGTAAATTGTGCGCACAGTGCAAGTACGCAAACCTGAATTCAAAAACTCATTCCGGGCAAATCGTGGCATCAATTCAAGATCTGTCGAATCCCACGTCTTCATAACATCCTAAAGTTTCATCCTTATAAAAAAAAAAAAGCAGCCAATAGACCATGCAAATGGACACAACAACTCAGATTAATTCAAAATCAAAAATTGATGCCATAAATCTGAAAATCACTTCAACAAGAGGAACGAGATGCATGAGTGCTTGCCGGACGTCGCTAGTCGTTATCAGAACTTGGCAAGGCATCGAGGCATGGAGCATGATCTCTCTTCTCTTCTCTTTCCCTTTCTTTTTCTTTTTTCTTTCTATTCGCGTTCCCCTTTCTGCTCGAACTCTCTCCATCTCTTTGTAATTTTATTTTGCTATCTTCTTTCACTTTTTTCTTATTATTTTATTATGTGAGTCCCACCATTCTTTTTTGACTTAGTTAAAAAGTGGAGAAAAATCACAACCACATCCTCTGTCAACACAAGTGAGCTCCAGATACCACATCAAAATAATCCAATATCATCATAAAATGGATCAAAACGAATCACATGTCGTCCTATCACACGACTCAACTAATTGACATAGATTTAACGCTAAGATGATGACTACACCCCAACGGAAGCTCGTCTATAATAGAAAACAACTGCTCTCCGCTACGGAGAGCCCACATGTCAAATTTATCAAGGTCATAACTCCCTCTACCGAGCTCGATTTAAAGTGATTTTTTAGTCTACACGAAGCTTCTTCCACATGCTACAAAAGTCATAGTATGACCAACTTCGGCCAACGAAGAGAAGTTAAGGAAATCAGCCCTCCAAGTTCATTGTTCGCGTAATACAGCACGCGCACCTGAATTCAAAAACTCATTGCGGGCAAACCGTATCATTAATTCAAGATCCGTCGAATCCCATGGCTTCACAACATCCTAAAATTTCATCCTATATTAAAACGTAACCAATAAACCATGAAAACGGACACAACAACTCAGATATCATAGCAAAATAACTCTCGCTTCGCTCTCTAGAATCTCTCCAAAGCGTTCTCTTTTCTCTCTCATTGCTGGAAAGCTCTCGTTCTTCTTCTCGCAGTCGATTTTCGTCTCGCTCCCCACACTTGCATCTGTAATTGGAAAGTTTAAGGTCTTGATCAACGATGCGTTTCTTGTCATCTCCCTGCGCCTGTCCATATTTTCTCTATTTCTCTGTTTGTGTTTGATCTTGCGCTTTGTTGTTGTTGTTTTTTTTTCTTTTTTCTTTGTTGGTGCTAAGGTTTTGACAAGATCGACCGCTTGGTGACCAGAGTCACGTTCAAGAGGGACGACATCGTCGTCAACAGTCTATTCATCACCACCCGCCTACATGGTACCACCGCCTACATGGTACTTTTGCTCCCCTTGTGTGTTCGTGTGCTGCGTCAACCTGCTACATTCACGGCATCGCTCTCAAAAGTAGTTTTTATCACTTCTCTGGTATTTTCACATTCTCTTGAAATCAAACAGTCACGGCTCATTAGATTTTATGATGTTCATTGCCTTCATATGAGAATGTTTAGTTTATCCGTGAGCTTAAAGTCCCAGGTTCTCGTCGGTTCATTTTCCCTCTTCACCTGGTGTAGCATACCTGACAGCGAAAACGTTTCAACTTACTCAACATAAACAAGCAAGACCCTTGCGAAATGATCTCACCTGTAATGAAATCGCAAGATTGAAGTGAATAGAAGATGGAACTATAAATATATATGTGAGATATGAATTTATTAGGATCAGTGAAGCATGAGAAACAAATCCAACTTTTGTTATCGACAAAAAGTAAGAAATAAATACCATCATTACTTCCCTGATAATAGACATAAGAATGGAACAAGCCATGTTGCCGAAAAAGAAAATAATTCTCAAATGATCAAAATAGCTTCACTTAGAAAAGTACTTCCTAAACATGTTTTCACTACTACAATGCAAGGAAATAAATCTATACGAGTGCTCCAGCAGGGTAGGAAATAGCTTGGAATAATACGAAACCAAGCCATCGGGAATCGACCCTTCTACCCTTTGTGGTTATTTAATCGTGTTATAATTATGATGATTTAGGGATATGATACCGAGTTCGGTTTTAAGCAATCTTACAGTCTACACGAAGCTTATTCCACATACTACAAAATTCATAGCATGACAAACTTCGGCCGCTGAAGAGAAGTCAAGGAAATCATCCCTCCAAGTTCACTGTTCTCGCAGTATAGTACGCGCCCCTGAATTCAAAAACTCATTCTGGGCAAACCGTAGCATCAAATCAAGATCCGTCGAATCTCACGGCTTCACAATATCCTAAAGTTTAATTATTATATAAAAATGCAGCAATTGGACCATGCAAACGGACACAGCAACTTAGATTCATCCAAAATCGAAATTGGTGCCACAAATATGAAAATCACTTCAACAAAAGAAACGAGAGGCGCGATTGTTTACCGGACGTTGCTAATCATTGTCGGAACTTGGCAAAACATCAAGGCGCAGAGCATGATCTCTCTCATCTCTTTTTCTTTCTTCTTTATCTTCTCTTTCCCCTTTCTACTCGAACTATCTCCATCTCTTTGCAATTTTATTTTGCTATCTTCTTTTACTTTTTTCTTTTTCTTTTCTTTCCCCTTTCTGCTCAAACTCTCTCTCCCTCTTCACAATTTTATTTTGCTATCTTCTTTCACCTATTTTCGATAAGCACTCACGCCTCTCGTTTCTCTTTTTTCTTATTTCACTCGTTCGAGCAAAAAGGGGAATGAGTTCTATTGACACCACCCCCGATCGTTTAGAGACATGTTATGCTAAAAGGTTTCCCCAGCTCTTGATGTAATCTTATGGAGTCATGCTTAAATTCTGCAAAGGAGAGAATGCCTTTAAGGATTACTTGCTATAAGTCTGACTAAAAAGAAGAAGAGAAGAGTAGTGTCAATAGAAAGAAGCCATTCTTCAGACTTTGTTTAGTAGCACTCCTCTATATGTTGTGTCAGCTACTGATTTTTACTTCTATATAGTTGACAGGGGATGGTTCAATTACACTCCGAGAGAGCGAGAGAGTACCTGAACTCGTTGTGGAAGATCCTCCTAGTAGACAAAGCTGTTTTTGATGGCCCTTAACAAATCTTGAAGGGATAGATGTTTGTACCGTCTATGTCTTCGTAGGAAGCGTACAACTGGACAATTCATTTCACTCATCCAACCAGTAGTACAAGGAAAAATCCATTTGGCTTTCTTCTCCAATTATGTAAGCATTGTTGAAGATTTTTTTTTCTCGCCCTAGTCTATCGTTGAATGCATTGTAAAACCCCAGTCTCTTTGTTGAACTACAAAAAAATGGATAACGGAGCACATGCGATGTGTTTGACTAGCCAGTTTACTAAAAGTAACTAACAACCGACCAAAATGCTTAAAGAAACCACATTTCTGTCAATATGTCAATGTGACGGGACTCTCACCTTGATGTCGGGTTTCGATCCAACAAATTCAAAACTAATTTGGCAGCTCCTGGTATAGATCCCACGGTGGAAATCTTCCATCTATTCTAGGCGATATTGATAGCACATTTTTCGGGACAGCCAAACGGGTGGTCTGCACCAATTAAGCAAAAGAAAATGATGCAGCTCAAACTGAGCATATTCGCGATAGTATTTGTTTGATCCACTGGTCCCCATTCTGAGTTTCCACAAGTTGTACGTCAGAAATTTTTCTCATGAGTAGCACTTAAGGAAAAAAGAAGATTGAAGCTCTAATTGTAATGAGCACTTACCGGCGATACTGGCGAAAGAACAATCAACTCCATTGATGCATTTGATTCCCAAGTCGAAAACCTTCGCGCATAATGGTTCGCTGATCAACACATTATTGGGTTTCAAGTTATTATGCACAATTCCCAATTCGTGGAAGTAGATGAGTGCCGATACCACGTTCTTATATCCACGATATTCGACCACTAAAGACATTGGATCGGATACATGATTATATACACTAAAGTAATATGTTATGAGGAATTAAGAGATCAGCTAGTAGAGACGTCCATAAAACAGGTTGTGAATCCACGTATAAATGTAATCCCTACATGAAATGAGAACATACTACCATAATTTATGCGACAATCGTGAGATCGGCTAGTAGAGACGTCCGTTGGCTGCGTTTTTATATAATGATTAAACTTTAGGATGTTGTGAAGCCGTGAGATTCGACGGATCTTGATTTGATGTTACGGTTTGCTCGCAATGAGTTTTTGAATTCAGGGACGCGTAATGTACAGCGCGAACAGTGAACTTAGAGGGATGATTTCCTTGGCTTCTCTTCGTCGGTTGAAGTTTGGCATGCTATGACTTTTGTAGTATGTGGAATAAGCTTCGTGTATACTGTAAGATCGCTTAAAATCGAACTCGGTGTCATATCCCTAAATCATCATAATTATGACATGATTAAACAACCACCAACTAAATAGCATTTGGATCAATGATTATGAGAAGTGCCTAGCTATTGGCTCTTCTGCAAATACCGTTGAAGCACAATGTGTCGATTTGGATAACATTACAATCACCTTGAGGAACTTCTATGTGAAAGCGTACTTGGGATTTTCGCCAAAGTAGGTCCCTAAGTACTAACTTCTATTTCAAGTTTCATTACCACCATGTGTTGGAATACGTACTTCATTTCTAAAGTAGCTACAAATGTCGGTTTACATGATTCTCGACAAAAATAATTGAAGCCACTGAGTTCATTGTTTATATCATCTGCCAAGGCTTGCTAGAGTAGACTACATGTAATATTTGGGCCTTTCTTTTTTACTAGGGTCAAAGAGTGGTTGGATCCACTTAAAAAAGTAAAATAAAGAAAGAAGAAGAAGAGGGCATAAAAGGGATCGGGAGCTCTCCAGAACATAAGAAAGAAAGCAAAAAAGAGAAAAAAAAAAAGAGAAAAGAGAAGGGGAGAAGAGAAGGAAAAAGGGAAGGGTTTCCTCTTGCAATCAAGTTATGTTGTCTCATTAAGTTATCCCGACACCGAATAGCAATGTCCGGCAAGTTCTTACACTCTCGTTTCTCCTATTGAAGCGATTTTCGAATTCTAGGCTTCAAATTCGGATTTTGGGAGAAATTAAGTTGTTGTGTCTGCTTTCTTGGGAGTTTAGCTGCATTTTTGCTTGGGAATGAAACTTTAGGATGGTATGAACTCGTAGGATTTGACGGATCGCAATTTGGTGTTGTGGTTTTCCCGGAAAGAGCAGTTCAATTTCGGTGCACAGTCTGCTCGCGAGAACAGTAAACTTTGGGGACTGATTTCCTTACTTTTAAGTTGTCGGCTGAGGTTGGATCTCTTGGAACTTTTGCAGTACGTCGAATAAGCTTCGTATGAACAATAAGATGGCATTAATTGGGGTTCGTATGAGAAAGTTAAGGAAGTTCTCGCAATTAGTGCTGGAAAATTCGAGTTTTGGAGATTTTTATGTCATGGGGCCTGATTTTAGTGTCATTGAGCCGTGATTAAAGCAGTAAACAAACTTAAGGATGTTGTGGAGCTAATGGTTTCGACGGTTCATAAATTGGGTTTACGGTTTGCCTGAACGAAATTTTTGAAGTTCGGAGCACGGGCTGTCCATTGCGCGACCAGCAACTTTTTAGTCTTTACGTGTCGAGTTATCGACGTTTTTGCGTCGTTTAGTCCAATTGTTCGCTAGCGTAGGAATTTTCCAGCTTTTAATGTTGTTTTTCATTATTCTTTTTAGGATTTCAAGTATTGCAACTCGAGTAACTACTATAGTTTGGTATTCGGATTTTAAGGTGAGTTGTACTTTCTCTTTTAAGAGTTTACAAAACTCATGTCTACGTGTTTTCTGATTTAGTTTCTTGATAAGGTAAAGAAATGGGATGTTTCGAGCATTATTTCTTGCATGAACATGATCGAGCTATTACTGCCCTTTTGATTATTTGAGATATATGTTTGAGGGAGGCTGTGGGTTCAGTTTGTGAAACTGAATGGTTGTAGTTTTTCCTAGATTTGATATTGTGGTTACTTCTCATATCTCTATGTTTAGAACCCACTGAAGTGGGGGTAGTATGTATACTGTCAGGACGTCATTAAGTCGAATCGCCGACTGAAATAGGCCATAGACCTAACCAAGAGGGGTAAATTGGTCGCTTTGTCACGGCGTTAAACGTGACCATAGTGGATGATGAGTATGAGATTATTCGATGGATGGACCATTGAAGATTGTTTTGAAGAGATTAATCAATGGATTAGACCATTGATAGTTTGTTATTACTATGAGTTGATATTTGATTAACTTGATGAATGCATAGTAATCTCTCGATCCGCTTAGAAGAGTTTATACTTCTCACTGAGCCGTGGTTCGCTCACTCTTTTATCTCTTTTATTTTTTTTTTCAGGTTCTACGGCGAGTCGCGGGTAGGATCGAGAATACGTTAGCTGCAGGACTTTTGGGGTTATATTTTTGGATAAGTGGTATATAGTTGGTGAGTTCGAGCTAGATGTGGGAGTTATGTATCTTTTTGTTGGTAGCTGAGCTCTGATATTTTGTGGATATATGACCTTGTTATCAGATATATATGGAGGTATATATATTTGTTTATCAGGTTTTGCTTGAGGCTGCGTCCTTTGATTAAAAAACACGGCCGTGTCATGCCATGGAGAATCGGGGTGTGACACTACATGAAAAAGAACAATGAATAATGAGTCAAAGTTCAAACCCTTAATAATCAGCATAGGGTAAACTGCATCATGAAGGAATGGAGATGAGCCTATGCATTCTCCAAAACTATTTAGAGTCCATTCGAAGTGCTTGGTTCTAAAGCCGTAA